>OW569326.1:14343250-14975750 GCA_937595015.1 Polyommatus icarus
CAATTCATTTCGATCACATTATTTTTTCTTAAAGAATTTAGAATCCTTAGTTATTTCCTCCCGAGGTGCACCAAAATCATGGTGTAGGTATCTACAAAATATCTAGATTCATCCGCATGATAATATTATTTTTACGATTTTTTGTGCAGATTTTATTACTCTAGTGCTAAGATGTAATAATTTTTCTATTGCTATGGATTGGACATAATTATCATATATAATTTTACAATGTTTTGACATGTATACGTAAAAATTTTGGTCCCGGAAAAATGTACGGTTCCCGCACAATAAACTTTTATGATTTTCGCCAAAAAAAACTATTCAATCTATTTTGATGAAATTTGGTATAGAGATACTTTGAGTCTCGCGAAAGGACAAGGGATATTTTTTGTCCCGGAAAATGTACGGTTCACACACGATAAACTTTTATGATTTTCGCTTAAACTATTTAATCTCTTTTGATGAAATTTGGCATGGAGATACTAATTTTAATCTATTGTTTTCTTAAACCAATTTGAATTAAATACTCATCGTTAAGACAGGACAACGTCTGTCGGGTCAGCTAGTTTATAATAGTATTATAGTGATTTAACTGTTTAAGTAAATTAGTGGATGTACACCGAGCAATAAGTGGTTAATAAGAAGTACTTATGTTGTTACAATGTTATGACTTATGAACCTTGCTTAATAAATGCTTAAATGGATCTATAAAACTTTCTTTCATTTTCAAGCCCGTTGTATAAATATAATAATCTTTACTTATAAAATTACATGTCCCGACTGACTGATTCATCATCGCTGAGCAAAAACCGTTAAAGTTACAGCAACAAAATTTGGTGAGTAGGGTTGTTTTATTAAGTAGACACTGACTAAGGAAGGGATTTTGAAAATTTTACCCTGAAGGGGGTGAAATAGGGGTTCAAAGTTTGAATAAAAGTCCGTCATTTCTTGAGTTAGAAGAAATCCAGGAGACACCGAATTAAGGAGCGTGAGCAACTTTATTTTACTTTTTTTTGCATATAAAGCGTTCCAAACGTTCTTATTTATATTCCTTTGTTCTACAACACAATACATCAATATTTTATAACTTTATTGCCCAGACAGTTCAAATTAACTATTTTTAGCAAATTTAAAACACAGTTACATTCAGTTTCCTTATCTACGATTGTTATCGGTCGATGGAATTTATAGAAACCATAAACTTATTGTTTTTTGCCGACTATTTCAGGCTATTTTCAGGCAAAATCTGGAAAACCACTGGAAATACATATCAATTAAGGCACTTGGAAACACATATCAATAATTAAGGCGAAGTTTAACGCGAGCCGCCATTTTGTGGAGATCCAGGTGACATCGAATCAAGTAGCGTGAGCAATTTTATTTTACTTTCTTTTGCATATATTAAAGCTATTACAAAAATAATTTTTACACTTAAGGTGAAGTCGAAGCATAAATATTATATTTTAAGGCGAAGTTTCTAGTTTAAGTATTAACTTAATTTGATTTTCTTTTGAAATGCCTAACGATACCGATAAAGGTGAATTAAAAGCATGACTTTCCTTGTTCTTGTGTGTTGTGTTCTTGTTTATTCAAATGTTTTTCTTTAAAAGGGCGTTTTACTAAGTATAAAAACTATATTGATTTAATTGACAATAGGAAGAGTTATCTACAGTTCAAATTATGGAACTTTCAATCAAATAAAAAAAAATCGTTTGTTAACAATCCATACTTCCATACTAATATTATAAATGCGAAAGTGTGTCAGTCTGTTTGTCTGTCTGTTACCTCTTCACGCCCAAACCGCTGAACCAATTTTTCTGAAATTTGGCATAGTAATACTTTGAGTCCCGGGAAAGGACATAGGCTACTTTTTATCCCGGAAAAATGTACGGTTTCCACGCGATAAACAATTTTTGGCGCAACGGAGTTGCGGTTGTAATCTAGTTCAATATAAAGAAGTGCAGGTGTATTAAATTGTGATAATTTAGCATCTGAAATAAATGAGCGGGATACTATTGACTAAGACTGTGCGACATGTATGGCAATGGCACAAACTATTATAGCTAAGTATAGCAGTGAAGACGAGCATAACACTTCTTTGTCTCAGTGTCTTTACGATCATTTTGAAACTGAATTTATACTGCCTCAATTACAAATTAATAAATTCGATGGTGCTTATTTTCGATGGCTAGAGTTTCGAGACACATTCTTGTCCGTTATATACAATAACGATCGAATAAAACCAATTCATAAATTTCATTATTTGATATCTTATTTAGGCGATGCTGCACGAGTTATATCAAAGGAGTTTTCCGGGGCTAACTATAATGGTGCGTGGGCCGTGGTGATTTACTTTGTGAGAGGTACGACAATAAACGACAGCTTTAAAATCATTATTTGAATCTCTCTTCAAAATTGAACCGTTGAGTCGCGAGTACGAACGATCGTAAGCTATGTCCACATTATTCGCTTTCGTCTTCAATTTTCGTCATTTTCTTTCATTCAACTTGAATGCGTCAAGGAACGCAACGCCAACATTGTCATTTTTGAAGTTTTTTATACGGACTTGACTGCACAGCTATAACGCATGCCGAAAAAGGCACAGTGTGGACAAAGATTTTGCGCTTTTATGTGGACCATGTAAAAAAAATTGCGTGCTTTGTCTCGATCAATCTACTCAGTAAATGGGATATTTTAATTATTCACATGGTTTCTTCGAAACTAGACACATTCACTTTAGTTAAGTGGGAGGAAATGCTTAACTCTTTGGATGAGGTACATACGCTAGGACAATTTAATATTTTTTTTACTGATCGAGCTGATATACTTGAGACGTTTGATAGGAACAAATTACACAAGATGAAAGCATCAAGTGGCTCCTTGCGGCTCTCAGGCTCTTATGTTAACCACCAGTCGGTACCAGCTAATTTAATCAAGAGTTAATCAGTCAATGTCAGAATGTATGAAACTTTTGGGACTGGTACCGACTTCAAAGTGATGAAGACTACAGAAATAGTTGAGATTTAGACGAATTCTAAATCTCAACTATTTCTGCACTAATAAAGACGGCACTAATAAAGAGTAAGAATTATTTAATACTTTTAAGTTCATATTATTATTATTGTTTTTACCTTGGAAGTCGGTTTTAATTTTTTGTTAATATAAATAATAAGTACATAAAATAATAAAAATTATTTCTGAACTAGATGACGCCCGCAACTCCGTTACGCCAAAACTCGTTTATCGCGTAGGAACCGTACATTTTTCCGGGATAAAAGTATCCTATGTCCTTTCCCAGGACTCAAAGTATCTCAGTACCAAATTTCAGCAAAATCGGTTCAGCGGTTTGGGCGTGAAGAGGTAACAGACAGACCGACAGACAGACAGACAGACAGACGGACAGACAGACACACTTTCGCATTTATAATATTAGTATGGATTTTAAAAAATGCTTTCTGAATGTTGATACTACGGTGCCTATACCACCGGTTCGGGAACTAGCCCAGCGAAAAGAACCGGCGTAAAAATAATAATTTCACTCTTTTTAGTTATTTACCGATAAACATATTATAAGCTGTCATTTGAAGATAATAATATATTATACAGTATAGGATTTAGGTTTGAAACTATCACAACTACTATACTCAGACAGTTTTCAAAAAAGTAGTATGCTATGTCTCAAAAGCCATGAGCCATACCCTACTATAATTAATATTATGCATTACAGACCTGTTAAGGCGACGCCTTGATATATTATAATTTGGCTGTAGCGATATCGATTTTTCTCAGCAATGACTAAAGCTAAGAAATTAAAGTTTATTGTCAGTATTCATCATGTCTTTGTCTTCAAAATACCCATAGCATAACACGATTAGTCAACTTTTATAATACAGAATAATCAATCAAAAAGACCTCGGTAATAAAAGGGATTCCTATATTGCTAACAGAGGAAAGTGATTTAAGCTTCCAAAATTTGTACATAGATTGGTTCAAGCATACACTTTAATTTGCCCATAGCTTATATGAATTAATGTATCGAACTCGACTCGAACTCGACTCGAACTCGACTCGAACTCGACTCGAACTCGACTCGAACTCGACTCGAACTCGACTCGAACTCGACTCGAACTCGACTCGAACTCGGTTTTCTGTAAAGTCGGTTTACTGACGATAGTTGAACGTGACAACGTCATAGCCTTAAATGGAACGCCTCAAAGCGAGGTAACGCTGCATATTGCGTCATGTTTATTCGTGCACGCAGCCCATATCGAATTATAAGACGTTGTCACGTCAAAACCGTGTTGGATATTATTTATGCTTGTTTTCTATGAGAGGCCGGTCTGGCCTGTCATAGAAAACAAGCAATGGAACAGCAATAAATTGGAAAGGGCGTAGCGACAAAATGGTTTTTGTCTCTTAATTTAAAAACCATAAATTCATATAAGCTATGGGCAAATTAAAGTGTATGCTTGAACCAATCCATGTACAAATTCTGGAAGCTTAAGTCACTCTCCTCTGTTGGCAAAATAGGAATCCCTTTATTTACAGAGGTCTTTTGATTATTTGAGGAAAAACGTACTTAAAATAATTATGGTCCTTGCAAACAACGAAGAAAATTCCTAAAACACACGGACGGAAAAAAAATCATATGGAATAATTCTCACACATTCTTAAAGTCTTACGCTAAGGCGCCTGCTCTGCACGACGCGTGTTTTTTAAATCCTCTTTGTAATAAATTATTCTGAGCGGATGAGTGCATGGAAAGAAAAAGCATTATCTTGTACTATTTACGTTATGTGGGAGAAATAAATGTTTTAAATATCCTTTGCGTTCCTTTGAATTGATCCTTGCATATATTTGAAGTAAATGACACAATGCTGGGTACAAAATATTATATTTAGCATGAAAAAAGCATATGAAATAATGGACGATATTTTCATGTACTTACCTCAGAATATTTAGTTTATTTTTTAACCGATTAAAAAAAACAGTCGGTTAGATAATATTATGTTCCTTTAAATAATAATATCTGGGGGCACGGCAGTGCCCCAGCCAAGCTTTTTAGCAAAGGCACGGCCATACCATACTTTTCTCGAAGCGGTTCGCGGCTATTTCACACCCTCCTTATCTTCGATGCTAACAAAGCTAGAGATTTAGAATTTCGATGACTAGGAGCAAGTATTAAAACTAGTTTAACCTCCAAATTACATTATATTCTGATTAATAGTTTATTAGTTACGGATGGTCAAAGTTACTACGTTTTGTCACTGACTGACAGATCATCAAAATTCTAAGGTACTTCTAGCAGACTTAGAACCTTGAAATTTGGTACCCGGATAGGTCTTTATTCACAATGAAAGTAAAAATTATGAAACTGGCCAAGTTCGAGTCGGACTGGCGTAGATAGGGTTCTGTAGGCAGCCACTGCCCTGGCTGGAGGTCCCCCGTGGGAGCTGGTGGCGCCAGTGCTCGCCGAGACGCACCTCTTCACTGCAGAGAGGAGGTCACTCTCCGGCGAGTCGCTGACGTGGGAGGAGCTCTCGCGGGTGCGGAAGCTGGGGCAGGAATGGCTGCTCCGAAGGTGGGGTGAGGCTCTGACGCAGGCCCAGTACGGTCAACGTACTGCTCAGGCTCTGCGTCCTGTTCTTGCGGCGTGGATGCGTCGCAAGAGAAAGCCCCTCACCTTCCGTCTTACACAGGTACTCACCGGACACGGTTGTTTCGGTGCGTACTTGTGTAAGATCGCCAGGAGAGAGCCAACGCCAGTCTGCCACGACTGTGGCGCTGCGGAGGACACGGCCCAGCATACCCTCGAGGTGTGCGATCGTTGGGCCGTGCAGCGCCACGATCTGGTGGCAGTGCTGGGCGAGGACCTCTCGCTCCCGAGCATGGTGCGCTGCATGCTCGAGAGCGACGAGGCCCGGCAGGCGGCGGTCTCTTTCTGCGAATTTGTCATGTCGCAGAAAGAGGCCACGGAGCGGGACAGAGAGAATGACCCCACCTCTCTGCCGCTCCGCCGGCGTAGGACGGGAGTGCGGAGGCGTCGCTACGCGAACCTCCAAACTCTTGTCTAACAGGGCTCCGGGTCAGGATGGGAACCTGCCCGGCTTTGTCAGTCCCGAGACCCGCCATTCCTAAATTATTTTATTTTAATAGGACTATTCTATTTTATAGTGACAACAAAAATACATAATTTGTGAAAAATTCAACTATCTAACTATTGCGGTTCTCGAGATCCAGCCAGACTTTGTAAATATGGTAGAATAGAATAGTAATGTGACCTGAAAATAAAAAAAACCTTAAAAAAAGAAATTAAATCCCACCAAAACATTAAACAAAAAAGGAGCCAAGCAAAATATTGCATAGCTATGCAATATTTTGCTTGGCTCCTATTACATTTAATGTTTTGGTGGGATCCACTTTACACACTCACTGTCCTGATAGAAAGAACTAAACTCTACAGTTCATAAAAAGAAGTATATTCGTGATATAGTTATAGAAATGGTTTACCCGTGTCTGTCAAGCGACTTTTTTAACAATGTTATGGAGAAAACATTGACTTCTCAGTTCCATGGATATTTTGGTACATTGTGAATTCTTATTATTTACACGGTGTAGACTGTAGTTATACTCGTGACATCATGTACCGATATCATAGATAGTGTGATGACATGTTGTGATGAAGTGCCGATTCCCGCATCACACGCTCTCAGAAAATATCGAGTTCATTTCCGCGCATCGATCATCCGCCGACATGAGAGGTTCTAATTCTGATAGATCGCGCGTATTCATTACCAGACGATTTGTTTAACTGAGATAAAAACTTTCTAATTACTAGGGTGGTACTTATCTTAATATGAATGAAGTGTGTCTGTCTATTTGTTACCTCTTCACCATTCAACAGCTGTATTTCATTGGGTCTATAAAGATACTTTGAATAGGTTTAAAGAATTTATTTTCATAAAAGATACAACATCCACTTACATGAGAACAAGACATTAACAATACTAATTATATTTATACCTATCATTAGTACAGTTCGAATATAAAATATTACAAAGTACAAAGTTTATGCAATAAACAAAATATAAAACATAATTCATTTTTAAAGTTGAATACTGAGGAAAGGATATAAAGATATCAGCACAAAATACTTATTATAACATTTTTATATATCAGTGTTCCCAAGAAAGAATAATATACTTTATTATGTTATATTAAGTATTACTAGCCATTTGACCGAGCCTTGCTCGGTATTCGATAAAAAACGAATAAAATGACATTTTCTAAAAATGATTCCTAGCTCGATCGATTTATCGCCCCCGAAACCCGCTATATACTAAATTTCATGAAAATCGTTAGAGCCGATTCCGAGATTCCAATTATATACAAGAATTGCTCGTTTAAAGATATAAGATAAATAAAAATAAATGTCACTTGTGGGATTCCCAATATTGCCTATAAAGTAACAGGTGGCATCTATTTCTAGAATATTTTGAATTTTTGAATGCAAAGTTTTTGTTTTAATATTATCATGAACGAAATTATACATGTATGATTTCTCTGTGATATAAGGTAACAATGATAAATTTTTCTTAATTTTAATTTAATTAAGGTTTTGATCTAGACTTTATACATTATCCATCTGTACTTCATTCAATCACAGTTAAGTAATCATTAAATTATCTTTGAGAGCGGCCGTTAAACTACTTTTAAATAAAATACGTGCGCGATAATAAAACCATTACAAAAATGAGCTAGATAAAAACACGGACGTTAAGTTGTTTCTAGACAAAATGGCGATGTAGTGTATGTGGTGAGTCTAATAGCACTTCGAAAGCTGTCGCGGCTGACCGCAAGTAGCCGGCCAAGTCGGAAACATTAAGGTTCCATCAGCGCCATATTTTCCGGCGCGCGGTGAATTTTCACGGCGGCCGGCTCCGGCCCGACACGCCTTTGCACTCAAACACTGCCACGATGAAGTACAATTGTGTACCCGGGCGCTTCTCCGCCGATATTTCCACACATTTTTGTATTTTAAGACGTGACACGAAGTTTACGGGCGGACTTATTTGACTTTATTTTGGCTACGTTTGTTCCGCTTATATCCATTAGGATGCTCCGTCTACTGCTCCGGCAGGCGTGCGCAAGATTTAAGCTACTTATCGACTACCTTGTGTGAACTTAGTTATGCTCCGAAACTTTATTCGAAACTGCAAAGTTTGACATATTGCATTGTGTCTTACGTTCTATTAAAATCTTCGTAACTTCGTAGCAGCAACTCGATAAGAAACTTAGGAAAATACTAATACAGAGTGTTTAAATATTTATAGCTAACGTTAAATATGAGTGCTTGTTTGTTTTGTTTTTAGAGTATTAAAGGACTTCAATACTAGGTTTATTTAATATGTAACATGTGCACAATGCATGATTTTATTACAGTTTTGGAGACCTACAATTTCCAAAACTATACTACTTAAAACATTTTTCCACAATTTCCACATCCTACTTTTTACCGAAAAATATACGAACATTCCGCTTTAAAAATACGCATATACCGCCTCTTCCGTGAGATGATCCCTCCTTGTATGTAATAAAATTACACCTTTGGGCATCTTTGACGTTGGACAAACGCTCCGTGAAATTGAAATGCCCGGCCGACGCGACGGAAAAATCCGCTAGTTTTTCTTTTACACTGACTATATTTTTTCTTGATGGGCTATATAACGTAACTAGATGATGCCCGCAACTCCGTTGCGCCAAAATTCGTTTATAGCGCGGGAACCGTACATTTTCCGGGATAAAAAGTATCATAATATTATGTCTTTTCCTGGGACTCAAAGTATCTCCATACCTTCAGCAAAATAGTTTCAGCGGTTTGAGCTTGAAGAGGTAATAGACAGACAGACAGACGGACAGACAGATAGACACACTTTCGGATTTATAATATTAGTATGGATGGCTAGAAATCCAGCACTTCTATTAGGAGTATTAAAATGTTGTTTAGTGTTGAGTAAGTAATTTTTACAATTCATTTCTCTTGTTACTTCTGAAATAGTATGTAATCCGTAGCTAATAAGGTATAATATTTACTTACTACTTTTATGATGATAACGTATTTAATACTATTATTATGGATATAACGAATACCTAATATTAGGAAGTTTAGCTCTGAGTGGCCCTTTTTTACGTAGAACGTGTAATTTATTTCTAATATGATGGTCAGTGAGTTCGGAGCTCATTAGCGTCAAGCCGGACAGGGCGGGCGGCGAAAAGCGGAGGGCGACTAGTGATTGACAGAACGGAAATGATCCCGCGTGGCGAGTGTTATCTCAAAAATGTACTCAATAACCGTTCGGTGCAATCTGATCCTACGAACGTGTTCCATCATGCTGTTCAGGTCCAATTCGATGTTATTGTAAATATACATAGACGGACTATTTTTTTATTGACCTACAAGGATTTCTTATCGCGTGGCCAGACTAGAACTAGAACCGCCATATTCTAAATTGTCAGTAGAAAGAGCAAGAAGAGTAGCATATACTGTCTCAAATTCACACCCTCTTGACAATGTCATTCATGGAGCCGACATGAAAGTATAACGCCGGCATATATTGATTGACATCTTTGCATCCACACCCCCATGGAAATGTCATGTACGCACCAAAACATCCTTGGACAGTAGAATTAGGAAATTCATTGAAACTTTTATTCAACCTGTATTTTTTTATAAACATTAAGGTATTTCTAATCCGAATTTCAAACATAACAAAGCACTGACGTGCAGATTGGCAATCAAATCTTTTCCACACCCGAGTGTTACGAGAAACAATTCTGCGGAGATGATACCGGCGGGTGAAATAAACCCAACAGAAATTGGGGAAATCGTAAAAACGATTCAACGAGGATTAACTCAATCGCTGTTATTTTATGATGTATAAAACAAATTGTTTAGTCAATGTAAATAAACCTTTATATCTGACGGGTGCTGTAAAAATATCCGGATTACAGTGTATTTAAATTTGCGTAGACGAAAAGTATTGAAATGTTTCTAGTTTTATTATTATATGTGTGCCAAATTATACATTTCTCCGTACGGAATGTTACGGCTTCCTAAATTTTTCGCTTACTGCTATTATTATAACTATTCGTGTTATACTATACCTAAATGTGATGCACTAGATCAGCGGTCGGTAACCTTTTGGCAGGCAAGGGCCACAAGGTAGCAAAACAAACTAGAGGCGGGCCGCAGGCATAATATTTTAACCCTAGACGCCCAATACCTACGCATAATGAGGGCTTTTCTAGTAAAAAGTGGGCTGTCAAAAGTAAGAGAGAGTTTAGGGGATTCAGACAATAAACATAGTTTTTATTACAAAATTTTAATACGTTTATGACTTATTCTCAAAACATTCACGGGCCGCAAGTAAAGCATGCGGCCCGCGGGCCGCGCGTTGCCGACCGCTGCACTAGATGATGCCCGTAACTCCGCCAAAACTCGTATTTGTAAGAATTCGCGCGGGAGCCGTACATTTTTCCGGGATAAAAAGTATCTTATGTCCTTTCCCGGGACTCAAAGTATCTCCATACAAAATTTCAGCAAAATCGGTTCAGTGGTTTGGGCGTGAAGAGGTAACAGACAGACAGACATACAGACAGACAGACAGACGGACACACTTTCGCATTTATAATATTAGTATGAAAGTATGGATGTTACGGATTCCTCAATTTTTCGCACTCCCAAGCGGCACCCGGGTGCCGCATAACAATTAAATATCTATTGTGTCTGCGATTCCCACGACAGAGGTATTATACTATTCGTGTTATAAATACGATGCATTTGTTGAAGAGTGTAAAGTAGATGCTCGAATGCAAAGTTGATTCTCAAAAGCCGAATAGAGAGTCGAATTCGATTAGTGAAACTTTGACAATAGTGCAAAGATGATTAAGTCGAAGCTGACGGAAGGAATGAGATCTCGCCGCAGTGAGCGGGCATCAACACTTATTAAAAGCGGATTAAGTCGTTTAAAGTACGATTGAACTTTTACTCGAGTCACTACGAAGCGACTGTTCATTTTACATCGTCTGCCAACTTAGTGTACTCGTACTCATAATATTTATTGTATATAAGCTGAAAGAGGGCAAAAGTTAACCAGCTAAAAAAATATTTACACGTATTACTTTTATAATGTTTTGGCCTTGTATGTGAAACATAATAACATGAGTACTGCGCATTGTAGAACTACATCTGTTAACAGTTTTAAGAGGCCGTATACGAAATTTGCCGATTTCGCTGATTTTACAGACGTGATTTAACAGTTAAAATACAGTATTTCTATAAGTTTTAATGGACAACATGTAAGATCATTTCAATTATAATCTAATGTTTTAGCTAGATTTTTTATTTTTTGAAGTATTTTTAAATAATCCTACTCAAACCCACGACAGTTTTGTGATTTTTGCTGTAAAAGGTTTAGAATATATCCTGTTTATGGATTGTATTGACGTCTTAACGGTATGAAAAAAAACAATGTGCTGTTGAGAAAGTCGTCTATAAAATGTTGGAATTACTTTTTACCACTTTAATATGAAATAGTTGAGTAAAAAATATGTAACTCGGCAAAATTTTAGAGAAAATGGGCAAAGAATTGCTGTTAATTTTGGCAACTTGGAGCTGTAATTCATAAAAAGAAAACGACAAAAATAATCTATAGATAAAATTCTATCCAATTTGAGAAAAAAAAAAACAAATTGTGGCAAAAAACACGATTCAAAACAACCTAAATCTCACATTATATTACTTGCCGCAAGTTCGAGTCGGCTTTCTGCGCTTAAATATATTTTAAATCTAATAATTAATATATATTTTTTTAAGTCTAATAAGGGGAAAAAACCTAATAATATTTCTGTAGCGAACCTTTGCGATTTCAGCAAAATCGGCAAATTTCGTATACGGACTCTTAAGGCTGCTCTTTCGAAAAAAGCGTGCAGATAAAACAACTTTTCATCGGCATTAACAGAGAAATTATATCTGAAAAAAATAATTAGTAATCT
This sequence comes from Polyommatus icarus, assembly GCA_937595015.1. Taxonomy (NCBI): domain Eukaryota; kingdom Metazoa; phylum Arthropoda; class Insecta; order Lepidoptera; family Lycaenidae; genus Polyommatus; species Polyommatus icarus. The sequence goes on from OW569326.1 coordinate 14,355,305, forward strand.
AAATGATATGATAAGTAATTTGGTTTTGCCATATTTTTTCTATCGGTATCACATAATAAAGAAATAAAAAACGAAATACCTCCAAATCGTAGAATGAAACCACTTTACTCCTTCATTATTTATCAAAAGAATATATAAAAAATATCTACTGCTTTGCAATACATAAGTTAATAATTTGGTTTTTTTACTTTTTTGAAATATGTATATTGTATTATATTAAGCCTTAAAAAGGTTTTTTCTCCTATTTCGCCCTATCATGGACGTTGTGTATAAGGCGCGCTGTTATTAATGTTATTTACGTCGATATTCGCACTGACAGACAATCGACCTGCTAATTTAGGGAGAGAGGGCCCTTAAGGCCCGATTTATATGTGTCAACGCGAACTAGCGACTACACCCCGCGATATCACAGGCATTTGTATGTGAGGGTCTGCATTCTGCATTCAAACTGCACTTGAACTGCAATTTGCGGTTTGATTGCTGTTGGAATGCGGTCCGTCTGTGTAGACCCTAAATAGTGACGCGGAACGCGCCTGTGAACTCACGGTGTAGCGGCCTAGCCGCTTGTCCACGCGGACGAATATTAATTATATTTTAGTCTAAGCCTTTTTATCAGTAGTGGGGGCTAAATCTTTTACTTAATAAAATAGTATTTATATATTAAAAGAGTTCATCAACTGATAAAGTAGCCAAAATCGTAACGACCTAAGTAGCTTTCTATGCCTTTATTCAACAGGATCCATCTGTGAACCTCATCTCATCTATTTTATAATTTTGTTTAGTACCGCAAGTAATCGGCGAAGGATCACGTTATTGCCGTTTCATCGAATCATCAAGTGCTAAGGGATCCAGAAAATTTCCATTTCACTAGGACTCACTTGGTTAGTACCCATCAATCAGCTATTTCAAAGTCGAGTCCGACTCTGGTGAACCGCTAATTCCAATATGCCTATAGCGATAGCGGGATGAGCGTATTATACGAGTACTTACATGATAATAAACGAAGATTTGTAGTTTGCGATAATTTTATTACTAAAGTCTCGAGGAGGCCGTTTGACTTGAAAAGATGTTTGCAGTCAAAACTGTATTTCGAACTTTTTCAGGCTTTTTCATCATCATAATATTATATTATGAATAATTATTTTCAAGCTTATGACTAACTTTTTTACCTGAACACCTTTCAGCAGAATAACTATAATCTTGTTGACCAAACGTTTCTACATAATCTTACCTACGCTCATATATTTTTAATAGTGTGGAGTGCAATATTTCTTGGGCTGAACAAATAGCGGTCGGTCTGTACTCTGATTAGACGTTATTTGTTACCTTTACAAAGAACATTAACGGAAGCCTCACTAACAAGCATTACAATTCCACAATATGCAGAATGCGAAATAAGACCTTTACAACTAAGATTTAGAGTTTAAATTATATTGTGGCCGAGGGCTGTAAGTAGGTATATTTTGTTCTAATGAATAAAAATGTATATGCGCAGTATAGATTTTAAATACTTAGATGTTTTATATATTTTTTGACTTATCTTATTCTGGGGCGATAACTTTAACTTAATCATTATATTTTGTTAGCAAAAAAAAAAGTGACTTCAACATGGATTTGTAAGCTTTATTCAATCTCCTTAATTTTCAAGTCGGTGCCAGCCATCTGACGATCAGTAATTAAATTTTGGGATATCTACAATATTTCGAACTGACGCAAGACAGCCTTAAAATTATAAGAATTTCGTTGCCGTCAGATATCTCTAAACACGCGGTAGCATGTCAAGCCAAGTTCAAGTACAGGACTGGCGAGCAGCACCGTGTGTAATATTACGCGAACCATTTGCATTTAAAAATAACAGTGTTATCTAGGTAAAACAAAAAACTTATATTTCTTTCGTAATCAATAATATAAATATGATATTTTGAATTATGATGATGTTCGTTAAAACAGGAGGGAAAATACAACTCTTATGACGGCTCTACCCAACTATTGTACTTTCTTTTGATGAGGGTGCGCCCAACCTAATAGCTTCCTATGAAATTAATTACTATTACAAAACGTAGTATGAACAATGCGCTACATCATAGCTGTGTGATATTTTAACCCTGCGAACGATGTTCCTGAATCTGTTCAACATACAATATCATCAGCTACGTTTTGCTTTCATAATGTAGGATTTGGTACCAAATTAACCGCCTGAGGTATACTAATAACAATAATCAAAATTAGCCTCGAAAGCAGAGGCTGAAACGAAAGCATGGCTTCGTTAAAATTAGACCAGCTAGAGATTTTATAGTGCCCAAATGTGCGCGCAGCACAGAAGAGTACTTTCTCTCAATTTATTCTCGTTACCCTGACTGTCGAGTGATCATGTGCAGAAATGACTTTTAACAAGCCCATCCGCGATCCGACGTATGGATCATCTTCCTTATCAGAAAGTGAAGCGATTAGCCTTAACTTAACAAGATATAAAACAAACTAAAAAGAATAAAAAATAAATGAAAAGATAAATAAATAGACTTGAATTTCGCTTTATTGCACCATTAGCAAAAATATATTATATTTCAAGCGCACGCTCGGTTTAAAAAGTACATTACTGGCTGGTAATAATAATAAACGTAAATAACACGTGGTCGTTACGTGGTCACTAATTGTGAGTGATCACAACCGCGCTCGTTAGTGAGTTAGTGAGTTCATTCATTTATCCACACGCCCGAAAAAGAATTAACATTCATTTATCACTGAGAGAGAAAGGAATAAATCCCCTGAAAAAAGTTGTATCGTTTCGGGTTTACGTTGCGAAGCAGTAGCAACTGTTGCTTTACCGATATTCTGAATTCTGATGACGTCTTTTACTGAAATCAACGAAACTCTTCAATATGGATTTGGTTTCACATAATATTGCATAACAGGTAAGTAGAATAATTTAATACTAAATGTAACAAAAAAGCATGACATGGACAAAAAAGACGGGTTGCACTCCGGGAGTGCCGGCAGAAGTGAAAACTTGATTATTAACGATGTGCATTTTTAACCGACTTCCAAAAAAGGAGGAGGTTATATGTTCGGCTGTGGATATTTTTTTTTGTATGTTCAACGATTACTCCGCCGTTTGTGAATCGATTTGCAAAATTTTTGTTTTGTTGTATTAGGTTTCACTCCAATTTGGTACCATGTTCATAAAAGTGGTGACTTGATGATGGGATCCATGAGTAATCGAGGGAACTCCTCGAAATTTATATGGAAACATATGGTGATTTTGGTTTTATGAGAAGCATCCTAAGCATATGCTACTAAAACGCAAGATTTTTCACCGAGGTATACTATGGTTTCGAAGATACTAAGAGAACTCCGGATTCCTTATAGCTACAAGTTTGGGAGTTTAGGCGCTGTTTTAAGAACTGAAAGCATATTATGCTACTATGCAAATTACATTCATCATCATCATCATCATTAATTCATTACCACGTCAGGGTCACCAATGTCACCAAATTCAACCTTATCTCCAGAGCATAAGGCACACATTTGACATTACTTCTGAGAAGTTAAAGTTGCTTCGATTAAATGTAACATTCTGTCTCACTTACAAATTACAAATTATTTATTTCCAGAAAAATACAATATACAACTTAAGATTAAGGCGGGATTATAGGCGACTGACATTTTAGAATTTGAGACAAACTAGCTCAATAGATGGCGCTCGAAAGGTACATATTTACATATCAAGCCGTAGTCGATTTTAGTATTTTCAGAAATAATGTGATCACGTGGTAAACTCGACATACAGAGTAATGATTAAAAGAGAGGCCATGTTCATAACTTATGCATAACTTGATAAACGAAATCTTTAATGAATTTTGTATTATAATAAAATGATGTATTTATAGATATTTAAATATGATTTTATGTTCGTGAGTACAGACTCACGAACATAAAAAAGTATTTCCTCATAATAATACATATACAAATTACAATGTATAACAAAATAAAGTATATCCCATACATACTTCATCGCAAATGTTCATGATATTGGCGTATTTTCCATAGAAACATTGGAATTCAAAAGCAAATCTTTTAACGCTGCTACTTTCACAGTGAACTTTATATAAGGGACACATACACATCCCAAAGTATTAATACCGAAGTAGATTTAAAATTCGGTAAAGTAGATTCAAAAGTTCTTAACTAGAATAAAACAGCTCGCTTACTGCTGGGAAATAGGGAGCTTATTTTATGACCTCAATGAGATTCTTGTGCTTGGGTTTATTGCAATAGCTTTAATAAATAAGATGTAGAGTGTAGCCCCATGATGATCACTTATATCACCTGGAATCAATATACCTAACACCCTCCACAAGTTCAAAAACGATAACTCTACTTGCAGTAAAGGTAACGTTTTTGTTTTCATTATAATAATAATAATATATTCATTATGCTTATATGCAGATTATATTCATATTTTCTTTGTCATTTTAAATTTTTAGGAATCTGTTCCCAAAAGAGATATCCGTCTGTCTGTCTCCAGGGTGTATATCAAGTAAACTCGGTAGCTAGAGAACTTAAATTTTCAAGAATATTTTATTAGGTATTTTTGCTGTCACCAATCACCATAACAACAAAATATAGAAACAAGATATTTAAATGAATAATTAAGAGGTCTGAAATATATTCAAAACAAAAATAGAATTTTTAGGCCTTTTCTGCTCGACATTAATAATGACAACCGGTAGCGGGTAGGTGTTTGAAATACATATTTTCGAAATGTGTATCTCATTAAATTTAAACTTTAATAATAATCTATACTTATATTGGAATATTCTGTCTGTTACCTTTTCATGCCGAACCATTTTTTATGAAATTTGGTGAAGAACGGACGAAGGATACTTTTTGGTCCGGAAAAAATTACGGTTCCTGTACATTGCATCAAATTGTCGTGAGTAAAGAATAAATAATTGCATAAATGCAATCTCTTTAGTTTTTACTTTTAAATGCCGTCGCGATTTTTATTCATAAATGATAAAATATATTTTTTTAATAAAATCAAATAAGGTTTTAGGGCATTTCATTTCGATCACATTATTTTTTCTTAAAGAATTTAGAATCCTTAGTTATTTCCTCCCGAGGTGCACCAAAATCATGGTGAAGTACTTTTAAATGCCGTCGCGATTTTTGTTCATAAAATATATATTTTTTGATAAAATCAAATAAGGTTTTAGGGCATTTCATTTCGATCACATTATTTTTTCTTAAATAACTTAGAATCCTTAGTTATTTCCTCCCGAGGTGCACCAAAATCATGGTGTAGGTATCTACAAAATATCTAGATCTATCCGCGTGATAATATTATTTTTACGATTTATTGTGCAGATTTATTACTCCAGTGCTAAGATGTAATAATTCTTTCTATTGCTATGGATTGGACATATCATATATCATTTTACAATGTTTTGACATGTATACGTAAAAATCTGTATCTGTGTTGCGGTAATCTGTACATTGTTTTCTGACTAGCTGTAATGTTTACATTTTTTGACTTTCAAACCTACTAAAACCGTTAAAATGATCGTTTGGTGAATATAAATTATCGAATAGCATCTTATTAGGTAGTCTCTCGCCAAATAATTTAGGTTACAAAGCAATATTGTAGTATTTTTAAACCAAAAATGTTGACTAGGTTCCGGAATAAAACCCAGTTACAGACCACTGCCCAAGACGTCAAATTACGGCGCTATTTTGTACTGGTATTCCACTAGTATTAGATAAGTATGACGTATTATAATTACATTTATACAAGAAACGTATTCGACAATTCACTGGCAAATATTTCGAAACGAATCAACGGTATGGGACCACGGCGATTCTAGACGTAAAGAGCTGCCAGTATACTGGGATATATTTGTGAACATACTCTAGGTTTTCTATGATAGACAATCAGCCTCTGACACACAGATTTGACTGATGTCCTTTATTTATTTTCCATCAAGTGCCTGTGGATTTTTTGTACCAAATATTCATGATCAGGCGTTGCTCTCACATATCAACAGATTGTTCAAATTTGTAAACAAAGCGATTTATCTTTATAATTGGTATATTTTATCAAAAACGAAGCTGATGGGTGCCTCCGGAATCATGATTGAAACATTTTGGCGTAAAAATATTTATTCCTGTATTTGTTTTCGCTGAATTCTAGAAGAAATAAAATTTTGAAAGGATTATTTTTAATGCACATTTTTTTAGTGGTAAATGGATTTAAATCAAAATTTTAAGCTGACCCTAACCCTGGTAAGGAACGTAACTAACTTACAAAAAATGTTTGAATGCTTATAATTACTTGTGGTCAAAGTTCTAGTGAAAACAAAAACACGAAATTTCACTAATCCTCGTTGTATGCGGCCTTAAGACAAATCCCCACACTAGGCATAGCCTGTCCTGTGGGGCCAGAAACTTCGATGAGATATTCTGGAAAACAACCTAATTTCAACCTTTTGCATTGTGTTTAGCGTTTATAGTACAATATTATAACTGCCTGGGCTGTCAAGCGAGCGCGAGCAGCGCGGCGCGGCCCGGGTACTATGTGCGATCAGCGATGCGTCACGTACGCGGTGCGACAAGTCGAGCGAGTGCCAGCCTATTGAAACTAGTCCGGTGACCGGTTACTTAGCACGTTACACGTGTTCACTTCGATTTTTTTAAATGTATTGTTTAAAATTATCTGCAGGCTGCAGCTGATATTATATTTTGTAAGTGTGACTGTAATGATACGTAGAATAATAATATACAGGTGTATTATTCTACGTATAGTACGCGTTGGCTTACTAGGTAACTAAAAAGAGTGAAATTATTATTTTTAACAAAAAATTAAAACCGACTTCCAAGGTAAAAACAATAATAACATCCTTATTATTAATATGAACTAAAAAGTATTAAATAATTATTCCTATCTAATAGTGCCTTTTTCCGAATTCGGCTAAAACTCAACTATTTCTGTACTCAATCTTCATAATTTTGAAGTCGGTGCCAGTTCCAAAAGTTTCAATTAATATTCTGTCAGAGAACTGAAGATTCATCTGGTATCGACTTCAAAATGATGAAGATTGAATACAGAAATAGTTGAGTTTTAGCCGAATTCGGAAAAAGGCACTATTAGATAGTATAAATTATTTAATACTTTTTAGTTCATATTAATGTTATTATCAAACTTGGAAACAACTAGCTATACGAGAATCGAACGTACGACCACTCGAGCGATGCTTTCAACTGGAAAAAGCTACGTTCGATGATGATGACGTAAAGTTGTGAAAAATAAAGCACACCGGCTTTGTAGTGAGCCGACAAGGGAGATTATAAGTTGCAGTTACACTGTCATAATGAATGCGGACGGGATTACCTCCGCAGCCAATTACATAAAAGTTGTCTGACGTCCGGAATCCCGCGATACATTATCCGATATTACGTGCTAAGCTCGTATTGTGTCAAAACCGCTAACAGATTTAATTATAGCCAAGCAGGAATTGATTATGAACTTGGATGTGAATTAGGTAAGGACGGAATTAAAAAAAAGCAATCGATGCTGTTATTAAAATTTTAGAAGAATAAAATTTAAATTTAAAGGCTAACAACGCACTCGCGACTAGTAATCACTATTTAGAATCTTAATTTAAAAATTGCAGCTCATGTTGATTCTCGTTTCGGTGTGACCTGCCCCTCTAGCATACGCCAACGAGAAAATTTTGTCTACACGTTTTCTCGATGTTTGATGGCTTTTCTCTTCATCTCTATTGACCCTAACATGACATATATTTTTTCTCGTGTAGATCTGTCGTCAAAAGCTATCGACATAATGTCAAAAAATGATTTTGACATTATGTCGTTCTCGACAATGTAACTACACACGAGAGTCAGATATCTCGACATTTTCTCGTTTGCGCATCTAAGGCCGACAGAAGAAAGAATTAAAGTGTAGAGATCTATAATGAAATCGTAACCTTATCGAATATCAATTAATGTCAAATGTATTTAAATACTGTACTCGGCGGAACATGGCGGTAACGGTAATTGATTACCTGTCAAAAACTTGTCATTTTCTATATTATAAACCGCGATTTGTCAATCGTAGCTTTGTATAGAAAATGACAAGTTTTTGACAGGAAGTCAATGACCGCTACCGCCATGTTTTTGGCCGAGTTCAGTAGTGTTATTTTTAAAAACTTTTATTATCCTAGATATAATTTTGAACTCATAAAGTATATGTTTAATGTTTATGTTATTGTTTTAAACATAAACATCATTCACGATGAACTCAAAAGTACCACAGCGCCCTCAGCAGCGAGCACACTGCACGCAGCAACAAACATAATCACGTGTATATTTGCGAACCCCGTGCTGCACGTAAGTTGTGCAATATGCGTTTAAACACAAAAGCAAATATTATGCTTTTGTGTTTAAACCGGCCTGACCGGGCATACCACCTTGCTCGGTCGGAAGATCTTCCTTTGGCTACCACGCATTATTCCCACACTTATAAAATCCAAATTTTCAGATAGTGAATCTGTGTTGCACACAAATATCGTTTCGTATTTTTTTAATTATTTGGGTAAAATTGCCGAAATATTTTGTTTATTTTTTCTATTCTCTGGCGAAAAAATGGCTTCATCATTTACTACGGCATCCCGTACTTCCTGGACACTTGAAATTTATGGAGGTTGCTTTCGTACAATGGAGATAAAAAGTAGTCACGCGAAACACATCTTACGTGGTCCGGCAAAAACACGCCATTGTGTCCACGTTACAAAGTATTTTGAACCTGAATACTAAATCACAAATTAAATTAAAACAAACGCTGTGACCCTTATGTATAATAAAATGCTTAAAATCCTTTCTATAAAACTAGCTGACCCGACAGACGTTGTCCTGTTTTAACGAAGATTATTTAATTCGAATTTGTATAATTAAGTAAACAATAGATTAAAATTAGTATCTCCATGCCAAATTTCATCAAAATAGATTAAATAGTATAAGCGAAAATCATAAAAGTTTATTGTGCAGGAACCGTACATTTTCCGGAACAAAAAGTATCTCTTGTCCTTTCCCGAGACTCAAAGTACCTCCATACCAAATTTCATCAAAATAGATTGAATAGTTTAGGCGAAAATCATAAAAGTTTATTGTGCGGGAACCGTACATTTTCCGGGACCAAAAGTATCCCTTGTCCTTTCCTGAGACTCAAAGTATCTCCATACCAAAATTCATCAAAATCGATTGAATAGTTTACGCGCAAATCATAAAAGTGTATTGTGCAGTAACCGTACATTTTTCCGGTACAAAATGTATCCTATATCCTTTTCCTGGTTCTCAGCTACCTCTCCAATAATTTTCAGCCAAATCGGTTTATCCGTTCTTGAGATAAAAGTTTATTGTGCGGGAACCGTACATTCCTGTCTTAACGATGACTATATTTTAATTCGAATTGATGTAATTAAGAAAACAATAGATTAAAATTAGTATCTTCATGCCCATCAAAATAGATTAATAAATAGTTTAAGCGAAAATCATAAAAGTTTATTGTGCAGGAACCGTACATTTTCCGGGACAAAAAGTATCCCTTGTCCTTCCTCGAGACTCAAAGTATCTCCATATCAAAATTCATCAAAATTGATTGAATAGTTTACGCGCAAACCATAAAAGTATATTGTGCAGTAACCGTACATTTTTCCTGGACAAAATGTATCCTATGTCCTTTTCCTGGTTCTAAGATACCTCTCCACCAATTTTTAGCCAAATTGGTTTATCCGTTCTTGAGATAAAAGTTTATTGGGCGGGAACCGTACATTTTCCGGGACTAAAAGTATCCCTTGTCCTTTCCCGAGACTCAAAGTATCTCCATACCAAAATTCATCAAAATCGATTGAATAGTTTACGCGCAAATCATAAAAGTATATTGTGTAGTAACCGTACATTTTTCCGGGACAAAATGTATCCTATATGCTATTCCTGGTTCTAAGCTACCTCTCCACCAATTTTCAGTCAAATCGGTTCATCCGTTCTTGAGTTATAAGTGGCGTAACTAACACAACTTTCTTTTATATAATATATAGATTGAAAAATATAAAGAGAAAATACGACTTGCTTAATAATGTGCATGTTTTGAGTTTTGAGTTTTGATTAATGGGTTAAACATGCTTTAACCCATCAATCTCCAAGCGGCACCCGGCTGTCGCACAACAATTGAAAATCTATTGTGTCTACGATTCCCACGATCGAGGTATTTAAATTGCCAACTTCGACTTATGCCCAACATATTTACTCTCTAACAATTTATCAATCCTATTATCAATGATCATAATATTTTGCGTAACCGACCGCGACGTCTAAAACACAGAAGGAAGTTAAGACTTCCGATGTTTTTTTTGTACAATATATTTAAGAAAATAGTATTTTGTCAGCATTTTGGGCGTAAAAAGCTATGCAATTATGCATCCCATAACACAGACTGACAGACAACATTAAAAATTATATTTCTAATATGGAAGTATGGATGACAAAGAAAAGATACCCAAAATATCAGGTTAAAGGAATTTCTATACTTTTTGCCCAGCTGTGCTACATCTTAGATTTTAGTTAAAGCCCATCAACGGTCTATTAAATTTTTTAATTTGAAACTTTTTGATAGATAAATTATATCATAGTCTCTCTAACATTTTTCCAGGCATTTTCTTCACTTGTTAATTAAGTATCCACGTCTCAATAATGCAATAGGATCTAAGTTTTAAATCTACGAGTAAATCCTTGCTACGTGCTTCTGTATAATCGCCCGGATAAAGAAGCGTGCTCATCTCTCCGCTGCAAGTTTACTAGATATCATATCATAATACTTTGCTATTTTACGTATTGGAATACTCTGGGATTGCTGTTTTTATTGTTTTAGTTCTGAGAACATCCCAATGGAGAAAATCTTTAGGGTTTTGTAGTTCATATCTCGTAAGTAGTAACCCCGCATCTAGCGTGATTGTGTGAAAATTTGTTATTTTATTTTAACTGATAGAAGCCTTTCACATAATGTTATTACTTCGCATAAAATCTTTTTTTAGGACAAGGAACCCTTATAATTTCAGTCTGTCCGTCCGTCTGTCTGTCCGTCTGTCTGTCTGTCCGTCTGTCTGTCTGTCCGCGGTTTTGCTCAGAGACCTACAAAGCTGTAATTTGGCATGAATGCACATAATATTAATGATGGCGACAAAATGGTACATGAAATCTTAAAAAAATATTTTTTTTATGTTACCTTCCATACACATCAAGTGGGGATGAAAATTTTTTTTCGCGTCCAGGCCATCGTGTGTGGTGTCGTTGGATAGGTTTTTTAAAAATATTATGAGTATTCATAAGTGTCTCCCCCTTCTACCCGCTAAACGGTTGCTTCTGGAAATGTGAAAAAATTCACGGGAATAGGAAATATGCTGAATTTAAAAGGAAACTGCTACGAAGACTTCATAAGTTTTTGAGTCATAGTCGGTCAACTAAAAAAAATGTATTCGGCGAAGTATAGGGGAACTTTTTGTTCAAATTCCTTTGAACGTAACTGGGATGATGTTGTTAGTAGTGTAAAACACGTTATAAATGTACATTCATTGGTTTTGAGTTATGAAAATACATACACATTTGATCCTTCTTTTTAATCTTTATTTTTAAAGGGGTTTCATCAGTTATTGATTAATCCTTCAGGCCCCGCGCGAGCACCGGTGATCGCGAGAACAAAAGAATACAATGGGAATTCCTATTTCCTAGAACCTCCGATCGAAGGATTAATGTCACCCCCGTAACAAAAATCAGTATACTTGACAATAAAGATACTGCATAAGTTTGATTGTTATAATCCGTCACTATAGAGTGATAATAGAATGAACCAGCGAAAACACATAAACATTCGTCTTTAAAACATCTGTGACTACGATGACACAATATAATGTCATAAAATTATCTACATAAGAAATTATTACAAATTAGTAGATTGTGCAGCTAAATTTCTATTCCACGTATCAGAATTCATTTGCGAAATCAGTGCACGTGTTATTTCCAGATTGTTCCAGTATAATCGAGTTAGCTTCTTTGTGGGCGTTTAGTGCATAAACTGACAGCTTAGCAGAACAGCCGTACTAATCCGTATCGTACGGGGAAATTCACAACTTAGTTAGTCCATTAACGTGGTTATGACTTATGGTTGCTTGTGCAACAAATCAAATTTATTCGAAAATACAAGACATTAAATGCTTATTTCATTCTGCAATACAATGCAGGTCTACAAGGCTGTTTAATCAGAGCTAATGTCACTTTCGAGAGGCAGCTGTTTTACGGCCGTTCCCAATATTTGATCTATCTCTGGTTTTGCCCTACTAGAGATAGGAATAGCTCACATTAGACATTAGAGACATAATATATTTTATGTCAATTCAATGTTAACTGCGATCGGTTGTATGTCAAACCAGAGATAGATTGAATATTGGAAACGGCCTTTAGTGTCTAAACACACGCCGAACTTCCGAAGTACCGCGGCGTTAGTTCTGAAGTACGTCAATGTCAAACGCGACGGAATTTCGGCATGGTGTGTCATCGGTAATTTAAAATACACTGCAGGCGGAATCATGCCGTATGTCTCATAATAATAATTTGTGTCACAGTGTCACTAGTACTAACATTTCATGCTTAAATTAACCCTTAAGTAACATCGTGGGGTAAGTGTTTACCCCACCCGCATAAAAACTGCAATAATATTTTTTTCTATTGAAAGTACATTTAATTCCTTTTTAAAAGTATTCTCAGTATACCGCACATTTTAAAGGGTAGTGGAGTCATAGTAGGCGAAAAGTCATCCGTTTGAGCTATTCAGACCTATGGGGTAAGTTTTTACCCCACGATGTTCAATACGTATATATATTTTTTTACTATCCTAAAAATTCGTTATGTCTATATTTATGTAACTGAGGAAATATGAATATTTTTTTTCTAACAAATTAGTTGATAGCATTCTAGAAGACAAAGCTTTTGAAGAATAACAAAATTTAGAAGACCAGCGCTATAGGACCGTAGAAATCATAATACTGACACTGAAATGGAGATGGAGATGGAAAGTGATAAAAGTATAAAAATAGAATAATTACATTGAATGTTTCTAATGTGTGGAAAAAATATGTTTTTTTTTTGAGAAAATTTTGCAATATTTTTTGGTGCAGAAAATTTGTGGACATTTTTTTTCTATTTATTTCATTACAAGAATTATAATTGGATTTTTATTAGTTATTCTGCAACTCAAATATGTTCAAGAAAGTCAAGCTATACCGTTCTTGCTATTATAATTAAGAATTTTGTACAAGAGTGATAACAAGCCAAATGTGAAAACCGTTAAAAAGTTACTTTTTCCCATAAGTAGAAAATCAAAGATGTTTACTTAAACAAAATATGTTTTTTTTTTTGTTTATTTATAGATTTATAATGTGCTAGCTGTAAACTGATCATAAATATAGAAGTTTTTTAACCAAATTGTATCATTTTTTAGGGTTCCGTATCCAAAGGGTAAAAACGGGACCCTATTACTAAGACTTCGATGTCTGTCCGTCTGTCCGTCTGTCTGTCATCAGGCTGTAACTCAAGAACGGTAATAGCTAGAAGTTGAAATTTTCACAGATTATGTATATCTGTTGCCGCTATAACAACAAATACTAAAAACAAAATAAATTTAAAATAATAATAATAATATCTATGGACGCTTCACACCACGTCAGTCTGGCCCCGTGCTAAGTACCTGAAGGACTTGTGTTACAGGTACCAGACAACGGAAATATATTTAATACTTTTTGTACTATACATATATTTAAGATTTTTATTATATGATACACATTTTTAATATACATCCATGACCCAGGAACTTTATAAACTTTTTGTTCCGTCGGCGGGACTCGAACCCGCGACCCCCGGCTTGAGCTACCAACGCGCTCACCACTGCGCCACGGAGGTCGTCAAATATCCCATACAACAAACGTGATTTTTTAAACATTTTTGGCTCGGTATCAATGATGACAACAGGTATGATGATAATAACCTGAAATGTTCACAAAATACTCAGTTTTATTTATACTTTAATCTTATATATAAAATTCTCGTGTCACAATGTTAGTCCACGAACTCCTCCGAAACGGCTTTACTGATTTTTACCAAATTTTATATGCATATTCAGTAGGTCTGAGAATCGGCTACTCGGTACTTATTATATTGATAAGTGCATTTGTTGAATAAATAATAGTAAATTATTACAACTCGAGAAAAACGACGACCATGATAGCGATGGACGTTGCCATGGTGACATATTTATTTAGTCACTTCAATAAAATAATACGGGCGATATACTTTATACTTAATATGGCAAAGAAACGTTTGCCGGGACAGCTAGTAATCTATATAATATATAAAAGAAAGTTGTGTTAGTTACGCCACTTATAACTTAAGAACGGATGAACCGATTTGGCTGAAAATTGGTGGAGAGGTAGCTTAGAACCAGGACATAGGATTCATTTTGTCCCGGAAAAATGTACGGTTACTGCACAATATACTTTTATGATTTGCGCGTAAACTATTCAATCGATTTTGATGAATTTTGGTATGGAGATACTTTGAGTCTCGGCAAAGAACAAGGGATACTTTTTGTCCCGGAAAATGTACGATTCCCGCCCAATAAACTTTTATCTCAAGAACGGATAAACCGATTTGGCTGAAAATTGTAGGAGAGGTAGCTTAGAACTAGGAAAAGGACATAGGATACATTTTGTCCAGGAAAAATGTACGGTTACTGCACAATATACTTTTATGATTTGCGCGTAAACTATTCAATCTATTTTGATGAACTTTGGTATGGAGATACTTTGAGTCTCGGGAAAGGACAAGGGATACTTTTTGTCCCGGAAAATGTACGGTTCCTGCACAATAAACTTTTATGATTTTGGCTTAAACTATAATTATTAATCTATACACACCGGCAAAATTAGCGGAACATAACAAAATTTCGTTTTTTTTTAATATTGTTTAATTTTTTTATGTAATTGTTTATTTATTTATTTGTTGATTATTAAAAAATCAATTTTATATAAACTTAGGGCATAAAAACGTGAAATATAGAAAAATATCGGCAAAAATCGAAGATTAAGAAAATCTTTGAAATTTCAGTAGTAAGTTTTTAAGTTAAATTTTCCATTTTTATTAAAGAAATGCCATGTTAAAAGAGTGTCATGGCTTTCTATGGATCTCAAGAGGGCCTGGATACGCCATTCCATGCTTGCATTTTGATTGTCAATCATTCCCTGTGGGATATTCTCCTACTCCTCTAGTAGCGCCAACTCGAGCTCCTGGACACATTTTGGACCTTTTATTTTAAACTCGTACCGTTCACCCATTGATGTGCCACACGTCTTCAATCGGATCCACATCCGTAGACCGTGCTGGTCTCTCCACCCGGGCTACACCAGCATCATTTTGGTAATAATGCCCAATTTTTTACTCTATGGACGCGCATAAAATTGAAGTTACTACCTAAAACTGTGTAAAAGGCACACCATGCAGTTCCAGGATGTCTGTGCTATAGCCCCGTGCTGTCAAAGTACCATCATCAATAATCATCAGCTCCGTGCGGGCTCCAAATCATGTGCCACCCCAAACCATTACGAAGTCTGCATCATAGGCCACTGTTTCCGTTAAGTTTGATGGCCTATAGCGTTCCTTACGATTTATCCACATTATTTGTCGCCTGTCAACAAAATGTACATAGAATTTGCTCCCATCACTGTACAGCACAAGATTTCACTCACTTGTCTAATTTTGATGTTCACGCGCAAATCTTAGCCTGGCTCTTCGGTGTCCTGTCTCAAGTTTTGGTGCCCTTGCTGGCACTTTTGAGTTTAATTTAACTTCTTTAAGTCTTCTTCTTACTGTACAATCACTTACACATACATCTCGGACCTGTTCCGACAGGTTTCGTGTCTGCATAACAGTTTGAGGTCGATTTCTTAAGGTGTGTTTCCTTACAAAACGGTCATCCTCAACCATTGTCACCTGATATCTGCCTTGTTCTCGTCTCCGAACGTAAGATCCAGACTCTCTGTAGCGTTGAAAGTTACAATAGACCACGGAAGCCGACACACCTAAGGCCTGACTGACCAAACGGTAGGTGTGACCTTTCTCTATCGTTGTTACAGCTCTAGCTGTCGTAGATGCTGGGAAATCACTAATTTTGCATCTAAGCAATATGTTCTTCTAAAAACCAAACAATCAAATGAGCTTAGCATACCTTGCACCCCGCTAAAACGCCATTCTTATCAGGAACACTTACATCGTCAATAATCGAAAAACACTTATTAGGGCATAATTGCTATAAAAACCTGTCATCTTGCCAGTTTTATTCAATATTTTATTTCATAAATGAGCTTAAAAACTATAAAAAAGGATTTCACACAGCCCGACCCACTTGAGTTCAAGTTGTGGTCCTTTTTACCTATGTTCCGCTAATTTTGCCGGTGTGTGTATTTTGGTAAAATTTGGCATGAAGATTTTAATCTATTGTTTTCTTAATTATACCAATTCGAATTAAATAATCATCGTTAAGACAGGACAACGTCTGTCAGGTCAGCTAGTTAGTAATAAAATTTAAATAAAATTAATAATAAATCCCATACAAAAAAAAAACATATTTTTCCTATTTTTGCTCTATAGTGGTACGGAACCCTTCGTGCGCGAGTCCAACTCGCACTTGACCGATTTTTTCAAGTTTTATGTGGGGTAAAATTTTACCCCACGATGTAACAAATGTTTTTATGTACCTACTTAACAAAAAATCACGATGTTACTTGAGGGTTAAGAAAAACAAAATCATCATTTGATTGACAGCAGCTGATCATCCACGTATAATCCACGTATTCATAACATCATCCATAACATTCTGTTAGCAACAAGAAATTAAATTTTCTGCATTAGTAACAAGTACAAAAAATACAGGTAAAAGGTGGTAATGTGGCCCCTGCTCATATATTGGCCCCTCTCAATATTTAATTTTTTAACAACGCTATCCAGAATAATTTTGGTGGAAGGAGGTGCTCGCGGCGTGCTACTCATTTATCATCGTACAAACCCAACAGAGGCTGTCAAGTTACATTGTCATTCGATCAAGTTAAATTTGCGACCTGCGAAACTTTTAAAGTGTGTGTGATTTTATTTCGATAGTTGTTACGAAACAGAAATATTTGGCTTTTGTGTTCAAACATACTTACATCAAACTGTTATCCTACTAAATTTAAAAGGTAAATACAATTATACATTTAATAAATATTTTTGGTACGTTTGTTTAAATATTAGCAATGATTGTAATTTGGCCCCCTCAAATTGGTCGTAATGTTGTTCCAATGACAGAGCTGGAGAGCCATAGGTGCATTATCAAATTTTTGACTAATGGGCTATGTAGCCTATGGAGGCTCCAAAGGTGACTATTACATTTGTGATTTTTGCCGTTAAATTTTACTTGTGCAATACAATTAATATGATATCCCCGGGGGGCCACATTACCATCACTTGATCTCAAAATACCAAATGTGATTGATTAAGAAAAATTAAAACTTTTTATTTATTCCCTAATAATATGTTTAAACAAATGAATAAGAAGTCCCATAATGTATTTTTTAGGTTTTTGACTCCTATATTTTTTAAATAATGCTTGATAAAATAAGTGGGGGGCCACATTACCACCTTCTCCTATATTATTGTTAAAATTATTGTGATATACATTATATATTTTTATTAATCATTATCATGATGAAGATGATAAATGACTATTTTTAACAAAAAATTAAAACCGACTTCCAAGGTAAAAACAATAATAACATTAATATGAACTAAAAAGGATTAAATAATTTTTACTATCTAATAGTGCCTTTTTCTGAATTCGGCTAAACCTCAACTATTTCTGTACTCAATCTTCATTATTTTGAAGTCGGTACCAGATAGCTGAATCTTCAGTCCTCTGACAGATTATTTGAAACTTTTGGAACTGGCACCGACTTCAAAATTATGAAGATTGAGTACAGAAATAGTTGAGGTTTAGCCGAATTCAAAAAAAGGCACTATTAGATAGTAAAAATTATTTAATCCTTTTTAGTTCATATTAATGTTATTATTGTTTTTACCTTGGAAGTCGGTTTTAATTTTTTGTTAAAAATAATAATAATTTCACTCTTTTTAGTTACACTAGTAGGTAAATCTTCGCGTATATTTTACGTATCTTATTACAATTTGTTAAGAGTCACAACTCACACTCACAAAATAATATAATATTATCAGTGAAGTGAACTTATTGTGCTAAGTAATTTAACAATTTTAATACTTCAAGCCCGAAGCGGTCACCGGCGATTGCGATAACAATAGAAAAGCTATTGATGTCTCGTTTTTCCACGATCGAAGGATCTATCAGATAAAAAATTGTACAAACTTGCATAGGATGTAGCGTAGCATAATATTTAATATTATCATAATTATTGATAGCTGTTCTTGTAATCAAGAATTCAAATCGATAGGTACTTAGTGCACCATCTATCGATTAATAAGTATAACTAATTAAAAAGACACTTAATGACTTTGTTTTGTTTAAATGCTCTTTTTAAAATAACTTTATTTTAATTCTATTTGTCTATTTAAATTTTATAAAGTAGTAAAGTATTCGATCTGTATATAAAGTAGTTAGTAAAGTATTCGATATTCTGTCTTCTGCCGCCACGCGCCGCGCGGCGGCGCGGCGCTGCGACGCCGACCGCCGTGTATTAAAAACAAACAGGTGTTGTTATACAGTACATAATGATGATGATGACGATGATGATGATGATGATTATGATGATGAATATGAATTGCATAGTAGTTTATGCTTTCTGTTCTTAAAACAACGCCGAAGCTCCCAAACGTGTATCTATAAGGAATCAGGAGTTCTCTCAGCATCATCGAAACCATGGTATACCTTGACCCTATATTTGACTTTTTGGTAGCGTATTCTTAGTACACTTCACATAAAACCAAAATCACCATATGTTTCCATATAAATTTCGAGGAGTTCCCTCGATTACTCATGGATCCCATCATCAGGTCACCACTTTTGTGAACATGGTACCAAATTGGAGTGAAACCTATAACAACAAAACAAAAATATCGAAAATCGGTTCACAAACGGCGGAGTAATCGTTGAACATACAAAAATAAAAAATAAAAAAATATCCACAGCCGAACATATAACCTCCTCGTTTTTTGGAAGTCGGTTAATTATTATAGCTTTTTACTAGCGGCATGCCACTTGCCAGTCACTATCCAAGAATACACCAAAAAACTGTTAGGTATATTAGTTTGATATCAATTTTTTGTATCCATTGAATCCATACTAGTTAGTATTTTAATTGCAAAAGTGTATCTGTCGGTCTGTTAACTCTTCACGCCAATCCACTGAACCGATTTTCCTGAAATTTGATGTGGATATACTTTGAGTCCCGGGAAAAGGACATGGGATACTTTTGATCCCGAAAAATGTACAGCGTAACGGAGTTGCGAGCGCCATCTTTTATATATATATGCCTCAAACGTGACGAATTAAAACACTTTCAAAGTGACGGTTCTACTTACGAATCTGACACTCCAAATTCTGAGATTAAATTCATGCCCCAAGGAAAAATTCTTTTAGAATAGTGTCGCATCGTCCACATCGCTGCGAGAGACTAGAGAGATAAAAAAATAGAAGTATTGTTCACATTTTACTTGTCTAAAGGCTCCAACCACCGCGGAGCCCTAATAGTAGGGGAGGTCGCGCTCAGTTTAAAAAGTCATTTCATACAGAGCGAAAATCGTTACAATAATAGTATTCCACTAATATATAACAGCTTTGATCGTCAGCCACTTCATAATGGGTAGAAATTGGAATAAAAATTGAGAGCATCTCAAAGTTGTTGCTGGGAATCGTATTAAATTGACATTAAAAAGATCCCAATTCGCACCCAATAAAGGTTCATATCTAGATTATACACGTTTAGGTTCGGTAGGTCTTATTTTAGTTTTAGTATATATAACAACAGTTCCGCTTTTAAAGTAAAATGTATAATATAATTCTTCTTCACAAATATTGACTATCGAATTAATGACTTAAAATTGCTATGTGAGATAATTTTATGGTTAATAGATACGAAAATCGCCGTCAACTGAATGTTTGCAGGTGGAAATGGCGACTACGCGACGCCCTAGGAATCCTAGGATACATTGAGCGCGAAGTAGGGCTATATTGGTCATCCATACTAATATTATAAATGCGAAAGTGTGTCTGTCTGTCTGTCTGTCCGACTATCTGTCAGTTTGTCTGTCTGTCTGTCTGTCTGTTACCTCTTCACGCTCGGACCGCCGAACCGATTTTGCTGAAATTTGGCAAGGAGATTCTTTGAGTCCCGAGAAAGGACATAGGATAGTTTTTATCCCGGAAAAATGTACGGTTCCCGCGCGATAAACGAATTTTGGCGCAACGAAGTTGCGGGCATCACCTAGTAACTTATATCGCTGGCTGACGGTTTTTCCACCATCGTATTAGCGACTGACGGTTTTCTTTATTATTTACAAAGTAGAAACATTCACCTGTATACATTTTGTACGGTACAAAATGACTTTATATTCAAAAATTTTTTACATGCGACTGACGTTGAATCCCCCGTCTGCAATACGGCTGACGGTGATTTTTTGGTTAAACATGACCTCAATAATCATCCATCAAAGTTTCATTCGTTATAAAATCACTTTTCGCAACTATTTTTTTAACAACTTTGAAATACTCTCAGTTAACATTCCACCACGGGTGCGGCGACTGACGCTGATTATATTGATTGATAAATATTAAGCTACCGCTGGACAGAAATTTGGTCGGTATGAAATGACTTAGCAAACGATAGCACGACCTCCCCTACTATAAGATTCACGTAATTGTGGCAACTGCGCCATAAGATATGGAATGGAACAAGTTTATTTGTATATTATAACAATTATAATAATATCTATTTTTATATTTTAATAATACTTAAGAGTCCGTATACGAAATTTTGTCGATTTTGCCGAAATTGCATAGGTTCGCTACAGAAATATTATTAGGTTTACAGACTTAATAGACTTAAAAAAAATATATATTAATTATTAGATTTAAAATATATTTAAGCGCGGAAAGCCGACTCGAACTTGCGGCGAGTAATATAATGTGAGATTAAGGTTGTTTTTAATCGTGTTTTTTGGTGCAATTTGTTTTTTTTTTTTTCTTTTTTCTTTTTTCTCGAATTGGATAGAATTTTGTCTTAGATAGATTATTTCTGTCGTTTTCTTTTAATAAATTACAGCTCAAAGTTGCCGAAATTTACAGTAATTCTTTGCCCATTTTCTCTAAAATTTTGCCGAGTTACATATTTTTTTACTCAACTATTTCATATTAAAGTGGTAAAAAGTAATTCCAACATTTTATAGACGACTTTCTCAACAGTACATTGTATTTTTTTCATACCGTTAAGACGTTAATACAATCCATAAACAGGTAATATTCTAAACCTTTTACAGCAAAAATCACAAAACTGTCGCGGGTTTGAGTTAGATTATTTAAAAATACTTAAAAAAATAAAAAATCTAATGGCTCCAACATTAGATTATAATTGAAATGATCTTACATGTTGTGCATTAAAACTTATAGAAATACTGCATTTTAACTGTTAAATCACGTCTGTAAAATCAGCGAAATCGGCATCGGCAAATTTCGTATTAGTTCGTTTTATTTTGTATTTTTCGCAACTTGGTTCGCGAGGAAAACTCACCGCGTGGTTATCACACACATTCTGTCGTATTTCAAACTATTATTTTCTTCCTGGGACTCAGGTGCTACGTGAGGATAGGTAACATATTAAACGAAGTGATTTTTTAATGTAGACATACTAATAAAATATCCACATTGCGCATTGAGACGTCATACTAAATAAATTCCTTGTTTGTCAAACCAATTTTCAAGCATATTGTGAAACAAATTATTGTACTATGAGAGAAGTTGATTCCTATACAATGAATAAGGAAACATAATGCAGATCGGGACCTACGTAGTTTGGTTGCGTTACGTCAAACCCAGCCGACAGATCACAATATTAACATTGAATTGACATATTCGACCAAATAACGTTGGTCTATCAACGAATCAATTTCTTCGATAGTACCCATACTAGCTGTGCCTCGCAGTGTTACCGGCGGCTTATTAGGGAAAATAAGTTGTGACATTTTCCCGCAGTAAAAAGTAGCCTATGTGTTAATCCAGGGTATCATAATATATCTCCATACCGTACCAAATCTTATTAAAATCGCTCCGATCGTTTAGACGTCAAGAAGTAACAAACATACAAACTCACAAACTTTCGCCTTTATAATATCAGTGTGACTATAACGTCTGTTTGCATAGTTCAATTTTTTTATTAGTAAAGGGGATTGTCTATTAAACGATAATCTAAATACCTTTAAGTTTATTGTGTTAACAATCTTAATATAAACAAGTACATTTTCCTAGTCAATCAAAAGACGGCTCGGCCGGGGCAAGGAGTATACAGACAAAGATTGTGATAGCCCTCGCCTCAGCAATTAAGCGGTGATATTAAAACTTAATTAAAATTTGTTTATCACGGCTCGAAAGCGATTAAAACTTTAAACGAAGCACCACCCTCCTAGACTGCCTTAACGAAACAACTTTGCTGACGTATACCTATATTGTAGCAATACTATTTAATTATTAGTATTTGATTTGGAAGAAAACTAAAATAATTTAACATGCGAAAAACTTTTCAATTCACACTAAAACTGTAGGCAGCCAATCTCCATACTAGTACTTTAAATACGAAAGTGTGTTTGTCTGTCTGTTTGTCTGTTACGCCCAAACTGAATCCATTGTGCTAAAAGTTCGTATGAAGATACTTTTTATCCCGAAAAAATTCACTGTAATTAGCTACGGGCGTTATCTAGTTGTAAATAAAAGAACCACCTTAGGGCCGGGACACATAAACACGATACGACGTCGTATCGTACCACGATGCTGTGTCGTTTCACGATGCGACGTCACGTCATGGGAATCTACGACGAGCATCGTAAAAAACTACGTCGCGTCGTAGAAACTCACGATGTGTTCCTGTGTCAGTGCCACAGTAGTTATTCATATTATGATTAAAAGAAATGGGTGAATCCAGTATCTTCTGAGTTTCTGTCATTTCTTTATACGTCGTCGCTTCTAGTGCGGTCTATTTTTATAAATTAACTGCGACAATTCACCCTGCATTGTATCGACGGCGTCATGCCGTGTATCGTGGCACGTCACGATGTTGCGACGTAGTTTTTTATGAAGCTCGTCGTAGATTCCCACCGACGCGACGTCGCATCGTAAAACGACGCCGCATCGTGGTGCAGCACGACGGCGTATCGTGTTTATGTGTTCCGGCCCTTTAATATTAGGGTTCCGTACCCAAAGGGTAAAAACGGGACCCTATTACTAAGACTTCGTTGTCTGTCCGTCTGTCCGTCTGTCTGTCTGTCTGTCCGTCTGTCTCCAGGCTGTAACTCAATAACGGTAATAGCTAGAGAGTTGAAATTTTCAGAGATTATGTATCTCTATTGCCGCTATAAAAACAAATACTAAAAACAAAAGAAAATTAACATTTAAGAGGGGCTTCCATACGAGAAACGTGATTTTTTGGCTTTTTTTGCTCTATATCAATAATGGCAACAGGTAGGTACTTGATTTTTTAAATTAAAATAAAATATAAAATTAAGGGCGGCTCCCATACAAAAAAAACAATTTTTGGCCTGATTTTGCTCTATAATGGTACGGAACCCTTCGCGTGCGAGTCCCGACTCGCACTTGGCCGATTATATTAATAGATACATTTCAATCTCGAATTATAATAAGAAATAAGGGTGTACCTACTACCTAATATAATAATATGTAGTGTGTACAAAGTACAAACAGTAAGAAGTTCTAAGTTGGTCATTCACAAGAGGGTTCATTGTGGAATTTATTTATTTAGCCATCTCGTCCCAGTTATATTGAAATTTATGTTAGAGCTTTAGGACGGCGCCCTGGGACGTCCATACGGAGAGAAGTAATGAGAATTGTAACACTTCGATTTTGTTTCTTTTTAACATTGGGATTCATTGATCCCAAGATACTTTGCGGGTTTCTTTTAGATACATTTTACTTTTGCGAAGGGTTTTTAGATTTATACGCCAGTTTTATGGTGTCACAAATTATTCTGTTTTCAATGTTAAGTATTTCTTTCAGGATAAATAATGTTTATAGCCTATAGCAATTAGCAGGGATTCCCAATATTTTTCAGCCTGCAGTGCAGTTGCACGTCACAATATTTTGTCACGGCGCCCTACTCTATCTAGCTATTACAAAAAGATACGTAAACATCATTAATGATCAAGTTTCGGTTTATTATTTACTAGCTAATTATAGTGTTCTCGAACGGGAGTGCCAAAAAAAACCGATTTAATTTAATACATTTATTCAAATAAGATTACAATTAATTTTATAACTTAAACACTTTTTCTAACAGAGCTATTCTGTATAAAAAGACTATGTCCTAAATTACAAGTACCGACCCCGATCGATGTAAGATCTAAAGTGAGCTAACTAACTACCAAAATCAGGTCCCACGGAGTTGGGACCACCACGATGATGCGGCGACAGCGTTTTCGGTATTCCGTGTTCTTTCGCAATTTTAGTAAGAAACTTCTTGAGTGGTCTTATCTGTATAGTCTGGGAGACGGCAACACTTTATGTAGGCTTCAAGTTTATTATAGTCCAAGAGCTGATGTTTGACTGTGGCTGACTGATGATGATGAGTTGATACTGGTACATGATACTTTTTATCCCGAAAAAATTCACTGTAATTAGCTACGGGCGTTATCTAGTTGTAAATAAAAGAACCACCTTAGGGCCGGGACACATAAACACGATACGACGTCGTATCGTACCACGATGCTGTGTCGTTTCACGATGCGACGTCACGTCATGGGAATCTACGACGAGCATCGTAAAAAACTACGTCGCGTCGTAGAAACTCACGATGTGTTCCTGTGTCAGTGCCACAGTAGTTATTCATATTATGATTAAAAGAAATGGGTGAATCCAGTATCTTCTGAGTTTCTGTCATTTCTTTATACGTCGTCGCTTCTAGTGCGGTCTATTTTTATAAATTAACTGCGACAATTCACCCTGCATTGTATCGACGGCGTCATGCCGTGTATCGTGGCACGTCACGATGTTGCGACGTAGTTTTTTATGAAGCTCGTCGTAGATTCCCACCGACGCGACGTCGCATCGTAAAACGACGCCGCATCGTGGTGCAGCACGACGGCGTATCGTGTTTATGTGTTCCGGCCCTTTAATATTAGGGTTCCGTACCCAAAGGGTAAAAACGGGACCCTATTACTAAGACTTCGTTGTCTGTCCGTCTGTCCGTCTGTCTGTCTGTCTGTCCGTCTGTCTCCAGTCTGTAACTCAATAACGGTAATAGCTAGAGAGTTGAAATTTTCAGAGATTATGTATCTCTATTGCCGCTATAAAAACAAATACTAAAAACAAAAGAAAATTAACATTTAAGAGGGGCTTCCATACGAGAAACGTGATTTTTTGGCTTTTTTTGCTCTATATCAATAATGGCAACAGGTAGGTACTTGATTTTTTAAATTAAAATAAAATATAAAATTAAGGGCGGCTCCCATACAAAAAAAACAATTTTTGGCCTGATTTTGCTCTATAATGGTACGGAACCCTTCGCGTGCGAGTCCCGACTCGCACTTGGCCGATTATATTAATAGATACATTTCAATCTCGAATTATAATAAGAAATAAGGGTGTACCTACTACCTAATATAATAATATGTAGTGTGTACAAAGTACAAACAGTAAGAAGTTCTAAGTTGGTCATTCACAAGAGGGTTCATTGTGGAATTTATTTATTTAGCCATCTCGTCCCAGTTATATTGAAATTTATGTTAGAGCTTTAGGACGGCGCCCTGGGACGTCCATACGGAGAGAAGTAATGAGAATTGTAACACTTCGATTTTGTTTCTTTTTAACATTGGGATTCATTGATCCCAAGATACTTTGCGGGTTTCTTTTAGATACATTTTACTTTTGCGAAGGGTTTTTAGATTTATACGCCAGTTTTATGGTGTCACAAATTATTCTGTTTTCAATGTTAAGTATTTCTTTCAGGATAAATAATGTTTATAGCCTATAGCAATTAGCAGGGATTCCCAATATTTTTCAGCCTGCAGTGCAGTTGCACGTCACAATATTTTGTCACGGCGCCCTACTCTATCTAGCTATTACAAAAAGATACGTAAACATCATTAATGATCAAGTTTCGGTTTATTATTTACTAGCTAATTATAGTGTTCTCGAACGGGAGTGCCAAAAAAACCGATTTAATTTAATACATTTATTCAAATAAGATTACAATTAATTTTATAACTTAAACACTTTTTCTAACAGAGCTATTCTGTATAAAAAGACTATGTCCTAAATTACAAGTACCGACCCCGATCGATGTAAGATCTAAAGTGAGCTAACTAACTACCAAAATCAGGTCCCACGGAGTTGGGACCACCACGATGATGCGGCGACAGCGTTTTCGGTATTCCGTGTTCTTTCGCAATTTTAGTAAGAAACTTCTTGAGTGGTCTTATCTGTATAGTCTGGGAGACGGCAACACTTTATGTAGGCTTCAAGTTTATTATAGTCCAAGAGCTGATGTTTGACTGTGGCTGACTGATGATGATGAGTTGATACTGGTGTTCGGCTAATCATTGCTAAGTCCGGTTTTCATAGAGGGTGCATATGTAACACCTCCCCCCACAGTTCGGCGACTATTTCGAAAGTTTTGATAAAGTTGCCGAAATATCGCTGTGATCTATTGCTCTTTCAGCAGGGTGCGGTCTTCTTTCTTCTAGAGGTATATGGGAGTTTTCTTCTACGTCGTGATGACTTCTGCGGAGGCTTCTTCGGTGCATATTTTGTATAGGATATAATATGATGCACATAGTATAACTTTTATGTGATCATTGGAGTTGAAGATTGTGAATGTAGACGTCTTGAAGTAGCAGTTTACTGGAACGGTAGTCGAGTAGCTTCCCTGAAGGTTTCTGTATTATTCTTGTACACATGATGTTCTAACTTTCGTGATGTTCGGAAAATTCATAGTAAAATGCCTGTCGTCAAGTTGTTCGACTGCTCCTTGGGTGAGGGTGACTGTAGTTATCTTGCACGATGCGTGAAGTTCTTGCTCGGTGATCAGGTGATGGATGCATTCGGGGTATTCTGTTACTTTATAGTGTGAATTTGGGCAGATGTACCATTCTTTTACCTTCGGGCATTCAGCCTCCAATGTACTTAGAATCATCTCCAGAGATTGCTAGGTAGGGAGATACAGGTAGGATAATTTGATAATACTTATTAGGTATGAGGGATAAGTTATATGTGAAAGGAAAGACAATCGGAATCTTATATATTATACTATAACTATTTTAATTATCTGCATAGAAATATGCTAACCTAATAAAATCATAAAAATATCTAGTATCTACGTTAATAATTTGAACCTTAGAATATAATAATTATAATTATACGTCTTAATATAAGTACCATAAATTTTTATTAATTTCTAACTCTAACTTATGCTGCTTTTTACTTAAAATTTCAATGGCATTATTATATATTTAATTTCGTCTGTGGAACAAAAATTACAAGGAATACTTAAATTATTGAACCAAGTTCGTTAATGAGATGAGAGTTCGCTAATTTAATTTGTGAAGTGTGAGTGTATATGGGATAACTCTATTTTTCTAAGAAAAGAGTGGTAGTGGGATATGATTTTAGCGTTTCCTAATTTAAACGGAAGTACTTCTGGTTCGTCTTGTAGGCTGTCGATTGTCACGTCCTGTACTCGCGTCAGTTGTGTCAGTAGGTATGGCAGAATTATCCTGTAGCAATACAGGGTCCTTAGTACTTCGTTTAAGTCGTGCTTTTGCTACGGGACCTCGCTTTCTTTTAGTATAAATATGTATGGGAAGGTCAGCTAAAACTACATCCTGCGTATAGCGCGGGGCGAGTTTCTGACGGCATGCCATAGGATTCCGTATGTACACTTGCTGATCTGGGGAGTATTCACGTTCTGGTTCTCGGTCTCTATTTCTATTCTCGATTAACTGGGTTCTATTTTGTAATGAGGTTTTGTTAATTATGTCATATACTTGAGTCATCCTAAGCTTATGGTCAATTATATATTGTTGTAATAGGTGTTGCGTTAGGTCTATGTCAGTACTCTAGGGTCAAAATGTCCAGAAATAAGGTCTATAGGTCGGCATTTTGTAAAGCTGTGAATTGAACTATTGTAGGCCAAAAGGGCGTAGGGCATAAGATTAACACTTGTTTCAGTTCTTCTTTCTAGTTTTAATATACGCAAATGTTCAAGAATTGTTGAGTGGAACCTTTCCACTATACCATTATCATTTGGAGCATGGGCTAGAGTTTTGTGGTGCTGAATTTTATGAAGTCTAACGAACTCTAAAAATAATGCATTTGTGAATTCAGTCCCCTGGTCAGTTACTACAGTTAAGGGTAAACCATGATGGGTACAAAATTTAAGAAAGGCCTGGACGACGCTTAAGGCGGTTCCATCTCTCAAATGGTAGGCCTGGGCATATTTTGAGAAAGCATCAACTAAGGTTAGATATTTTTCAGATTCGACTGTAAAAAGATCAAGATGAAGGATTTCAAACGGCTTTGTTGGAGGTGGTACTACTGAAAATCTTTGATTAATTGGATTCCTATCGTATTTTGCTTGACCACAAATTCCACATTCATTTATAAATTTAGTTATCGATT
The DNA here is from genome assembly GCA_937595015.1 of Polyommatus icarus. Taxonomy (NCBI): domain Eukaryota; kingdom Metazoa; phylum Arthropoda; class Insecta; order Lepidoptera; family Lycaenidae; genus Polyommatus; species Polyommatus icarus. The sequence goes on from OW569326.1 coordinate 14,384,301, forward strand.
CTCTCATTTCTGGCCAATAAAATCTACGAGAAAGAGCGAGAAAGCATTCGTTAATACCACGGTGGTTAGTTTTTCCCACATGGTATTTTCCAATAATTTCATTTTGTTTTAAATAATCACTAACATTTTCCAATTCAGTTTTTGTAAGAACTAATTTCATAGCGGAACTTTTGAACTTATTTTGCAGTATGGGAACAATTTTATACATGGCTAAAGGTGGGTCTATGATCAGTCCTGTTTTAATTTTCGGGTCCACATATTCTTTTATTGCATTTACTACATCATTTTCTAAATTGGATTCCGATAATTGAATAGTAGTTTTCGTATGAGTCTCAAAAGGTTTGGTAACTGTCGGTCGTTTCTTAATGTCTCCTACTACTACTAGAGATATTTGTCTACTAAATTTATTTAACGGATCGTCAGATATAGGAATTTCTAGGATGGGATCTTATGCGCTGGAGTGGACGGTGACTGTAGAGGAGCTGTGAGCGGTAAGTGTTGAGAAGCCTGATGGGGATTGAGGTCTGTCTACTTCAGACACATTTACTATGATAGAACTGACGTCCTCATTGTTAATTTCTATTCTTGATAAGGCGTCGGCATTTGTATTACATTTACCTTGCTTGTAGATAGGTGTAAAATTATATTCGCTTAGTTTTAAACGCCATCTAGTGAGTCTTGAGCCGGGCTCTTTAAGGTTCATAATCCACTGAAGTGGCTTATGATCAGTTAATACTTTAAATTTTCTACCGAATAAATAGGGGCGGAAATATTTTGTGCCAAAAACTATAGCTAAAAGCTCCTTTTCAATTGTACTGTAATTAATTTCACTGGTGTTTAAGGTCCTAGATGCGTAAGCTATTGGTCTATCACTACCGATAGGTCCTTGAGAGAGAACTGCTCCTATTGCGTAGTTTGAGGCGTCTGTAGTCAGGATAAATTCCTTACTAAAATCTGGATATTGTAGGATAGGGTCATTGGTTAGTAGGGTTTTACATTTTTCAAAACAGTCTATGTAGTCAGGGTCATTTATAATTATTTTAGAGCCTTTTTTTAAACATTTTGTCATTGGTTTTGTGATACGAGCGAAATCTGGTATAAATTTTCGATAATAGCCTAATAGACCAAGAAATCGTTTTATTTCTGTCGCGGTTTTCGGAATTGGGAATTTCTGAATAGCTGCAATTTTATCTGGGTTTGGTTTAATTCCGTCTTTGCCTATAATATGTCCTAAATACGCGGTTTCTAATTTGAGAAACTCGGACTTGTCTATTTGAATTTTGAAATTTGACTGTCTAAGTCTTTGGAATACCTTCTCTAAATTAACCATATGTTCCTGTACTGTCCTGCTCCTGCTCTGTACTAGAGTACAGAGCAGGAACAGGCACCTTGGTCACCACGAATACTCATCCACAGAGGAAATTCGTGGCACCAACCCCAACCATATCGTTCAATTTATGAGCAGTATTGGGTTGGGGATGATTCTTTAGTGCGAAGGAGTCACAATAGATCCTCATGGGTCGCAGTGACGCCAGGGCTATAGCGACCTGCCTTCTATAAAAAAAAAAAAAAAAATGTTACTGTAATGATGTGCTAAAGACTAAAATGCTATCGAGATAAATTAGGCAAATTTCATTTTGGAGGTTTTTTAATACATTATCCATCACACGTTGAAACGTGCTGGGTGAATTCTTTAGGCCTATGGGCATTCGCAAAAATTCGAAGTGTCCATGATCTACATTGAATGCTGTTTTCGGTATGTCACTAGGATTAATTTCTAGTTGGTAGAGTCCACATTCTAAATTTAGGGTAGTAAAATATTGGCAATTTCCTAATTTATTAAGGGCATCTGACATATTTGGAATTTGATACTTATCGTCTATGGTTTTATCATTTAACTTTCTAAAATCTACAACTAAACGCCATTTGGTTTTTCCAGAGGCATCTGCTTTTTTGGGAACCACCCAGATGGGGGAGTTCCAAGCTGATTGAGAGGGGCGAATTATACCCTGTTCTAACATTTTTGAAATTTGTTCCTGAACTTCCTGCTTATGTATGAAAGGATATCTATAGCTTCTAGTATATACCGGTATTTCATCAGTTGTACGTATGTTATGTTTTATTTGATTTGTAAAAGTGAGCGGTTCACCATCTATGTAAAATATATCGGAATATCTAGAACAAAGAGCTTCTAAATTAGCACGCTCTTCTGGGTTTAAATGATCGGTTCGCAAACGGGACAGAACCTCGGAAACACGGTCTGGTTTGGTATTTTTATGAAAATTTAAATTAAAAATTTCGGCATTAACTGGACGGTCCATTGAAAAAACTATGTCATGACGAGAAGGGTTTTTTATTTCTATAATTCCACGACTATTTTTTACTGTGGTCACACAGTCAGGAATTACACAGTTACAAATTATTTGTTCAGGTATAAATGCTTCACCTTCCTGAAAATTGATAGGTACTTTAACTAATTTTGAAGAATTTGCTGGAATTATTTCCTCATATAAATTGCAATTACGCGAATCATACATATGTAAGGGGATCTTGGAAAATTTTGTTACTAAAAATTTATTTTTAATATCAATATTAGATTCCCATTTTTCCAATAAGTCTAACCCGATTAACCCATCGAAAAAATTATGAAATTTATAAATATATAATGTAATATTATCTCTGTCATTTACTTCTTGGAAACTAGGCACTGTTATAGAATAGTTATTTCTAGTGGTCGCATGAATATTGGTTACCTCAAAAGGATCATAATTACACTCAATATGGGAATAAAATTTTCTTACGGCTTCAGGGCTAATAAAAGATTGATTTGCCCCGGTGTCGATTAAAAGTTTTAAAGGGGGATTACTAATTTGAACATAGGGCAACTGTCTTTGGGTTTGTAAATTTAATTCTATTTTAACTTGTCTGACTTGGCTATTTTCTGAAAATCCTGCTCATTATTTGATGTAGAGGACACGGCCTCTGTCTGTACCTCTTCTACAATACAATTTTGAGAAAATTGGGGTTCCGAATCTACTGGGTATTCGTAATTAAAATTATCATAATATCTGTCAGTATAGTCATAGTAATTTTCGTCAAAGTCTGAGTCATAGTATGAGTCGTAACATTCATTTAAATTCATTTCCCGAGTCTTAAAATAATTATTTGGTGGAGGGTTACCGAATTTTCGCCAGTCATGAGGTTGTCTGTTCGTCTGTCCAAATGGTTTAGTTACGAAATGGCTTACACCACTCATAGGCTGTGGTTCATTTTGTGAGGGATGTTTAGGTAGTCTAAATAAATGACTTTGAGGTCTATAGTTCGGTGGGGGCGCGGCAAACATTTGCTGCGTCCTTGACGGTCTGTGGAACGGCTGCAGTTGTGCTCTCCAACCCTGATCTGGGCGTGGGAGGTGTGTACCTAATTGAGGGCGGCTTGGTGTACCTGACATAAAATTAAATGGTCGCGCTGAAAATAAGGGCATAGAAGGTTGCGTACCGTGCTTAAACATACTATCACTTACCTGCAATTTCTTCTCCGACGGACGCTCGCTGCGCTGCTGCATGTAGAGGGTGTTCATCTCCTCATGAACATATTCTAATGCTTTTTCTATTGTGTCAGGGCGCATGCAACGGATACGAGATCCTAGTGGATCGCGGAGTCCACGTAAATATGATTGTAGCGTTAATTTTTTATATAACGCACGCTTAGATTCTATAGTGCTCGGCACCGTTTCATGCAGACTGACATATGTAATAATAGTACTAAATAAATTCTGACACTTTTCGTAAAATTCTTGCGGGCTAAGGGAACCCTGGTTCAATAATGCTAGATCGTTATAGAGCGATGTTTCATCTCGCTGATCGGCAAAATTATTAATTAAGGCAGATCGAATGCCATTCCAGTTTTCAGGTATACCGTTAGAATTAATCAAACGAGAAGCTGAGCCTACCACCTTATTTAAAATTCCGTTAATTAAAGCACAATTACTAAGTTCATAGCCTTCTTCATTCCGAACAAATTGCTGCACTAACTGGTCACATAGTTTAATAAATCTAGTTAAAAGATTAGGGTTTCCGTCTAATTCCGGCACTAACCGTAAAGCTTTAAATAATATCATCTAAATTCAACATATTTAATAAATTATAATCTACTGAAAAGTCCTCACGAAAAATTAAATTTTCCTGCGACTCGTCTAAAATTCCTAAATTTCTATTTGCGTCTAATAAATTATTTCTACTGCTATTACTAACTCTAGGATTCCTTGATTGCCTTGGATGGAAAATCTTGGAAAATTATATGAAACTTATAGGATAAAAGGAAGCAACTCTAGATAGAAACTAAAGCACTTACATGTACATTCTGGTATCTGCTGGATCAATTTCTGGATCTCACACACACCCGAATTTCACTACTCCCGGAACACTTTCGTAGGTTCTGGATTTTCCGTAATTTTGGAAAAATCCCCAAGACTGCGCCAATTATAGTGTTCTCGAACGGGAGTGCCAAAAAAAACCGATTTAATTTAATACATTTATTCAAATAAGATTACAATTAATTTTATAACTTAAACACTTTTTCTAACAGAGCTATTCTGTATAAAAAGACTATGTCCTAAATTACAAGTACCGACCCCGATCGATGTAAGATCTAAAGTGAGCTAACTAACTACCAAAATCAGGTCCCACGGAGTTGGGACCACCACGATGATGCGGCGACAGCGTTTTCGGTATTCCGTGTTCTTTCGCAATTTTAGTAAGAAACTTCTTGAGTGGTCTTATCTGTATAGTCTGGGAGACGGCAACACTTTATGTAGGCTTCAAGTTTATTATAGTCCAAGAGCTGATGTTTGACTGCGGCTGACTGATGATGATGAGTTGATACTGGTGTTCGGCTAATCATTGCTAAGTCCGGTTTTCATAGAGGGTGCATATGTAACAAGCTGTCCCGGCAAATGTTTCTTTGCCATATTATATAAAGTATATCGCCCGTACTAATTTATTCAATTAGTGACTAAATAAGGATGTCACCATGGCAACGTCCATCGCTATCCCGTGACCCGCGTCGCATAAACAATGGTCGCTCTTTATAGACAAATAATTTGCAATAAAATAAAATCGCGACTATAATTAAAGATCTAAGCTATCCTATCTCTTAAGTTGGAAAGAAAACATTAAAAAAAGAAACATTAAAAATATCGGTTAAGTAGTTTAGGAATCTATCGCGGGCAAACATCGTGACAGGAGATTTATATATATTAGATTATATCATTGTCGGTTAAGGAGTTAAATTAAGTAAGTAAATAATATTTAATAAAACAAAATTTTTATCATCCACCTCATATTATTATATACTTCATATTATTGTATGCCTTTCCACGGCGCACCAGGGCGCCCGCGCCGAGGCGCACAGTTTGGGAACCCCTGTACTATAGGTTATTTATTAGTTATGTAATAATTAACATAAAATACATAACATTGTGCTTTAAAGTGTTACCCTATATATTATACTATTAGAAAAAGAAGATCAAATTGCGAAGCCACGTAATTTGGCAGAGTTATAACAAGTCAATCTTGACTACCACTGAATTGACATAATAATAATAATAATAATCTTTATTTGCATAGAATGTTGTTAACAAAAGATCTTAAAGTATAGGTGCAGTAGCAAACATTCTGCTTTTGAAGCATGCAAAATATATTTTAGCTTATACAAATATTTTACATTTTAAATTCACTACTTAATTATTACATTAATTGAAGTCAGCCATACAATAATAATGAAAATAAATAAGATAGAAAATAGAACTATTTGTATAACAGACTTGGCGTATTATAATTTATGTCACTGCCAGATAATAAGATAAGAAGAATAATTAAAAAAAAATTGTGCGTCATGTGTCAATAATCAATTGTCATTGTCTTGAGCTACAGTCGGGGCATTTTAATAGGCCACATTTGACATCTGTCAGATTAATCTCCATAGTGAGATGAACTGCGTAAAAACATCGACCAAAACGAATAAATCGATACGGACTTGAAATAAAATATTTGAATTTTATACGTTATTTGTAAAACCAAAAACAAATTCCTGTCCCTTTATTACTTTTTCTTTGCAAATTCAAGGACCAAAATAAGACAAGTACATAATTTACAAAAAACATTGCATTTATTCGCTTGAATTATAAAAATTGTTAAATTTAGTATTATCATTATTCATTTCCCATAAATATGTGTTACTTTTCACAACGTGGTTATTGATTTATGGGGATATTTCGTTACAAGTAATAAATGCATCGATACTATTTATTAGCTTTCGATTTTTAGAGTAACATCCCTAGAACATTGCATTTGAAATTTTGATGAACTGTCAAATGTGGCCTATTAAAATGCCCCGACTATAGAGGTTATGTCTCATCAAATCTGCAATGTCATGCAGCATGCATAATTTACTTAGGGCCATGTGGCATTTTGCAAGAGTATTTACTGAACAACAATCTATATTTTGTTGAATAATACGATATCCAGCAATGTTTCGCTATCCTGAGGTGCACACATCGACGGTAGGTACATTTAACGGCTTTTTCCTAATAGAGAGCTCTCTAGTCTCTCTATATTTTTATTTCAATCTTTAATTATTGTTTCAGCACTCATTTATTGCAGTAATAAGCTGGAGGATGTCAGACTACATTTAAGTGTCTAATAATTTACAATTGTTATCCTGGCTATTAGGTTCAACATTTAGCAAGAACATATTTTTATACAAGTTACTTACTTAGGTACTTACTTACATAATATTATTATAGTCATCAGTAGGTATATACGTAAATACTAATATGTTAATTAGTCAAAGGTAATGGGATCATATATCAATTATTAAGAATACAATATGTCAAGTCGCAATTAGGTATAATAGAAGTCATCATTAGAATATTAGGAAACATAATAGTCAATTTTAATACACATTCAGTTTAGTTGTCAAGTAAAATTTTAATATTATAGTTTGTTCTTTCTTTTCTTTCTTTTTCTTCTTTTTTGGCAACATGACACAAAGGATGTGTATGTTGTGCCACAGACAAGGTAAAAAGGTAAGGAATATGGCGGGAAAACCATATTCCTCCTATTATAATTTTCATCGTCATTTTCATGTACCTATCGTCAGGTCTAAAGTCTAGTCAAAGTCTAAGTAAAAGTCAATACAGTCAAGGAGTCAAGTCGGTCGATTCAGTAAAGTGGTAGACGCTTTACTGAAACTTTCGATGGAGTTTTGGAGGGAACACAAAATAGCACGTTTCTGGATATTACATCACTTTCCTACACTTGTGCATGAACACGAATATCTAATGGTTAATATTCTACCAATATTACACATTAAAAACCCAGCTAACACAATTTTAGGAAAATAATATAAAAACACAACAGCACTCTTTCACATGCCCGCCAAAACTCCTATAGTTTGTTCGTTCTAAGATGATATGGGTGACAGTTCTCATATTCCTTGCAACGGAATGTTTTTTCCAGGAAAACAAGAAAATCAGAATGTAATAAATTATATTCCACCTACAAAAATAAATGTTTCCTGTAATTGTAAATGAATAAAAATGAAAAGTTGCTAAATGCTAATTTACTGATATAAAATTATAAATATTAACTCTGAAATAAGAGTATAAAATTATTGTTAAGAAAATATTTGAAAAATGTCAGATGCATAAAACGGAACTTATGTCAATAGAGATTGACACAGTTGAATCGAAATCAAATCGATAAAAAAGGGCGGCCATCTTAAATCGCCGGCGTCACTCTGAAACATCAGTACGAAATCGATAATGATGATTCTTTCAGTGTTAGATAAGCCAATTTATCAAAGAAGACTATAGGCTATATCTTATCACCTAATAGGGGCGAAGAAATAGAGGAAAATGTGGAAAAAACGGGGAAAATTATTTGAAAGGGCTAACTTGAACGCGCTAATCTCAGGAACTACTGGTCCGATTTGAAAAATTCTTTCAATGTTATATAGCCCATTTATTGAGGAAGGCTATAGACTATATTTTATCACGCTAAGACTAATAGGAGAATGTGGAAAAGAAAAAACGGGGGAAATTATTTGAAAGGGCTTATCTCGCGAACTACTGGATCAAATTTTATGTTATTTGGCACAGATAAGCAGTAGACCACGTGAAGGATCATATGCTATCGATTGTAATCATTTTTTCTGTGGCTTTATATTTTATACCCATGCGACGCCGGGGCGGGTACTATAAATAATATCTTATAAGTAGGTATATTTATTGCATACAAGTTATCTCTCCCACCCCTCACATAACTTTATATTAAACGTCCAACTGTGAGCTAAGTCGCTCGAGCTTTATCTTAATTTCGCTAATAAACTTCAGACATAGGTACTGTGTATAAATTTATTGTCTAGTCGTTGAAAATAAAAATAGTAAAGTTTTCACATTCACGTTAAACAAAATAATTTAAACTAGAACACACTAAAACATAAAATGGATGTTATATAATAGACCTATAGTATTATATATAAGTAAGTGTATTATGAATATTTTTGTGTAAACTCATAATATCATCCATTTTATGCCTTGATTATTTAAATACTAATCACAGGTTAACGTTAGCTAATAATTGCCAAGTACCGCAAGTCACTTTAGTGGCAACAGCGGCCTGGCTTTAGTGCATAACATGAAAGTTACTAACAAATCTAACGAAATTGCTCTTACAAAGTTCTACATGGACCAAACTCTATCTCTAAAATATATTTGAAAAACTGTAAAATGCTTCGGAAAAAATAAGTTGAAGATGATTTAACTAATTACAAAAAATTACATCCTAATTAAATAAACAAATGAAACGAGGCTAGAAAAACAAATTGGAGCACAAGTTGCGTAGAGCTAGGTGAAACCACAACGACTAATTAAAGGAGCAAACACACGGGACTCATTTGCTCATTGGACAAAGGAAATACACCCGCCGCGCCGTGACAAATTTCAAGCAATTCAAATAAATTGGGACTCTAAATTAACCTTATTTTTATGACTTTAGTGTTAACAAAGTTTCTGAAGTGTTCCCTACGTGGTACGCAAATCCTGATAGCCGGCATAAGAAGAATATTATTATAATCAAACTACTTCGAGTAAGTCTAATAATAGAGTGGAGATTACTCGAAGAAGTTTTATATAACCATGCGACACTTGAAAATTTCAAGACATTAATATAGAAAAAGTCAGCTAGCTAATAACAATTTAAGACGTGATTAGTGTTAAGTTTCTGAAGTGTTCCCTACGTGGTACGCAAATCCTGATAGCCGGCATAAGAAGAATATTATTATAATCAAACTACTTCGAGTAAGTCTAATAATAGAGTGGAGATTACTCGAAGAAGTTTTATATAACCATGCGACACTTGAAAATTTCAAGACATTAATATAGAAAAAGTCAGCTAGCTAATAACAATTTAAGACGTGATTTGATAAAGTTTGTAACTAACAATTTGAAAACTGTTGTTTTTTGCATTCATGGAGGCTTTAGGCCCGGGAAAATGATTTGAAATAAAAAAAATATGAATTTTATGTATAACTAAATATATTAGCTAGAGATGAAGTGCTTAAGTTACAAAACTTGTTCAAATTATAGTGTTAGTTCAATTGTAGTGTTAGTAGTTCAAAGTATAGTTGTTAGTGTGCCCACTCCATCCGCCCATGTCTTTAATTATGAACCTAAAATATGTCCAAAATATTATTTATATAATATATGCCAGAGGCTAGCATCATTTAGCATAAAAATGCTAATCTTTGGCTATTTTCGCATTCATTAAAGTTTGAAACAGCGATCGCTTTATTCAAGTCAGGATTTCAACATAAGAGTAAGTTTACCGGGACAACAAAGAGGGCCATTCCCCTCAGAGTAATTTATACGTGACCACGCTGTTGAACCTCCAGGGACTGACGGGCGACGGCTGTTCGGGGACTTGCGTGTCGACTGTCCCGACTCCGGGTCACTGTAAATTTACACAACTACTTTTTCTAACAACAAGTTTTTAATAGAGGTAAAAATCTCATTAAATATTCATCTTGGCATGTAGCATTTTGAGCCAAATAAAAACAAACCCTTTAATCCTTCGATCGGGGATCCTTGGAAATGCTATTGTATTCTATTGATGTCGCGATCACCGGTGCTTGTATGGAGCTTGATGGGTTATTTGTCCTGTTGATTTTTACGTCAGAAACACCGGGTGCCAAGTCAAAACCTGACAGCCTGTGCGCCTTCTGCCTAGCATGCGCCAAAGAGATATCTCATTCTCGAGTGTAGTCTCTCTCTCAACTCTTCTCATAATGTAAAAATCTCGACATGATCTCGACAAACTCTATAAAAATGTCTTGTGAGGGTCAACAGAGATGAAGAGACAAACCATCAAACATCGAGAAAACATGTCGACAAAATTTTCTCGTTGGCGCATGTTAGACTGGCTGCACTAAAAGATTAATTAAGAGGGACAGTGCGTTTACCGTTCTTTAAACAAATATAATATTATCATGATATTATTTAAGTAAAAACATTTCACAATAATTACTAAGAAATATTAATCTATCTTTAAATATCTAACATAACATCTCTATTTATTTTGATATTTTTACTTACTGTATCATTAAGTAAATAAATTGCAAGGGGAAAAGAAAACCTTATATTATCACTTGGGAAATCATTACTATCCCACTTGGCACCTTCTCAATTTTCATATGAATGTGTTTCTTATTATTAGCAGCACATATTACCAACCACTTGGGAAGACAGAAGCCAATCGAATGTGGTTGATTTGACAGGACCGTAATTAAAGCGAGCAACGCTAAAAAAGGAAACGTTATATTATTATTCTCCTCAGAAGTTATGAAATTATAAGGCTGTTTTTGCACGAAATAACGCTGCCATAATATTATGAAATGTCAAAATATCCTTGTAGGTCTACAAAAGTCTACAATATAGTTTTACTGCTGTAAAATCTGAAGAAGGATGTAATGAACTTGCAATATTATATCGATAAGACATCAATCCTTAGATCGCGGATTCTTGGAAATGCTATTGTATTCTATTGTTGTCGCGATCACCGGTGCTCGTATGGGGCTTGATGGGTTAATTGATAATCATTTTGAAAATGTTTAGGACTTATGTATTTGTCTTACAGAAGATACGATATTATTGTAGCCTGTAGTGGTTTAAAAGATGCGGAACTGTACAATCCTGCATCGTGCTATCGATGTTTCTGAGATCGGCAAGACATAAACAACATCTGAAATGACGTCAGTCGGCTTGACCGAGTACACAACCTCGCTCGGTCGAAAGATCTTCCTTTGTGACCTCCAAGCATTTTTCTACAAGTCCATAACCTCTCTATTAGGAGAGACCCTTAAATCCCATTCTGTTTCCATTAAAAAAATCAAGGAGCTATTAAAAAAAAACTGCGACTACGTAGGCCAACAATGAACTAACAATTTTGATAAACAAATGTGATAGTATAAAAACATATGAAAGGACAAATCATTAAGTATGATATTATTACTCTGAATTTCAATCAATACCTATCGTGTTGCTGCAGTATGAAACCACGTAGCTCAGTACACCGATTCTGCTATTTTAATCCAACTTCGATACAGCTTCGTTCCTATTGTTCGATCTACATCCTTGATCGTTTCGCATAAAACATAAACATAGTTTTTTTTTATTATTATACGTGAAACAAACGTCAAATAAGGGATTTTTTAAGTTCTGACTACTGACCTCGATAATGACAGGCTATGCCGTACAAAATACAACTATTTCTTGTGCCAATTTGAAGCGCCACCGGTGAGCGTAATGTGAACTAATTACCTAGAAAACTGCAACCGCCATTTGCAAAATAGTAGTTCCAAGTACACTCACTACTGCTTTCACATAGCAATCAGCACCAATATGGCGATTTTCAAATAGGAACATTTTATTGATAGCGATCGCCGGTCCAGTGTATTATAGAGGTCAGTGGCTTTGACCAATCAGAACGCGCTTGAATTTGACATTTCATAAGAATATCAATTTTTAATTTGATAGAAAACGGAATAAACAAGGATTGAATCTGCATTGATCTTGAATACAACAGCATAAATTGTAGAGCGGTTCACGATCCCGTTCGATTCGGATTCGGAAACTTTATAATATTATCTCTCATTAGCTATGTCCACAGTCCACACTATGCACTTTCTTCTTCAATTTTCGTCATCTTCTGTCATTGAACCCTCATTTTAGCGAATTCAATAATTTAATATGCGCCAACGACCGCATAGCCAACATTGTCATTTTTGTTCAGTTGTGAAAGTTTTGGATACGGTCAGAGCGCATGGGTCGCTGGCATGCCTCACGTGCGCTGTTGACTGCGCTATAACGCATGCCCTTGATGAACAAAAAAAGGCACAGTGTGGACATAGTTATTGGTTAACGCCTTAGTGCGATTAGATGACGCGCGATGAAGTTACCGAATCGGATTGCACATTGTGAATCAGGGTACTGGTATCAAATAGGAGCCATTTGCTTCCTGTCTGGCGCGCCCGGCCTTCAGTGCCACGCTGTCTAACGGGTTCTTAATTTCATGCCCGGATTGTTCCCACCACAACCTATACTAGTTTATTCTCAAATCAAACTAAACATCGCGCGTTTCCAATTATGTATGCAGTATGTTGTGCTTTATTAATTAATAGTCAAAGGTTTTTAAGTGAATTTTTATCTGGACATAATATGGTTCACGAGTCACGACGACCAAAACTTATGATTATAATTCTGAATGAAATAATAAAGTGCTATCTTATAAGTGGACAGTTACTATACTAAGTACTTCCTATTGCCTTCCGTAAAAATAAATCCAACGGATGTTTTTACAAACGAAGGTTTATGTTTTATAATCCTTGCATAGCTTTAGATATTATCATCTTATGAATGACTAGCTGTTGCCCGCGACTTCGTCCGCGTTAACATAGTATAATAACAAAGATGGATAGTTTTCCCCTCTTTGTCGTTCCTTATACAAATGGTAAAAACGGGACCCTATTTAAGCAAACGTCAAACGCAAACGTCAATAAACTTTTATGTTTCTAACTCAAGAAATGACGGACTTTCATTGAAACTTTCTACCCCAATTTCACCCCCTTGGGGGTAGAATTACCAGAAACGCTTAAATACGTATTCATTCATTTTTCATCAGTAGCACAAAAATAAAGTTTCATGTTTCTAACTCAATGACGGACTTTCATTCAAACTTTCAACCTCAATTTCTATCCCTTGGGGTTAGAATTAAAAAAAAAACGCTTAAATACCTATCCATTCATTTTTGATCAGCAGTACAAAAATAAACTTTCATGTTTCTAACTTAAGAAATGACGGACTTTCATTTAAACGTTCAACCCCTATTTCACCCCCTTGGAGGTAGAATTTCCAAAAACGCTTAAACACGTATCCAATCATTTTTAATCAGTAGCCCAAACATAAAATTTAAAGTTTCTAACTTAAGAAATAACGGACTTTCATTCAAACTTTCAACCCCAATTTCACCCCCTTGAGGGTAGAATTTCCAAAAACGCTTAAATATGTATCCATTCCTTTTTAATCAGTAACCCAAAAACAAAGTTTCATGTTTCTATCTCAATAAATGATGGACTTTCATTCAAATTTTCAACCCCTATTTCACCCCCTTCGGGGTAAAATTTTCAAAATTCCTTCCTTAGTGGATGTCTACTTAATAAAACAACCCTACTCACCAAATTTCGTGGCTGTAACTTTAACAGTTTTTGCTCAGCGATGATGAATCAGTCAGTCAGCCAGTCAGTCAGGATATGTAATTTTATAAGTATAGATAGATACCATTCTAGTGACAGTAATAATTCAAGCAAAATACTCTAGTCTGCTCCCAATCCCGTCGCCCCGATATAAAATATCCGAGGAAGTTAATAAGGTTTTTTTTCATTTCCATTACACAAACAGGGAGCAATCTCGACTGTCGGGCGCTGTGGTTCTTTTGCCCGGTCCACAGCCAGCCCCACAGGCTTGTTTAATATCCATCCGATCCCCGCAAATCCGCATGTTAACGCTGACAGATGTTGATGTCCATCCATGACTGCAAAGCCTTCGGAATTTCCAGTTTGACTGTTTAATCTCCTCACTGTGGCGCGTTCATCGGGTTTTTATTCAGTGCGAGTTGAGTGTTTATTGTTTTGTGTAATTATTTAGGTCTACTATTGACTAAATTTGTATTGAGCTTGAGTACGGTTTTTATCTTGATATATGTCTGTGGTTTTTATTATTATTATAGTGTTTTCATTACAACATTTGACGGAAAACGGAAATTAGCAGCGGGAAATAAATATTTTTCCGAATGAAAAATTTATATTATGGCTTTATTCAAGACTCAAAATATTTATATGCATATTACTATATTATAAATTTAAAAGTGTGTCTATCTGTCTGTTACTTCTTTAAAGCTCAAATCGTTGAACCGATTTTGCTGGAATTTGACATGGAGATACCTTGAGTCCCGAGAAAGGACATAGGATAGTTTTATATGGAAGAATGTACGGTTCCCGCGCGATAAAAGAATTTTGGCATAACGGAGTTGCCGTCGTCATCTAGTACCATATTATATTTTGATTAAAATCTATTTAGTAGTCTTGGCGTAAAGATGCCTCTTTACGCCAAGACTGCTCAATAGATTTTAATAGATTTTCTGTTGCCACAGACAGACATCCTTTCGCATTTCTAAAATGATATATTTATTTGAATGTAATATTTTTAATACAGCAACAAACTACGTATATAAGACTCTGTTCGCGAAACACAAAAACATATGCTCAACACAATAATTGATAACGGAATAAAAATATATCAACTACGTCGCTGACAAAATGTTCTTATATTCCGAGCAGAATACGAAAACATTGTTATGGATTGGGTAAGTCGTACGATATCCCATTTCCTCATTCTGATATGTATCAACTTGATTTCACCTCGTTCACTCTGATCTGCGGATCTGCAGTTAACTTTTCCCCAAAGCGTCATATAAATAAATTGTTGCTTGCCTTTATTGCCCTCAGCCCGCTACGAGTTTTTCCTGTCATATTATATTCGGGCCTATTTAATTTTGCACGCAGTGCAATTTACGCGTAGGTAACGGTTTTGAATTTATGTTGGATACTACTTATTTACAAAAAAGATATAATAAATTATTAATATGTTGTAATTTAATTAGCAGCCCCATGTTTTCAAAATAGATAACGTCATCTCCACGTTAGGACATTCTTGATTAAAATGATTACCACCATGATTGTGTAACCTGTTTGCTACAGTACGCATAATTATTGAATTCAATCTTGGGCAACTTTAGACCAATATTATGCCTACTCTTTACACATTCGTAATCGCCTGTATAATATTATGTATATGGGCAAACCAACGAATTCAGAACAAACGGTCCGCACGAAATCACACTCGACTGTTTTGAAAATGGAATGAGTTTGAATAAATTAGTTTTCATTGCGTTTACCTTGACGCGGCAAAGTTGAGCGGATTATAACGAGTGGCGGCACTAACTGTCAGGCACAGTCCTGACCAGTCGCGGCTTAATCGCCAAACTTTGCCCCGCGATTGGAGTTTTTGTTCAACCGCCGTTTCACCTTTTAATTTATGGAGCCGAACGGCAAGACTTCTTTGCCACCAGGTAGCTGGGTGGAATCTGTTACAGAAATCTGAGTTTTTACTTTTCAGACGATGCATTTTCAGAGAGCGGAAAGTGAGCTTGTTCTATACTCACCGCGAGGACTTATTAAAAAATATAATTTGTTTGGGATCAAAACTGCCCGTAGTAGCTAAAGATGTTAACTAATAATTCCACGCTATACAAAGTATTAATAGTCATTATGGTGTTTACGGTAACAGTGTAAGAACTATTTTAATTATTTTATGACAGTACCATATTGTATTTTTATTATACGGAAACTGCATTAATAAACAGAATGTACAGGGTGCAATTAAACCTTCCTGCCAAATTTTGATATACATATTATTGATCCTTGTTAAGAGGGCGACTAACCCAAAAAATCAAACATCTTCCTTCTCTCATCACACTCAGGGCCGTCTTTCATATGCCAGGTGAAAAAGGACGACGCGGATTCATCATCAAATTCGTTTTTTTCTCAATGACTCGATAAATATACAACATTTTAAAAACCCGCTAGGTCGGTTTCTCACTGATGGAATTTTATACAACGTGTTAAAATATTAACTTAGTTCAATGCACGGTTATGGCAATAAATGAAAAATTCGTGAAAATTAGATGCATCTTTGTGTTTTTTTTTCTATCGAGAAAATTTTAAGATATCGTATTTTTGCTCAGATCAAATTCTTGGAAATATAATGCAGTATCTAATTTTAGAAAATGAAACAATTCGGGGCTTATATTCTTCAAGTACTTATGAATATTAATTATAAAATCGAAAACTTTGGGTTAGTCGCCCCCTTAAAAATAAAAACACTCGTATTTTTTCTTTTATAATCACCCAGTAGGTACTAAAATCTTGAAAAATAGTTTCCCATAGTTATCCTAAAAAACACACAAACACAATTAATTTACACGATTCGTCGGCCGACGTGCCCCTGCGCGCGCACCTCCCCCTGCGTCACCCCCGCTCATTCCCCCGCGCTGCGAGTGACCGATCTGCAGATTTTAAATGATAACACCCAATTATTTTTTGGTTAAATGGACTCTCCTAATGGTACCTAAGCCCTGGAAAAAAATTGGCAGGAAGGTTTAATTGAACCCTATATTAATTGACTATACCAGGGCTCAGATTACTGAATAGTAAGAAGGTTCTGCGCTTTCATTTCTTGTCAATAAATAATTAATAATTAATATTGATTAACCATCGAACAATTTATTTCAATATTACAGAAATAATATTGTACTATTTATGTTAATAAAATAAATTGAAACATTTAACTATCTTATCTATCCTTTTGTCAACATAAATTTACTCAGCTCATAAATATTCAACACTTTAAATTAATTGGTAATTACCAACATACGTTTGTAAATAACAAATGGGTTAGTATCATGAAATTAAATTCAGTTTTAATGGTGAATACGAGCGACGGTGGAAAGTTTTGTGTGTGATCATAAGTACCTATCAATAATTGTACATGTTATATTAGTTAGTACCTAGTTACCTATAACTAAAGGGCTTGTGTTTGGAAGAACATATTGTAATCATAGGCGCAATTCAAACAAAAAAATACTTGAATCGTTCAGGCGAAATCGAAATATATAAAATATAATATGATTTGAATTATAAACTTAAATATGATTAAAATTTCAAACAGTTTAAAGTTAAAATAATTTCAACGGCAAAGTTCGCAAGCGGAAATGTATGGGTTTTAAATTACAATACGCGTTACGATATAATAATAAACTAGCGATTCCTTGCTTCAAAACTTTGACCATTTTTTTAGGGTTCCGTACCCAAAGGGTAAAAACGGGACCCTATTCATGAGACTTCGATGTCTGTCTGTCCGTCTGTCTGTCCGTCTGTCTGTCTCCAGGCTGTTTCTCAAGAACCGCTATAGCTAGAGTTCTGAAATTTTCACAGATTGTGTATTTCCGGTGCCGCTATAACAACAAATGCTAAAATAAAAATAAAAATAATATTTAAAGGGGGCTCCCATACAACAAACGTGATTTTTTTCGCTTTTGCTCGTAATCAATGATGATAAGAGGTAGGCACTTGAAACTTTCACGAAGGCTTTAAATATTGTTGTAATTTAATAATTATTAATAATATTTAAATAAAATAAAAAATTAAGGGGGGCTCCCTGTATGGGAGCAAAAATAGGCCAAAATTGTGTTTTTTGTATAAAAACACAATTTTTGGCCTATTTTTGCTCTATAACGGTACGGAACCCTTCGTGCGCGAGTCCGACTCGCACTTGGCCGATTATTTAACGTTCAGCCAACAAACAGAATGCTTCTTTACTCTGTACATCTATTTCAGTTTTCAAATCATGTTATTATTATTTGTTTACAATGTTATCATTCCATTCGCAGATAATATAATGCTTTGGGAGCCAGTAGACCTGTCAACAGCCTGCCCGAGTGAAACGAACATCACTGCATGCACACAAGTCGGCGTCGCGTACTTAAGTTTACTGGTCCAGCTGTATGGAGGCTCTATTGAGAAGAACATTTGCAGAGATCGGAGTTTCAAAGAGGAGGATAGAGTGGAATATGACTTCATAGTGGTGGGCGCAGGAGCCGCCGGTTGCGTTGTAGCCAACAGATTATCTGAGAACCAAAAATGGACCGTATGTATTTAACGACGTAGATGTTAATTTAGAGAACTAACTATGTCAACTCAATGTTATTTGTGCCTGGGTTAAGGTACGCACACACAAGTTGGACCCGAACAACGAGCGATGTGTCGTCGCGAAACACTTCTGGTTTCAATTTTTTTCTATGAACAAGTGTCGCTAGCTTCGTGTCGCTAGCTGCGAATGGTATTTGCACGAAGCTAATAGCTCCGTAACTATTTCATAGAAATACATAGAAACCAGTACCGTACCGTAGTGTCGCGACGACACGTCGTCTGCAGTTGCGACGTATCGTTTGGTTCAAACTTATAATCAGAATCAACGTATCTGATAGTACAAAATAAAAAAGTAGGTAACTGAACTTGTCCTTTGTTGAACTAAAGGTATTTCCATAGTAATTCGTTAAGATCGGTTCCGCTATTTAAGCGTCAAGAAGTACCTAAAAGGTGAACACTGAACAGGCATACTTTCGTTTTAGAATGATTGTTTTTTAGGTCCTTCTTCTAGAGGCAGGACCAGAACAGCCCGAGGTGACACTGCCGTCTGGTCTAAATCCTCCTCTCCAGTCTTCGAACGTAGACTGGAATTTCAAAACTCAGCCAAACGGCAAAAGCTGTCTCTCTCATCCTGATGGTACATGCAGTTGGTCTGTGTGAGTAACAAAATTACCTTGCTTGTAATTTATACAGGCTGTACCAAAACTAAGTGATAATATTTTAGGGTGTGTATGTGTTCCTTGTAGAGAGTTCACTGTGAAAATAGCAGCGCTGAAAGACGAAATTTATTTTTCACTTTTGTATGGGGAAACTCGTAATGCTGGAGTGTTTGTCCATACAAAAGTGAAAAAAAAATTGGTCTCGTAGCGCTGCTATACTGTGTACACAGTGATCTCTCTATAAGGACACATACACACCCTAAAGTATTAGTTTTGTTACACCTTGTATATTATTATCTAAAATAAGATTATTTGCAGTAGTAAGATGATGGGAGGTTCCAGTTCCATAAATGGTATGGTGTACATCCGAGGCGCTAAGGCTGATTATGACGCCTGGGCTAATCTTGGTAACTCGGGCTGGAGTTATAATGATGTAAGTACAATGTGTTATATTATTGATTTCGCAGTGACTGTAACCCAATTGTGAAGCTGAAGACTTATGAGTCATCATTAGTACTTATGAAAAATAAATTACGCGACCGAAATTCTGCGACTCACGACTGACAAAATTACGCTCGTTTGGCTTCACCCATATAATATATTATAGCTGTGAATACATAGATTGCGGATAGTACGTTTATGCTACGTCAACTACACACACCGGCAAAATTAGCGGAACATAGGTAAAAAGGGCCACAACTTGAACTCAAGTGGGTCGGGCTGTGTGAAATCCTTTTTTATAGTTTCTAAGCTCATTTAAGAAATTAAATATTGAACTAAACTGGCAAGATGACAGGTTTTTATAGCAATTATGCCCTAATAAGTGTTTTTCGATTATTGACGATGTAAGTGTTCCTGATAAGAATGGCGTTTTAGCGGGGTGCAAGGTATGCTAAGCTCATTTGATTGTTTGGTTTTTAGAAGAACATATTGCTTAGATACAAAATTAGTGATTTCCCAGCATCTACGACAGCTAGAGCTGTAACAACGATAGAGAAAGGTCACACCTACCGATCGGTCAGTCAGGCCTTAGGTGTGTCGGCTTCCGTAGTCTATTGTAACTTTCAACGCTACAGAGAGACTGGATCTTACGTTCGGAGACGAGAACAAGGCAGATATCAGGTGACAATGGTTGAGGATGACCGTTTTGTAACCTTAAGAAATCGACCTCAAACTGCTATGCAGACACGAAACCTGTCGGAACAGGTCCGAGATGTATGTGTAAGTGATTGTACAGTAAGAAGAAAACTTAAAGAAGTTAAATTAAACTCAAAAGTGCCAGCAAGGGCACCAAAACTTGAGACAGGACACCGAAGAGCCAGGCTAAGATTTGCGCGTGAACATCAAAATTAGACAAGTGAGTGAAATCTTGTGCTGTACAGTGATGGGAGCAAATTCTATGTACATTTTGTTGACAGGCGACAAATAATGTGGATAAATCGTAAGGAATGCTATAGGCCATCAAACTTAACGGAAACAGTGGCCTATGATGCAGACTTCGTAATGGTTTGGGGTGGCACATGATTTGGAGCCCGCACGGAGCTGATGATTATTGATGATGGTACTTTGACAGCACGGGGCTATAGCACAGACATCCTGGAACTGCATGGTGTGCCTTTTACACAGTTTTAGGTAGTAACTTCAATTTTATGCGCGTCCATAGAGTAAAAAATCGGGCATTATTACCAAAATGATGCTGGTGTAGCCCGGGTGGAGAGACCAGCACGGTCTACGGATGTGGATCCGATTGAAGACGTGTGGCACGTCAATGGGTGAACGGTACGAGTTTAAAATAAAAGGTCCAAAATGTGTCCAGGAGCTCGAGTTGGCGCTACTGGAGGAGTAGGAGATTATCCCACAGGGAATGATTGACAATCAAAATTTTCCATTCCATGCTTGCACATGGAATGGCGTATCCAGGCCCTCTTGAGATCCATAGAAGGCCATGACACTCTTTTAACATGGCATTTCTTTAATAAAAATGGAAAATTTAACTTAAAAACTTACTACTGAAATTTCAAAGATTTTCTTAATCTTCAATTTTTGCCGATTTTTTTTTTAAATTTCACGTTTTTATGCCCCAAGTTTATATAAAAGTGATTTTTTATTAATCAATAAATCAATAAATAAACAATTATACAAAAAAAAAATTGAACAATATTTAAAAAAAATCGAAAATTTGTTATGTTCCGCTAATTTTGCCGGTGTGTTTATTATTTAATATTTTAATAACATTAAGTTGACAACTAAAATAATTATTCCAATGTTTACAGGTTTTACCATTCTTCAAAAAATCTGAAAATAATTCAAATATCGAAAGATTAAATAGATTTTATCATGGAGAAGGTGGAGAGCTAACAGTTGGTAGATATCCATACATCGACAAAACATCCATTAAGCTGACAAAAGCATTAAATGAGATTGGAATACCTTTGAGAGACTATAATGCTGAAAGACAAGAAGGGACGATGCAGGCACAGGTTTGTGCCAAGAATGGTGTGAGAGTTTCATCGAATACAGCGTTTATACGTCCTATTAGATATAAGAGAAGCAATCTAACAGTAAAAACAAACTCTGAAGTGGTGAAAATCTTAATAAATAAAAATAAAAGAGCAACTGGCGTTAAATACATACACGATACTACGACGTACACCGTACGAGCAAGAAAGGAAGTTATAATTTGCGCCGGTGCTGTAATGTCACCCAAATTACTAATGTTATCAGGTATTGGCCCTAAAGAACATTTAGATAGCCTAAAAATACCGGTTATACAAAATTTAGCAGTCGGTGAAAATTTACAAGACCATGTAGCATTTAATGGTGTTATAATCGCTTTAGATAAAACAGCAACTAATGTTACTAGCAAGGAGGTGTTTAAACTGATTTATGATTACAAACACATGAAAGTTAAAAATGGGCCGCTGGCTTCTAACGGTCCGGTCAATTCTATTGCCTTTATAAAAACTAAAGCAAGTTTGGTTGCTCCGGATATAGAATTTCAGTTCGGTCAAATTACGGATTGGAGAGAATACTTACGAGAACCCATCACATCCATAGATTTAGACATATTTCCATCGCCTTTCTACAATGGCTTACAAACAAGAACAATTAGCTTGGTGCCGTCCAGTCGTGGTTATATTCTGTTAAATGCCACCGATCCTTCTGGCCCTCCTTTGATTTTTCCAAATTACTTCGAAGATGACTCCGATTTGGAGCCTATTTTAAAAGGTCTTAGATTTATAAAATCTTTAGAAAATACTAAAGCATTCAAATCTATAGGTGCTTACTTCGTGAAGGAGCCTTTGCCGGCGTGTAAGGATTACGTGTGGGGCACTGATGAATATTTCATTTGCTTAGCGCGACATTATACACGAGCAGTCTATCATTACGGAGGGTCGTGTAAGATGGGCCCTAAGTCGGACAGAAAGGCTGTCGTCGATAATAAACTTCGGGTGTATGGAGTAAAGAGTCTGAGAGTTATTGATGCGTCCATCACGCCTATTGTACCCGGAGGTAATACGAATGCACCCAGCGTGATGATTGGAGAGAGAGGTGTTGACTTTGTTATTAAATATTGGAAACGTCTTAACCTGTAAAATATTAAATGAGAAATTTGAAGTCTTTGTTTAATATTTTATTTCCTTATTTATAAAATTATCTTATAAAAAGATATAAGAATTTATTCAATATATTAATAATATTTTATGACGATCATACCAGACGATCATAGGAATGTAAAAGGTCCGTCTGCGTATTATTTTTAGGGTTCCGTACCCACGGGGTAAAATGGACTTACTAAGACTTCGTTATCTGTCCGTCTGTCTGTCTCCAGGCCGTAACTCAAGAACCTCTATACCTAGCAAGACATCAATATTTTTTTCTGATTATACACCTATTTCTGTTGCCGCTATAACAACAAATTGTAGAAACAAAATAAAATTAATATTTAAGGGGACCTCCCATACAACAAACGTGATTTTTCGGCATTTTTTGCTCGATATCAATCATAGCAAGTAGCAACAGGGAGCTGGGAGGCACTTGAAATTTTCACAATATCCTCAATAATTATATTATGTGTATTTACTTTAATAATTAATAATGTGATAAAAATAAAATAAATATTTAAGGGGGCTCCAATACAAATAACACAATTTTGGCCTATTGTTGCTCTATAACGGTACGGAACCCTTTGTGCACGAGTCCGACTCTCATTTTCCCGATTTTCATGAACGATGTGGGTTGGGCATGCGCATTCTAGACAGCTTGCATAGCGGACTTTCATAAAACTAATTTGAAGATGGCCCTTTGGGGCCACCGTACATTAGAGACACGACAGTTTTTAGACAATCTTGTTTGACATAGACGAGTCAGCTTTTCGATTAAAGATAAACAGTTGTGGCTACCACGCGGCGATACCAAGACGAAATTGTTTTGTCTATGACGACGCAACGCGTACATCAGACTAGGTACAACTCTAGAGTCTAGACAGTTTTGTCGTTGATGTGCGCGATCGCATACACTTCAAAGGGAAGCCTACAGTCGTTAGTCAGACTTGTCGCCGTGCAGTTCTTGTACGCATGAGACGTTTTGTTTCAAATGTGCGCGTCTAGTACTTTTTATTATGCGATAGTCTGTCAAAAACTGTTGTGTCTCTAATGTGCGGTGGCCCTTACGCGGATTAGATTAGTTGGTCTTTATTATAGCAATTAGCAGCACACTGCACAAGCTTACGCGATTACGAATGCGTTGAGTAGAGACTATAGAGATTGATTGCCCATCGAAGTAATTGAGTAGGCAGTAGGTAATTTTAATAATATAAATAACTAGCTGACCCGACAGACGTTGTCCTGTCTTAACGATGATTATTTAATTCGAATTGGTATAATTAAGAAAACAATAGTTTAAAATTAGTATCTTCATGCCAAATTTCATCAAAATAGATATAAATAGTTTAAGCGAAAATCATAAAAGTTTATTGTGCAGGAACCGTACATTTTCCGGGACAAAAAGTATCCCTTGTCCTTTCCCGAGACTCAAAGTATCTCCATACCGAATTTCATAAAAATAGACTGAATAGTTTAAGCGAAAATCATAAAAGTTTATTGTGCAGGAACCGTACATTTTCCAGGACAAAAAGTATACCTTGTCCTTTCCCGAGACTCAACGTATCTCCATACTGAATTTCATAAAAATAGACTGAATAGTTTAGGCGAAAATCACAAAAGTTTATTGTGCGGGAACCGTACATTTTCCGGGACCAAAAGTATCCCTTGTCCTTTCCCGAGACTCAAAGTATCTCCATACCAAAATACATAAATATCGATTGAATAGTTTACGCGCAAATCATAAAAGTATATTGTGCAGTAACCGTACATTTTTCCGGGACAAAATGTATCCTATGTCCTTTTCCTGGTTCTAAGCTACCTGTCCACCAATTTTCAGCCAAATCGGTTTATCCGTTCTTGAGTTATAAGTAGTGTAACTAACACCACTTTCTTTTATATATATATATAGACTAGATGATGCCCGCAACTTCGTTGCGCCAAAATTCATTTATCGCGCAGAAACTGTACATTTTTCCCGGATAAAAAGTATCCTATGTCCTTTCCCGGGACTCAAAGTATCTCCATACCAAATTTCAGCCAAATTGGTTTAGCGGTTCGGGCGTGAAGAGGTAACAGACAGACAGACAGACAGACAGACACACTTTCGCATTTATGATATTAGTATGGATTATATTAATATAATAAGATAGATAGTAGTAGTAAGTGACATCTGTGTATTTATCTGTGAACTAATATTACATCCAGAACTCAACGCCATCTGTTCTTCGCCACTCAAACCATGTATTCAAGCGTCTTAGCAGCGTGGCGAGCTATCCTCACGCTTCCCTTAAATAATTTTAAGTTAGTTCCAAAGGTGTCGCTACGTGTACAAAATTATAACAAAATATAGACTAAAGAAATTGTCTTTTTGTTTGTTTGCACATGCTAAATTCAGAAACTAATTTAATAGCACAAATTGGAAAATTCTTTTTGAATTAGCTATGGTGACTAGTCCATTTATAATATAAACGAGTTTTTGCCCGCGGCTTCGCTCGCGTTAAAAAGTATTATTAATAATATCTATATATTATATAAAAATGGATTTTCAAATGTGTTAGTCGCGCTAAAACTCGAAAACGGCTGAACGGATTGGGCTGATTTTAGTCTTAAAATATTCGTAGAAGTCCAGGTTTTAAAGTGACCTGTGATACAAAGTTCACCGGGACAGCTAGTTATTATATACAAACTTTTATCCCGTATTTTAACCCCTTGGAGGTAGAATTGATCAAAATCCTTTCTTAGCGGATGCCTACGTCATAGTTAACATCTACCTGCATACCAAATTTCAGCCCGATCCGTCCAGTGGTTTGGGCTGTGCGTTGATAGATCACCATGTCAGTCAGTCACCTTTGAGTTTTATATCGCCCATGACTATTAACAATGTCGGATGTGCAAAATCGACATTTTTATTTTATTTCATAAAACATTCTTCTGACTTCCTGCCATAATTTTTTTCTAAATACTTTTTTCTCAATTCTAAGGCCAGGACGATCAAGCCGAAGAAACCCACAACCAGGATAATATAATTGTATAATTATATTATATAATTATATTATTTTATATAATATTATATTCCGATAGGTATATTACCTTTATGGTCTTAATACACTCACAGCCAAATTAGAAAGTTTCCGTCGTCCAAAAACGTGACGCAATATTTTCGTTACTTGTTAGTAGGTTTTACCCCTCGGATTTTTCTCATACCGGGCGCCTTATATATTATGAAAAACGATCTTTGATTAAAATTATTAATGCTAAGTTTGTATGGGCAAAATTTACCCATAAGGAACAAATTGTTATATGTTGCTATGTTGTTGTTATAATATTATATATTATGCCACTCAATCATTTCATTGAAAATTTTATGTATCAGTCGTTTCTCGTCTCATCTCATGTTCACTAATTAATTTCTTTGTCGCCATTGCGTGCTGTATTTCACCTGTCATTGGAAGTCATCTAACCTATAAGTTACCATTGTTTGTCTTTTATTTTAATGTACCAGATGATATTCTGTTGGTGAATCCTACTAAATAAATAAATAGAGAAAGTTCTGAGTAGTGAGTTGTTTAATAACGTGTAAAACAATCGAAAGAAGCGAAAAATCTTACTCAAGAATTATGAGATGACTCTTAGCGCCATCTGTTATGATTTTTTGGAACTAACTTAACAAAATTTCATTACAATCAGTTCAGTAGTTTTGGCGTGAAAGCGAGACAGACAGACAGGGATACTTTCGCATTTATAATATTAATAATAATAATAATAAGTATAGATTGATTGACGTAGAAGAAGTAGCGGGCAATGTCCACTGTCCAGCTAGTTGTAATAATATTATGTATTACCTACTAAGCGCAGCGGGAATAAAGTTGACGCTTTCCGCCCGGAGGTGAGAAAAAATATTTGTTATAACAACACTGTGATCCATTGTAAATTTTCACAAAAAAATGTCGATATAAGTAAGTTTGAGCGGTTGTGGTTATAGTTAATAATAATAATATCTATGGACGCTTTACACCACGTCAGTCTGGCCCCGTGGTAAGTGCCTGAAGGACTTGTGTTACAGGTACCAGACAACGGAAATATATTTAATACTTTTATACTATACATATATTTAAGATTTTTATTATATGATACACATATTTAATACACATCCATGACCCAGGAACTTTATAAACTTTTTGTTCCGTCGGCGGGACTCGAACCCGCGACCTCCGGCTTGAGCTACCAACGTGCTCACCACTGCGCCACGGAGGTCGTCAATAATAAAAAATAGTTAAATAATAAAAATAGTTAAATAATTATAGCGTCGTTAACCAAAGATTTGACATTTTGCACTGTAGTTACATTTAAAGTTATAGTTAAAGTTACAGATATAGTAAGTTAGTGCAACCCACCCTTAGAGTTTACTATGAATTTTCCCATACAAAATTATAAAAGTTATTCTTTCAGCGTTGCTACTTTCAGAGCGAACTCTATAATATTACGTTCTGTCTGTCTGATGATTAACCTATTTTTATGAAATTTAGTACTTGTGGAGATACTTCGAGCCCCGGGAAAGGACATAGGATACTTTTTATCCCGAAAAAAATGTTCTCTTTCCGCGCGATAAACGAGTTTTTGTGCAACGGAGCTACGGGCTTTATCTAGTTGCTGCAATAAGCTGCCAGTGAAAATGGCCAATATAATGAATTTTTGTTGTAACTTCAGCGATCGGACATCTGTCACTTCAGTCCACCTTTTACGTCTCGTGTTAGCGTTGTCGCGATGGTGAGTCATCCTGGAGCCCTGAAACTTCTGGATTTGTACCGACACTACTGACAAATCGACTTTTTGTACGCAAACAATGATATTCCTACAATTTACAGGTATGGTTTTGCCATTCCGTTTACTAGATGTTGAATATTAAAAAAATGATTTGCTTAAACGGTTTATTTATTTATTTATTTATTTATTTAAAACTTTTGCACATTTCCGTACAAAGGCGGGCTTAATGCCTCGTGGCATTATCTTCCAGCCAAACCTTAGGGTGTTCAGAGAAAGTGAGGTAGATGCAAACCCAAAAGAGGACAAAGGGATTAAAAATACCTTAAAATGAATAATACAATATTAGGTATAATTATATTCATAATAATATTATGTAAAATAAAATAAACACATTATATACAATATATACATATATAAAATAAATATATACATATATTACAACATATATAGATAAAATAACAAATTACCTAATATAGATTTTGTTGTCTCATTTAAGTCAACGATTTAAGATAGTGTTCATGAACTTTGCGTTTAAATAATTGTTTAGTTTCGGCCATCCTAATTTCCTTTGGAAGCGAATTCCAAAGAAGAATTGATTGAACATGAAAGGAGGAGTGGACGAGAGAGGAACTATGGGAAGGACATTGGAGGCGCAAATCATTGGTGGAACGGAGATTTCTGTCATGATTACTGCATAGATAGCTGAAATGAGGAGTTAGGTAGTTGGGAGCGGAGGGAGAGTGAAGTATGGAGTAGAGCGTGCACACTGCCCGCTGCGAACGGCGTTGGCGGACTGGGAGCCAGCGTAATTTTGAGCGGTAGGAGGAGACGTGATCGTACTTGCGGAGGCCGAAAACGAATCTTATGCAGTTATTAAGGAGCCGATCTAGTTTGTTAAGGAGGTCTACATTAAGATTTAATTTTTTTTATCATTATGGTTTTAAAATTATGGTTTAATTTTTATCATTTTCTCATTTTATGGGGTAACGGGATTAACCATGTAACCTATTCAAAAGATCTCTATTACAATTTTTCAAGGAAGTCGGAAGAGCCGATAAAACTCGCACGTACAAATCTCACCAGTTACTCATACCGACACATGCCGTTTAAACAACGTTAGAAAGCTGCAATCACGCTTTATCATTACAGCGTGGCCACCAAACTTGATAATATGCGGTTTTAACAACAACCTAATTTGCTAACATGCGTGATGCTTACTTTTTTTATGAATATGCAACGAATAAAGGATCGGATACGAAATTGTACGATATTAAGGCGGTAACCAAAATATTATACTCTTTACGGCGCGGTGCGCTGTCGCATCAAAATTTCCACGACGCGTTCTGCCTTCTGCGGTATCATAGATGTTGACGATGCGATGCTGCAATTTGCGAGTTGTAACCTAGCTCTAAATCGAAAGAAACGCCATAATGTGGTAAATGGTAATGACAGCGGTAGCGAAAAATTATCTCTGATAATAATGAAAGTTGAACTTCTAGGGGTGTATATCTATTATTCTTAGATTAGTTAGTATAGTAATGTTTTCTTGCTATACTCTTCATAATTATTATGGTGGCAATCATGGTTTTCATTTCCCAACGCAGCGTTTATACAATATACATTCGCAATCGCTGGAACGCCTGTGTCGTGGTCAGACGTCATCTATAGCTAGGAGCGGTTCATTCATGTTCAGCAGTCATCAGTCCCCCGCGGCATGAACGGGATTTCATATGCAAAACGCCGTACTCAAACAAATTACCCCATTATTTAAAGATTTGACGCAAACGATAGGGATTTTTGTCCTTATCGTGGATTTTGCAACGGCCCATACAAATTGTGCTCGATTTGTTAAAGGATTGAACGTTGTAAGACATGTTAGAATATTATGTTAAGCGTCGGTTAAATATTTCAGCTGAAGTTTAACGTAGTCTATAATTATAGAGCACCTTTCTCAAACTATATTGTAAAAATTAAAACTGATAGTGCAAAGTGCCGACTTGTTGAAAAAGTCGTCTCAAAAAGAATCCATCAGCAATATACTCTATTTCTGATGGATTCTTTTTGTGACTAGTTTTAATGTAATTAGGCGCACTGCACACATGGCCGTATACCATTAAATGTATTTTGACTTAAAGTTATAGTGCGTGTCTATCTTTTGAAAGATTCCATCAGGTTGCTCGGGGTCTAATGTTTTGATACGGTGAAATTAGAGGTTGCGCACATCTGCCCAAAAAAGTTCTTGGCCAGTATCTGTCCGTAACATCGGTGAAACCGTGACTCCCGGCTTAACCCTCTCATGCTAGCCGTTAACTTGAGTGATGACCACGTTAAGACAGGGATACTCAACTATTTGGGTTAATATTTTACATTAATAATTATTATTATATTTAAAAAAAATAGTAAACACCGATAATTATTTTCTTGAAATCGCTATAATTTCTTATTGATAACAATAATATTATAATATTATTTAGTATCGATAAACCAATTTCACTCCAACGAAGAGCTGAGATTAAATACTAAAATTTATTTTTTAATCTTAACAAGAAAGTCTACTTAATTAAAATGTTGATTAAAAATTATATTTATATTCTTGTCTAAGCAATAAAACTGTAAGTACCTACAAACAGATAAAAAATATATTATGAAGAATCATTGAGTCATCTCTCTCCAAATGTTGGTGATATCTGGAGTACTCAAGATGCACTTATTAAAATATCTATATATAAATATAAAAAATGGTGATTTTCATTTAATTTCATAGTTAGGAACGCTCAGTGATTTCGACCGGCGCGTGCTCTTCCACCTGCTTCCGTCAAGGGTTAAATCAATATTTGGATTAATTTATTCCGGATTTTTGTTTTATTTCGTGCATCAATCAATTTGAAAACTGAACGTTGTGTCGCTAGAATCGGGTATTAAATAAAGGGAGGATAAAATTATGGTAATTAATCTTTTTAATTAATTTGACACCTGATTGTATAGTGTACACCTCTTTAATGACTACGAAGAACGACACGTATTAGGGTGAAGCCAAACGAGCGTAATTTGTGAGTTGTGAGTCGCAGAATTTCGGTCGTGTAATTTATATCTTTTCATACAAATCAGGACTCACAAAATTACGCTCGTGTTAATCAAACAGGACTTTTGTATGAATGCAGCAGAATTTCTGCCAGCCGAAATTCTGCGCCTCACAACTCACAAATTACGTTCGTTTGGCTTCACCCTTATGATATTATATTTAATCCAGAGTTTTTGGGTGTAAGCTAAAAGATCCGTGCAAGTGGGTCTCAAAAAACTGTATATAACTGCGCAGGTCAGAATTAATTTAAATGCGTTCGGTAGACCCGTAAAGCGAACTGATCAATCAGAACAGAGCTACCTCAGACATCGCATACAATTTGAATAACGACTGTTCATAATCGGCCGCTAAAAATAACATCGTGAACATGATCTATATTCTCACGGATAACAATCTGTATGAACAAAAAATCATCGACAAAAAATCAATAAAAGAAATTTTTATCTTAGATTGATTGGAGCCTGACCCTTTACCGATGCGCTGG
The DNA here is from genome assembly GCA_937595015.1 of Polyommatus icarus. Lineage (NCBI taxonomy): Eukaryota > Metazoa > Arthropoda > Insecta > Lepidoptera > Lycaenidae > Polyommatus > Polyommatus icarus. Next base: position 14,415,276 of record OW569326.1, read on the forward strand.
TTTTTGTGGACTTTCACAAAAAACCGAATGTATCTGTGTTTATTTGTGACAATTTGCTTTGTCGGTTTGGGCCGATTTACATTTGAAAGAGTTTTTTTGTCCGTCAGCCGACTTGTAACAACACGGTGAATGACACAAGTTAGCTCCGATTCGGATGCACCGATCTTGAGTTCATTTTAAGTTTTATATTAAGTATTTTTCTCTATATTATAATACTATAAGGATATATTATTATTAATTCTAGAAAGATTTACCGTATTGCTTTCATATTTTTATGAACAAGAAAGTTAAAAAAAAATGTTTAGTTACGCTTTTCAAGTTTTCGTATTATTATAGTTCTTGCAATCTACGAGTGCGCGTCGCCTTTATTTGTAGTTGGAAATGTGAATAGACATTTTCGTTAGTGTGCGTACCCGACGGAGCAGTCAGTAGCGAGCGAGCCATGTACGCGTGTATAGATATGGTCACTCACACAACTAAGGGTGACGCGCACTCGTAGATTGCAAGAACTATATTATGATAAACTTTTATGGGATTTAGGTACCATCAGAGAAGTTGACTCATATGCAGATGGTGGATATCTACGTATTTTGGTTGCGTTTTGTCAAACCCAGCTGACAGATTACGGTTGACATAATCCGACCAATGGGCATTGTCCAAAAAAAATCACATATACTTTTTATTTTTTTTTTCGTTAAAATAGGGTATTTTAAGAATATAAATTCAATAATTTTGAAATTCATTAGCTAGTTTTTCTCAATAAATTTTTAAAGTTTCGCTCTGACGTCATCATCGGCGGCCAATTGACCTCTGCAGTATGTTTTTTTTTTCTTTTCAATCTTATTTATAATGGCTGGTTCGTCAAATGCAAGTTCTCATTATGTGAAAGCTGATACGAGAAGCTTACCAAAAGTTCGAAACGTAATGTTGGTCGAATTTATTGCTAATTTAACGCCATTGAAGGTCAAACTAAGGTTAAACATATTTGTTCAAAAATTTATGTAACTAATGGGTATTATTTTCGTTTATATACAGAAAAACGATCACTGACCTTATTCCTCGAAAAGTTTTTGTAATGAGCAAAATTAATGGACAATCCCCATTGCCTATGAATCAATTTCTACGATTGTATATGCATAATGCATATCATTATTATATCAATCACTATAATATTATAATAATATGTTTGAAGCTCGTTAAGTTTACTTATCATAGTGCAATTGCAGTAATTGCATTTTTTCCTTCCAGAATATATTTTCCAAAAGCATTTCAACCTCAAAAAACAAAAATGATATCAAACTATTTTACAACTACCATCGTTTAAATCGACCTAGAAGATTTTTAAAAAGGAGCTAGGTAGATGAGGATAAAATAAATGTCAAACCAAAGTATCAAGACTACCTCGTCTCGCTAGTAGCGAATCGCGGAGACATTGGGAGTCGGGAGACTCCGGGATGAAGACGTAATCATCCATCACTCGTCAGTCGTCAGTCGTCACAGTCAGCGACCGCACATACACCTATTAAAGCTTGATTAGCGCAGATATCCCGACGAGACCAAGTATCAAAACCACCCTGTCTCGCTACATGTAATCCGGCCTCCGGCCGGCGCATGAATCATGATGGACAATTAATATTAGCAATCGTGTATAAGGTATATTCGTTGTTGATTGCCAGAAATATGTATACCTACCAACGAGACTGTTGTCGAAGTATCAAAACCACCCCGTCTCGGTATAATATGTGTCTCCACATCGGCAAATGATAGGAAAAATACGATAAATGTAATGATAATGACATTTTATGATATACAATAATTAATATAATGATTAGGTAAAAGCAATCATGTGGAAGGGGCATAATATAATTCACCTAAAATTGTCCATGATCAACTTCGATTCTGCTGACAGCTAAGCAATAAAAGAGCAGCATAGTGCCGATCATGGACATCCATCATGACCCAACATAAGATATAAAGAAGATCTGTTTTCGCACCAAGCTTCATATTGAAACAACCTGGGTAGATAAAAATTGTTCGCTAAACTTTACAAAAATAATACCAAATTACGATGCAACTTTCATTTTTAATTTCGCGGCAATCAAATTAAACGCATTACTTATAAGAAAGAAATTCTAAATAGGAATAAGTGCAAAAATAGATACCGCATTGTTAATTACCGTCTGCTTTAGGTAATAATTATGGCGTTTGCGAGTTTAATCACTCAAAAATAAAACGCGACCACCGAACATGTACCCGGCGATCATAAAAAGTAGTAAAATGCTCAATGGTCATAAAAAGTGCCTTTGCCTTTAAAATAGGATAAAATCCACGTCATTTTTAAAACAAGCGAAATCTAATGGTACCTTAACAACATAGATTCTAATATCATACAGTAGAGCAACTCTCAGTGTCCTCGACAATTAACTCACTCGATATGTAATAACAAGACATAGGTGATAACTTTAGAGGTGGGGAGTGACAGTATAAAATATTATAAATAATTATTATATTTATTATAAACCGACTATAGCCAAAAAAATTTAATAAGGTGCCCACAAAAAGTGCTCGCATTGTATTCAGTTATATTAAGAAAAATTGATATCTTGTAAAGACACAGACAATAGAAAAAAAATAAACATAACACAGACCATTTTAGATTCATAGGTTGTTGGTATCAAAAAAAAAATTCGATGTCTGCCGCCACCTTAACCTACCTGAAATCACGCTGTGTGCGTGCGGCTGATTAGGGCCATCGAATACGAACAAGGTGTACTGTATATTAATTGTATTGTGCTAACAATCCATTCACGGTAATAAAACCCGGTTAAAAGCTATGAATATCTTAACGATTACAAGTAATGTAATTGCGATGATGGGAATAAATCAGGAGGTAGTATTATGGGCTACAATCCGGGAATAAAGTCTTCTTCGAGCTCTCGATCCGCTTACAGTAGCGCGTGTGCGCTCGCGCATACAATACGGTAATCAACGACCAGTCCCATATATTATTAAATAGATTTATATGATATTGCCATAACTCATATTATGATAATATGCTAACATGCTAGGTAACTATAGGCTTTGATTGTGGATTACATTTTCAATTACTGAATACCTACAAGGGCCCTAAATATACATAATATTACCCACCCCTAACACTTTCCACTGCAACTCCTAAACTAAAAATCCTAATCAACGGCATAAACAAACCTGAAAATACTCTCACAATATGATAATCTCAGGGAGCCGAAACAATAAGGTATAAGTCTTAGTGTTTCATTTTCTCAATACTTTTTCTATATATCTAGGAATATTAAAGAAATTCAAATCATACCTATGTCTGGTGAAGCCAAATGCTATACAAATTAATCAGATTATATTTTATAATATTCTGCACCTGTGGGAATAGCATAAACTCAAAAAGAGTCAAAAAATTCAATCATCCGTGGTACGGAAGATTTATTTTTTTTCTCATACTTACATTAAATAAAATTGTTTTAGAATTAAAGATAGTAAGTATAGCTCTCAAGCTTAAATGCATCTTACGTATTTCCTTACCCTGACAAGTTCATATGACATATGCATAGACGTTGATGATCAGTAAAACAGAAGATTTATGCCTTCGACGCTTTTAGTGCTGGGAGATAGAAGCAATCTGTACTAAGAGGTATGATAGTTTGCACCATAATGGCCATTATAGTGCAAAAAGGCTTGACAGTTTCGTATTTCTAAAAAAAAAATCTTTTTCCACAGTTTGACGAGAGTCCTAAATGCAGTTGGCTAATACAAAGGCAGTGTTTTATTATAAATTAATACAAACAGAATAAGAAATTCAATTATAAAAGAAAATTTACTTAGGTCTAAATATTGATGCATCATTTTTAACACGCAACAGAAAAGACTTGACAGGTATTATCACAATAATTAGTGACGAAACCACATAACACATTGATTACAAAGAATCTTTCTTCATAAATAATGCCTATTAAGCCTACACGAAGGTGATAATACTATAATCTAAGCGTAGGGAAGTCCAGCTGTAACAAGGATAATAAAAGTGTACGGCTCTATCCATAGTGGTAGCGTCGTAAACTCATAAATCTATGGCAGGATAGCACCCACGCCGCGGAGCTCAGAAGCTCCAGATAAACATTGTAGATACCGCTCAATACTATATCCAGTGTTTCTTTAATTTGACCTTATCTTCTATCAGGAAATTAACAGAAGGAAGGAGATAGCGTACAAATAGTAATTACAGGATTCGCTGTAGTGGAAAAACTAACATAAATAATTTTCTTGATAGATGTTACCCCGAAATTCGTTGAGCAGATATTCGCAAGCTGCACATTTTTCTATGAAAACTGTCCTATATCCTCTCCAAGGTTACACATCAAGTTTCACCTTAATTGTAATCAGCTGAGCGGTTTAAGCGTAAATATGTAACAGACGAACTGACGTATTTTCTAATTTACGAGTATACCTATAATACTAATTAGTAATTAGTGTTCCAATTTTTATCTCGGGAACTCCGCGGCCTGCCCCCAAAATTACTGGACAAACGAAATCTTGTAACAATATTATGTACATAATAATATTTCAATTTGTACAAAATAAATAATATTGCATCTTATGCTTTTTTTTCTGGACATTACAAATCAATACAGCAAACCAATAAAGAGACTATCTTAGGATAGCTGTTTGCGTATTCTTAGTATTTATGAGATACTAGATTTATAGCCTAACAACCTAGCACATTAAACAAACTATACTTTAAGCTGCCAGCTCGGTAGAGGGCGCTAAATGTACGAGGAAGCATTCAAACTTAAAAGATTTTACAGCGTTTTCACACTATCCGATCCGATATCGGTGTCGGAATCCGATCCGATATCGGGGTAAGTAAAATATATTAACTGATGTCCGATATCGGGCCGGACAATATGAAAAACATTTCATACATTTTACTTACCCCGATATCGGATCGGATAGTGTGAAAACGCCCTTACACCTCTCAAATTAATGTGATATTATATGTCTGTCAACAGACAGAAAGTACAACAATTTTAAAATATACAAGAAACAACTTCAGGAAGCTGAAATTGTTGTACCGGCGAAAATACAATATTAAAACTTTTAGAAGTCCCTCAATAGACGAACTTGATTAAATCGTATAAATAGCTTTTTTAAATTTCATAATAGAAGTATGTAATAAGGTAGAATCTGCTGGTAATAATGACGTGATTAATTTAAAATCAAATTATATGATGTGTAAGATATTATATGTATTTACATAATATTATCTAGTAAGTAAATAAAAAATACAAACATACGTGAAAGCCAAGCCAATTAAAAAAAATCAAAGTAAAAGTATGTGAGCAAAAAGTACAAAAGGGGTAGTTTAAAAAAGGTACTTTCGTTTTATAACAACCGAAACAAAAAGTTGGAACAATAAAAACCCCAAAAATGGAAACTGAAGCTAATAACTACAATACAAATCCTATTAGAAATCTGGAACACACCTGTTGTTGCCAGAATTTTTTGTGCGGGCCTTTCACAAATTTACATATCTCTCTTTGTTGGCTAAGGCTAACGAGGGTTATTATTTCAACCACAAATGTAGACTTAACTTGTTCTGATTGACAAAGGTTCAGACAATATGGGTGATTACGTCAAATATGTGGGAGCATTTTATGCGTTCCGATGTTCGTTTGTTTTTAACCGACTTTCTTAAGAGTTGGTATTTTACTGGAACTTTGAGAACTTGAGATTTTAGCGTTTGACATGCTTTTAAAAGTACACATTATTGGTCTTGCATAATATGCAAAGTAAGTAAGTAAGTATAATACATAAATAAGTACATTTTGGGATAACCACAGCGAATTTCTTCTATGTTTAGCATAAGCTCACGAACATTATGATAAGGATAAAATATAAACATATTTTCGTCCTTGTCCAATGCGTTGAAAAAATTATCTGATTGTCTATATCAATCAGGCAACTTTTTCAACGTATATTTCCTTTTGAGACTCATTGCGCGATTACAAAAATACATTCATTAACGTATTGCCAACATAACAATATTAATAAATAATAAGGATATGTTTTGAATGTTTGATACAAACAATCACAACACAACACATTGCATAACATACGCAGGTCGCAGATATTATGACAGTGTGTTGCATGCATATGCATAGCTGTTGCCCGCGACTTCGTCCGCGTGGACTTTAGTTTATAGCGCGCGGTGTCAACAAAATTGGTGTCAAATTTAAAAGCTTTTTAAAACCCTGGTACTCCTTAAATCAAAATACCCAAAAACAGCTATGCAGTGTGCACTGTATAATATTTCATTTTTTAAATTAAGTAAGTAAACTTTATTTATACCAAATTTAAAGCTTATTTAGCGCCCCATTACACAACTTTAGCTTGACCCATAAACTATTTATCATTGGTAGCTTGGTGATGTATCACTGCATAGATAAAAGTACTGAGTAGTGAGTTATTTAATACCATGTATAACAATCGAAAGAATCGAAAAACTCAATACAATATGGTGCCACCTTTTAAAGAAAGACATAATATGAGCAAGCGATAGATAGATGTAGGTGACTCTTAGCGCCATCTGTTATGAATTTTTGTAACTAACTTAATTTGAACAAATTTACGCATTTCCACCCCCTCACAACCCCTTTTTCTAGTTAAAAAGTAGCCTATGTTCTTTCTCAAGCTTTAGACTATCCACACAAAATTTCATTACAATCAGTTCAGTAGTTTTGGCGTGAAAGCGAGACAGACAGACATACAGACAGACAGACAGATATACTTTCGCATTTATAATATTAGTATAGATTTATTAGAGGCTTGAAATGACTATCCAATGAATTAACTAAATCGACCTTTATTATGTTAATGAAACGGATTTTTACGTCCACGCCGATTTTATGTCAAAGTGCAGTTCATTGGCACTCGGCAATGTCCAAGACAATGTAATTTTATGCTCAAATGAGTCTCATTCGAAGTGGAACTCTTTTGGATATTGTTGAATAGAACTCGCTAGCACCTTTGTCTTTTGATTGTAGTTATAGTTTATACAGGGTGTAACAAAATAATGTAATAAATAATAATACTTTAGGATGTGTATGTATTCCCAATAATTATAGAGTTCATTGTGAAATTGTTAGTGCTGGCAGAGTAAGCTTTTTAGGGTTCCGTAGTCAACAAGGAACCCTTATAGTTTCGGTCTGTCCGTCCGTCTGTCCGTCTGTCTGTCTGTCCGCGGTTTTACTCAGAGACTATAGGACCTACAAAGTTGTAATTTGGCATGAATACACATTCATTCAATGATGGCAACATAATAATTCGTGAAATCGTAAAAAAATATTTTTTTTTATGGTACCTCCCCTACACATCAAGCGGGGATGTTTTTTTTTTCGCGCCCATCCCATCGTGTGGGGTGTCGTTGAATAGGTTTTTTAAAAGTATTGCGAGTATTCATAGATCATTTTCCGATTTAGGGATCTGTTTGTGAAATATTAAGTTTTAAAGTGGAAAAAATCGTAAGAGTCCAGTGTCTCCCCCTTCTACCAGCTAAACGGTTGGTTTTGGAAATATAAAAAAAAAAATTACGGGAGTAGGAAATATACTGAATTTAACAGGAAAACTATCACGACTAAGAAAACTTCATAAGTTATTGAGTAATAGTCGATCAACTAAAAAAGTAATCGGTGAAGTATAAAGGAACTTTTCGTTCAAATTATTTGAAAATAACTGAGATGATGTTGTTAGTAGTGTAAAACACGCTATAAATGTACGTTCATTGACCATAAGAAAATTGTCAAAAACTAGCGGTACTACGGAACCCTATATTGCGCGTGGCCCGACACGCACTTGGCCGGTTTTTTTAATGATTGTATTGGCAAATTCATGGAAACTGTAAAGTTTCTTATACTTACTAACATAGAATTACGTAACGTTTCAGAGTGAACACTCTTCAAGTCCCACGTACAAATCATAAAGTATTATGACTCTATTTTGCTACACCCTGTATAACAACAGGAGCGTTACAACTTTCCAATATCGGAATTTATCGGGTGGGTTCAGTACTGTTCGCGATTTCGCTGCGAGTGTGGATTCGTAGTTTCGCAATTCAATATCAGTACCATTTGTCAAAGCCTAGACTGGCTTTGTACTACTGAATTCAAATTCATACTTCCATACTTCCATACTGATCCATACTAATATTATAAATGCGAAAGTATCTCTGTCTGTCTGTCTGTCTCGCTTTCACGCCAAAACTACTGAACCGATTGTAATGAAATTTTGTACACAGATAGTCTAAAGTCTGAGAAAGGACATAGGGTACTTTTTAACTAGACAAAGGGGTTGTAAGGGGTTGAAAATGCGTAAATTTGTTCAAATTAAGTCAGTTCCAAAAATTCATAATAGATGGCGCTGTGCGTCCCCTACATCTCGCTATTGCTTACACAATGTCTTTCTATAAGAGGTGGTATCGTGTTATAATTGATTTTCGATTGTTATTATGTACTCATTTACGTTATTAAATAACTCAGTACTTTCTCTATGCAGTGACGTAACCTTAAACCTATCAATGATAGGAGCTATCAGCTAGTATATTATAAAAAATACAGTACACACAAGCTCCGTGTTTTTAATTTCGTCGACGTCGACGACGTCAGACTATGGCGGACAGTGTTTTCGGCGCCATTTAAGAGGCATATTTTTCAATAAACATTTTTATGGGTTTCTACTGTGTAAAATATTAAAATATTAGTTTTTTTTTGTAAAAATGAATGATTATGAAGCGATTAGCATGAAGAAAAAAATTAGGTCAAGTAGCCTATTGTATGTTTTCTATGTCAAGATCTTTTCTGATGTATTTCCTTGTTGGTGTGTCAAATAAATAAATAAATAAATAAATGATAAATAGTTTAGGGGTAAAGTTGTGTAATAGGGGGGCTAAATATACTTTAAAATTTGGCATAAATAAAGCTTAGTTTTAAAAAATGAAATAAGTTATGTGCACACTACACAGCTGTTTTTGGATGTTTTGATTTAAGGGGTACCAGGATTTTTTTTATAAAAGCTTTTGACACCAATTTTGTTGACATCGCGCGCTATAAACTGAAGTCCACGCAGACGAAGTCTATTAGCTTTTCACGCTCAAACCGCTGAACCGATTTTGCTTAAATTTGGCATGGAGATACTTTGAGTCCCGGGAAAGGACATAGAATACTTTTTATCCCGGAAAAATGTACGGTTCCAGCGCGATAAACGAACTTTAGCGCAACGGAGTTGCGGGCGTTATCTAGTGGAAAAATAATAAACTAGAAGTTGCCCGCAACGGTGCGTCCACATTTGTATCATTTGCCCGATCAGATCTCCGTCGCGTATCATCGAAGCGTGTCAAAATGATACGCGTATCATGATTCGCCCCGATCGCTATTAACCGCGTATCCGACGTGTTGTATGAAATACGCGCATGATCGGCAGAATGATCTAGGCGTCCAAACTATGATACGGATACTTGATACGGCGCGATGATCGCGACGGAGATCTGATCGGGCAAATGATACAAATGTGGACGCACCGTAAAGTTGCCATCATACCTTTTTCATTGCAATCTTACAATTTTGTGTGATAAAAATGATCCTTTATTATTTTTCGGGACACAAAACTGTTTATCACTGAGCGTGAAGGGGAAACAAACAGACATACACGCTTTCCGTCTTATGAGTTACAAAGGAATTGGCACTACTTTGTTGCAAACAATTGTTCTCCTACCTAATTGCGTACTACTAATCTAGCAAAGAAGTACGCTATATTCCTACACGTATTTCTTCTAATCCCTCTTCTTAATCCAAGATACAAACTTGTGCTTTCTACAGTAAACAATTACAATAACCATTAAGGATAGTACTAAACAGTTCGGCCAATCAAAAAGAGTAAATAAAGTGTAATGAGTGGCCGATGTCTTGCGCTAGTAAAAGGACCACGAGGACGGACTCACTCGATGCGGACAAAAACACAATAAAGTATTTATGTTCTCTATAAAACGTTCCCGGGGCTCATATTTTATATGGAGCCGCTGAACCCAATTACAAGTGAATGGTTCGTCATGATCAGAGATTTTCGGGCGCCATAAAAACTTTAAAGATTTATTTCAACGCTAGAAGGCGACCCTACATCTTATTAACATTGCAACTCAAGCTGTAAATTCTATATCAATTTATTTTTAGATTTGGAATGTATGTGTAATTACAGAGTAGTTTGTAGATAACGAATATAATATGATAGAGACATGATTTGCAAGGATGAATTTAAAGCATCTAGATATTTTCTTCATGAGATAATTTTGCAAAAAAATCCAATATAATAAAAAAAAAATAATGGTTATAAAACTAAATTATACTTTCCTTTCACGGAAAGCGAAAAATGTTTGATTTGTGGATCAGATAATATAAAACCAGACTGACCTTTATTACGCTGGGAAAATTGAACAAATGTCACCTGAACTTGGTTTGAGAAAGATCAAATTTTTTATGTCTTTGATAATCTACGAATAGTCTACGTTGCTGGGCGCTACGATTGGGCAAGCGATAAGAAGATCATCAAACTGCGATAATAGTTACTATGAAAATATATTAAAAGTTCATAAAAATCCTCTCGGAACCTGTCTTTTTTACGATTTTGTTTGTAAGCGCGTTACAATATTATCTAAAATATTTATGTATCAATCAGGACCTATGCAACTTATTAACGGTAAAACTATTAAATTACAAATTTATAAGATAAGTAAAGTAGACCTACTCAATATTAATATATATACAATTTACACAAATCTATAGATAATTTATAGATAATAATATTTCTCACACAGTTTTTTTTCGGGAAAATACGAGGATTGACGCGGGCGCGGCGGCCCAAGAAGTCAATACAGACAGAAGAAGTAAAATCACATGCGCTAATAATTTCGCGGTTGTTTTATAATGATGGTTGAACATATGATATTAAAGTACAAAACGGTAAACCCATTTTATGTCATACAATTTACAGCGCACGGTATAATAAATTGCTAATATTTTTAACGCTAATTGATTCGTAACCATACAAACGGCAATAAATATTCGAGAAAAATGTATTTTCGAGTCCATGTAGAGCTAATGCCTGGGCCGAGTCGCGAGAACTTAATCGGGCCGAGTTTGTCAATCAATAAATGTGGACGAGCGTGGTCACCGCGCCGACCCCGCTAGCGAATGTGGACATGACCATCATAATATTTTAATTTTACTGTCTGACCAGGCAAACACTATTTTGCCATTTACGTTGCAGAAATGCTTGAGAGTCTCCAAAACGTACAATCGAGCAAGAAGTTGTCATTTCAGACGCTATAATGACAACTTTTTCAACCTTCAAATTTCGATAGCACGATTCAGGATTGCTCGCTGTCAGATCGTTATTTCGTGTATGAAAAATATATTATGGTGACCGATTAGGTTACGCATTATACAAAATAAATTGCAAACGATTGATAACAATTATAGTTGTATAAATACTTTGCTATGGATTTGCTATACGTAATCAAACCCAAAACGACGAGTATTAAACTCAAAATATGCATGACTCATGAGTCAGTCCACACGTCTATTAGCGTCGTACAAATGTTGCCAGGGGACCGCGATAAAAGTGACCACGTTAATTTATCGTACCGCCACAAACTCGGTAAAAATAAACATGAATGGCTGCCTTATTGGGGCCTGATTTAATACATCCAATAAAACAGTAACTAACCTCATATAAATTACTTAACAAATAAATATCTCGACTGATCGACCTTATCTTCGCGTTGTTCTGCTGCTAATAGCTAAAATGTTAATGTGAAATTATACAAATGGTCATAAAATTAAATTATCTCCGATCTTCTTAGTGGAATTAAAATTTGGCCTAAGCGACATATTATTATTATACTATGCATGAGTGGTAACGTTGCTTACTGGTCTATTTAGACCAGTATTATTACTGGTCTAAAAACAACTGAAAATAAATTAAGATGAGTTTATATTCATCTTAATTTATTTTCAGTTGTTTTTTTATAGAACACTATCAGCTCTTAGTTAAAAGTGACAAATTTGTGTAATATCTAAAATTTACTTTGCAATTATTTTCATATTTTTTGTACTTAGAGTTTTGGGATGAAAAGAACGACGTATCTACGTTTCATTTCTGGGAAACCGTGTATTTTGTGCTAAATTATGATGATCAGATGGGTCGTTTTTGAAAGGTTATAATCAGGCGGTAACGTGTTATTGGTAGCTACTATACTATCAGATAAAGTGAAATGGGCCTGCAGTGTAATGCGATCGGGAAATCTAAAACTTTCTGAAAAATCGCTATTCGCTAGTACTAACAACATTGACTTGACATAACCTGCCTATTAGTCAATTTCTTTGATGCTAAATAAACTGATGAAATAAAATGCGATGCTCCTCTAGTTTCACCAAGCGACCTGTGCTGTTCGAGGCCTACAGCTTAAAATAGCTTCCTTCACCTGATTTATCGCGAATAAAGCAATCAAAGTCGTTAATGAGCATTTTTATGGAAAACCATATAAGTGTGGCGCGACGGAAAAATAATGTGCAATTATTACTCGGTCATTAAATAGTGGCTATAACTTACATAGTAGCGAACAGCCATAACTCTCAGCCATTGTAGCTGGTCGGAGATTGATGGGGTCTCCCTAGGTGGCCGCTGCTAATAAGCTTTGGTTAATTCAAACCAACATTGTACTCTTAAATTGAAAACCCTTTGAAACGTATTTCCGTGGTGGTAAGAAATCCTTTGTCACAACATTATAATACTGGTTCTAGATCATTCTAAGCAAATAACGAGGTGAGTTAGCATCTTTATTATATAATATGTCATTTGTATGAACTTTTGCGACTTACATACAAAACATTAAAATAGAGTTTTCTGGGTAGAGTGTAAGAGGGTTCTGAAATTTCAATTTAACAATATTTGAATCACAGCTTTATTGCATTAGAAATTATATAACCTTCTAATTGGAAACATTATTCATTTTGGACTCCAAGACTAGGACACTCTTAGATTTTTTTATTAAATAAGGGGGCAAACGAGTAAACGGGTCACCTGACGGTAAGCAACTACCTTTTTACAGCTCTCATACAGTTAAGATCGACCCGCAACTCGGTCGCGGTTACTTTAGGAGGAAGTTTAGGTAGACCTTCACAACTAGATAACTCCTCCTACACACACCGGCAAAATTAGCGAAACATAGTTAAAAAGGGCCACAACTCGAATTCAAGTGAGTCGGGTTGTGTGAAATTCTTTTTTATAGTTTCTAAGCTCATTTAAGAAATAAAATATTGAACAAAACTGGCAAGTTGACAAATTTTTATTGCAATTATGTCCTACCAAGTGTTTTTCGATGATTGACGTTGTAAGTGTTTCTGATAAGAATGGCGTTTTTAGCGGGGTGCAAGGTATGCCAGCTCATTTGATTGTTTGGTTTTTGAGAGAACACATTGATTAGATACAAAATTAGTGATTCTCTAGCATCTAAGACAGCTAGAGCTGTAACCACGATAGAGAAAGGTCACACCTACCGTTCGGTCAGTTAGGCCTTAGGTGTGTCGGCTTTCGTGGTCCATCGTAAATTTCAACGCTACAAAAATACTGGATCTTACGTTCGGAGACGAGAACAAGGCAGATATCGGGTGGCAAAGGTTCAGGATAACCGTTTTGTAAGGGTACAAGCCTTAAGAAATCGACCTCAAACTGCTTTGCAGAGAAGAAACTTATCGGAATAGGTCCGAGATGCACGTGTAAGTGATTGTACAGTAAGAAGAAGACTCAAAGAAGTTAAATTAAACACAAAGATGCCAGCAAGGGCACCAAAACTTGAGACAGGGCACCAAAGAGCCAGGCTAAGATTTGCGCGTGAACATCAAAATTAGACAAGGGAGTGAAATCTTGTGATGTACAGTGATGGGAGCAAATTCTGTGTTAATTTTTTTGACAGACGATAAAGAATGTGGATAAATCATAAGGAACGCTATAGACCATCAAACTTAATGGAAACAGTGGCCTATCATGCAGGCTTCGTAATGGTTTAGGGTTGCATATGATTTGGAGCCCGCACAGAGCTGATGATTGTTAATTATTGTACTTTGACAGTACAGGGCTATAGCACAGACATCCTAGAACTGCATGTTGTGCCTTTTACACAGTTTTAGGCAGTAACTTCAATTTTATGCGCATCCATCCATAAAAAATCGGGCATTATGACCTAAATGATGCTAGCGTAGCCCAGGTGGAGAGGTCAGCACGGTCTACGGATGTGGATCCGATTGAGAACGTGTGGCACATCAATGGGCGAACGGTACGAGTTAAAACTCCAGCTCCAAAATGTGTTCAGGAGCTCGAGTTGGCGCTACTGGAGGAGTAGAAGAATATCTCACAGGAAATGATGGACAATCAAAATGCAAGCATGTAATGGCGTATCCAGACTCTCTTCAGATCTATAGAAGGCATTATACGCTGTTAGCATGGCAATTCTTAAGTAAAAATGAAGAATTTAACTTAAAAACTTAGTACTGAAATTTCATAGATTTTTCTTAATTTTTGATTTATGCAGATTTTTTCTATTTTACACGTTTTTATAACCTAAATTTATAAAAGTTTTATTTTTTAATCATCAATTATTAAATTAATAAATAAATATATTAAAAACAGCGAATAATTTAAAAAAAAAATTGTTATGTTCCGCTAATTTTACCGGTGTGTTTATTTTTATTAAATGGCGAAAGCCTAGCTGTCACTAGCTCTTGAGCCATTAGATATTAACAATACGTAACTAAACATAGACATCGATAATACAAGGGTAGTTGCAGGTCGTGATGTAGGAATCAATAAATTATACTGTCTGTTAGCCTTTCGTGACGGCCACTTATCCCGGCCTCTTACAACTATCATACATTTATCCCTGTTATTGTCTAACTTTACTTAAACTTAATGTTATATCGATTATATTTGAACTGCATATCTTTACAATGATTTTGATTTCACCTAGGTATAAGGCTTAGCATTTCTTTCATTAATACGAAGAACGAGAATTATATAATATATACTGGCCGTATACACGTTTTCAGCATACAATTTCCGAATTCGTTTTTCGTATTCGGAAATCTGCAATCGAGAACCTTAATTCGTAATTCGCACACGTTCGCTTCAGTCCGATCGAAACGAACTCCGCACGCACGTTTTCAGTGCATAATGGCTGGTTTACACGTATTAAGTAGATAAGTAGTAACTATATTCTATTGTCATCTGATTTAGTACTTACTAAAGCCCGTCACAGACTTAGCTATAATATATATTAATATATTTATAGCTAGGCATATTTTCTATACTAAATCCGCATGTCACAGAAATATATATTATAGCTGAGTGTGCGGTCACGCGAAAATTAGCATAGAAAATATATGGTAATATGCCTAGCTATAAATATATTAATATATATTATAGCTAGGTCTGTGACGGGCTTAAATTTTAACTTGCTACTAAATTTTGTGTTTACATGCAATTAACAACTTAAAATTAAGTTAAACTTAATACGTGTAAACCAGCCGTAAGTCGGCGCGTTCGCGCGTGAAAACCAACATTTGCACGGAACTCCGAATACGGGAAACGAATTAAGAAATCGAATACGGAAAACGTGTGTATGCAGCCAGCTTAACATAAGAAGTGTTGACAGTCAAAATATGTAAAACAATGCTTCGATAAACGATGTTTTGTTACGATGAATAAAACATTCGCAAATATTAGAAATGGTTATCGACGTCCGAATCGTGTTCGATGTCCGGGCAGAAGTCAGCTGTCACGCATCACGAACAAAATAATCAATAATTTGTAATATTCTTCGAGGCTAACAATATGAATTGTATTTACCACCTTGCTAATTGTTTCCGACGGTAACACTCACTTAGCTTCCACGAAATATAATTACGTTCCCAAATTGGCGAGTAAGAAACGAAACGACCATTCCAAATGGGATCACGTTACAATCATTGATATTGGCGACGACGATTTCAACGCATTCTGCGTGATAAGGTAAATTACCTAATTGTTGACACTTTATACCTTATTCACACCTTACTTCGGTCTCCATGAATTGCAATGAAATTGACATAATTAAAATAATTGTCTTTAACATGCACTACTGACGCGAGTGCTACATAATTACGAAAGAACGAAACAAAACATATAAATAAGTACTATTTAAATAGCAAATAGTTAGACTAAAATATAAAGGTCTGCCTTTTGTAATATTGTTAACAGAACATGTAATGAGAATAATGTTATATAATAATACTATTGTTTTCAGCGCATAAATTCGCTTTGCATCAAAATCTAATCCACTGTACGATTTAAATAAGTTATCCGCCTAGGTATACGTATATGGAAACAATACAATAGAGTCAAAGATATTAAAATTCTCATAAACTTGAATACTTCACTCGTTCGCCTATCATTATTAGTTCAATGGGAGAACGAAGCATCGTTAATTAAGGGCGGTAATTTGACGTGCTCTGACAGCTAATATCATGTTGGAATTGATTTGTGTTCAAAAGTTGAATTGATTTTGACAGAATTAATAAGCCACCGCTTTCTGAGCGCAAGACACAATGATGCTTACAAATAGAACAATCATCATCAACCAAAATTATAGCCAAATTGAAGCCAAATAATACATAATGATGAGTATAGCGTATATTAAATAAGTGCTGAGAGATCATGATGATCGTACATCGATATGTTTCTATTTAGTAAATTTCAAAAAATTTAACCAAGCAGTAGGTAATTAATGCTTAATCTTAAATCTGTTCATAATATAAACAAAAGTTACTTCGAAATATAAATTTATGCCCGAACAATAAAAGTCGTTAATTAAATAAAACAGTCAAAATAAAAGGTCGGAATACAAATCGTATTCTAGACATAATACGCGAGCACAATGCGGACATCAGTAGTTACCGACAAAACGGAGCGAGAGTAATTATAAAAGAGAATGCAAACGAAAGATCCGACATGACGTGTAACTTACTGACAATGGCCCCAAGATAACGAGACAGGAACCTGTTCGAAGCTTCTAATCGAATATGGCCTTTATGGTTGTCTTTAACACGATTATTATATTTTAAGAGGTCTCGTGTGACTTGCACTTTGTTCTCGAGGTGTCGAGCTATCGAATAAATAGCTTTGTGCCAGGCGATTGATTAATGACGGGCCAGGCGAAAACAGACCGGCTACCTAATTAAATACTCCCGATAGAGCGGCCGACGGGCTCATAATACGGAGATTGACTGTTAAATGATTCATGGTTTCTTCAACGCCGCGAGTGGAGTCTTTGAGGAGTACAATTCACACAATTATCATTTATTATAGACAAAATAAAGGGATTAAACATTCTCCTTTAACGGCACTATATTTACAATAATTTATGAATAATTATTGTCCTACTCCTTTATAAACAAAAAAAAAACTTATAAGATACCTACTCGTCAGTCGTCACGCAAATCAAACTGGCCGGTTATCCAAATAAAATTGACAGACATAATTTGATAAGCTGTCAACGATTAGTAAAATAAAAGTAAAATATTTGTCACGGCTTGACTTTACCAAATAAATGGTCAAATTATGCTAAATATTTAGATTATGTGAGATATACGAGTATTTTAGAAGAAACGCATTATTGTAAACATGGTATACTATTATACATCGAGGAATGTAAAACTTATACAGAGTTTAATGCAAGATTATCGATCATTAACTGAAACGACACCTCATGAGTACATACGCGCGTGTTTTGAAAGTCGATTGCAGAATATCGAAGAACAGAAAGCACTTTGCATCATCGTCGTATTTTTGGGCGTGTACAAACATGAAACATTTCTCAGAAATATAGTACGAGAGGCTGGAAAGTTGTCCGATATAGAAAAAGATTATTTTGTGATCATTACCTTCGGAATACTATTTCATATTGCCCCAAAGAATGCGCTGGATATTTTCAAATGCATGTTCAATTTAAGTAAGCTCTTACTAAATACATTTGTTATGTTTTTCAGCAATAAAGATAACATAGCTAGTATTTCACGGATAGCACAAGGCCAGTATGATAAGTATTTTGTAACAGAAAATATACTTGGTTCTATCTTGTCTTGGCAACCGTTTTTACTCGAAATATCCAAAACTCACACCGATTATAATAGATACCTCAACAAAGCTCAAACATTCCATCAAAAAAGATCAACATCACAGATCCATCGAAATATATTGAATGTTACTGGAAAAGTAAGAAAAAATAAAGGTAGTAACAATTTTGCACCTCGCTTTACAACTAATGCAAAATTCAAAGTTTTAATGAACTCAAAAATACGACATCACAAGCATGAAAGAAATAATAATGTTTTTGGGCTACGCAATACATTAAAGAAAACTAACTATTGTTATTATTTAATGGAAAAATCTACAATGAAAAATTCAAAGTTTGAGGATCTTTGCTCTAAATTGACCTATAGAAATAACAATTCCTCAACTTATACAAAAGAAACTCCTATGCCTAAAGCAAAATATACAAAATGTGTTGTAAAAAGATTAGATAATGTAGTAAAAAAATGTGAGCAAGAAGAACTGAAATGGCTCCAGGATATAGTGGACAGTTGTAAAAATACTTATAAAGTTGAGAAGTTACTAAAACAAGACCAGCAAGAAAAAGAAAAACAAAGATTACTAAAAATTAAGAAAAATCATCTAAAGGGACAAATATCTCATGAAGATGCAATTATCGCAAAAAAGAACGCATGTAATGAAAATAAAAGAAAATATAATGAATTCATTAAAGAAAAACAACAATGGGAAAAAGAAATTGAAGATTGGAAAATGAAGCAAACTGAATACAACCGTAAACAAGTTGGAAAAATGTCGTTAATCGAACTAAACTTAATAAATTCTAGAAATTCTATGTTTGAAAAAAGGCAAGAAATGGCTGAGACAGTTCGTTATAATACCAAATTACTAAAGGAACTAATTTTGAAAAAGAAAGAAGCTGACCTGGAACGAAAAATAAATATAATTAAAGAAATTAAGACGTTATCTATGTTTGCCAGAAACTCTAGAATGCAGAAAACAATCGATCTAAACGAATCACCAGGTTTTGGTTTTCTATGTGAAATGTCTATTGGTGAATTGCAAAAAAGATTAGCTGCAATCAAAATTAGCCTACAAGAAGAATTAGATGAAAAGAAAAACAAAATAAAAACTGTAAATACTCAAAAAAAGCTAGAGCTGGAAGAAACGAAGAAAAGTAATGACATTTTTCTAGCCGAAAGAGAAAGATTACGAAATTTAAAGAAGCACGAAATTAAAACAGATAATAAAGTGTCTACCGCTGAGATAATTCGATTGGAAAAAATGTTAGAGAAAAGACGAAATAAACGTTTTTTACTTACGAAACAAGATCGCTAACCAGAGCAGTTACTATTTCAAGTAACATTTAATTTTACATGTACCTGCTTAGATTTTAATTTTGTTATATTATTTTATGTTATTTAATTTATTTAAAATAAATAAACGTTATTGTTTCATTAATATAATATTATTATTTTTAATGAGCAAATCTGAATTGATCCTCTTATTGTTGTTGTAACTTGTATAGAGAAGCTTAGAGTAATGGTATCTGCGGGCGACGCGAGGCGATGCGCATGCGTGAATTGGTTGCAGCACTTAATTAGTTCTCGATAGTGAAATATGGCGACCAGAATTTATAGTATTAATCGGCTATACTGCCAACGTCTTAATCAAAGGCGACCGTTCGTATCGTACTACGAGCCCGACTCTATTGTTGTTCCAAATTGGTTCGTGATAGTCACACATCAGATACCCAATAAGGAAACAAATCACGCGTCAATTCTCGAAATACGATAAAGCTAGTCGACATAATTTGGATTAAAGCTATAAATATGTCGAAGTCGCCTGTTCATTTGTATCAGCGTATAATTTAAATTCTTTAACGCCAATGTTCAAGATTACGCGGTGAGATAGAGGTCGGGCGCCCGTGTCGCGGCGACACCACCGAATAAATTTATATTTCCGACCGATACCGGCCAGTTCTCTCTTTGTAGATAAGTCGGCCGGTAACGTCGAATGACTCTATTAACAGCTTCCCTTTTAGGGATAAATGTCGACTTTAGGCTCACTCCAAATATTGCCGTATCTATAGTCGCGGTGAGTTCGGTTGTAACAGGATTAGAAGTTAGAACGCTGTGATTGTTCCAATCTGAATTCTGAAGTTGCATTACGCAGCTAATTTTCATATTGTTCAGTATGAACGACGCTTTTTCAGTTTCATATCATAAGTATCACAAGAATGAAAATACTTTTTAAATATCTGTACTTCTATGCTAACGTAAAACCAGATATATATATATATATATATATATATATATATATATATATATATATATATATATATCTGGTTTTACGTTAGCATTACGACTAGTACCTATAACTCCTTATTTTTGTACTCCTGATAACCAAAAAACTACAAAAAATAACCCAAGTCATTATCAATAATTAATGTATTCAAATATAATAAGGCATAACAAGTAAGGTGGTGATTATATATATATATATTATATATATAATCACCATACCATATATATATATATATATATATATATATATATATATAAGGACTTTACAGAACTTTTACAGGCACAGGAACTTATAGTTTTTTTAAGTAGCTCAATAATCTGTATTTCTTCTTTCCGAATTCAAGTTTTTTATTCAAACAATCAAATTTCTATTTTTTATTTAAAAAATAATTAATATAAACCGAAGTGACCACTATAGATACAGACGAGATGGGCCAGATAACAGTAAAACGTCAATAACCACCTAATTGGGAGAGAATCGTCCCGGCCGGGAACAAATAAATATTGTACGAGATAATTCCCTCGATAACCTAATGTGCTTATACGAATCTGCTCACGGTTTTATGAATCTACGATATTATCATTTTAACCGATTTCCAAAATGGAGGTGGTTGTAGATATTTTTTAAGGTCGCACATAAATCTTTTTATCATTCGTGCGGTACGGGATATAAATATCGCCCTTTATCCGACCAGTGTGCGTAGAGGTGTTAAGTTCTGTTGTGTGAATCATTTAATGTGTGTGTGCGAACTAGATCTGGCTATGTAGCAAGAATTCGTATGGTGTAGTTTTTTTTTTGTTTTCCTAGGCCCATTAAAATGCCTAAGCAGTTATGAATTAGGATCTGGCACATAATAAAAATATACACGCGTTCAAAGAAACGCAAAACATAAGTAGGTATAGAACTTCATCGTTGTAGTTATACGTATTTGAATCAGAAGCTTTATTAATAATTTTACACTAAAAAGCATAATAAATCTTGTAATAATTCTAAAATAGTTAAAGTCTGGTTATAGGGACAGAGAGAAATCGGACGATCAATTTTTTTTACTAGAACAAATAAAAATTACATGCTCTTCGTTTACACTGTACCAATAATTGTATAAGATAAAAATTTTTTTACACTGAGTTTAACACTTCCTTATCCCGGTCTATAACTCAATTTTGGCGTAAACTAAGTTTGATTAAAAACGGGCAATTTTACAAATTAACGCACAATATCACCTAAATTTTATGCCCAGAATTTTATGCGGACGACTCAAAATTAATCAGGCTAATGACACCACTTATCAGAAGGCTACTTCGCTCGTATAATATAATTTATTATATAATATTTAATTGCTTGATGATATAGGCTATTGAATATTTAATTTATTTAACGACTGCTTTAAATATTTTGTACTAACTGTTGTGCTCCGGATTCGTAAACTTTATCTCGCGGATCGGGGCTAGTTTTATAGTGTTAGCTTGTTCGGACATCACACTAACACCATAAAATTATAAAAAATCGTTAATTTCAAATTTTTTATGCTCATTTTACTTTTTTAATTAACTTAATTATTTCTGATCTTTATTTGAGGTATCAATATAGCAGTCATAATTTCACAAAATTGCATTAAGTAATATACCTACAATATACATTATTATACGACAGTTCTTTATTGTCAAACTCAAGCTTACAGTAACTAATTAAGTTAACAAAAATTAGAGTTTGGAAATATGAAGAAATACAACCGCTGATCGTCTAATATTAAAGAGAACTTGTTACGATTTCGTTAGCATACTAATGTATAAATAATTCAAATTGTGCTCTCGCAGGTAAATTTCGTGCTCTAATCATGTCATTAAATACAAATAAAGGCAATTGAATAAGACGTTAACTATATTTACATATATAATAACAATTAGATCGTGTAACTATCGGTATCTGTTATCTATAAACAGGGTTTACTTAAAAATATAACTAAGTTAAAAATGATATTGAACAGAGCCGTTGACTCGTTGAAGTCTTTTGGTAGACGTTAGCGCTTTACTGTAACTCTCGCTCTTTTTTGGCTCTGAAATATTATGAAAGTACTTTGAAACGTATTTCCGATCAATAAATAATGGCGTAAATAGTACAATATATAATTTGAATCAATAATCCAAACTAGTAATAATAGTAAGGTAAGACTCTCGCCTATAATTTTACCTGAAGTGTAACTGCAATATCGATGCTAATCATGAGTGAGTAACTCTGAGTTCCAAGAAAGAACATGAATTAATTTTTCATTTCTGCAAATAGTACGGTTTTGGTAATAAACGAATTTCACCAATTTCTTAATATAAGCCGTCACAGTTGGCTTGAAAAAAAGGAATAGAATTGGCGTGTGAAAACTCGCTACCGTCTTTATCTGGAAACATTTACTTTGTTCCTTCATTATTGTTCGAGATTATTTTGTTGTCGCTCGGCGCTTCAAACGGCGCGGGCGCACAAAATTTATTGTTATTGTTGGGGCTCGGACACGCATCCACACTCCGCGCCTATCACGACCTTACAACTTTATCACGCTAGTATAAAGTGCCCTCTACACGCCCCGACTGCCTTTATGTGACACTGCGCCTGCTGACTGACACTCCTGATTTATGTGCTCTTTGTAAAGCTTTTACTGCTTAATAACTTCGATATAAAAAATCGAAGGAGACCGAAAGTTTTGTCATTGATATTTGTAGTCATTTCGTGATCTTAGCCTTTATATGAAATTACACCATTATTTATTTTTATTTATTTATTTAT
The DNA here is from genome assembly GCA_937595015.1 of Polyommatus icarus. NCBI lineage: Eukaryota > Metazoa > Arthropoda > Insecta > Lepidoptera > Lycaenidae > Polyommatus > Polyommatus icarus. Next base: position 14,438,577 of record OW569326.1, read on the forward strand.
TTATTTACAATTTATGTACACACAATATGAAGTTAACAAACCAGCTTAAAACTAAAAATATGTATTGTACAAAGGTACATCTTATTCCAAAGATGGAATGTCTTCCAGAAGACCTAAGTGAAAATAGGAATGTGTGATTATAAAACATATGCAAAAATTAGTGTGCACGCGTTAATTAATATTAAAGATAAACTTAGTACCTACAGCTATGTAGTAATATAGTAAAGTATAATAAGTAGTAAGTAAATATATACAAATACAATATATAAGAATATGATATATATATTGATGTATATATATAAATATAAATATATATAATATCTATATATTGAATATAATAAATATTTATAATATACTTATAATAAAAATGACTTATAGATGAACTTAACAGGGAATAACAGTAGTATTATAGTATATTTTACGTGTTCTGTTGCAGATAATGCAACCTGACTCTCTTTTTAAATAGTGCCAAAGTTTTACTTTCACGAATCTCTGGTGGTAGGGAGTTCCAAAGCCTGGCAGAGTGAACTGTGAAAGAATAGGAAAGGAAGTCGGTATGGTGAGAAGGAATCTGGAGAAGAGTACGTCTAAAAGTTCTACAAGACTCGTCCTGGAGATGAGGAAAAGAAAAAAGGTCGTGCAGATAGGAGGGGGAAAAAGGACAGAAAAGTACTTTAAACAGCAGACTAAGAGTCCTATAGTTTCGACGCTGGCGAATAGGAAGCCACTGTAGTTTATTGCGATAGTCCGAGATGTGATCGAATTTCTTTAGCCCAAATATGAACCGAATGCAGAGGTTTTGTAAGCGTTCTAATTTATTTAAATTTTCCTCAGTAGCGTCAGGGTAACAGACGTCGGCATAGTCAATAATAGGCATTACAATGCTCTGCATGAGTGTAATTTTGGTAGAGATGGGTAAAAAGTTTTGCAGAGCTTTAAGATAATGAATAGCACAGTTGACCTTTCGACTGATGTTGTTAATGTTAACATTCCAGGATAGCGTTGAATCCACTGTAATACCCAAGTATTTAGCGGACTCAGAGAAAGGAATGCGTACACCATTTAGTGTGATAGGTGGTAGTGATTGTATGTCTAGATTCGCACGCATTCGTCTACTACCTATGATGAGCGCCTTAGATTTCTCAGGATTAACAAGGATACCAAATGATTTCGCCCACTCGCTTATTTGACATAAGTTATTATTAATAAAAGTTACTGCAGACATCGCGTCAGCCAAAGAAAAATGTTGATAAATTTGCAGGTCGTCAGCATAAAGATGGTATTTAGATGTAATTACTTTAGTTATTTCATTAATAAAAATGGAGAAAAGGAGAGGGGACAGCACTCCTCCTTGTGGCACGCCAGCTAGAAGATTGCACCAGTTTGAAAACATATCATTTGTTTGTACGCGCTGCGATCGGCCACGAAGGTAGGAATCAAACCAGGCTAATGCCGCAGCAGATAAATTAAGAGATTCTAGGATAGCAAGAAGGATATCAAAATCAATAGAATTAAAAGCATTGCTGAAATCAAGCAGAATGAGGATAGTCAGGGATTTGTTCTCCATGGCGTAACGTATGTCGTCAGTAACTTTTAATAGTGCTGAACATGTGCTGTGTCCTGGACGAAAACCTGATTGTAAAGGACTTATTAATTTATTTTTGTTCAGAAATGCGGATAATTGCTTATGAACAATGTGCTCCAGAACTTTAGAAAGGAAGGGTAAAATTGAAATTGGGCGAAAAGAGGATAAGGATGTAGGATTTGAAATCTTAGGCAAAGGAATAATGTTGGCCTGCTTCCATGCACAGGGAAAAGAATTTGAGGATAAGGAGAAGTTAAATATGTGTGTAAGGATTGGTAATATAGAGGGAAGTATCATTTTTATCATTTTAGAGCACAACTTATCACAACCAACGGCTTGAGATGAAATTGCCATGACTGCAGCTTTAACGTCAGATTCAGAAGCACTGGAAAAAGAGAAAGACGGGGCTGTTTTTGGTAGTTTAGATATTTGTTTCAAGGTGTTATTTTTGACAGTCGGACACAGAGAAACAGGTGGCTTAGAGAAAAAGTTATTGAGTGAGTCCAGATCTAGATCATTAGGTAGAGCAGCGGAAACTTTCCCTATAACGACTGACCTAAGAAACTTCCAGGCGTCAGCACATGTACGATTTTCAATTTTTTAAATGTTATCCTTTAAAAATAAATATTTTACAATCATAAAACCTTACATCTTATTGCGCGTACAGTTTCACATTGCAAAAACTATCCTACGTCTTCTCTCGGTAGTCAAATCTCCTCATAAACATTAACTGATTCAGTAACTAAGCGCATTTATAATAATAATAAACGTTGCTAGTTGCAAACATCTACCAATATTTTATACAACCGATAAGCAGTGTTTATCAACTGGTTGTAATTTTTTCTCCGACCCTTATACAACCAGCAAATAAAGCTTCGCACTTATACTGTCGTCAATTTGTTAATGATACTGTGATATCTTCGACACAGAGATATGTATCGACTTGACCGTGTGTTGTGCTTACTTTTACTTGTTATCATAGTTTCGAGACTTGTCTAAAGTGTTAATACTTGAAAAGTGTAAATAAAAACCTATTTGAAAATAAATTGAAAATTTTGAGAGTAGTTGTGTAATATCTATATCCATACTTAACCCTCCGTGTACTAGGTGACTAATCTCACCATACTAGGTGGTGTATGACATACCCCAACCATAAAAGGTAGTTAAATCTGAATAAATGTTCCTTGTGATTGTAAAATAATAAGTAATATATTTAAATATCTAATAATAAATTGGTTAAAGTAAAATTAATTCAATTTTACATTATAAAATACATTTTATAAGCAAAAGTACAAAAACTTGACTTTTTCTTCAAACTGTAAACTATGCAATCTTTTCTTCAGTACAAAAATCAAATGGCACCTATTACAATCAAATTCTTCTCAATTACTAAGACTTATAGTATATCTAGTTTTAACCTATTTATAATATCAATTTAAAATAAACAATATGAAATATATATTGGTCACTTAAAGTTTCCGTAACATTGACAGTTATTGAGACACAAAAATTAGTATGGAAAATACATAATAATGGGCATATTATATTTTTGCAAATGTGCTCAGTATTCCTATATATTAGTATAGGCCATATCCGGTATCACTGATTTGATCTTCATAACCAGCCGATTCTTCTTCGGAATTCATTAGCTCAGCGTCACAATCATCATCTTCTTCAGTCATTGCTCGTAAAATATATTTTTCTCGATATCCGAGACATTTTTAACAAAACTTATACCAGAAAATCATATTTCATCAAGTTAAACACCAAATTAAACATATAAATAAAAAAAAAACAAAAGAAGTTACACTTATTTTTTTAGCTACGTGCTGTACTAGGTGGGGTATGTGATACCCAGACACACTTTAAGCACATGTAGCAGAATTGGTCATATACATAGGACTGAATATTTGGTAGGAATTAAAGCAGCAACGTCTTATTTGCAGCTATTGAGGAAACCAACTCGCATACTTTTTTCGTTTAAAAATGCTGTCATTTTTTTTAGCGCTGGGGTATGTCATACCCCACCTCGTACACGGAGGGTTAATATCATAAATGCGAAAGTGTGTATGTCTGTCAGTCTATCTGTCTGTTACCTCTTCACGCTCGAACCGCTCAACCGATTTTGCTGAAATTCGGCATGCCGCATGGTATCTCCATGCCGAATTTCAGCAAAATCGGTTGAGCGGTGTGAGCGTGAAGAGTTTGAGTGAAGACTTTGAGTCCCGAGAAAGGATATAGGATAGTTTTATACCAGGAAAAATGTACAGTTCCCGAGAGATAAACGAATTTTGACGCAACAGAGTCGGAGAGAGAGAATCGGGCGTCATCTATAGTTCTTAAATAAAATGTTTTAATTATAAGAAATGAAAAAAATATTAAGTTTATTGTGGATAAGCCAGTATAAAATAAAATTAGATCGGAAGTTATATTTGAATTTATTAGCATTTTCCTCATAGACTAGGTATTGTCACATGAGGCCAAAATATTAATCAACTGACGCTTTGATTTTAAAATAAAATAAAAATCGTTATCTATACTTATAATATTATTATTTACAGCGTGACCAGCTGCGTAATTTCTTTGTCTTTATACCACTTCATTCTGAATTTCATCAAAAACGAAATTCAGAACGGAAAAAAGATATTAAAAAACTTTGTCCAAATGAATAGGCTTAGCAGGTGAAAAAATGCAAGCAACATCCAGTATAAGTTAAAAGAACACATTAAGTTAATGTTCTCAGAGATGTCATGACATAAACACCAAACTCAACCACTTTATATTGAGAGCACCAAGTTCGTTGCAATTTGACAAATGATGCCCATTTCACATGAAGCCCGTGCGCATGCGCCTACATCCGCTAAAATGTACATTTCTGCCGTGCCTCTACTTTTTAACAGTCACTCTCGTACCCGTAGGAATGCCAAAGCCAGGCGCCTAACCTCTAAATCTTTGTCAGATTATCTTAGAGGGGACTCCAATTACCGATAATGGTTTTGTTTTTAAACGCGACATCGATCTTTTGTATGATAACTGAAGTTGGGAAAATTACTTTTGATTTTGCGCCATCTCTTTCATACACAATATTATTATTAACTGATTTTGAGACCGTGTTATATGTGAAAGACTTTTTACGTAACGATGACTGATGCTGGATGAAAAATTAGAAATATTTCTTTTCATATTTTAAATATGCAATAATAACAAAAAATATCCCTAGTTTAAAAATGTCACACTGCTTACTTCATAGTAGGTTCTTATTTAAACAATGAATGAATGTGTGTTGTTGTGAAATTGAATTGTTGAATTCATAGTAATTAAACGTTGAATTCATAGTAATTAAACGCATGTGCTAACAGTAATCTCTGGCATGACCTACAAATTAAAAAGAAAACAATGAAATCGAAGCAATTAAAATGAAATCTGTTACACCCGTTCAACACATCCGCCACCCCATAATTCTCGAACAATCGAATCATCCACGATAATTATCCTTTTTTCCATTGTTATTAAGGCCCAATTCGTTCCTTCCCGGATATCGACTATCATACGGCGAAAGAACAAATACACAAAAAGGTGATCTGTAAAGATAATATCGTAATAATATTCGCGTTACAGGTGCTATACCTTGATGACTCTGGAAGGACTTTTTAAAGTGAACTCCTGCTGTTACGGCATAGTGCATAATTTTGGAATGGATGAAAAGTATTAAAATTGCATCTGAACACGTGATCTGATTGAAAATTCGTAAGGTTCTAAAACGATTTTGATCATGTAAAGGTACAATTCCGTGCATCGCGATCGATCGCGGTCGCGCACGACCTACGACTGTCGTCGGACGCTCGCGACCATAGTCAGCGTATGAAAATGTATGACACCGCTTCCGAGGCCCGCGACTGACGCGCGCGGCCTACGACTGTCGTAAGCCGCGCGCGATCGTGTCTTGAAGTTATAACAGTAGGTATAATAAAATTGTATATTTTCTGTAAAGATCTTACGAATGATAATCTTCACGGTGAGCTGATACTATTATCATAATTGAATAAATATGTAAATCAATACAAAATCCTTCAGTACTGCACCTGCTTTAAATAAAACAAAAACGGCAAGTGTTACATAATTTTGCTACTTTTAAGGTTACCTTTAATATGTATATTATTGTTTTAATGTTATTTTACTACTTTAGAATAAGAACTACCTTACTATAATATTTACATCTCAACTTTAAACTTTAAGCAACTTTCCTTTAAAACAATTAGATAATAAACTACTAGATAGTTACAAGGAAATTATGAACATTGAAAAGCCACATGGTAGAGTATTACATTAATAACAAACCTGGAATACTCTCCATATTTTATTTATTAGTAAAATGAAATAGCAAATATTCTTACGATATTATTTTTTTATTCAAACGGAGTTCCTTATCGCGCGTTGCGAAAGGGGGCTAGACCGAAAAAGTTGTAACGACACTTTTTTATTAGTACGTGCATAGTAGGGGCAGAGGGCGTTGATGGTATTCCTGGGCGTCAACTAGATGGTGTTTTTGGGAATAAACAGTGACATCTACGTTGGACGTCGGACGTTTATAACTTCGTTCCATCCGGGTGTCCCTTTACACCTCTCAAGTTTTATTTTTATAAGTTTGGAATTAATTTATAAAGAAATTATACACTTGCTGTATTAGCAAGTGAAATAACGATATACATTAGGCGTCAGTTCGTTGTTCGTTTCTTAAATTTATTTGATTGTTATCTACAAGATCATCTTATAAGAGAGACTGGAAGTTGAATACTCTCATATATTATTATAGTTTCTTATTTTATTGCTACTAAAATGTTCTAAAAACATTGGCTGTATTATAACCGCTTTATTAGTTCAGATTCCCCATTTTAATATGGCAAAAATTATTTATTATTAAACTTGCCTTTGTGAGATATGTAGTTGAAATAATAATATGACAATAAATTATATTTTAACCCCACATCCAGCATTTATTTGACGTGGTAAGGTATTATTAATAAGTAGTTACCTTTGAACCTACCTTTGTATTTAGATAAAAACAACAGTCATTCCATACTGAAAATATTGCAAGTACCCAATACTTTTTAATTTTACCTCTTTTTGTACCAAGAATGTTATTATTATTATTATATTTGTGTAAGGTATTCCTTGCTCACGGGCAATTAAATCCCGGACCTTTGGAAGGCATGCGTGGGGCCGAAGCCAACACGTAGAGGCCCAATACACAGTTTTATAATCTAAATGTTGTGTGACACTGGCCGGCGACTCTCCCTGTCCGCACTATGAGAGTACGACCAAGGAGAGCCAGCGGCCAGTGTAGGACTATTACAGGGAATGAATATTAGAAATGATACTTATTATTATTAGAATACAGTGTCCCACTGCTGGGCAAAGGTTTCCCCTCTTTCTTTTCAAAGTTCACGATTCTGTGATGTTGCTGGTCACTCTTTATCGAACGCATCTAATCAAGAATTTAATTCAAAGAAAACATCTAGAAATTTACTTTGCAGGTAAAAGCCATAACAGAAACCGAGTACCGACGACCTTTAAAAAGATATATTTTCGTTAAGAAATGGTTTTATTGCTTATAAGAATTAGCACCTGTAGAGCATAAACCTATATACACCTCATTTGAATTTGAGATTATAACTTTAAATTTATTTATAAGATATAAAAGTGTGATGTTACTAAAATTGAAAATTTACAATCGTATTATACAAATTAATATATAAAGCGTTGATAAAGATTAGCAACTGAATTTGAATAAACATAATGTAAAGTTTTTGAGTGGGTGTGGCGTAAATATATTCCTTCCCCAAATTATTTTGATGTTTTAGCTTGAATAAGAAGTTTTTTACTATAATTTTTAGCACAAACCTACGCAACCACGCGACTGCGAAGCGGCAGCGTCAATACAAAACACACATTTGACAAGTTGTCAAATGACACGATGACGATTGACGCTGCCGCTTCGCAGTCGCGTGGTCGCGTAGGTTTGTGATAAGCATAAGAGGGCGGGGAAAATTGGGAAATCTTGTGCACAGATCTGATGTTATCTTGTCTACAAAAGCTATAATAATCATCAACCTTACTACACGCCATTTTTGTTTTTACGTTATGGATTCCTTTTAGCTATTTTTCCACTTAATTGCAAAGAGAGGCTTGCTTGTCTTTCCTACAATTTTACAAACTAACCTGTGACTTAAGTTTATTTTAAATAATTATATCTAGTAGCCTCAATAAGGGGATAAATGATAAAGTGTTACTTTGAACACTTGAGAAATGACCAGTCGGGATGCTGCGTCAAAAGATCTCATCATGATACGAATCTTTTTAGGCTACGTTAGAAACTTAAGTAGCTAATACGTGGTAATTAATTACACACTTAAATTAGTTGAGATATCGTAATAATTAATGACTATATTATAAATTAATTATGGATAGTTATACTAATAGACTTTTGGAAACTCATCTGTGTTTGAATAAACGGGATGTGCTATCCATCTTCTAAATAAAATGATCTGTCAATATTTAAAGTACAGAAAATATTAGAGTCAACCATTAGATTCAACTATGAGCTACTCTTATAAATTTGCGTTATCATTTGATGCGTGAAATTTTATATTTCTACTACTGTTTTGTGTCACATCGCGTCCGAAGCGCAAAAAAATAATAATGATAAAGTAGTATCTTCTATAGTAGGAGTATAGTGATTGATCGAACCTAGCAAATATAGAGAGGGTAAACGGATAGCTGAGACGTATTAGCAGAATATAATAGCTCTACCTCTACACAATTTTATAACTCTAAGTTGAGTTGTGTTGACTCAAGTTCGGGAATTTAAATTCGACTTAAGGAGGCGACTAACCCAAAATATTCGATTTCATAATAAATTTTTATGCTTGAAAATAATCCCCGAATTGTTTTATTTTCTATTTCCAAGAATTTTATCTGAGCGAAAACACGTAAAATGTTGTATATTTATCGAGTTATTAAGAAAAAACTAACTTCTGATTCTGCGTTGTCCATTTTCATCTGGCATACGAAAGACGGGCGTGAGTGTAAAGAGAGAGGGATGATGTTTGATTTTTTGGGTTAGTCGCCCTCTTAAGTAAAGTATAATTTACGCAGAGCCAGTACTGGCTGCTAATAAGACTGGCAGCCAGTATTGGCTTGGCATATGCCGCGTGTGAACAGTTTGGCCTGGCTTGAAAAACCGTTCACACGCGGCATATACCAAGCCAATACTGGCTGCCAGTCTTATTGGCAGCCAGTACTGGCTCTGTGTAAATTATACTTTTTACGCCGATTTTCGTACATAAGTCATGTACGAAAATCGGCTACTGTTAGTTCTGTAACAGCTTAGCCGTCCCCACTTTTGACCTTAGTTTCATATCGATGAAATCGAATTAATGTTTAGCGACCATAGGTATATAGAAAAAGCTTGCCTATCTGCTTATATTATATAAATATATATGAATCTTGAGATATAATATGAGCTCGGCAGTATAGCAGCATTGATTTCGGTATTTCTTACAATTTAAGATATTTTCCTTATAACTCTTCAAAATATCCCAATTCTGATCACGCCGAAATTAGCATGTAATTGGTTATCACTTATCAGTTGTCACATATCTTTATCATAATAATTTATCCTGTAACTTTGGAGTTTAATTTCAATCGATTGATTCGTGGTATATTTACAACGAAATGTATTATGTCTTTCTTCGATCATGTGTTCTAGGCTTTATATAAAATTACATATTGTATAAATTATAATTTTCTGGAACAACCTAGTTGCGCATAAATACTTAGTTTACGCCAATAAGTTAATCACAGACATAATTATGCCCGCGGGCTTCGCGTGCAGTTATTATGTGTAAGTGACGGTGGAAACGAGCCGCGCCGCGGCGGGCCGATTTACCTCCAATCTTGTGTATTTTAGGCAGCCATTTTGCCCCGATTTCGCCTATCCTGCTCTACAGCACAATATATAGCATCTACACCTTAATTCGCCACTAATACTAAGTAGTTAATGGACAATATTATAAAGACCTGAATAATTATTTCCTAACACCAAATATTTATGAAAGTACATGAGTAAGTATTTTCTGATGACCAAATTTGTTGAAAATGTAATGCGCTTGTGATAATATTATGTATGTAATATTTAGGTGGTAATCATAATCAGTACTTATTCATTTTAATAGTCTCACTCTTCAAAGGTAGCTTGTAGAGAATATTATTGTATTTAATAGAGAGCTACAAGAGATTTTGCTATCTACAACCGTCGAAAGAAATAACTATTATGGTAACTCTAATATTCCATTTTACAAAAAATAATTATCTTATTCATATTTTTCATCTAGCTGTATCGGCAGGTTTAAAATGAAAATGCCATCTCAATGTTTAAATTTTATTTTCATAGTATTTTATGATCTTAAAGTAACTTTTATAATATATCTTAACAATATTTTACATTTCTCTATAACTAAACAATAAATAATGATACCCGATTATAAAATTGCGGGTGAACTATTTACAAATTCTCTAGAAATATGATTTATACTTTTACATTTTCACGAGTAATACTTATGCAATTTTGAAATGTTATGGAACTATAAAGGAAATGGTGATTAATGATTATTCAATAAGTAGTGAAATAATGCATGTTTACTACATGCATAAAGTACATTAATTTTATCCATTTTACAATTTCATTGCACTGATAGTCTTTTATTAGTTCCTGCTCATCTGACAACATTTTATTATTATTTTAAGCTTATATAGGAACTGTGATTCAAGTGAGCGTCAGCCCGTTACAAAACTTTGGCATACTGTTTATATTCAGAATCATAAAAACAAAATAAACCAATCTAATAAATTGTAGTAGATACACTAATGTACAAGACGTGTCCTGATTCATTAATTGTCACAATAAAATAAATGTATGTGGTCATCATCACGCGAGACGCCTCATAGAATTATAGACTCTACGTTAGGTCCGTCGCAACGGATAAAGCGGAAAATTGTTTGTGCATTCATAAATAAGCTAGCCTTTTAAGAACGTCTGCTGCCATTTAGCCATATTTACAGAAATTTACAAATGTACAGGAGTATCGGTGCTCGAGTGTGTACTGCGTAGTCTATAATTTACTTTAATTTTCCTTAGGAAACGTAATTTATAAGATAAGCGTAATAACCTCAATTACTACAAGAACGGTCATGTTTAGTCAATTGTAGCGGCAACTCGTTGCATGTCGCCGTCCTCTGTCGGCACGGACTTCGAGATCTCGATCGGGCCCTGCTGTTCCGTTTTTCGATTTCGTCGTCGCTTTCGTCGTGAACGTTAATTTCCTCGTCGGAATCGGAGTGGGACTCGTACCCTCGGGCCAGCTGGATTGACTGCGCCGCTAACAGCGCTGCGGCCGCAGAATTGGGGACTAGCGCTTTAAACGCGCTGTTCTCTAGCGCCGGGTGGGGCTTGAAGGCACTGCCATCCAACGTGGTCTGCGAGAGCGCTTTCAGCGCGTTAGTTTCAAAGTGCGCCTGTTGCGACAGAGCTTTGAGCGAGTCCTGGTGCTGGAGGGACTTGAAGGCGCTGTTCTCGCCGCCCATCTGCGGGGTGTGGTAGGGGATGCGGGCGGGGGACAAAGAACGAGAGCGGGAGCGCGAGGGGGAGGGAGAGTGCGGGAGGCGGTGCGAGGGGGAGCCGCCACCTCGCTTGAGGAGGTTCATGCGCTGGTGGCGCCTCCATTTCGCTCGTCTGTTGGAAAACCAAACCTGTCAGTAACGGTAACTCGATTAGTATTCCATTCTTATAGCGCTTCAATAATTTACAATTATTAATAGAATTACACAATACTGCAAAAAATTTAAATTTTAAAATATAGTTTTGTGATAAATAACGTAATTTTGTAGGCATTGTTGGCTAATGTATAAGAATAAAAAGATAGTCAATTTACCTGTACTCTAGCCTCTGAGAGCGACGTTTTGGACGCCAGCCGCTCCCGTGTCGAGACACAGGGGTAATGGGATTTCTCAAACTCCTTCTCCAGCTCCTCGAGTTGGTCCGGGCTGAAGGTAGTCCGGTTTCTTCTAAACTTTGGTTGTTCACCGTCTAACGACCCAGAATCGTCACCATCAACGTCTGTTACAAAAAAGAAGATAATGTTCAGTTTATGTTAGAGTTGGTGTACACCTGATGATGATTTATTTTGAGACCGGTCGTGTAATTTGTTAAAAGTTATAATAACATCTTAATATAGTGGAAAAAGTGCAAGAAAAGTGTGTTTTATTAGTGTATTGAACACTAATGTTATTTTCTTTTCAAGATTAAATTGCTTATAGTTTTTTTAACAAAATTGTATGCATTTAAGATTTCTCAGAAAACCCCTAAGCTAAGCTAAGCTAACATTGTACTAGTGTCGAAAACATTGTTACCTACCAAATTTTATTTCAAATTTAAACTGAAATATTACCAATGAGACCCCTTCCAGAAGACGACAGAAAGCCTTGCTTCATCGCGTCATGGTGGACTCCGACGGGCGGCGGCGGGACCCCGGGCGGGAGGGGCAGGCTGCCTGGTGGCCAGCCTCCACTGTTACCCCACGGAAAACCCCCATAAGGTGGAGGAGCGGCGTATAACCCGTAGCCCGCCGCCCGCGCGAACTCCGCCGCCGCGCGCTCCGCCGCCCTGTTCCTCAGTATCCTGTTGATGGATGATACGCTGGGTGCAGTTGCGTTGGTGCATACACCTGGAACAAAGAGTGGTGAACTTGTATTCTCATGTTAGTTCCTATGGGGAATATTTTAGACTTTAGAGGGAAACTAGAGTACGCTGAGGATCCAGATAATACCTATATACAATGTGTCCCGACACAAGTGTCCGATTCTTTAATGCCATGATGTATAGCATATTTTATTGACACACACATCGTGGGATAAATTTATAGTATTTACTTCTTGTTATAGTATTTACTTCTTATCGACACGCGACATTGCATTATATGCCAAAGGCTATTATTATTTGAGGCCCTAAATTAATAATAAATATAAGGTAGTGTTTTTCAAGCGTACTTAACTACTTCAGGAGTTCTAGTTTTAGGTGAGCAAAGATACACGAAATAGTGTCTATTTGAAAAAAATATATATATTGTTTTGACTCTAATAATTATATTTATTTGCAATTTACAAAAGTTTCTAAGAAATTTTTTTATTTAATGCAATATGTGTGTATTTTTCTCGGAACCTTAGTTCTTGCAGTAATAACGGCTTGGTCTACGCAAAACGGTTAAAGAAAATTAACGCTTTGCAATACTCGGAAAAGAGTCTAGTTTACAAGGGCACAAATAAATTATTATATTTATGTAATTATACATTAGGTATAGGTTTCTAAACGAATACGGTATACCCAACGTAATACCCAACGGTAGCTAGAAATAGAAACTTTAGCGCGCCAGATTCTGTGACCCGTCATATTATTTTAGACTAGCTTCTCAATTTGTTTCTTGAACAATACAAACTTTATTGATGTACTATAATTTCATTTTGTTTCGTTTATGTTATGTATAAAGCATCTAATGTAATTGAATAGCTGAAGTAAACAACAAAAAATTCAAACTAAATTTGAAATATAAAAAATTAAGGATATCGTGTTATTTTAATTCAGTTGCAGTTAGTTAAATATTCAGGTAGCTCTACATAGAGAAAACAAAAAACACGCAAAACAATGAATATTATTGTTAATATAGGAAACAATGTACCCTGTTATTATGTGTCTTTTACGTTACAACATAAATATGATCGCGTCCTTGTAAGTAGTATGATTATAGTTGCGCTATTTCTTTAGCAACAATTATAAATATGCAGAAAATGAGTGACCAGCAACGCGTTAAAACCGATGCGTCATTGGTCGTATTTAAGTACACCATTATCGTAATGCGTGCTAAGATCGCGTGCGGACGCAGCCTTGGTCGAAGCATCCCATGTAATTTTCAGGAAACACTGCGGGTAAGTGCCATAATTTAATCATGGCCTGTCCGGTTCTAATTGTCGTAGATTTTACTTCGAGCTACTGAGCAGTTGCCCGCTCGGTCGTGGTAGCACGCTGAGAGCGAGCTCTCACTGAGAAGTTAGGATCTAGTCTCGACTCTAGACTCTTAGGACGGTTTTGTCTTACATTAAAATATTTATTTATGATTTTATACATGGAACCATATGGAACCTTGCGTCATAATACGGTCTTACAATGTATGAGACTTAAGGGCCTGTTTCACCGCTTCCTGATAAGGCTATCCACCACTTAACTTGACAGGTAGAGTATGGAGAATCTGTCAAATAAGGCCTTCCGGCACCTTATCAGGAAGCGGTGAAACAGAACCTAAGTACTCGTATAAAACTTAACACAATATTTCAATTATGCGAATTTCCACGACTTTGGTTTAGAAACAGTCTGTCCTTAAGTCTTTGGTATCTTACGAGTATGTGAGCATTCACTCTTTAAGACCGATAATATTAAAATTTAACAAACTCAGCCACACAACAAAACAAATTAAATTAAAATCCTAAAGGACTAATTTTATATTCTTATAAATTTTTATCCTATCGGGTCACCAATTACCATGAGCATACATCATTGTGATGTCTCTGTTAAAGGATTGCGCAATTCACCCTCAGGTCATGCCCAGGGCGCCTGTATCGTTTAATAAAATATTGCTCGCATAACTGAATGAACTATGAAACAATCATGGACTACTTGGGGCTATCTCTAATAGAGTTAGTCTGAAACAGTAGGAATTTATTAGGCTATCTTTAATTGAGGATAGCTTCCTTACTTTTATTAATTTACTTGAAATCTAATATATAAAATAAGTCGGGTTTTCATTCCTGACGCTATAACTTCTGAACGCACGAACCGATTTCCACGGTTTTGCATACGTTGGAAAGGTCTCGGGCTCCGTGAGGTCTATAGAAAAAAATCAGGAAAAACTTCAAGAGAAAAGCAGGAAAACAAGGAAAATCATTTTTCACATACAGCGCCATTTATATGGCAAAACGTTTGCCGGGACAGCTAATAGTAGGTATATAAAAAATTGTTGCAGTAAAAATACACTATCATTTTTTTTTATTTATGTAGACATACTATTTTAAATTTATACGTAAATACCCTTATTTAAAAAAAAATCTAAGTAATATTTGGAAAAATGACGTGTATTCTTTTAAACGCAAAGCAATTTTGTCGCATTGAAGCAAATTAGATCAATTCCGTCTGTTATTATTATAGACTCGTTATTTCTACAACAATTATATCGTGAAACAATAATTCAATGTAATTGCTTAATGGGCACTTTGCTGGCGCTGTCAAACACATTTTCCTAGACCTACCTTGTTGTGACCAATTATTTCTATATCTACAAACATACCGCCCCGCTGATGCCGTATATTTTCTGCAGTTTAGAATTTTATATAATATCTTTTGTCCAATAGCTAGGAAAAAAACGTAATGTCTTGACGAAACTGCATGTGACGAAAATGTACTGGATTATTATGATTGAAAATTTAAAGGGAGAACAAAAAATTTTCATTTTACGGAAGAGTTTTCTTGAAAGAACTGACATTTTCATAAAATACGAGTGTAATAATAATAGTTAGATAATACACATTGCATTTGTCCTTTCTATCCTTTCCTTTCATACTTAAGAAAAACTCTGCTGCTTTTTTACAAACCTCTGCTATTTTACAGCATATACAATAATATACATAAAGATTTACATTATTCGCTGTATATTTTGTATTAACGATAAGTAAATAACACATTTAACATGATTTACTTCTCAATTACATTCGTATTTTCCACTATCAAAGCCAGGAAATGAAAATTTCGCTTGTTCTACGATCGTATTCAATTCAAAATTAATATTATGGTCACGGTAAGTAATGAAGGCCCATTGTGAGGAGCCGTCATGATGCTGGCATACGCCTGACCTGTTATAATTTACTCAAAACACAAAGCCCGCGGTATAATGATCATGAGCGCCTCCTCATTGTCCGCTTGTCGACGCACAAAAACCTCTTCACAGTTTGTTTGGCCCGTAATCGGTGTTAAGAAGGCTGTTACAAGAGGCGGATTAGACATTATCTCGCTCTGATGAGTATTAACACTTTTTGTACGGGTAAAAAGACCTACATTTTTTGACTTAGTTTTTCATGTAAAGTAAATTTATTTTCTGTACCGACGAGTATTTTACACAATTTTGGTACTGGCAGTAACAGTAGACATACTCGTAATTTGTAATATTATTTATTGATACATAATATGCTGGCACTAGGACCAATTGTCATACTCTCAGGATTAATAATAGGTAAAAATTTAATTAGTGTCATACATAGTTTAACGCTTGTAACAACTTTTTTTTTCGCAAAAAATGAGTACCTAATATGTCTCTCTAATTATTTTAATTTTTCGTGTTTCTTTTTTACCCTATTTTTGTTCCGTAGGTACCCAATAATTATAGGCAACTAGATGACGCCCGCAACTTCGTTGCGCCAAAACTCGTTTTTCGCGGCGGAACCGTACATTGTTCCGGGATAAAAAGTATCCTATGTCCTTTCCCGGGACTCCAAGTATCTCCATGCCGAATTTCAGCAAAATTGGTTCAGCGGTTTGGGCGTGAAGAGGTAACAGACAGACAGACAGACACTTAATATTAGTATGGATATCAAATAAGTGGATAAAATATTTAAATTATTTTTCCTGGAATTATGTCCTATTATTGCCTCCGTTTTTACTCGCTTGTTAGCCATAACTTCGACAAACTAGTTGTAATATTTGTAACAGATCACGTCTGCAAAAAGACTAGACACTTGAAACAAAAAGCCTAACTAACGGTTAGTCTACTTTTTGTCGAACAATAGGCGTTAATACGGAAACAATTTGCACAATACCGTCTTGGATCCGTTCGACTTTAACAACTGTAAAATTTCCATTAAAATGGGTAAAAAATACGTTTTCAATCAATTTTCAAATTGCTAGGCTTTGAAGCAATACAAGTTCAACAATCGCGTTGTAGACGGGGTACAGAAAAATCTGTTAACGTGAAGTTTTGGTGTTGTTTTTCCTACCCTTGTACAGGTATTTTCTACGAATAATAAAAACTAGGTATTTTGCTTAAAATTTAAACGAATAACAAATGGATATCAGTAATATTATGTTGTCCATCGTATCCTTAAAATGTAAAACTAGAATAATGTAGGCTTTATTTAAAGTATTATCTATGTTTAATAAATATTACAAGTAATTTGCACAAATGAGAAAGTTCTACCAATTTTTTTACTCACCTTCACCTTTGTTATAAGTATTTTAAAATTACATGAGCTACTTTTTTAGCTTATTAACACAGGAGATGTACTGCTGTATATTTAAATGGTGTATAGCTTCTACGGGCCTCCTAATTGCTTTATAATGTAGTGTGTATTTTTTGTGAATCCCGCAACACACACGGTCGCTAGTTGGCTATTTGTTTAGAAACAGATCATTATCCGTCAACCGGTTACAGGTGGGTATACGATATCTATAATTGTTCTTTTAATGATCGGAGATCGGCCCGGCTCCCAAATGCCCAGTCACGGCCGCGCAATTTGTCTAAGTCGTTTAATCATGATTAGTCACAATAGCTTCGCTTCTATTACCTTCGGGCCCGAGGAGCCTCCTCGAGAGCGTTTGTTTTAACTACCTAATATAGTTTCAAGACGAATAAAAAGTTATCGGCATCGGATAGGATGCTAACGGAGCAAATTGGCTCTAAAACCTTAATGTCGGAGGTGTCGCGCGGTGTCCGCCTAAAAGCGTGGCGTGTCCCAGATAAGACGGTCCGGCGCCGTCTCCGGACTGTTTAATCGGGTTAATTTATCGATAATTGACGGAGAACCTTTTTGTTTGTATTGCCGGAAAGTAACAGTAATTGTCACGCCTTTGAAGATTTACGTCCGCTTCTAAATTGAGACATTAACAATCGGATCTGGTGCCTAATGGTTCGGAATGAATTTATTTACCTCGCCGAGCCGGTTCCCGATAAATTTGATTAGTCCCCATTACAAAAGGAATAAAACCCGAACTTGAGTGTAACCTCGCGACTGATTATTAACGGTGACATTTAACGTAATTTCTCTAAATATTTCAACGCAGCACTAATTTCTGTTTTCTCGTAATTATGTTAATGTGCCGAATATGCGGGTACGGTTTCGAGTGATCGTCATTAATTTATAATGGAACATGATACTATTTAATGTGATGCTGCTATATTTTATTAATTTATAGTAATACTCGCTAAGCTACATAATGTAATTATAGCGTAAAGCGATTTTAATTAGATTTCTTTAAGCAATCTTTGATAGTCTCGTAGTAGCGTAGAGCTTATAACTCTTCATAGTGGATATTAACGTATCATCGAGAACGAGCTTCCTTTGAAATCACCACATTTATATATCTACGAGTGTTAATTGCGTAAGTGTTTAATAATTGCATAACAATTAATTACAATTAATTCGGTATCGGCGCGTTTCGTCGGAACCGCACGAACCGCGTCACGCGGACAACGGGAACCAGTTAACGAATGAGTGGCGACCGGCGTCACGTCGTCTAAATGAGTTATTGTTGGCTTTATGGGGAATATAAAACGAGATCGGAGCCAATCAGCCGGCACCCGCGGCGTGCGCAGGCAAAAAGGTGTCGGAACCGGCGGGGGGCTCGCAACCGTTCACCAAACTCCTACCTATTCCCATTAATTTACGACCACTTCTGTTAATTGGGAAATTAATAAACGCCTAATTCATTAATTAAGACCCAAACAAAGTCGGGCCAGTCATTTTTATTCGGATCCGTATCGTCCGAGTCTGATTTTAATGACACAATATTTTTGTGAGCTTCGCCGTCGAATAAAATATGGAGGTCGCTGCGGTTTGCAGATCCTAATCGTGACTAAATGGTATCGAATTTAATTTCGTATTTGGAATTACGTTTTTATTGTAAAATTGCATCTTTATTTTTATATTTGTATTTTAGTAAAGTAGGATGAGATACCTGTTTTGAATATATTTGGTAACCAATAAACCTGTTACGAAATGAAAAGATACTTACTACTTTAAGTAGGTATCTAATACCTATTTACTTATTATTGAAAAATGAAAAATGTTTGAAAAAAATAACATATTAATACGTCATATTAAAGTTGTAAGTTGTGACTTTGTGAATTTTTTTAAAATTTTCTGCCAATATAATGTTATCTACTGCGTATTTGTTACAACATCCAATAGTAGTGCACAAAAATAACAACTGAAGTAGGACAAGTTCACAAAAACCCTAAATTCACCGCTACCGATGAAATCCCAAATACATGAAGTAGGCAACAATGTTTGATGCACTGCTGGGAACCAATTAAATAGTGTAACAAATCAATAAATGTATCGGTTTATTGAAGCTATGTGCTTCGATTTGATTTATTTCTGTCGGTCTCCAAACGAGGCTTGTTAGTAAATGTCAAAAAAAACTTGTTAAACACAAAAAACTTAAGTACCGCTCTAAAGAGCTCCATTTAGGCTGAACGGTTGTAGAATGTTTTTGAAGTTATACATTTAAGTGATAGTGTGCTTTGAAAAGTTTAGGTGCTTACTAAAAATAATATAATGTAAAATAATTTACGCTTTTTGCGCTGTGTAGGTAGACTACTTTTAATAGGTAAAAATGACAAAATTTATGACTATATAAAATATAAATAGGTGTATTACTTTTTCACAATAAAACCACGTTTTTATGATGAGGCTCGAAGTCACAAACTACCTACTAAATAGTTACCTACTATAAGTATAACTTCAGTCACAGATTACTAAAAACTCTAAATAGTGACTAAGTAGGTACCGCGAAAATGTTGTTAACATGGCTTGTTTTTTTTTCTTTGTTTCTTTTTCTTGAAGCTTTGCAGGTCGTATAGGTCCGGCAATACTGCTGGTGACAGTTCGTTCCAGAGTTTTACAGTGCGCGGTAGAAAGTTACGCGAAAAACGCACTGTGGAAGACTGCCACTCATCAAGGTGATGAGGATGGTATGTTTTTCGCGTGGGACGATGGCTTGTAGATAATGCTAAGCTTGATAAAACACATTTTAAATATAAACATTTGAGAGCAGTTAAATAATTACACATTATATTTTTAATTGAAAACTACAGTAAGACAATGTTAAAATATAGGTTTCAGACTTACATAACATAGTGCAGTATCACCAAAGTAACTATAAGCTGTAAGACTTCCATATAACTTTTAATCGTTACCTGTTCCAAACCTCTAATATGCCAAATGTTGTTTTACGTACTACCAATTTAATAACACCATAAAAGTTTTCATCAGATTCACAAATTAATCGGCGCCAGTGAATATTAAAAAAAAGTAGTAGAATGCAATCTATCAAAATTTGGTCAGTAGCTGTGGCCGTAACGCCTCGTAAGCTGATATCGATTTAGTTGATAAGTTGCGTAACCCATTGTGTGGAAGTAGCAAGTCATGGGCCCCAAAGGCGGTGGTGGCCACCTTATTAAACTTTACACCGTAGGCTCCAATGTTTTGATAATCTCGCCCCTAACTCCATAATTATACGCGTAAGGATAGGACTGGCGTATGGACATCCACACCTATCCTTTTCGTAGAAACGCAAAAAAGCGGTCTATACAAATGGAAAAATAAACATTCATTAATGCTTCGGCTTTTTGTAAAGTTCATAAACATTGTTTTAGTTATATTTTCTCTAAATTTGGGTACTATGCAACTTCTAGCTGTTAAATTAATAACTTAATATTGTGTCACAAGGGAGCACCGTACTCGAAATAAGAAGCAGACTGTGTGTTAATCCAAAAATACTATATATTAAGCAAAATTTTAGGTACGTAATAAAAATTGAGCATTTACAAAATCACTTTGTTATATAACCTGCCTTCAAAATATTCACCTGTTATTTAAGTAGGATAATAAAAGTTATTACTTAAAATAATAAAGTATCCTTTAAATTGTCTTATTTTTGCTGCGTATGACAAGAGCAAGACTACAAACTCTGAGATAATCCATTTTGTAACACAAACAAATTTCTCAGCTACTTTTATGAATTAAACTTTTTTAAGGGCTATTTGTAAGGTATTAGTCACGAGTCTATGATATCGTCGAAAGTATGCCGTTGTCCAGTTATGAAATTTAATCAATTTAGTTTCATAAGCCCGGTAAGAAGTTGGCACGCGTTTCTTTACAAAAAGCCTGCTTTGTGTCGGCAATCTTTTTGTAAATTTGATTAAAATTCTACTTATACTCCTTTAACGGCTAACAGAAGTAAGAATTTTCTAGAGGTGTCTAAGACGAATGGAATTATAGCCTACTAGTTGATGCCCGCAACTCCGTTGCGCCAAAACTCGTTTATCGCCGTACATTTTTCCGGGATAAAAAGTAGTCTATGTCCTTTCCCAGGACTCAAAGTATCTCCATACCAAATTTCAGCAAAATTGGTTCAGCGGTTTGGGCGTGAAGAGGTAACAGACAGACGGACAGACAGACAGCCACACTTTCGCGTTTATAATATTAGTATGGATAAGGAACTTGGAGGAACTACACGTAGCAGCAATAGTCAAGTACATAATACAATTCAAATTTCTGATTTTAGACGTTGCTAGATACTAGGTAGCATTCTGTTCATTACGAGTAGAACATGCAGACACTACAACAGGCAGCTCATAAATATAATTTAGTACAATATTTGGATAGGTGGCACCAGGTCGCAGCACAAAACAGCTTAGTGTAAAAAGTATGAAAGTCCATGTAGGTATTATGATAGTTTTTTATCTATACAGTGTACCCTGATACCGCAGTGTCATAATATCAATTCATTTTAAATAACAAAATTAATAAAAAATATGTCAAACATACCAGGCCAGCTTATAAATTATTATAAAAGAAATGCAGTTTTTACAGACATATCCAGTACTATTATACTTGAAATGATGAGGTAGCAATTACAATTGTTAGGGATCCTCCTGCAATATGCTACACCTAACCATGACCAGTGACCACTAATCACTATATGCGTGCCCAAGAATTGAAATACTGATATATTTTTTAACCGACTTCCAAAAAACGAGGAGGTTATATGTTCGGCTGTAGATATTTTTTTTTTTTTTTTTTTTTTTTTTTTTTTTTTTTTTTTTTTTTTTTTTTTTTTTTTGTATGTTCAACGATTACTCCGCCGTTTGTGAACCGATTTTCGAAATTGTTGTTTTGTTTATTGGGTCAAGGTATACCATGGTTTCGATGATGCTGAGAGAACTCCTGATTCCTTATAGATACACGTTTGGGAGTTTCGGCGTTGTTTTAAGAACAGAAAGCATAAACTACTATGCAATTCATATTCATCATCATAATCATCATTATCATCATCGTCATCATCATCATTACCACGTCGTGTTAAGGCCACGAATGTCTCATGGCACAGAATAGATAATAGTACAAGGCATAGGTATGGATATACTAATAATAATAATGATGTACTGTATAACAATTAACAACACCTGTTTGTTTTTAATACACGGCGGTCGGCGTCGGTCACCGCCCAGCGCCGCCGCGCGAAGACAGAATATCGAATACTTTACTAACTACTTTATAATATACAGATCGAATACTTTACTACTTTATAAAATTTTAATAGACAAATAGAATTAAAATAAAGTTATTTTAAAAAGAGCATTTAAACAAAACAAAGTCATTAAGTGTCTTTTTAATTAGTTATACTTATTAATCGATAGATGGTGCACTAAGTACCTATCGATTTGAATTCTTGATAACAAGAACAGCTGTCAATAATTATGATAATATTAAATATTATGCTACGCTACATCCTATGCAAGTTTGTACAATTTTTTATCTGATAGATCCTTCGATCGTGGAAAAACGAGACACAATAGCCTTTCTATTGTTATCGCAATCGCCGGTGACCGCTTCGGGCTTGAAATATTAAAATTGTTAAATTACTTAGCACAATATGTTCACTTCACTGATAATATTATATTATTTTGTGAGTGTGAGTTGTGACTCTTAACAAATTGTAATAAGATACGTAAAATATACGCGAAGATTTATCTACTAGTGTAACTAAAAAGAGTGAAATTATTATTATTTTTAACAAAAAATTAAAACCGACTTCCAAGGTAAAAACAATAATAACATTAATGTGAACTAAAAAGTATTGTGGGAATAATGCGTGGCGGCCAAAGAGGAAGATCTTCCGACCGAGCGAGGTGGTATGCCCGGCCAGGCCGAAGCCCACTAGATACATTTCAGCTGTCGTATATATACCGCCGCGCTTAGAAAACTTCGATAGCGCGATGCAGGAATGTTAGGCGAATTGTGGGTACCGCCACATCACTCCCCCCCGAAGACCGAAGGTCGAATCTTGAAGTCTTATCGCTTGAGTCGCCGGTGCCAGTGAGTTCCAGTGAGTCGGAACTGTTGCAGTGAGTCCCAGTGAGTCGGAACTGTAAGCTGCTGCACGGGATCCAGTGAGTCGGATAGCTGCCGTGCGGGGCCGATGCTACGTGCTGACCAGGAGAGATGTGCTCTGCTTGCTGACCGGTCGGTGTAGTGAGAAGGCCGCGGTACGTTGCGGCTAGTGGACGATGTACCCGATGAGGCGATGCTGGCTGGCGCGGTGCGGAGGGGCGGGGAGTGATGATGATGAAGGAGGCGTGTTCTGTCGAGGGTCACCAATGTGGGATATATGCGTGAAGGCCACAAAGGAAGATCTTCCGACCGAGCGAGGTGGTATGCCCGGTCAGGCCGAAGCCCACTAGATACATTTCAGCTGTCGTATATATACCGCCGCGCTTAGAAAACTTCGATAGCGCGATGCAGGAATGTTAGGCGAATTGTGGGTACCGCCACAGTATTAAATAATTTTTACTATCTAATAGTGCCTTTTTCCGAATTCGGCTAAACCTCAACTATTTCTGTACTCAATCTTCATAATTTTGAAGTCGGTGCCAGTTCCAAAAATTTTAAATATACTGTCAGAGGACTGAAGATTCAGCTATCTGGTACCGACTTCAAAATAATGAAGATTGAGTACAGAAATAGTTGAGGTTTAGCCGAATTCGGAAAAAGGCACTATTAGATAGTAAAAATTATTTAATACTTTTTAATTCACATTAATGTTGTTATTGTTTTTACCTTGGAAGTCGGTTTTAATTTTTTGTTAAAAATAATAATTAGGAACAAAAATCAGATTTCCTTTTTAAGTCTGTTGAAAGAAATACCTTGTATGACGACGACAGCAGTATCTAATTATACAGGTTGTAACAAAACTAAGTGATACTATAGGGTGTTTATACGCATTCCATATTATATAGAGTTCACTGTGAAAGTAGCAGCGTTGAAAGAGTAACTTTTTTTAACTTTTGTATGGGAAAATCCATGACGTCGGGGCGCTTGCCCATACAAATTTCAAAAAAAATTTAGCACTGCTACTTTCACAGTCTATATGTTTGACATATACATACCAAAAAATATATTCACTTGGTTTTGTTACACCTTGTTTAATGTATTTTTTAATGTTTAATTCTAATAGTCTATAAAATGCCGTCTCTAGATGTCCTTACATCTTCAAACGAGAGCAGCTCACCAGCAGGTGGTCTCCGGTCAGCACGCTTTGATACACCGAAATCGTCCGCCTAATAGAATCAATCATAACCACGGCCGATGGGCAGGCGTCACAAAAACACAATCAATATACGAGTACAAGCACACTGACTTAACGTGTAATCATTTTGTATTTAAACCGAGTTTAAGAAAGGAGATTACGTGTTCGACTGTGTATTATGCTTTTGGATAAAAGTAAATGGGTGAGGACTGAACTTTTAGTTATAATAGGGTTTAAGTTTGCCCAAATATGTATAACTTTTTCCATTTCATTTTTAATTCATCTACTCGTATGATAAAAAAATCATGTAATCGTAAGGAATTGGTATTAGACTTGCATGAAAACTTTAAAATTTAGTACTCTACTATACATACATTTTTTCTACGGAACCCTGAAGTTGTAGAATTATTTTGAGTATAAGCATTTGGGCTTAAACACGAATCGCGTGCAATTTTCGCGTACAAGGTAGTCATGGGCGAGCAATTATTTTAAACGCATTTCAACAAATGACGATAATGTCAGTCAGAAAGGAGATAAGAGTTTTTACAATTGCGGCCGGTAACCATTGCTCAATGATTTTAACCGTAACTGGTAATTACTTTACCAGTTACCGCTTACTTTTAAATTTAGCTTTAAAAATAATTTCGGTTTAAAAATACTATCGTAACATATTAGTACCCTTTTACATCGTAATTATTACTGTTAGGTATATTTTATTTAGGGCTTACTTCACAATGATAATTTTTAAGACGGTGTTTCTACTAAGGGTCAATTCATACCGCAACGCGACGCGTAGATATTATTATGCATTTCTAAATAAGTACTGATTTTACAGATCTTAATTGCTTGAGAAGTCTTGCAAATCTGTCAAATTAAATGCATCTACGCGTCGCGTAGCGGTCTGATTGAACCCTAAAGGAGTTTTGTCGCTATTCATTGAGTGAAAGAGATGAAACTCTAAGATCATAAACTGCTTTTCACTTACTTGGCAACTTTGAAGCAAGTCCTTTCAGTAATAATAATAATTAAAGTCAACAGTTCAATTATAACTACTTTTTAAATGTTAATGAACACCCTGCCAAGTTGTCGCTACATTTCTGTCCATAAGTCGCACCAATAAATCTTATCGTAGACTTAAAAACACTGCGAACCATAGCTAGAGTATCCAATCGAGTCGCCATAACCAGAATAGGTATCATGCTAAACCTGCTCTGAAATTGCATTCTACAATAGAAAAGGGCACGGCGGGACGTAGAACGGGCGCAAATGGTTTTGCACCTTCAAGCCAAGACATTACGAATTAAATTGGAATAACACGTGGCCGGTGCACAGAGTCGATATTGCCCGCGGTGTCGCGAGGTGTCGCGGCAACAATTACCGCAATTGGCTCGCTCGCTCTCCGCTAAAAACGCCCATCGCGCTCTCAGAATGCAGTCGGAATGCCATACGCCATCTCCTTATCCCGATCATCGGGTAATTTTATGATATCTATTCCACATACTACTGACGTGTGTAGTTTCTTATGGTCTTTGTTTTGTGCTCACAGGAATGCTCATTGTGGCAACAGTTCAACAGCGTCTACGCTTAATAAATGTTAGTTGCTAAAAATGCTTTATTGAAAACCTTGTGACTCGAGTTTTTAAATATCTATACAAATAAACTCAGACTAACTAAACTTTGACTCAGTTTTGTTTTTATTAAATGCCGAATGCATTTAATAAAAACAAAACTGAATCAAAATGTTCAATTTTAAAAACTATTTAATTCTATCACGTTTAATTTTTTTAGCGTGAAACATTTAAATTTTTAACGTCAGTAGGACGACAAAATGTGCGGTCGTCGAACTCGAGAACAGAAGCCTATGTGAGCATATGCTATGTACACTAGAGTTAATTATAAGTCATAGGCACTTTATAAGCGATCTCGGGTTACGGCGTATCCGCTGTCGGCCCGCTCGACCGTCCGCCATCACCGAAACTATTAGACCATATTCGGGGTTGCACTTCGTTGGCTTTACCGACTGACCTCCCAAACGTATCGACACGAAATGTCTAAAGTTCAATGCCCAAATCCAATTAAGGCTATTAGGATAGAGCAGCGCTCGATGGCGCAGGATTTGTTATGTAAACTTCTTACACTAATACAATTAGCCGCGGCCTTTATGTAAAACTGACTTTGAAAATATTTCTTAAGCTAGGAAAATTCCACACGTATTAAAACTAGTATTTTACTGCTTAGTTATTGTTTTGGTAACGAAAAAAATAACGTTGTTTTGAGATTTCTAATGCCGCGCTTCGAGTTTCGACGCGCTGTTTTGTAGACAATATTATTTTACAATTAATTTTTAACATTATGGAATAAAAGAGGGAAGGCCTTTGCCCAGCAGTGGGACACAGTGGGCCAATCATAATTTAACTACATTATGTACTTTATTTGCCGATTTTCTCAAGTAAATTAATATAATCCTCGATATTTTGAAACCTCATGTATCCTGCAAACGATACACAATTTGGCAAATGCCTCCTGGTCAGTTAATGCGTGAAGGAATCAAAATGTGGGTCACAACTCACATCTATTCCGTTGTCACATTAGAAAGGGCGTGTAAGTCGGCAAGAGCAAATAAATGCGCAGTTGTAGGTGCGAGTCGTGATCGCTGCGGGCCCTCTCAGTGAGCGGGAAGTGGGAACACTTCGGCTCCTGACGTACAAAATCACCACCATTTATAACTACTTGATCCCTCACCTTCGGATATCAGGCGCTCGCGAATCTCCCAAGCGAATATCGTGGGGTTCTCCCTCTTGTACTGCTCTATCTTCGACACCACTGCTGGCGTCGCCACCTTCGGCTTGCTCCCTCCGATCAGTCCCGGCGGCCGCAGCGTCCCTGGAAACAAAAAATCTAATTAACATCTGCATCGTCCGGACCGCAATCGACGCAAATAACTGAGTGCACGCGACGACAAAAAGTACACCAAACTCGAATCCGGCCAAAGTGACGCGTAAAAAAGTAAAGTGCTTAATGAAATTAAAGACTTTCATAAAAATACCTACAATAGCGAAACGATAACGATTGATGCAATTTCATTGAATGCTAAACGTGAGTTAACGCCGGCAACGCGACGATCCGTGCCCGCCTTAATGTCATCGTTACGGGGCTCGCAGTTGGTGCTTATTACCAGCGGAGCAGGGCTTAGATTACTTTTAAAGCGCAGTAAACGGCAATATTTCCGCGGCATCTTTAAGGCCGGTGGACGTGCTCCCTTAAAAAATGATGATCAAAGCCGCTGCGCGGAATCACAATGAAAACTGCAAATTACTCTAATTATAGAAACAATGACAGGAGATTAATCGGAGCCGCGTCCCGCGACAAGAATCGCTAAGCAGGCCGAGCGTCGAATTAGGAAAATTAAAAAATCGTGTCGTATTTAATTACGGTAATACTTCGTAATAAATAAAGTGACGACGAGGCGACGGTAAACGCTCCCAAACGCCTGTCAAATTTTGGTTTTCCCACATCCCGGGAACGATTGATACCATCCGAGCGGTTTTTACGCGGCCATCATAGGAATCCGGAATAAATTAGACCGAGCTCGAGATCTAGGGAAAAAATTGTTGGATTCTGTAATTCCTAAATCAGTTAGATGAGTGCGTGCTCGAGGACAATTACACAAAAAGGCACCGGGCGCTGCATTCCGGCGGCGGGCGCGAGACGTTTTTCCCCGGGAACATCAGCCCTCCATACCGATCACGCTGAATTATTCATCACATTATTTATATTCTCATTTTTGTCAACGCCATTCAGGATAAATTCATACGGGTCTTTATGTCTTGATAAAACTAAAGCTTAAAGCCGAAAATGGCGAGGTGTCGCAAAAAGATATGCTCGCACTTTACATGGTGCCACACGATTTGCCATATTAGGTGTCGTATTAATGCAACGTAATTAAATTTAATGACCATCCCACGTTTCGGTGTCGATAGCTTGAGACAGTGCTCAGTAGTTCCCCGTTATAATAGCCGAAAAATCATAAAATAGATTAGTACTTTTAGTACCACTCAGCGTTTTAGTGCCAATATTGTGATGGCTAAAAAAACATTAATATTCATGAATCGGTGTCTAATGATAAAATTAAATTATATAGAATAATAAAAATTAGCAGATGGCGTCAAATGTACCGAATTAATTTAGCCATTAGATTGTGTTTTGTCATAATATAGCATCTCCTAGCCCCGCCTCCATCTAATTTTACGATCTTTTTAGTGTAGAGTGGTACTAAGTAGAGTCCGCTAGAGAATGTCATTCTTGATCATAGGTGCGGTGATCATAAGTCCTACTGCATGCCATTCGCAAAAGATAAGTATAAATATTACTAGTTAGATTTTAATATACCATAGTACCTTCGATCTTTACATGCACTATAATGTATCTAGTCAATAGTTCAGTGCCTTATCATATATTTAAGTACGCCAAGAATACATTAATAAACAAGGACCGATCCCAAAAAAATACTATCAAAGATTCAACTTTACATAATTTGCTATTTATTTAATATAATAAGCTAGTAAACACTTCGCAAATCAACCGAATCACAAAGTACAATGTTCAGTAACAAGAAATCGGAGGATGACTCTTGTCCCATTTTCCAGTCTGAGAGTTAAAAGTTCATGTAGGTTTCTCTCTGGTTCATTGACCAAATTGGCAAAGCCATGAGCATTAATGTTCCAATTTAAGGGTAATACTATATGTGACGAAACAACAAGTGCTTCCTTGTACAAAATTCGGCACCCGCGTTCGTTGAAGGGGTAACTAAAGCTTGCAAATACTCGCTTAAAAACTCGAAGCACTTACGGTGTTTTTATCTTATGTTGTTTAAATAATAACATGTAACAGTGAATATTTATCTACAGCAACTAAATTATGCCGACCTATTATTTTGTAAAAACATGGCAAAAATATTTTGACCTTCAAAAAAACGCTTATTCATCGGCTTCCAAATTTAGAGCAATTATTGTTAAATTGTTATATTAGTACAGTCTATTTGGGGCTTGCAGGCTACAGAAACAATTAGTATTTCAGTAAAAGCCTCCAGGCTCTATTAGTATTTTGATACATACTAAGTGAATAACCACAAAACGGATACAACAACACGGACAGAAGATGAGTTTCTAGCATATTACATATTATCTAGGGAGAGTATTTTGAACTTTCCTACTGGGGGCCGCACCTACTTATTTGTTTGAAAGCTAAACTCTAAGCGATATTGATTGAAAGCTAAATCGCTGGAGGCCGGCACACTGATCATTTGCAGTAATTAAATCCACTGCGAACGTAATCGCATGACCGGAGCCAATTACCCGGTCTACCTAGGCCAGTGGTTCTTAAACTTTACACGTGGGACCATTTCATGCTGCTTGCCTGGACCACCACCACATTTAAAGCTTCTGCTACTCAGTGCAATCTACTCAATTAAATATGTTTATATTGTTCACACTAGATGTCCCGGTAAATTCTGTGTCACTTTTAAACCTCCCCTATACTTTCATAACTATTTTAAGACTTAGATTAGTCAAAATGGTTCAGCCGTTCTCGAGTTATAGCGAGAGCCACAAAATTTAAAATCCATTTTTATTATATAGGTTTACTTTTATGTAAATGTAATTAAAACATTGAAATACAACCAAGTTAACGTGCCATTTTTTTAACTAGTGCTTATACGATAAATTTAAATCCAAAACAGTCTACGCACCTATACCGATCAAAATTAATGAAAACAAAATATAAAACATATTCGATTCAACCGGACATAAGTCGAATGTGGATTGTATACGTAACTTAATCTTACCATTATTTATTATGATGGCTCTACGGACAACTTGGGATACTATACCAGGTACCACTAGTGGTTCACGTAGCACAAGTTAAGAGCCACTGCCTCTGAGTCTGTTAAGACTTCAGTAAGGTATCTAGGGGCGCTGCACAAAACCATGGCCTCTACTCCTGGCCACTTTAAAATAAGTAGCCGACTTTGTATGTAATTGAAAGTTAATGGGATAATGAGTTTGACTCAATACTCATGTACCTACTGTTTTTCTTTAGTTTTTCCGAGTATAATCTTAGTGGACGATTTGTCATAAAGTACGTAGAAGTCATATTTGAAATGATAAATCGATCTAAAATGCTCCTAGCGGTAAGCTTAAGAGACTGATAATTCGAAACAGATTATATCTTTAAAATAATGCAAACTTGAAACCACACTGCCAAATTACGGCACTTTTTTGTATAGGTATAAGCAATACCTAATGACCAAAATTAATAAATAATACATAACAGTAACAATTAATAATCATTTGGGTAAGTGAGAACTATAAGTACCAGGTTCGATGCAAAGCGCTTAATAAATTTCCATACAAAAGTCATTTGTGGGGCTTAAAGTCATTACACGGTGCGTCCACAAAGGGCAAGAACTTAAACGACTCAAAAAGCTCCGCATTCAGTTGATTAAATTCATATTAAAAGCGATTTTATATAGGTGGCGCTAACTAGAATCGAGAACTGCCAGTCATTGGCCTAATAGATCAGAATCTTCAGCAAAGTGGTGTGGATGGGCGATACATAATACGCCGCATTAACGATGCTTGATTTGGTGATTGATCGAACTTTTTGTACGAAATTTAACGGGCAGCTTGCTCCTTCAGAAGCTATTAATATATTTTGACGAGCATCCCCATTCTGTTATTATATTTCGCACCTTTAATGTGCAATCCCGTTGAAAGTTTGAAGTGCAAACCTTTTATAATGTTTAAACTTTTTTTATTTATGCTGCAGGTATGACGTGGGGAGTTTGTAGTTATAGTATTTAGATTATAAATATTAATACTTTCATTGTTCTTTCTATACCAAATGTAATCATCCTATACCAAAAATTTACTTAGTTGGTCACAAAATTTTCAAGGGGCGTTACTTAAATCACCAATCAAACAACCCGAAAGCCTTCCGTGGTCGCAATTCAAAAGAAAAACAACTCGAATAAAGAAAACACAAACAAAAGACGTTTAAAAATCGTAGCGGGCGAATTAATAATTATTTCACTGGACATCACGGTAGGTATGTGTATGGGGTAATAACGTCACACGACACGTCAAAGATCCAATACTGTCACCCACTCTATCATTACTATGAAATACTCAGCTAAAAATAACACCGTATCGACAGCACAGATCGTTAAATATTTAAATTAACCTGCGGGAATTGGAGCGGAAAAAGAAAAAGCATAGATTGTGGCGAGAATGTCAACCTTAGTAATTCAATTTTGATTATAGGACCAATTCCGAATACCTCTCCATTACACGCGGCGGCGATCCGCGGACAATCTTCTTGAGTGGCTGTCATTACTCAAATTTGAGTATTCCAAATAAAATTACCACTTTGTAATTGCGAGACAATGGTACCGGGATTTCATTTGTTTTGTTTAATGTAATCGAGTTTTAACTAGTCATTAGACCCGTGCTCTCTTATTATGTTAAAACAATATCTCATCAAAAGGTCATTTATTACTGAAGGAGCCTAATGCTGTCTATAATTTATTATTAAAGCTAATTGTTGATCGTGTATCCATACTAATATTATAAATGCGAAAGTGTGCCTGTCTGTCTGTTACCTCTTCACGTCCAAACCGCTGAACCGATTTCGCTGAAATTTGGTATGGAGATAGGTACTTCGAGTCCCGGGAAAGGACATAGGATACTTTTTATCCCAGAGAAGTTCCCGCGCGATAAACGAGTTTTGGCGCACCGGAGTTGCGGGCTTCATCTAGTTCTCTATAACAATAATATTATGATTATAATTATACTACCCAGTGCATACAAGATCTTATCCGAATGAACCGTTTATTTTCTCGTGATAAAAATATTTTCTTTTCGACCGATTCGAATCATTTCCTCACTTTTAAATTGGTTCAGCGGTATATAAGTGTTTGAAAAAGGCAGACAGAAGAACTATAATATTATGGCATTCATAATAATATTCTTTACCAATTATATTATTATTAATGCCATTGTAACTATCACAACATTTAACATTTTCACTGAGTAATAATTGATAATTTTATTAATATTTCATTATTTTTTCAATTATGAAATCATGTCAAAAGTTTAGTATAATTTACACAGAGCTAGTACTGGCTGCCAATAAAACTGGCAGCCAGTATTGGCTTGGTATATGCCGCGTGTAAACAGTTTTTCAAGCCAGGCCAAACTGTTCACACGCGGCATATGCCAAGCCAATACTGGCTGCCAGTCTTATTGGCAGCCAGTACTGGCTCTGTGTAAATTATTTAGAGGTTTGGTCTCGCGAAAGTTGAAAACCACTTATTCCGACATTTAGATTTCCATGTAGTGCTTTCAGCTAAGGCACAGCATTTGAGTTAAGACTAGGTGCCTATGTTAAAGACCTAAGTGGTCTTCCATGACGGCCCTGGGCGGCTGCGAGCCGGGGTTTCATGGGAACCTGACGTATGTTGCGAAACCACCGACGGCAAAAATTGATTGACATTTTGCTGTACCGCATAATATTTTATTGCATATTCCCGTTACTATTCCAATGCAGTTCACACACTGTATTTAAGCTCAAGCTATTACAGGCTTATTTATTAGTTTCTTTAATTAATAGTTTTTGTTCTCCCTTTTAGAGCATATAACTATTATAAGAGTAAGTATCTAAATAATAGTTTTGGTGGTTAAATACAATTCCATTATATATTAACTATTAAAAAAATTTATAAACAACTAAAATTTTTTCATGTTGCCTGCTAGTTTTTGCGCACTGAATGTTTTAAAAGTATTATCTGTAAAGTTCATTTTCGAATCTAATATTGATTCCTTAAAAAGGATAAAGGATTTGTTTTATTTTCCTAAAGATTTATCAAAAGGTATTAATTCTGCGTGATAAATGAATATCAACGCAAAGACGTGGCGATCAACTCCTAGTCAGTTTGATTAAATAAATTAAAAATTCTAAAAGCCACTTTAGCCAATCCGAGTTAAAGTTTCCCTGTCAGTAAATCATGCCTTTTCTTTCATGAATACGAGGAACGATACGAAATAAGATAATATTTAACACAAGATTAACTTTAAAGCGACGCGCGACGACGCCTTGATAATTTGGCTGTAGAAATTAAAGTTCATTGTCAGTATTCATCATGTCCTAATCTTTGAATTGCCCATAGCGTAAAACGATTGGTCAACTTTTATAACACAGAATAATCAATCAAAAAGACCCCTGTAAAAAAGGGATTCCTATTTTGCCAACAGAGGAGAGTGATTTAAGCTTCCAAAATTTGTACATAGATTGGTTCAAGCATATACTTTAATTTGCTCATAGCTTATAATATGAAATGTATTTATGGTTTTTAAATTACGCGACGAAAACCATTTTGTCGCTACGCCCTTTCCATTTTTGCTGTTCCATTGCTTGTTTTCAAAACAAGCTATCTAAAACTTAACCAACATGGTTTTTTACTTTAATGCGGTTTTTATTTTAACCTTAACTAGACTGGCGCAAGTAAAACTAAAATTCCGTATCACAGTACAAGTTGTATGATTCACGAATCACGGTCACAAGCGTCGCGTCATATGATTACAGTGTCCGCAGTCAGTGCCACGCACCGCTGCTTTGGAAATCGTTCACGACTCCTGACCAAACACAAAGTGCACGTCCTAATTGTAGACTTGTAGCTCGAGCATGTGTCTTTTATACCGCAATGTTCCCTGAGACTTCGTTGCGACTCGTGCCGAAATTCTTTTATTACGTTCAAACTTTTGAGGGATGAAAATTGTACTTTCCAGTACTTTCCATTCTGGGTCTCAATGTATCTCCAGTCTCCACGCAAAATTTTAATTAAAATCGATTCAGAACTAAGGAGTTTATTAATAACATCTCTTTTATTAAAATTTGATCAGTAATAAGGGCGCTATAATGAAATAAATAAACTATAGAGTGTTTATACACATATGTATTACGCTACCTTCACTTAGCCCATAAAAGACGCGTTGACTAATTTCGCTGACGTATGTTTGAACTACTTGTCGGAATTTGATAGTGTGAAATAATCTTTTTACATAAAGATTTAGGATTTAGGAGTGGCTTCTGTATTATATTACGATGTTGTGTTAAATTTTGTCGTTCCTATAGTCTTGCCTAGTTTTGTCTTTATAGACATATTTATCTGGTTAAGGTGCACAATGCTGAAGATAATAAGCAGTTTTTGTACTAATAAAATTGATTTATAATAATTAGGTAAGAATAAGAATTAAATTTGTAATAAATTCTTGTGAAATTATTAAAAACGAAACTCTTATAAGGCGGCCTCTCGTAGGTGGTCTTAAAACTCTTGTAGAGAGCTAGAGACAAGTTAGTAATCAAATGCTTCGATGCTAATTTGAATACTATTCTCATTTCTTTCATTACTTTAAAATATGTAACCATAAGCTTTTATTTCAAAACCATCATAACAATAATTTTAATTATTATTGTAAGGATCTGACCGAGAGTGCACAATGTAAAAACCCAGCCAGCCAGCCCAGCTTTCTGCATACAGAACGCGCATAAAATGGCGATTATTCGTCTGAAGTGATAATTATAAAGGGCAAAATTTAAATAAACATTTATTAATGTTTATCTCCTCGATAAACCCCACAGTTGCAGGCTCTCGCCGCTTGGGGCGCTTCACTCGTACAGTGGCTTATTATTAACACGGTTTTTTATAAACTGATTAGAATCTAAGCTTTCGTCAATAGCGGCTTGGGCGAGATTGCTTATCGTTGATTAATACCAATCGGTGTTTTAACTGCAACCGTATTATTACGACAGATCTGAATAAGCGTTGAGATGACGGCCGTTTCAACAAATCATTTGTATGAAGACTATACTTATTATTCTCATATGTATGATATTATGTGTTTTGAAAGGGTTGATACGATTTTTTTAGTTTTTCAGGCCATTTAGCCAAACTTTTTCGTTTTCGCTTCGTTTTAGAATCGCCGATCAAAATGTACGGAGTTGACATAAGCGTTCGTTAATATGACGTTGACATTCGACTCGTATTATGTCAATTCCTTAAATTTTGATCGAAGATTCTATAAAAAAGCGATAAAGAAAACATCTTGGCTAACCCCCCAGGTTACATAAATTCTGTCAGAGTAGACATAATGTTTTACGATAGATAAAATTATTGGTCTTAATAATGTTATCACATTTGACTTTTGAGTCGAATTCGCGCTGTAAAAAACACAAAGAAAATATTACAAAGTACAAAATAAAATTAATATTTTATTTGGATACCTACTTTTGTTTGATGAAGTTCCTTGTTACGGGACATACAATATCACAAGTCACAACATTCCTAGCGCTTACGTCGTAAGTAGAGCTTTTATTACATTTTTCTGAGCAGGTGAAGTGATTTTAAGTGTTTTTCATTTACATTACTTTGTCGTAAAGATAAAGGAAATATTTTAATAAATTATTATTAGTGGAATCACTATATCGAATGGGCAAGCCGGTGATTTTAAATATCTTTATTAATATTTGATATTTTAGATTAATAACTATTTAAATACCATAATATAACCTTCCGTTCCAATGTTTCGTCATTTAGATAACATAATATTTTAATCTTAGATTATAATGATAGTTCATCCAATCGATATTACTGAAGCAAAACTATAGTAGCAACAAGTAGGTAACAAAATGTATTAATTGATTCTGTAATTGTTATAAGTTATAAAACAGAATCAAGCTTTGCAAGAGTATTTCGACAGTTAACATGGTGCTTGACCTAAAGTGAAAGACCTTAAAGTAAAGACAAAAGTTTTAAAAAATATTGAAAAAGCACAATGACAACTTAAGTTTGGAGAAATATTGCAATTTCCACACTAAACGTTGTTTATGAAATTGTTCTGTGTATAAAATTTAGAATTTAAATTACAAAATATGGTCTGAATATATAAATAAATATGATACATTTAAAGTCAAATAAGATTTGGCAAATTCTGATAAAAGTATGAAAACAATTATAATTACACATGTAACCCAATGTACTTGATTGGAGCCATGTTTTGATATGAACATTTGTCAAAAGTCAAAGGTTTTAAAATAAACATAAAAGTTTAGGTCGGCGCGGTGATGTTGTAACGTCCATATTACTACAAATTATACAGACATTAACCCAAATTGATAAAGCAAATCTTATGTCTTAATTAAGCTCTTTGTAAGCTTTATTGGAGCTTATGATACATTGCTTTATGGTTATTAAGTATGTTATAAAGCTGCGACGAAAAATGCGTTTCAGACTGTAAGATAAATAATATGTAATTATAAGTCATAATATTACGCTTCGTAAAAGTACAAAAAATAACACAAATATATACCTCTAAAACAAAATTACACAGCTCCTTCGATAAGGGAAAGCTTATTACGTGTGAAGTAATTGTAATAAATATACTTTGTAGCTTAAGGCATTTCTCTACAGCTATAAATAATTGATACAGGCCGAAAGACGATTCCGCACATAAATAATATATGTGCTAATAGCAGGGGATGCGATACCCAGTAGGCTGAAGTTAGCTCATCAATTACTATCTTCCTTCGAGCGTTTGCATGCAATAAACTTCGCAAGAAAGTTCTATGAACACTACTACGATTTGTCGCTGCCCAAACACTGATGCGTTTGTCACAAAGTGCGATTTATCTTGCGGCAAAGCATACTATTAGTATAAAGTGTCTTAATTTGGAACAGAATATTATGTTTAAGTAATTTTGGCATTGGAGTTGCGGGCATCGTGTAGTCTTAAAATATAAGCTAAAAAATATTTCGGTTACTTAGGCCCAATAATTTCATCAACTACTGTTACGAGTAAAGTTAATGCCCTAATTAGTATCACGTTACCTCTTCTGTGCTTTATATGAATGAGAGGACATAACATTTTAACAAGCTGTTAACACAACAGACGTTGGTGAAATTAGGCCTTAAGCTTTTAAGATAGGATATATTATAATATATTATACAGCGTTGCCACTTGCCGCCAACGGTCAGTGTGAACAGGTCTTAAGGTAAACCATAATTGCTAGATTGTAAAATTTATTACTACCACGTTAACACGGAGATTTGAGGAACACGATAACAGAGTAATTAAATGATGATTGCGTTTTTTGGAGTGTTTCCCAAACATTATTCGGAGTTTAAAGGTGCTTAAAATATTTTGATTTTACGACGTCTGCTACTTCAAAAATATTATCATTACTTTAATGGCTAAATCTGTAATAATTTTAGTGATTTTTACATCGTTTTAGCCACTTTAGAAATTCTTCTAAATTAAAAATTTTATGTTCATATTACGACTGAGCCTATGTGTTTATATTTATTTCGATTTTGTCGTATTTATGGTTTAATTAATTAACGAATGTTAGGTCGTCGTTAAAATGTTTTTGTTGAAGTCGTCTTCAGTTGATTAGCCCCACCGAGGCCAATGGGACAAAATTTTAAATGTTCCTGGATCATGAATGTGTAATAAATATGGATTTAATATAGTAAAATTCTTAAACATGTGCAAGGAGTAAAATATATTAAATACATATCCGTTGTCTGGTAGTAACTCGTAAATCGTAACACAAGTTTTTCGGTAAACTTAGCATTACTGATGGCGCAGACTGACGTGGTGTGAAGCGTCCATATTTGTATACGTCACATGAACCCAATTTGGAAATACCTTGGAAGGTAAAAACGATATTCTTAAAAAAAAATAATTATTAATCTTCATTAGCGCCTTTTTCAAAATAAAAACCAGTTTTAGATTAATAGATTTCTGAACCTTTGAACCTTTAAAATAGCTTAAACTAGAGTCTAGAATCTAGATGTCACCCACATCTCCGTTGCGCCGAAATTTTTTAACAGAAGGATACCGTACATTTTTCCGCAAAAATAACTCATGATAGTTATTTTCGCGGAAAAATTTACAATAAATATGTCTTTTACCGGGACTCAAAGCATACCAAATTTCGTTAAAATTGGTTTAGCAGTTTAAGCGTGAGGAGTTAACAATCAGACAAACAGACAGACAAAAACAATTTCGCATTTATAATATTAGTATGGGAATCGTATTTATTACCTAATTAAAAAACTTACCCAGCAACTTGGTGACAGCGCCCTGTTGAGACAGCACGTGGTGTGCTATGTCGTAGTGTCGCAGGCCGAAACGCGACAGGTCCAGCAGGCGCTGTTGCGACAGCAGGGACGAGAGGGGGTGGGACGCGGGGTACAGGGGAGTGTTTGACCCCCCGCCTGACGATGACGGTGATACGGGCACTGGAAAGAATTTTTCAGTTACTTTTTAATACGCTTTGTTTTTACAAAGTTTTTTTGTTACTACTTTTTATACAACAATACAGTTCGGTCCTTGTAACTTTATAGCAGTGCTTAGGAAAATATGTATTTCTATGTAAATGTTAACAAAGGTATGGGCGGCAATAAAGCTACTTTTAATGTCTCCTTATCCAAAATCACAAAAATTTCCTTTAGTTAGATAACTAAAGGATCTTTTTGTGATTTAGATTACAATTAATATGTTATGATTTAACATGTAGATACAATAATAATTATTATGTTCATAAAGTCACAACATATTTTTTCACAAACGAAAATAGATTAAAACCTGAGCGTCTAAAGAAAGTTATGAAAATGAGTACAAATTACTTTAGAACGGGCTTATTTGTAGGCGATTCTTTTTTTACGTTGCGCCCATAATTCGTTCGCCGCTGGCGTCACTTTGTGTGATTGCACATTATTGAGAATTCATTCTATGTTCACTGATTAGTCTCATTACGCAGTAAAGGGAAGTGCAATTTTTATTGGTGGTCAACGTGTTAGATAAATACAGGGCAGACGGCGTGAGAACTCGCTTTGTGCTGTCAGTTATGACGTTCTACCCTGCATTATAACTATAAGGGTCAATTCAGACCGTAACCCGACGCATCAATGCATTTCTAAATTTGTATCTACTGATTTGACAGATTTCGTGAGCGTGAGAGGTCTTACAAATATGTCAAATCCATACTAATTTAGAAATGCATCTACGCATCGCGTTGCGGTCTAAATTCTGATTTGACCCTAAAGGTTCGTGCAAACGAGATACCGATGACCGCAATGGCCCATGCCAGATCTTTTGTTTCAATCGCTATTCTTGTTGATCCGTCTAAGTTGTATCACTATTACATAATTTGGTAACCGGTCTCAGTAGTCCGAAGCAGTTTTCCTCGAACTAAAATTTATAGCCATTGACTGTACTTTGATAACAAAAAAATTGTTATAAATAATCATAATATCAGTATAATTATATTTTAAGTTGTAAGTACTATAACCAACATGCTACAAAACCGAAGCTGATCAGGGACAAGTCTACCGTTGTCTACCGTAGAATATTATAATGTACTAAATATATTTTTCACTAACGACCTAGTAGTTCGCGACCGTACGACCAGCGATGGCAACCCTGTCTGTTATCCTAATAAAAACTTATGCACAAACGGGTCCGTTAAGTGGGCCGGGAGGAAATAAAAAGCTATCGCATTTAAGGTGTCGCACTCACGACGCTATGCATATTTTAATCCCGGCAATTTGTCGCTAACTGCACTCAGATATGCTAAAGGCCGATCGTAACAATGCATTCTTATGAACGCATCGTAACACTTTCAATTATAAATTAAGCTATTAAGTTAA
This sequence comes from Polyommatus icarus, assembly GCA_937595015.1. Lineage (NCBI taxonomy): Eukaryota > Metazoa > Arthropoda > Insecta > Lepidoptera > Lycaenidae > Polyommatus > Polyommatus icarus. The sequence continues at coordinate 14,478,669 of OW569326.1, forward strand.
TATACAATAATTTGTTTAACAGGTTGAGCATCGAAATTAATGCAAGTGGCATAACCCGTTCATAACTTTACGCTTTTATTGGCAACTCTATAAGGCGATTTAATCGAGAGCCGAGCCTCGAACGACCGGGTACGCGAAATCGACCCTTAATAAGCGTTATTACGAGCGGTATCTCCGGATCGATTTATTCTGTGACGGTCGTGGATCGGAGTTCGTCGATAATTCTCAGTGTAATCGCCTCCATAATGGAATAAAAAAGTGATATTATCTACCCACTGTCAATAAATTAACACCGTTTAGAGCAAAAACCTATAGACTAATGTCGTCTCGGGTGTAGCACACAGGCGCGGCGCGGGCGGGACGGGCGAGCGTCGACGTTCGTGTCGGTTAATGCATGTATGTGTTTTTATTTGGGTGCGTGAGCAGTGAGGCCTTATTAAAATATTTCGAGTGGAAACTGGAAGGACCACTTAGTGCGCGGGAGTTTCACGCCTGAGCTGATACAACATTAAGTCGACAAGATAGCTTATTTGTGCTCCGCCGGGGATTAGCTACAATAAATCACTGATTAGAATGTATTGACTGGCATTTGACTACGGCACGGTTCCTCTCGTTTACTGACCGATAACTGCTAGTGTTTTATGACTTTATTGATATGTTTTTTATTGGGACACTCAACGAGCTTACGAAACATGATTGTCAGGCTAATTATATTGGAAATTTTATTCGATGTTTTTCATCTTTGTACAACTCTTCTTCGAACTATCATCTGTAGTTTGATGCTGCTGAATTAAAATTCTGATAAATAAAAATACCTAAATAATACTAAAATTTCAAATAATGGAAAATAATATTTTGTATTTTAGCGTACAGAGATAAAATTTTCGAAGCAGTTATAACAAAAAAAAAACGCTACTGAGCGTCAGTAAGTATATCTTTTAATACAAGTCATTCATTCACCCAAACGCGAATGCAAATGACTGTTTATAAATTCGCCATAGTTGAGTGTCATTATAATTTAATATCGGGACCGGTCGCGGCCCGATAGGCCGATATGGGCAATTTCTTAAACGAGGAGGTTGGACTTCTTAACTCGATTATTTATTACCTTTTAATTGAATTACCAAACATGAGTTAAGTACGCTCGAGTATAAAAACGGTGATGGATGATGAATTGTTTTTATGTAGTGATATATTGGCTTAATGCGAAAGAATTTGATACGGCAACTTTGGTTTTATGACGTTATTGTATAACTTTTACAGAAAGCTGTCCCATGCCGTCGCCGCGCACCGTATCGGCTCGGGACTGTTTGGACTTTAGCTGCAAATTGCAATAAATCCTTAGATCGTGGAAAAACGAGACACCGAGGCCTTTCAATTGTTATCGCGGCCCACTTGGGCATTACGGGAGTTGAAGCGTTATGTAATATTTTAATGTGGAATCTTCACACAAATGACAAAATACATTAAACTAGCTGTTGCCCGCGACTTCGTCCGCGTTAACATAGCATACCTTAAACACGTATCCAATCATTTTTAATCAGTAGCCCAAACATAAAATTTCATGTTCCTAACTTAAGAAATGACGGTTTTTCATTCAGACTTTTAACCCCTATTTTACCCCCTTCGGGGTAACATTTTCGAAATTCCTTCCTTAGTGGGTGTCTACTTAATAAAACAAACCTACTCACCAAATTTCGTGGCTGTAACTTTAACAGTTTTTGCTCAGCAATGATGAATCAGTCAGTCAGTCAGGACATGTAATTTTATAAGTATAGATTATTACTTTTAATTATATAAATATTATAGTTTAATTTTATTAAGATTTTGTATCATGTTTTATAAATTGTATACAAATCAAGTTATTTTTTTTATTGTTATCTATAATATTAATAGTAATTATGTCCACATGTTTAATTTGCAATAATAGTTCTGATAACTGATTAAAACAACATTTAACAAGAGGCAGTTTAAAGTTTTTTTTTTTTGGTGAAAATATGACAATAGTACCAGCAACGCACGATCGTCTGTAATAGCGTTACGTGAGCGAGCAAGCTCCGCAGGTGTGGTGTATTATGTGAGTCGTATGCAACACTTTTATGCAAAAACATTCGAGTTTTAGCACAATTATTGTCATCACGCGCCGTAAAATTACCACCTTTTGTGTAAATTTCAATACAAAATCGAAAGTGTACTGCAATCTTATAATCATAGTTGTGTGTACCTGCGGTTTGTTCGTGCGAATGAATTATGAAGATAGCGAACTTAAACGCTCTTATTCTTTGATTTTAAATGAAGCCCGAACGATTTGTGTTTAATTGAGTGAGAAATTATTTTATTTGTGTTGCATGTTCGCCCGTAATTTCTATATCTTGTGTCCATATTTGTAACGTTATGCTAAGTGTAGGAGTTAATCCGTGAATTTATTCGTTCGATTAAATAACGGACTTGGAGATTCTACGGAATCGAAATCGTATATTTGCATAATGAAGGCAATCGTCAAATATAAAATGGAATGATGTTATGTTGGAATTACTAGATGTAATATTATTGTGAAGATTATTATAGGTATACTGTACTCGGCGAAACATGGCGGTAGCGGTCATTGACTTCCTGTCAAAAACTTGTCATATTTTTCTATACAAAGCTGCGATCTGACATTTCATTGACATTCACGGTTTATATAGAAAATGACAAGTTTTTAACAGGGAGTCAATAACCGCTACCGCCATGTCTCGCCGAATACGGTATAGACCCCTTGACTTTTATTGAAACCGTGCACAAAAATAACAGTATATATTTAACATAACCTTAAAAATTAAGATCAGGCAATTAGTATGTGTAATAAAAGTTACGAATATTTTAAAGCTTTTTCAATTCATGATCTTGAAAAACTATAAAATTCCACTTACAATAATTTTCGATTATATTCCTATAAACAAAAGTATTATTAAAATCAATTCAAGGTAAGCTGAAAATAATGGCATAATATACCTACAAAACCCGGCCAAGTGCGTGTCAGGCCACGCGCAATATAGAGTTCCGTAGTACCGCTACTTTTGATAATTTTTGTATGGTCAATGAATGTACATTTATAACGTGTTTTACACTACAAACAACATCATTTCAGTTACGTTCAAAGGAATTTGAGCCAAAAGTTCCTTTATAAGTACTTCGCCGAATATTTATTTTTAGTTGATCGATAATAACTTATTTCCTACTCCTGTGAATTTTTTCACCAGAGCAACCGTTTAGCTGGTAGACACTGGACTCTAACGATTTTTTCCGCCTTGAAACTTCATATTTCACAAATTGATCCCTCAATCGGAAAATCTATACTTATAAAATTACATGTCCTGACTGACTGACTGACTGACTGATTCATCATCGCTGAGCAAAAACTGTTAAAGTTACAGCCACGAAATTTGGTGAGTAGGGTTGTTTTATTGAGTAGACACCCACTAAGGAAGGAATTTTGAAAATTTTACCCCGAAGGGGGTGAAATAGGGGTTGAAAGTTTAAATGAAAGTCCGTCATTTCTTAAGTTAGAAACATGAAAGTTTATGGACGTTTGCTTAAATAGGGTCCCGTTTTTAACCTTTGTATAAGGAACCACAAAAAGGGGAAAACTATCCATCTTTGTTATTAATTATTATACTATGTTAACGCGGACGAAGGCGCGGGCAAGAGCTAGTGGTCTATATGAATACTCGTTATATTAAAAAAAAACTATTTAACGACAACCTACACGGTAGAGTGGACGCGAAAAAAAAATCAACATAATAATAATATTGTAAAGTTATCTGAAATCAAACTTATGTGTGCGTGGGCCCTATTCGAATTTATTATGAAGGTGGGCTACTATTTCCATTTATACTGTGGCAACTGGCAAGGTCTAGCAGCCACAGAGCAAGTAAAAAGTTAGTGAATATAAATTCCAGTTACCCTACATTGCATATTCAGCAGTTGTAATAGAACCTATGTTTTTAACCGACTTAGACTTTATAAATCAATTCACCTACCGCAGTGCTTAGTTTTTCATGATTTAGTTACTAGGTAGTACCTAGTAACTAGGTTGCTACTTATTTGTAGGTTATAGACGCAATATCACGTTATCACACAAATATTATAAAGTTAAATTTTCTCACCATGTACATGTGTGTACACGGTAAGAGTTATTAGGCTCTGACTTAAAACGTAGACTGAAAAATCTGTGTTGTTGTGGGATACAGAATGAGCTAGCTCTTGATCTAATATATAAGAGTACTAGCTGTCCCGGCAAACGTTTCTTTGCCATATTAAGTATATAAAGTATTTTTTTTAAATTTGGTCGAAGCGCTAACTGTCGGACAGACTAAAATTAAAATCCGAATTCGAATATTATTTAAAATTTGACACTGCGATGGCAGCCGACTGTCGGATCCAATGTAAAACATTCCAAAATCAACAACTACTAATAAATTAAAAATTAATTAAAAAAACATTGTCCAGCGGACAAAATTGTGAATCTAAACCATTCCCAGATCCCCTTGAACACACACAAAAAATTTCATCAAAATTGGTCCAGTCGTTTAGGAGGAGTTCAGTCACATACACACGCACACAAGATATATATATATATTAAGATATACGATAAATAATTATAGTAAATACTCTTATATCTAGATATTATAATAAGATTGGCACTATCTAATACTATTTATTATAGAGTAATGTAATACATTGATAATAATTAGCTCCAGTCTCAACATTTAAAGAAGTAATTAGTTTTCAATAAATACTATATGAATCTATTTTTTTATTCGCTGGGCTCTATCAGCGATCAAGTGAAGATGTTGCAGGTAATCATAAGTCTTATAATGATGTCTTATTTTGCTTAAATATTTGCCCTCTTCGGGTTTGACTATGATATAGAACCAAAATTGGCATCATGAAACTATTTTATGTCATGTAAACTTGACGTTGTCATAAGCATAACTCATAGGCAATCATTGTCGAATATGCTCCTCTACACGTTCATAATTGCTATTGATACATCATTGCCAACGTGGAGAGGCGGAATTATGACCATAAAATTGACATTTGACATGTAAAGTACTGTTCACAGCAACATTGCTGACTATGCATATGCAATACATTTATGTTTTCATTTATGGGTTTAGCATGAACTTAATTAGTAGATATTATAATATAAACACAGCTTTGTAGTTTTCCAGTATGACATGTTATGACACATGCGTGCAGATAGGCCGTTTTTACGACTTCAACGTATTTTTCACGTTGAATGTTCAGTATGTAATAATTGCTACAATAGTCGGTTATGTAGAGTATAAGGGTATATTATTACATTGTTAATTAATATGCGGGCTTTATTTTTTAACCGCTTAAGTGCTAAGTAGAACTGGCTGTGTTCCTATGTCTTATCCAGAGAGTGGAGACATATTTTTTCGGAATAAAAAGTTTCCTTAGTCATTTTTCGGGACTCAAAGTATCTACATGCTTTTCAGCAAAATCGGTTTAGCGGTTTGCGCGAGAATAGGTAACGGACAGACAAACTTTTGCATTTGTAATATTATACTAGTATGGATTATCATGAAAATTAGAGATTGTAAGCGTGTATGTTTGTTACTGCATTTTGCAAAAACGAAAGAACGGATTTTGGTCTTTGACATAGTAGTTGCTTAGGTCTCAAACTCGAAAAAGTACAAACTTCTCGCGATAATAACTCGCAACGTTTTTTTATAAAAAAATGAAATAAAGGGGGCAAACGAGCAAACGGGTCGCCTGATGGAAAGCAACAACCATCGCCCATGGACACTCGCAACATCAGAAGAGCTGCAGCTGTGTTGCCGGCCTTTTAAGAGGGAATATATAATATACGCTCTTTTCTTGAAGATTTGCAAGTCGTATAGGTCCGGACTCCGGAAATAGGTACTGCTGGTGACAGTGTGTTCCAGAGCTTTACAGTGCGCGGCAGAAAGTTACGCGAGAAACGCACGGAGGAAGACTGCCACTCATCAAGGTGATGAAGGTGGTATATTTTTTGCGTGGGACGATGGTGAAAAGTTACAGGTGGTGGTGGTAATTCCGAACAATTCCTCAGAGCACTCCTCGTGATACAACCGATAGGGTTCAAGCTGTTTGAAACACTATCATGGCAGTCAACAATTTGAGCGGCCCTTCGTTGGATACGATACAGAGGGAGCAGTTGGTATTTAGGTGCCCCTGCCCAGAGATGAGAACAATATTCCAGACATGCAAAATATGCAAAAATATTTTCAAAATATCCAAAAACTAAATCCACAATTTCCAAATCGCGCCGGTTTTGTCACAATTCACAGAGAAGAACTGGCATGGCATAAGAAACTGAAAGTATATAATATGAACTTTATGTCAAATGTATTAATTTTTTTTTGTTTTTTTCACATCTTTGACTGGTAAAACAAAAACCTATTTAAGGCCTAAGCTAGCTGACGTCGTATTAGCTACTAACTAACTGTTACTATACTCTGACGTAAATTACTATTAGATAGAGAAGTTCAAATTTCTAATTTACTTAATAACCCCACCGTACGGCTCGATTGAGCGCGAGTATAAGTTATGGTAACTATTACCAACAACTATTTTTATTAACACGATCATTAGATAAACCCTAATAATTATTATTATTAATGTACGGTTACCTAATAGAATTACGCGTCTAACTATTATGTTCGAAAGTACATGAACTTCTAGTGTTAGAAAGTTCGCTCTTACGACCGTTTTTAGGGTTCCGTACTCAAAGGGTAAGAACGGGACCCTATTACTAAGACTTCGTTGTCTTTCCGCCTGTCTTCTGTATCTTAAGTATCCAAGAGCCCCTCTGTATCTTAAGTTAGACTTCTTAATTTTTCACTGATTATGCATTTCTATTGTCGCTATAAGTTATAGCGAAAATAGAAATACTAAGTTATAGCACATGAAATTTTCACAAAATCCTCAATTATAACAAAAATATAATTTTTGTCCTATTTTTGCTCTAACTATACCTAACGGTACGGAACCCTTCGTGCGCGCGTCTGACTTGCACTTAGCCTGATGACTCGGTGAACTTTGTATCACTTCCCTTCTTTTCTCAATAATTTTGGCTTAAACCTTCCCTGGACCTCCACGAATATTTCAAGACTAAAATCAGTCAAAGTGGTTCAATGGTTGTCGAATTTCAGCGAAACTAACAACATTTAAAAATCATTTTGATTTACTACTAGTAAAAGCTACATCATGCTTAGAAGCCATCACAAAAATATTATACAGCATTGTAATTTGTAGCAGATTTAACTAATCACAATCTCTAATTCCAACCACACACCCACTACTGAGTAGCCTAGTAAATGAATGCTCAAAATGGGGGTGTGGTTGGAAAAGTCGAAAGCAGAAATTATGACTACGGAACTTTGTTTGGACTAGTTAGGAGATAAGCATACTAAACCTCCGAGGTGAGCCGGAGAGGAGGGGGGGAAGCGAAGGACCTATTTTTTTATTTTTTGACTAATTTGCGAAAACGGTGCTTCGTACAAAATTTTATTGTTCTACATAAGATAAGCTTATAAAATTTTCTACAACTTTATCCTTTACACATTGTATCTATCTCTATCGTTGCCTAGCTATGAGCTTCTAAAGGTGGTAGATTTTCAAACACACACATCAATACGACCTAATGATATTTGTATTTTCTGAAATGTCAGGAATTTTTGAAGACAGTAAGGGCTGGTTTACACGTATTAAGTAGATAAGTAGTTAACTAAATTTTAAGTTACTTATTGCATGTAAACACAAAATTTAGTAGTAAGTAGCAAGTTAAAATTTAGTTAAGTACTAAACAAGGAAATTATAATTTTGACTATTTTCTGTTAAGTTGGCAGGCGGGGCTTATCACTTGACACATTTTGGGCAGGCGCTTCAAATTAAGTTAAAATTTAGTTACTACTTATCTACTTAATACGTGTTAACCAGCCATAAATAGATGAAAGATAGCTTAATTTATGGTATTTTATAAAACACCATAAAATGCTTTTCTGGATTTTCTTGTCTCTAAGAAAAAATCATTGATTTTGGCCATAGAAAAGTCGTATTACCAACAAATCTTTACTTCGTTTTATAAAACTGAAATTAATTCATTTTTTCTTATGAGAAAATATCTTCTACATTTTTATTGCTATATATACAGTCAAATTAATAATAATTAAGCCTAATCTATGGTTATAGTGCAGATTTTTTTACCTAAAAAAACATTTTTTGAGTCTTTCTGCGGAATGAGGCTCAATGTTCTTTGTAATTTCGAGTAATCATTTTTCCTGTTATCGAAGTAACTGAAAAATCTCTTAAATGATCTCATCATTGCCTGTTCTAGACACAATAGACCAAATTTAAGTCAGAACAATCTGTAGACCAGTCCAAAACCAGAATATTTTGGTCAAATCAACCAAAAATTAAGCTGATGCGATCAGTAATTATTATTTAAAAAAAAAAAATTAAAACCGACTTCCAAGGTAAAAACAACAGTCATATGAACTAAAAAGTATTAAATAACTCTTACTCTTCAATAGTGCCTTTTTCAGAATTCGTCTAAATCACAACTATTTCTGTACATACTACTGTCTTCATTATTTTGAAGTCGGTACCAGCTAATTTAATAGTGAGTTCAGTAATGTCAGAATATCTGAAACTTTTGGAACTGGTACCGACTTCAAAGTAATGAATGAGTAGTATGTACAGAAATAGTTGTGATTTAGACGAATTCTGAAAAAGGCACTATTGAAGAGTAAGAGTTATTTAATACTTTTTAGTTCATATTACTGTTGTTTTTACCTTGGAAATCGGTTTTAATATTTTTGTTAAAAATAATAATTTCACTCTTTTTAGTTGTCTACAAACTAAGGCTTTATGCGTAAATAACCAATACGAATGTTAACTATTCACATTATGTTACTGCAAGCGAAATTGTAGTAAATGCTTGCAGTTATCTAAGTGATGCAGCAATTTCCAAACTTTTATCTTTAAAGGTTCAGGAGTTCTGTCCAGTGCCTTTGGACCAAGAGACACCTTCGTATGAAATTTCTCTTATTCGTAACATAATTATGTTTAACTTACTAGAAACAACATTTTAACCACTATGAGTCTTTTGATAAATTTCAAGGATTTCTCTCGATTGCTCATAGATCACATCATCAGCTCACCACTTTCGTAATCTATTATATACAAATCTCGTGTCACGATGTTTGTCCGCGATGGATTCCTAAACTACTTAACCGATTGTAATTTGTTTTTTTTTTAAATGTGTGCTTTTTTCCAACTTGTCGCAATTTTATTTTATTGCAAATTATTTGTCTATAAAGAGCGACCAATGTTTTTGCGACGCGGGTCACGGGATAGCGATGGACGTTGCCATGGTGAGATACTTATTTATTCACTAATTCAATAAAATAATACGGGCGATATACTTTATATATTATAGCAAAGAAACGTTTGCCGGGACAGCTAGTTGTTATACAAAATTAAGATTATATCCTATACAACAACACGAGAATTTTGAAAATCGGTCCACAAACAGCGAAATCATCATCAAAACATCTGCTTCGATGCAAAATATCACGAAAAGTACCAATAATTGGGTCATAGTGTGATGATATAATTATGGTTGTGATGGTGATGATCAATCAAATTGATGTGTTGGCTTATGCTTTCAGTTGTTAAAACAACGCCGATATCCCCGAACCTGTACCTATAAGCATTCAAAAGTTCTGTTAGGTACCTTTGGATCCAGGGTATAACCTGATGCGAAGTCTTACTTTTTGGTAGCATTTACCTCGAATGCTTCAGAAAAAATTGAAATCACTATATGTTTCCATACAAATTTCAAGGAGTCCCCTCGATTCCTCAAGAATCCCATCATCAGATCACCACTTTTCTGAATATGGTACCAAATTCGAGTCAAACCCTATACAACACAAAAAGAATTTTGAAAATCGGAGCACAAACGGCTGAGTGATCGTTGAACATACAAAAAAAAGATACATACAGCCGAACGTATTACCTCCTCCTTTTTTGGATGTCGGTCAAAAAGGCTCCAGGAGAGCAACCGGTCTCTAGAAACCAACCAACCGTGCCGAAAGGTTCCCATTAAGATGTTCCACATGATATCAAAATATTTTGTTTTCCAGCATCCCGATCTGAAAAATGCGGAAGGCTGCTCTTTCATGAGTTTGGGAGATGGTTTTTGGTGGGTGTAATACACACAGATACTACAATGTACACACAGTTATGATAGGTCATTGATAATATAGTATACCATCTTTTTGAATGACAAGCCTATACATAAGAATTAGTCTTTTGTTTATGGTTGAAGTAAGTTCTCAAATTAAAAAAGGATTGTTGTTTTTTTTTTATTAATTAATCTAAAATAGTCAATACTTTAAACAGGGAGCCAAAAGAAGTAGATAATTGACGCTTAATTGGTCGCAAGGGGTCAGATCACTTTCAAACCGAAAAAAAATGTGCTAGAGTTCCAAGAATGTAACGACGCTTTTGTTAGTCAGCTAACGAACGTCAGCTAACGATGGTGCATGTGTCGCTACTCTCTTGAGCTCTGACCCCATGCGACCACTTACGTGACTTTTTTGTCACAAGACAAGTTTCCATTTTTGTAATATTATGTTTAATTATTAGATTATTTTTGATTTAATTAAGAATGATTTATAAATATACTAGTGACCCGCCCCGGCGTCGCACGGGTATAAAATATATACCCACTGAAAAAATGATAAAATCGATAACCTATGATCATTCACGTGGTCTACTTCTTATCTGTGCCAAATAACATAAAAATTGCTCGAGTAGTTCGCGAGATAAGCCCTTTCGAATAATTTCCCACGTTTTTTCACAATCTCCTATAGCGTGATAAAATATAGCCTATAGCCTTCTTCAATAAATGGGTTATCTAACATTGAAATAATTTTTCAAATCGGACCAGTAGTTCCTGAGATTAGCGCGTTGAAGTTAGCCCTTTCAAATAATTTTCCCCGTTTTTTCCACATTTTCCTCTATTTCTTCGCCCCTATTAGTCTTAACGTGATAAAATATAGCCTATAACCATCCCCGATAAATGGGCTATCTAACACTGAAAAAATCATCAAAATCCGTTGCGTAGTTTTAAAGATTAAAGGGAACAAAGGGACATGAGGGAAAAAAAGCGACTTTGTTTTATAATAATAAATAGATATAGAAGATGAGTATGTCATTCTATTCACAGCCTTATTTTATACAATTGCTCTGTAAAACTTTCAATATAGATCAAGATAGTGAAATACACTGGCGGCTGGGAGGTTTCTGAAGACAAAGGAGATTTTGCGAGCCTTAAGCCTCCGAACTTCAAAACTGTGCACCGATTTGTGACGGGCATGAATCGGTAGACAAGATTTAAGAGCCTAGAAATGCCTAAAATAATCCCTGATCACTGGATGGTGATGATAATGATGATGAGGGGGTGATGACCAGAAGTGCGTAACAAATCATACAAATGGGGAAAATATGTTTGTTAGTATTAGCTCAGGGCCTACTTCCTTCGGTGCTGCAAAAAAAATCCGGTCATCAAAGTAAATAATAGATTTTTTAAATCTCGATCTTAATCATTTTGAAATTTATGAGATTTCGAGATAGAGCAGTAGTTGATTGATTTTTTTAGTTGTATAGAAGCAAATGAAGGTTTTTGCTTATTTAGATTAATTATCATAAAGCATTCTAACAATTCGCATAATTAATACTTCGTTTTATTCATTTCTTCAACATAATTTTTATTTTTTTATTTGGGGTGAGTGGAGAAAAAACCCAGAGCGAACAGATACAGGATGTAGCTCAATATTTCAGCGTCCAGTGATATAAAATGAAATAATTCTGTATATATTTCAACTTGAGATTTGATGGCTAAATGGAAGATATTGTTATTAACATTTCGTCAGGGGTAGTTTTTTACTTTCTTGTTATGTTATGTTTTTTAATGTTTTTTGCAGTACTTAGCAGCTGAATTGCTGTTAGAATGCAGTTCATCTTTTCTTGTTTTATAACAATTATAAATATCTGTAATTAAAGCGGTCCATAAAAATAGGTAAATATTTTAGGTTGTGTCATAAAAAGTCGTTTATAGTAACACAAAATATTATATTTTTAAACAGTTTACCTATTATCTACAACTAATGTGACATTTTCTAAGATAAGAGTGGGGTGCAAAAAATCGGACTGATGTCTGGCCCACCCCAAAAAGATGAAGAATGATGAAGAAAAATATTACACTTATTATGGGCACAACTTCCCAAAGTTCTTCTTCTATGTATGCAGGAGTAGTAATGCTCAATATGGCTCGCTCGTCGTACATCTAATCAATGTATTATTTTCTTGAGGCTCTTGTAGCTGAATGCGCTCCATTTTATATAGGTACACCCGTTCTCTTAATATGCTCGCTGCAATAGGATTACGGGCGATTTGACATGGCATATTCCCAATGCAACAAATCAAATCCTCATTAGTAAGCCGAGGGAATAAAATAAAAAAGAAAATAAAATCAAGTGCGTATAGACAATGTCACATTAGCTGATGTAGAAGGTAAGTAATATGTAATTAAATTGTTTGAAATGTATTTTGTGTTACTTTAAACGGTGTTTTATCACGCAAAATACCTAGTTGTCCATTAATAGATCGTTTTTATAACGGAGATATGTAATTATTATAAAACCTTAATAGATGCACTGCATTTTGTATGACGACCTCTGTGGCTCAGTCGATGAGTGCGTAGGTAGCTCAAGCCAAGGGGTCCTGGGTCATGGTTCATTCAACTAGTGTTAAATGTGTATAATATACTTAATAAAAATCTTAAATATATTATAGTATAAAAAGTATTGAATAGATATATTTCCGTTGTCTGGTACCCATAACACAAGTCCTTCAGGTACTTAGCACGGGGCCAGACTGACGTGGTGTGAAGCGTTCATAGATATTATTATTATTCTAACTAAATTTCAACTGCAAAATGCCGCAAAATAAAAAAAAAACATCACTCCTTACGAAAAGTTAATAGCAATATCTCCCATTTAGCCATCAAATCTTACAATAAAATATATACAGAATTATTTCATTTAATATCACTGAAATTCTGAGCTACATCCTGTATCTGTTCGCTCTGGGTTTTTTTTCATACATTTGATAGCATTGTCTTTTAAGGTCGAATTTCGGCCATCTGGCGATCTCTAGTTAATATAATTATACAAATAAATATCTGAAATAATGCGTATTCCGTATTCCCACTGTACAGAAAACAGAGAAAGAGAGGCAGAATGTGAGATAATAATTCAGTAAAAAATTTATTTACCCAATCCAGTAATCACAAAGGATGACTTTTAGACATTGTTATGACCAGGAAATATTAAGTACCTAATAGACCAAGAACAAAAATACGTACCATCAGAGAAATTGATTTGTAAGCACATGGTAGTCTACGTTATTTGGTCGGGCTATGTCAAGTCAACGTTAAACGTGGTCTTTTGTCTGTGATTGACACATCGACTAAATTGCGTAGATCTGCTACGAATCGGTTTCTTTAATTTAGCACAATATTCTTTAGTTTACACAAGTGTCTGCAGGTTCTTTTGAAAGTCGCGGCTAGTTACACTTATAAGTTAATATACTATTTGTATTTTTAATTAGAACCATCTGATTAACTTGATTAAAATTGTAATAGTTCTCAACTTGAAAATCCGTTCTATTATTTAATTATACCCAACTTTATTAAACTTCAAAGTAACGGCATATTAGCGTTCAATTAGAACTTTGTTGTAATAGGACACTGTAAGTAGGTACATCAAAGTTTATTTAATTATGAACTTTAAAATTATACTACAGCTTAGGTACTTTACAAAAAAATATACTCTGCTCATAGTAAAATGCTCTGCTGGAATAGAATTCAAATATTTTTATATTTAATTCCTAAGCTAAAAAAGTATAATTAAATCTGATACCGCGCAAAAACGCTCAATCATATTTTATTACATTTCATTGTGTAGGGAACAGCCTCCATACTAATATTAAAAATGTGAAAGTGTGTTTGTCTGTCCCTAGTCTCTACTCTCACTGTTACATCTTCTCGCCTATACTATAACATTCTTTGGTATGCGGATATTTTGAGTCCCGGGAAAGCACATACATAGGTACATATTATACTTAGGATACTTTTAATTTTTTTTGTTGCGTGAATTTTAGCGCAACGGTGAAGCAGGCGATATCTTGTATTTTATAAAAGTTTTATAGGGTTCTAAAAAATGAACCAAAATTAAAATACAAAACGCATGTTATTTCAAACTACCTACTCAGACTTATTTCTTGGCGCCTAGGCTTGCTTGGTTGGCTTCCTTGTGAGTTAAGCCTATAAAATGCGTGTTCAAAGATTACCTAACCATAATGCTTGTTTATCTATTTTGCATTTATATGATGTTTTGTCTGTAAATATCAAAGCAACAACAACCGCTGAATACATTATATATCATAGCTTTTTTTCTACTCTATACTATATCCAAAAAATATTACCGCCTACCGGTAGACCAGGCAGTAGGCTATTCTTCCTGAAGTTCAACCTGAGTACTTATCTTAAAAAGCATAAATACATATTTTTATTTGGGCAAATATTGCACCATATTAACTACTGCTACTATATAGAGCAGTGTTTTTCAACCTGTGGGTATAGTTTCTGTATGGGGGGTCGCCAGTGGTCTAGACATCTAGAGATCTATTTTAGCAAAAAATATTGATATATCAGGTAGGAAAATTTTAACAAAATAATAATATTATATTCAAAACATTTATACATGACAAAAAATCAAAGGTTAGGGGGTCGCGAAATATTTTTTAAGGTTGAAAAACACTATTATAGAGCAATAATTATTATAAAATATATTTTTAAATTCAAGAAATATATTCAAGTTTATAGAGTAATTATTAAAGTAAGCACTATACTTTAAGAATTACTCTATAAAATCTATACATATAATAAAATTGAATATAATTATTCGTGTAATATAAATATAACATGAATTACTTAAGTTTTACGACGTGAATAATAAAAAAATATTTAAGCTCATATATTATTATGTATAATATACAGAGTGAAACAAATCTAAGTGATAATAGGGTGTGTATATGTTTCTTGTAGTTCACTGTGAAAGTAGCAGCGCTGAAAGACCAATTTTTTTTTCACTTTTGTGTGGGAAAACTCGGATGCTCGGGCGCTTGCCCATACAAAAGTGAAAAAACAGGTCTTTCAGCGCTGCTATTTTCACAGTGAACTCTCTACAAGGAACACATACACACCCTAAACTATTATCACTTAGTTTTGTTACACTCTGTATAATACATATAAGCTACCTACATCAAATTAGACTTATCAACATCATATCACGCATTAATAAAATCAATTACATTGATTAACGAAGGGGACTGTGACACAACAACTTGGTGAATATTGAGCAGCCTTCACCGGAAACGATGGTCTATCCACCGGCCGATCTATCGATTAATTGGTTCGATCGCCGGCGCAATTCCAACAATGTCCTCCGCGTTTCGCTCACTCATCGCAGCTGGCCACGACAAATGACATATCGGCGCCATGTTACGTAGGAGATTGACATGAATGACTGGTGCAGTCGGACTTTCTGCCGCAAGGCTAAAAAGACCTTTCAAGTCACATTTTAGAATAGACCTATTTGAAGAGTCAATCCCTAGTATATTAACCCATCAACTACGTACAAGCACCGGTGATCGCGACAACAATATAATACAATAGCATTTCCGAGAATCCCCGATCGAAGGATTAATAGTATAAAATGTGAAAGTCTATGTGTATGTCTGTCTGATAGCTCTTCACGCCAAAACCTTTTGCTTAGATTTGCTATGGAGATAGGTACTTTGAGTCCCGGGCAAGGACAAAGCATACTTTTTATCCCGGAAAAATGTACGGTTCCCGCGCTATTGACGACTTTCGTCGCAAAAGAGTTGCGGGCGTCGTGTAGCTATGCTAATAGAATAATATAACATTTGTCTGGAAAATCTTTGAAAAAAGTTACATCATCTGCAACGTTACTTTCAAGTTTCAAATGCTGAAATGGCTTCATAACAAGTAACAACCCCAAATTAACTCTTGAAGGTTTACATTACATTATGTCATATCTACGGTTATATTAAGAACCATATTATCTATGGTTCTAATATGGCGATTTTACTAAGTCGCGAGCCAATTTTGCCTAGTGGAATAATATTATCATGTAGGTATTTTGTAAAGCGACAAGCTGACAATAAAAACGGCGATAATAGACCCATATCAAATCAACCATACATTTTGTTACTACTGCACATAATATTACATACACGATTACTCGATATTTATCGCTACAATAGAATAGTCAGAATTTTCTGCCTATTTGATTGTAGGATCTAGAAAACAAAAAATTAATTTGCAACTTTTAAATGCCATTTATGCTTATTATTTAATGGAACCATTTTCGATAGATTTTTGTCGTTTGGGTTATGTGTTGGTTTACCAGTTAAAAAAGAAAATGGTTGCAAATTCTTGGATTAAAAATGTTGTAAGAAGCAATAATGACTTTGATTCTATATGTAACATATTTTACAACGTATAATAATACTATATGACGCCCGCAACTCCGTTACGCCAAAACTCGTTATCGCGCGGGAACCGTACTTTTTTTCGGGGCAAAAAGTATCCTATGTCCTTTCCCGGGACTCAAAGTATCTCCGTGCCAAATTTCAGCAAAATCGGTTCAGGGGTTTAAGCGTGAAGAGGTAACAGACAGACAGACAGACAGACACACTTTCGCATTTATAATATATGTATGGATTATAAGAGTGCCGCTTCAAGCATGATAGTGTTACATAGACCAGGCCCCCTCATTGTTTATCTCCAAACCAACTACCAACAGACTAGTTTTAGCCATGATTAAACTACCATAGTCTTAACCAGACCAATAGCTTTCGAAAAAAAAACTGTCAAATGACAAACAAGCGTTACGGAGCCATACTCTACTATTATTTTTTAACCGATACCTACGTGAAGCTGAAGAAATAATTTTAAACAATTAGTATTATGTCATAATATTTACTGCTGCTCCATTGCTAGGCCTACCTATAATTTTATTATTCGGTCTTGTATGTAGAGTCTCAGAATTATTTACTTGGTAGAGTAAATTAGCTTAATTTTGATTTCAGGTCTGATTATTATTTAAGCGAATGTACATACATAATGTAAGAAACTAAGTTATAGTTAGGTATATAATTAATATTAATTTAATAGTATCCATTAATAATTATAGTTTTGTTTTTAAAATAAGACGTCGTTTAAGTTTGCAAGATGTTTTAGTATCTACTTACTTTAAATAAGTTTGATAAGAATGTTATTATAACTATTTTAATATATTTTACTATAAAGTTTTTCCTGAATAATTACAATTATTAACTGTAATAGTTCCAGTAAAAAAATATTCTTATAAGAAAAGATTTAGAACATTAGCTTAGATATGTTGCCGTCGGCTTGCTCTACATTTTCATTAAGGTGCTTACTGCTAATTAATCCGTAAACAAAGTTAGTATTTTTTGTATATTATTGAGTTTTAAGTATTTATAAATATTATTTGTATTATATTTATTAAAACATTTAATAAACTATTCGATTTTTAAGTATTTATTAGGCACTTGTGTTCTACTCGTATTAGACAACTAGGGAGAGAAAAATTATTATTATCAACATAATATTAATAAGGGTAGGCCAGACATTTATTAATGATTTTAATTTTTCTGTTAATTCATTTTGTTTAATACTTTAATTATTTTTATCTAAAACAAAGTTTAGCAGCGTTGATTTCAGGGCTGGCATTTATTACAATTAGACAGCATACATGTAGATGCCTTCTACAAATATTACATTATGTTATAAAAGTATGTTTTCGCGTCAAACATTTTCCAAATTGAATAATTAAAATGTTGTTTTTCTAGATGCTATAGTGTTTATTATGTGAGTCAGCAAGTCCTACTCGTCTTCTAATTTGTATCAGCATTGTGATGTTAACAATAACTTCCCTGAAACTATTGGACTTACCATTCGGCGATATATTGAGAGGCTGCGACAGGGACACTGGCGCGGGCGGTGCCGGCTCCATCTTCCACGTAGAGCAGCAGGAAGCGGGCGAGAAGTCTGGCGTGGGGCCGCTGCCCGCCGATATCAACATGGTAGAGCTACCGACCCGAGCATACGCACCAACTAAGTTCACAACAGTTCACAGACCGTAAGTAAGACGGACACTCGCCGACACGCGCTCGCTCGAAGCTCAACCAGAACACTGAAGAGCGCGCTTGCCTCGCCGGCGCGCCCACTCGCGCGCCTACTCCCATTAGCACGCCTCGGAAAAAATCACCTCCGCCAAACAATAACAAAAAACTGCCTCCGCCGTATCGAACCTCCATCCACCTCTCACTCTAACGCTCTTAATTCGATTTCCGAACGCGTCAAAACTACGGCGGCGCTCGATTCATATGCAGCCTTCCGTCCTGTTCTTTACGTTCGTTATTTCTTTGGTGATCGATTTAAAGCTTTACTGTCGTCGACATAAGAGTGCTTTTGAATATTTACTCGGTTTCTTTACGACGTTCTACTTATTAGCCCCAATGGAACTACTCCTACTCACACTCGTTCGACCCGGCTTAAGCATGAACCGTACGAAAGGGACAGGTGCTCTACCGCCCGGTGGCAGAATTACAGTAGTGAGCACAGGTGATCTTTCACAATTTGAATAGAGCAACGCGTAAATATATACGTCTCTCTCTATCTAATAACTAATCGCCGCCGCTACTAGAGATCGCGTTTCTTTAATCATGGATTCTTTAATTAAACGTAGTCGTAGTTAATCATGCTTAGCATTCTAATACTTGGTGTAACTAGCGCGCTCCATTCTAATTAAACGGAATGCGAAGTCTCGTTTCAAACTTTGTTTTAAACTCTACAAACTTAAATTATACAAGCACCCAATAATTTTTTAACTAATTGGGTGCGATCTATACCTATCTTCAGATAAAAAATAATACATACTGCGCACACTGTAAAACTCTGGAACGAACTGTCACCAGCAGTATTTCCGGACCTATACGACCTGCAAATCTTCAAGAAAAGAGCGTATTCCCTCTTAAAAGGCCGGCATCGCACCTGCAGCTCTTCTGATGTTGCGAGTGTCCATGGGCGACGGTAGTTGCTTACCATCAGGTGACCCGTTTGCTCGTTTGCCTCCTTATTTAATAAACAAATACTAAGTATAATAAAAAAAGTGAGAAAATTGTGTCAGCTCCGACGCACGACTGGAGTTTACTCCTTAAGTACGTGTATCGAACCATACGCAAAAAGAGTTTATTCAACTGAAAAAAGATTAATATCATATGAAATCAGATGTTCCGGCAATATTATCTACACCCCTTTCTGCCATAGTTATTTCAAAATACTTTTAGTTCACTTTAGCCAGTATAATGATCAACAAATTTATATATTATATATTAATATAAATATATAATATGTAAATTAATATATTGTTATACTTATATTAATTTATATATTAATATAATTATATCTTATATATAAAATTCTCGTGTCACAATGTTAGTCCACGAACTCCTCCGAAACGGCTTTACTGATTTTTACCAAATTTTATATGCATATTCAGTAGGTCTGAGAATCGGCTACTCGATACTTATTATATTGATAAGAGCATTTGTTGAATAAATAATAGTAAATTATTAGAATTCGAGAAAAACGACAACTATGGTAGCGATGGACGTTGCCATGGTGACATACTTTATTTAGTCACTTCAATAAAATAATACGGGCGATATACTTTATAATATGGCAAAGAAACGTTTGCCGGGACAGCTAGTGATACATATAATATAATATTCCGATGATTCCAAAAACGTGACACATTTTTTCGTTACATGTTTAATAGGTTTTACCCCTCGCATTTTTCATATACCGGGCGCCTTATATATGAAAATCGATTCTTAAGGAGTAAACTCCAATAAACTCCAAAAATGTAGAGAAAAAATAAACAAAACAGACAGACGCGCAATTAGTTTGAGCCTCAGAAAGTTTTTCCACGTAATTGTTTCCAGTGATACGAGGCACAAAACAATCCTGTATCGATTTTATTATGCAAAGAATATCAGTGGTTCGATTATAATTACAGGGAAAAGCGGATCGCCGGAAGGTTCCAACCGAAACACAACTGCCGCGCTACGTATCGCTTTTCAACTTTCGAGCCGTGTCTTTGATCGTAAATACACTTTGTGCTAGCTCTTTAATTTGTAGCAATCTCGATCGTTGCGGTTTCCGTTTACAGATATAATAGCTCGCTTTTAAATTCACTTAAAATAACAATACTGTAATACTAGGGTAACAGATTTATTTTCACAAAGAATATGCGGTTTTAATCCTTTCGCTATTGGCAATTAGGGCGCTCGCTGTTGCCACAGAGGTTTTTAAACAATAAAGCGCTTCCGTTGAAGCATGCGAAATGAATAAGAAACAATCTGCCAAGGTTTTTTCTTCAACAGATACCAAGAATCACTTTCACAAACACATGTAATTACACACACAATAATGAGTATGTTTAAAATTTAAATGTAAACAACTACCAATGTAACAACAATAACCAAGCTGGAGTTGAAAATGTAAAGAAAAAATTAAAATTAAGAATATGGTATATAAAATATTTCAATATGACTACCAAAAGTTTTTCTATTTCATTATAATTATTACAATAAAAGGTATATTTTAAGATTTTGTATTTTTTACGCCATAGCATCAACGATATCAATACAATAAGTTTATAATTCTGTGCAGGTATGTATAACAAACAATGCAACTAGGTAGGTACCTATAACAAAGTAAAATGAAGTAAATAAATATAAAGGTATAAAGCTTTAATAATAATATCAATATAGAATATTATTTATGTAGCGAAAACATTTTTTTTAGATAATGTCGATTGATACATATGGTTTTTGTTTAATAGATTAGATATGTTCAATTTATACTGTTTCAGTATATATGTAAAAGTACCAAAATTTTAACTGTAAGCAATTAAAAAATACATTAAGGCTGCTCTTTCGAAAAAAAGCGTGCAGATGAAACAACTTTTCATCGACATTAACAGAGAAATTATATCTGAAAAAAAATATTAGTAATCTACATGATATGATACGTAATTTGGTTTTGCCATATTTTTTCTATCAGTATCACATAATAAATAAATGAAAAACCAAATCACCTCCAAATCATTGAATGAAACCACTTTAATCATTCATTATTTATCAAAAGAATATAAAAAAATATCTACTGCTTTGCAATACATAAGTTAATAATTTGGTTTTTTTACTTTTTTGAAATATGTATTATATTAAGCCTTAAAAAGGTTTTTTCTCCTATTTCGCCCTATCATGGACGCGGCGAGCGTCGTAACCGCCACCGTACAAGGCGCGCTGTTATGAATGTTATTTTAATGTCATTTAAGTCAATAATTGCACTGACAGACAATCGACCTGCTAATTTAGGGAGAGAGGGCCCTTAAGTAAAGATTATTGAAAGTAATAAGTTCTCCGGCAATACGTTTCATTTTATATACTTAAGCCCAAAAAATTATGTATAATTAATTATTAGCCTCACTTACAACTAACATTTTACGATGAAGTCTTTGAAAATGTAAAGAAAACTAAAACTTATAAGTTGTTACAAGTTACCAAAATATTTTTAATTACTTTCTAAAATCGCTCCTTTTTAAATGTTAGAAAAAAAATTATAATTCACTGTGTGGGAATACCTACTTAAATAATTTGATGTAAGTCATACCTATGGATAAAATTGGATATTATAGATCATAAAAAATATTGTTAAGTAGGAAATTAGTATTTTACTAATTGTAACTTTTTAATTAAATCTTCTCTCAGTAGAGTCTACTTAATACAATATGATATCGTGTTACGTCCATTTATAGTTATTATCCTATATTCCCTAGGTATTTTATTGGGACATGTTTTTTAAAATTCTTTATTATATCTAGATTATATTTAAATTGTTAAAATCCAATTTTAATATTATTTACATTATGTGGACTAATTATAATATATTATTTTTAACAGTAGAATAAAATCTTACTAAAATGGTTAAAGTATGAGTGCTAATTAATTTTCACAGTAGAATAAAACCTTATGCTTTTATTATTTAATGGCGTTGACATTCTTTTTTTTTTCTTTAGTCGGAGAGACAGGCGCCGACGTCGCAGGATTTAGTGCCGCGATAGCGCGTAGGTGTCACCTAATGAATATATTTATTTGTAATGGCGTCTTTATCTGACACTGCCGAGGACAGGTTCCTATCTCCACTCTCCAGCCTCTACAGATGCCCTATTGCCTGATACAAATGTATCGGTGGCTTACCTAAATAGTTGCTACATAATGCATAAGTCATAAGTTTGGAAAAAAAAAATACGTAGCTAAGCAAAATTATTACAGCAAACATTATTTTTAGAATTTGAAGTTAGGTAAAATGTAGAACTTATACAAGCAATAATTTTCTCAAATTAATATCTTTTAATAAATAATAACATTATGTGTATTTATTAATTAAGTATGAAGATACAAACTTTAGTTTACAAACAAATGTGTACCTACTAAGGGTGGGTTGCACTGACTTACTCTAACTATAATTACTGTAACTTTAACTATAGCTAGTTACAGTGCAAAATGTCAAATCTTTGGTTAAGGACGCCATACAGATACTTATATCGATTATTTTGTTTGTGAAAATTTACTATGGCTCAAAGTGTTGTTATGACAAATATTTTTCTGTCGATTTTTACGGATAATTCATTTTTTTATACTCCTAATCCCATTAACCGTAGCTTTAATAAAAAAATTAACGCACCAGATATGTCAAATGCTGTGGTCAATAGCCTTAACTATAACCATAACTTTGATCATAATCTGTACCTAACTATAACCACGCCTCTGGTGCAATGCAACCCACTCTTTAATTCCAAAATGTAGCTAGGTAAATCTTTAATTAGGTTAGAAGAAGAATTTAAAACTTTCTGAAAAATTTTACAAAGATTATTTCAAATTAGATTTTCTTTAATTTTGTTTCTCCTTAAAGGTATTTGAAAACACACCTACAAATTGTAAAATAATAATTACAATATTTTTTTATTGTCGTATATTTATAGGTTGAATATATTTTAATCTGAATAAATAACATTAAAAACTAATCATTAATTACCAATTATTATGAAAAGTGGCAATATAACGGAATCTATAGCAATAATACCTATAAATCACATACCGTACCTAATTATTTGCATAGTTTGTAATAACAGAAAATATATTTTTAATGAATTTATTTAAGGTAAAATTTTATATTTATTAGTAAGCTGGCGTTTTGTGGTAACTTTTAATATATCATGTACCGGTAAAACATGCCAACTTTGCCACATAGGATAACTTTGCCCTAAGATCCATTCTTAAGCAAATCTTTGATGTACGGAGGTGTTTTAATATTATGGAAATACTTGTTTAATTTGGCGGAAAATAGGTTATATGACTGATAACATTGACAATACCCCGTAGTGCTAACTTTATTCAGTAACTTGTTGGAACTTCTGAAAAACGGTACGTATTTTTGCGGGCAAATTGTGGTGCAGATTTGTAAGTAAATTATGCGTGATGGTGAAACCACAGGTTAGTTTGCTTTTGATATTTTATAAAATAATATTTATAGAGTATTATAGTTTTTTTTTTTTTTTTTTTTTTTTCCCTTATAATATCAGCAATCAGCTTTATTGAAGCTATAATCCGATGAGGTCGCTTTTAATAGGAATAGGTGGATGATGTTCCCTTGAACATCATTCCAAGTTTAAAATCTGTTTCCTTTTAAGGCGAACAGTGTCTCCTGTAGTGTTAAGGAGATTTTGCGCAAGTACGTTTTGGTGTTCTTTGAGTCTGCTCTTGTATTTAGTGGTGTATGAATTTACTGTTTCCTTTATTGTGTCTATTTGCAGGTGTTCATGGATTTCTGAATTCCGAATAAACCATGGTGCATTTGTTATAGTTCTGAGCACATTGTTTTGGAACCTTTGCAGTATTTCTATATTTGAGTTACTTGCGGAGCTCCAGAGTTCTATGCCATAAGTCCAGATCGGCTTTATAATACTTTTGTACACAAGTAATTTATTGGTCAAAGATAGCTGTGAGTTACGACCTATCAGCCACAGTAGGTCTTTGAATTTTATATTCGCTTCACTCTTTTTTGCTTTGATGTGCTTGGCCCATGTAAGTCGCTTGTCCAGATGCATACCAAGATACTTTACGAATTCGCTTTTTGGCAGCACTTCACCTCCTAAGTGCACTGGTGGGCATTCTTTCCGTCTCAAGGTGAAGGTTATGTGTATCGATTTTGTGGTACTGGATTTTATTCTCCATTTGTTCAGCCATTTATTTATTTTGTTAAGTTGAACTTGGAGTTTTTCAGAGGCCTTCTCTGGATCGCTATCACTAGCGAGGCATGCTGTATCGTCTGCAAAGGTAGCTGTTTCCACTTTTTCAGTCTGGGGGAGATCTGCTGTGTACAGAGTGTATAGCATTGGTCCTACTACTGAGCCTTGGGGTACTGACGCTTGGATGTCATATAGTTCAGATGTTTCTTCTTCATATTTTACTTGGAACTTTCTGTTGGTCAAGTACGATCTCATAATCATGTAATAAGAGTTGGGTAGCAATGTTTTGAGCTTGTACAGCAATCCCTTGTGCCAGACTCTGTCGAAGGCTTGCTGGACATCCAGGAATACTGCAGAGCAGTACTGTTTCTTTTCGAGCGACTGTCTGATTTTATGAACAACTCGATGCACTTGTTCTACGGTAGAATGTCCTGATCGAAATCCAAATTGGTGGTCGGGTACTAGTTTACCTTTTTCAAGAAGAGGTTGAAGTCTGCTGAGATACAGCTTTTCGAACACCTTTGACAGGATCGGGAGAAGACTGATAGGTCTATATGAACTTAGTTCTGTTGGAGGTTTACCTGGTTTGGGTATCATAATTATCTGTGATACTTTCCACAGATCTGGAAAATATTGGATTCTGAATATTGCGTTAATTAGCATTGTTAAGTACACAATTGCTTTTTTTGGCAGCCTTTTCAGTATTTCGGCTGTAATGAGGTCAAATCCTGGAGCCTTTTTGTTTTCTAAGCGTAATATTATTTTGTAAACTTCTTTTGGTGTTACAAGTTTTAGTGGGGGGCTTAGTTGTTGGTCGCTCGCCAGGAATGTATCAATCTCACGTTCGAAATCGTTATCATCAGATTCGTTTGGCTTAAACACCTGACTTAAATGCTGGGCAAATAGTTCAGCTTTTTCTTTAGCTCGGCGGACCCATGGGCCATTTGGTGGTTTTAGTGGCGGTATACATTGTTGTGGCCTTTTAAGTTCTTTCGTTATTTTCCATAGTGAATAATTATCTTTCTTTAATGCTGAAAGAGATGAAATTTTTTCATTGAACATACTGTCTCTATTTTCCCTAATCATTGTTTTGAGCTCTCTGGCTGCTTTTAGATAAAGGGATTTATGTCCTGCAAGTCGGCTCAGTTGCCACCGTCTACGAAGTCGTCTTTTTTCTTGTAATTTGAGGCGAATTAAGTAGGGTATGTTTTGGAAAGTTTCAGTATGTTTTAAATTTGGTGTAGAGCGCCAGGCAGCTGTTTGTATCGCGTTGGTGATATAGAAGGTCGCCTTTTCGATATCATCTTCAGTTTTCAACTTGACATTGAGATCAATGATTTCTTCAAGGTGTTCAGAGAATGCGTTCCAGTCAGTTTTTCTATTGTATAATACAGGTTTGGATTTTTTATAGATAACAGTTGCGCTAATGGTGGCTATAACAGGACTGTGGTCAGATAGGCAATCGGCTGATGATTCCACTTCCACATATACATGGGATAGTCCCTTTGTTACATAAAAATCAAGAAGATCTGGTGTTCTATTCATATCTGTAGGCCAATAAGTAGGTTCTCCTGTTGATAGTGATGAGAGCTGAAGTTTTTCTAAACATTTTTTTAGTTCTCGGCCACGAGTGGTGGCTAGTCTAGAGCCCCAGTGCGGGTGTTTACAGTTCCAGTCTCCGCCGCAAATGTACTTATGACCAAGAGCCATGAAGTAAGTGGTGAGCATATCTTCTTTCAGTTTATGTTTTGGGGGGCAGTAGATAGCACTTATATTGATGGGACCCATGTTTGTTTCCACGGTAATCGTAGTTGCCTGGAGATATTCTTCTCTAAATTTGCTATGTAAGTGGTGCTTTATGTTCTTTTTTATGATGACAGCTGTTCCTCCATTTGATGTGTTTCCGGGATGGTTTGTTGTATATATATTATATTCGTTATATTTCACTGCTTTTTGGTCATTGAGGTGTGTTTCAGATATGAGCGCAATATCTATCTTGTTTATCTTGATCAATGTTTCTAGGTCGTATTGGTTTGGGACCAGACCGTTGATATTAAGGGTGATAATACGCAATGAGGTCATTGTTATTTATTTTCCACGAGTTTGGTGATGAGGGCTAGCATCGAACCCACGAGTGCTATTAGTTGATCTATCTTTTCAGCTTGTTTACAGATCAGTTCTTCTAGATTATTAAATCTACGATTTTCTACAGGTGTAT
Source organism: Polyommatus icarus (assembly GCA_937595015.1). Classification (NCBI taxonomy): domain Eukaryota; kingdom Metazoa; phylum Arthropoda; class Insecta; order Lepidoptera; family Lycaenidae; genus Polyommatus; species Polyommatus icarus. The sequence continues at coordinate 14,505,498 of OW569326.1, forward strand.
GGTGGTAACTGTGGTCTGATACTGGTATATCTCTGCGATTTGTTCTCTGCGACCTTTCTTGGTCGTCTGTATTCTTATTGTCTTGTTGTCGTTGTCCTGATTTTCTTTTTGATTTGTCAGTCCAGGTTTGCATGTTATTGTTAGTTTTTTCGAGAGTTTTTATAGTGTCATTGCTCGTTTTTTTCGCAGGTGTTTTGTTTTGGGAGGTTTTGTTCATAATCTCATTATATCTGTGGGGTCCATAGTTCGTTTGTAGAGTTGGTATTATGTCTTTTTGTGTTTCAGTTCTTGGTGTCATTTTGCTTTCATTTTCTACTAGAGGTCGGGTTTTATGGTGTGGTGTTTGTTTAAGTAATTTTATCTTTTTTCTCGAGAGTATTTCTTTATATACTTGACATCCTTTATAACTAGCTGGATGAGCACCAGAGCATAACGCACATACAGCCGGTGTATTTTTGTCAATTATACAAGATATTGTTTTGTGTGGGCCAGCACATTTCACACATCTGTATGGTCTCATGCAATTGTTTTTGGTGTGTCCGTATTGTTGACATCTATTACATTGGACTACTGTGATAGTTGGTTTTCGTGGATCTTCAATTGTAACTACTTGATTGTAGATGTATCTTATGGTTTTTATTAATTTATTGTTTTCGTTTGGGTATATGTTGACGAAGAAGACATTCATAGGTTCTTTAGTACCTTTCCTGCGGGCTGTAACTATTTCACCCTTTACCTTGTTTCCAGTTTCTTCGATTGCCTGAACAATTGCGTCCACTGGAGTGCTGTGGTGCAGGTTTTTAATGACAAATCTTGGGCATCTTTCTTGTTTGTACGTGAAAGTGTGCCCAATTAGTCCTTTACTCCGTATATGTTCAATCATAGTTTTGTATATTTCAATGGTTTTCGTAGATATTGATAGTTGGTTCTTTGACAAGATTCTGTAAGAGTAATCTTCAGCTTTTACGACCTCTGCGATGAAGTCTGTTAACATTTTGAGGTCTTCTATACCATATAGTATAATTGGTGGCGGTTTAGATGTTTTTTGTTTCTTGCTTTTCTCAGTTATGTCCGCATCACAGTCCAAGTTTAATACGGAGAAACTATTAGAAGTGGGAATATTTACTTCTTGATCTGAGATGATGTCACTGGCCATGTTAATATCTTGTTCGCGAGATGTGTAAGTTTTAGCTAGCTTCGAGCTTTTTTGTTCGCTTCCATTTGGTGAACGGAGTCTTTTTTGTTTTGGTTCTGGCTGTCTTTGCCAGGTCACATTTGGTGATTGGTCCTGTTGTGGTGTCCTAGAAGTGTCACTTGTGGACAAAGATCTTTGCCTATTAAATAACCCTGGGTGGAAGAGTTGCTGTTTTAACACTTTATTTTTGTTTAACGACGACGACGCATGGGGTTGCAAAATTTTGTCCCCCCCAGAATACGTGGGACAGCCTGATTGCTCAGGGAGGGATTCTCCGAGGTTATCGGTACCCTCCTGGGGTAGTTTTTCTTTAAATCTTGCTTCCATATTTTTCCGATTGTTTTTGTTTCAGGGTTGTCTCCCCTATCTAGGAATTTGATTCGGTTATGGCGCCGAATACTCGCCTTCGCCTTCCATACTTGGCTGCTACAGTCACGAAGTAGATGTTTTGTGCAGAGTTCGTGTTTGACTGTAGCATTGTCCAGGGGGTACGACTCACAGATGATGTTGTGAGCCCGTCACTATACCGCGGCGGCAGTAGTAGTGACGGCGTGGACGTGTATGGTAGACTTGTCGGTTCGCGTTGGGTATTAGTCCAACTCTGCACACTTGGACATACGCTGAAGCTGTTACTCGGTATTTTTTAGAGATTTGGCCCCTAGTATGCCGCATCCCACCGAGGCTTAACCGACCCCCCCCCCTAGAGTATTATAGTGATAATATAATTAATCAGGGAATTATATAATAAAACTTATGATGGTGGGCAAACTAACCCAGTAGTGTTCCGATCATCGATTGACAATACGACCGTGATACGACAAAACGCTGTATCCTGCAACACGCCAACTTTCAAAAAAATGAGTTTAATTTTTTTTTACTTAAGCTCGTTACCAAATTTTATCCAGTGTAGATAGGTACATGGTTTTTATATGTTTTTATTACTTACAATATTTCCAAATTTTCATAAGAATATTATTTTATCGTATTTTTTTTAATTATCTTAAATATAATATAAAATATTAAGGGGCAAACTCAGCTTGCAGCGTTTTGCAAAAATACAAATAAGCTCAAACTTGGGCGATTGTTATCCTACTACGGGTACAAAACGCTGCAATTTTTAATTATTTTTACAAAACACTGTAAGCCGGGTGGCTTACAGCGTTTTGCAGAAATACTTCATCCACATTTTGGGTTACAGCATGATTTAATATAGAATATCTCAGTTAAAAACTTGTCCTCAATTTTGTGGGTTATATCAATAGAAAGCTTACATCGAGTAGATAAATTTAGACTCTATTATTACAAAACGCTGTAACCCGGGTTGCATCGTTTTGTCGTAACAAGGTAGAACATTGCCCGGTATCAAAAAATCCTTAGGGTTGTCAAATCGGACATTTTTAAATACTTAACTAAAAATGTCATTTTTTATTACTGTATGCCTTGCTCAGCCAGCCAAATAATATAATGATGATAATGGGTTAATAAATAAACAGAAGCAATTTAATATTTATAATATATTCCTGATAATAATGTAAAAGATGATTAAGTAATTTTATAGATATGTGGCAGCCCTAGTACTCTTACAGACCAAAATGCAATTTGTATGGAAAGGGAAAAAATGTAAGGGTAACATTGCCCAGTCAATTTAGTAGGATATTATTCGCGATATCGTTTAAATTTCTATAGTAAACGCCATCTTTTCCAAAATTCTTTCACTGGATTTTGATGCCACCTGCGCAAAGTTCATATTTACGTGAAAAATCAAGGTGGGCAACGTTGGCTACAAGTCCAGGTAACTTTACTCGGCATGAAAATCAATCCTAAATAGAATTAAATCAACAGAAGTAATGTTTTTGACATTCCTACACCTGCACATGAACCTTGTAGTTGCAGAGGACAAAAAAACGTACACTTCCATACATTTTTTTACAATAATTAAAATTATTCGAAAAAAGCTGGCAAAGTTGGCATTTTTCGCGGTACCTATTTCCCAAAAAAATCAAGGTCATCAGCTAATAAAATATTATGTTAATGCAATGTCCCATTTTTCCTCTGTATCCAATAATAATAATTGACTTACCTAATGAGTTCTAAATTTATTTATTACAAAATTATTAACATAAAATATTCTAAATGACTATATTATTTTCATCGAATTCTTGTAAATTTTTTCCTCATCCTGTAAATTTTCAATGAGATGGATTTCTATTGAAAAAGCACAGATCGAGGTGTCACCCAACACAAAGCCGAGGCGATCAGAATTCTAAGCATCGCCCGTGTACATCTCCATGGCCAATATACTGTGGCACCTATCTTGACCCTGCTGAAAGTGTAGCTACTGTTGTTTGGAACAAGAACAATTTTGTGTCTGCTAGGGTCCAACATTAATTTTATAGACCTAAAAAGTGATTACGCTGACATCATGGTGTGGATACGAAATTTTGTCTTTTACGAATGACGCCCGTATTCATTTTCATTGTAGCCGAATACTTCGATGAAAATGTTCAAAAGGGTAATCTTAGCTAATAGTTTATAATATGGCGGCGTTAGATCTAATTGGCCACCCACTAAAGTGTAACTTTTTACAGATTCGTTAAATTATAAAAATATTATGTTTAGTTCGGATGCGGTCGCAGTATAGTTTTTGGGGGGAGGGGGCACTATTATTTTTGGAGAGAGTCACCAAATATTAGACACAATAAGTATACTCATATCGGAATAAAAGACATTATATCACTAATGTAAGATGTAACCTAGATTAAAGTGTTGTCTAAAGAGTCTTAAAACACTTAAAGAGTCTTAAAAAGAGACTCAAAGTGACCTCGTGACGCGCAGTCTCAGGTCTAGATGCGCTGGTCGGCATTCGTCGTGGTCGCTCAACAAAGTCGCCGGCCAACAATCGTCGCACATTTCCATGATAATGCGTTCAAAATATTTGTGCTATCCGCCCCGGACCACCCATGTGGCGTGACATATGATCCGCTACCTGTTAGAACAAAACTCTATTCTCATTTAGATCACCGCACCCTCCTCGTTTTGGCCCCATTTTTTGAAATCGCATAAAAAATACCTCAAAGAGTTGACCCACAAAATGTGATACTCTACTTTTTATGCTCCTTTGTATTAGGTAGGTACCGTCCTGGTGGCTGCATGTAAATATTATGTGAAAATTAACATTAAGAGCAATAAAATTGTATCTATATATTTTGTTAAAAAATCCCTTGCCGAAAGTGAAAAATTAAAAAGTAAGGGCATTTATTAGCTTGGTAAGTACTCATATTGATTTTACAGATATCGAGTTAATTTGAAAAATAAATTATGCAACTCAGCAGAATGCTGCATTTAATACTACTATGCTATATAATAACTACGCTTATTACCTACTTGCTATCTAAACAGTAGTTAAACAGTAAATTGATCAATCAGCCCGTTTACTAAGCGCCTTCTATTTTTTTTCTATTATTGTGAGTTTTTTGTAAATTTATTGATCGTATCTTACAGACTTTGTGTAAAATATACCTAATATTATTATTTTATTAAAAAGTTACATGAACAATGTTATAATATTATGTGACGTCACAGAATATATATTAGTTGGTGATGTGGAATTGGTCGTTTGATACTAATTATAAGAATAAATAAATACAATGTACCTACCTAAAATTCTAAACTTAAAAAATACCATTACATCAATCTACCAAACAAACAACTAAGCAATATTCTAACTAGAGATTAAATTAGACAAAACGGATGCGTGAAGAACATGGTGTTCAATGGTGTGTGACCACAGAGCCTAGACTCTGCGGTTTGCTCTAGCCATAACGTCAAGAGTAAGCCATAGAGTGCAGCGTCCATGCCCGCCCCGCACGCGCTTGAGGGGCGGAGTCAGCGAAGCCCCTCCCCCGCTGATCTTGAGCGCACTAATTTGATAAGAGCAAACTAAACATTGGACAAAATTGGATTTCGGTGTTGCGATTTTTTGTTTTATTTTCGGAACTAATTGATCCGGTAAGTAGATACCTGGATAAAAATTTGCAGATTGCAGGACACAGGTAGAATACCTACATAATAATTCGTTTAATGTTTTCCATTATAGAAAATGTTTTCGTTATTTCATTTCTTGGTGCATTGATACTAAATCTTACGAAAAAATAAGTAACTTACCGCTCCAATCATGATTTATGAAGTAGGTAAGGTAAGTACCTGAGTACCTACTTTTACATTTGCAAAACAATGGGAGAAACTTTGATGAATGATGATTCATGCCGTGCGCTAATCCACATAGGTAGAGTTCCAATTCAAGAAAGAACAGTACGTAAATGAATTACCAATCTTTATTTGCGTACAGTGATATCCAGAAAATTGTCGCGAAGACGACGAAAAATAGGTAATCATTAACAAAATATGACAATTACCAGTTAATAATCGTCTAATTTGAGCATAACTCAAACAGTTGTATTTTACCATTCAGACTTATTGTACCTCGGAGTTTCTGAAACTGATCCCTATGGCGTTATAAAAAGGGTTCCATCAGGGGTTAATAGAGCCTGAAAAGTCTGTTGTGGCGGTCGCCGCCTCCAGCACATGGCGCTGCCTACCCCGTGTTTTAACTCGCCTAATTGTTTCCCATTTACATACATTAACAGAAAAAGTCACGCAACTGACGCTACGACCCACTATGTAAATAGTTACATTATATAACATGCCTGCAGGGAACAGTTCCCGAATTAACGGAAATCAATTGTCGTTACGCACTAATTTGTCGTTACTACTAATTGTATTAGAAATATACTCCGTTTCGATAGGATATACAGTAGAACCCTCTTAGCTCATCGCCACGGCATTGTGTACCGTCAAATCAGTGGGAATTGAGATGTTGACAGTTGATACGTGGATGGCAAGTGGCAACATTTCCCGAATTGTTGCAATATTACGAACCGCGCGACATTTTGACGCAAAGAAATTCGGTTTAATTTTTTAATTGATGCCAGAAAAATCCTATGTTTTCAAGGGAGAGACTTTTCAAAGTGACAAGGTGGCAAAGCAAATAAACAGAGACTGACTGTCCAGCCGGCCTAAGATTTGGCAAACGAGAAAATCTCGAGATATCTCACTCTCATGTGTAGTTATATATTGTCGATAACGACATAATGTCAAAATCATTTTTTGACATTATGTCGATAGATTTTGACGACAGATCTACACGAGAAAAATTGTATGTCATGTTAGGGTCAATAGAGATGAAGAGAAACGACATTAAACATCGAGAAAACGTGTAGACAAAATTTTCTCGTTGGCGTATGCTAAAGGGGCTGGCCTGTGCCAATCTGATGGGTCAGAAAAGTTACGTTTGCTGGTGATTGGCAAGGCGAAAAATTCACGTTGTTTCAAAATCGTAGGTAAAATTGCTTCTTGTAACCGGCATTCGTTTCATCAATTGGTTAAAAGCTCTAGAGTCTAGATGATCAATTCCAAATTAAATGTAGACGCATAATTAATTATCTTCATTGATAGGAACACCTACATTTATCTTATCTTATCTTATCTTATCTTATCTTATCTTATCTTATCTTATCTTATCTTATCTTATATATAAAATTCTCATGTCACAATGTTAGTCCACGAACTCCTCCAAAACGGCTTTACTGATTTTTACCAAATTTTATATGCATATTCAGTAGGTATGAGAATCGGCTACTCGGTACTTATTATATTGATAAGTGCATTTGTTGAAAAAGTAATAGTAAATTATTACAACTCGAAAAAAACGACAACCTTGATAGCGATGGACGTTGCCATGGTGACATACTTATTTAGTCACTTCAATAAAACAATACAGGCGATATACTTTATAATATGGCAAAGAAACGTTTGCCGGGACAGCTAGTATTAATATATATTTCTTAGGTTTCCACCGAATATTGTTCCTATATCTATTAATAATAATTAAACGATACTCCGCTGAAGTAGAAACAGGAATGACTGTAGTCATAGTAAGTAAAATTTACTTTTCCTTACCAGTAACATTCGTATATAAGAACGGCTTGTAAAACTTTTGCGTCTTCAAAATAAATAAAAAATAATAACCAGGAATTGCTTATCTTACAAGAAGTTAGAAGCTAGGTAGGTATGTATATAATTTACGGTACAATGTAACCACGATAAGATCAGCATACATAATATGCAAATACCTAAATATTGAGCTCGTGACCTGAAAAACAAAAACTAATTAGTTTATTATTCTAGAATTTTCTTTACACTTGCTTACTACAGCGCACGCCATTTTGTGTATAAAACTTAACACGCAAGTTTTTTAAACTAATAATTATTATAATGTGTAGGTACTAAAACGTAGAACTATGTTCCTATATTATATAATAGGTCATATAGGTACTAATTTCTATATTAAAATCATGTCTCATTGTTGGGCCATGGAATAATAATTATTATTATACCTAGTTAGTTTGCACAATCGACGGCTGTTATACTACCTATGTTTGTACCTAGTTATCCTTTATATTATGGGCCTTAGTCCTTACTATCGCACTAAAAGGCATTTAATAATTAAACATCAATTAAGTAAAGATTATGACTGATGGATGCTTTATGCTTTGCACAAACCTACGCGACCACGCGACTGCGAAGCGGCAGCGTCAATGCAAAACACATATTTGACAACTTGTGAAAATATGTGTGTTTTGTATTGACGCTGCCGCTTCCTGGCTTCGCAGTCGCGTGGTCGCGTAGGTTTGTGCTAAGCATTATTAGTTATTACTAACTCCTTTTAGTTACAATCCTCTCAAAATTTATTTACAAAATCGACACGATGAACATGAAAATTACTAGTAAAATTATTCAAGTTACAAAATATGTAACTAATAGATTTTAATTGTTACATATTATAATACAACATTTAAGGGTATAGCCCTGTCATTATCATTTTATTTATTTAAAAACCGATTAATTACGTGAATACCTAATAATTAATCGCCTGACATTGTACCTACAATAGAAACCATCATTAAATCAAAAACAATTCGAGGATTATACACAAGGTGAAATAGTTTCACATGGAGGAAATCGTTAAACGTCGTTTTAAATTATTTACGAAAGCCTTATTCGGTAAAGTCCTCTTGAATTATACAAGGTGTAACAAAACTGAGTGATATTACTTCAAGGTTTCTTATATTATGTCCCTTAACATATAAAGGACCTAATATAATAATAATAACTCCCACACCGGTTTCGGGGACGGTGGCCGATTTCATTGAAACCAATGCCAGTTGCGCAGGAGTAATTTTATAGTGCCCAAGTGTGTGCGCAGTAGATACTTACACAAGAGCACTATCTATTCCTTTTATTCTCATAACCCATTGGGACGGAAGACCGACACTTGGAAATAACATGCTTCCAACGCGAGAATCGAACCCACGACCTCCGAGCCAAGAGCCGAGCTCTGAACCATAGGACCACGGAGGCCTTAAAGGACCTAATATAGGTACATAATATATAAGGCTTATAATATAGAGTTTACCATGAAAGTAGCAGCGCTGATAGAGCAATGTTATTTTTGTGCTTTCTATGGGCAAGCGGCCGAGCGTCATGAATTTTCCCATACAAAAGTGAAATCCCATGAAAAATTTACTGATCCAGCGCTGATACTTTCACAGCGAACTCTATAATATACGGAACCCATACACACCCTAAAGTATTGTTACTTATTTTTGTTACACCCTGTATAATTTACGTAAGGTAGGGCAAATAGAGGCACGAGCAAAGAAATTACTATGCGTATTTTAGACAATGTAAGTACATTAATTTCTAAAGGTATTTATTAGGTCAATTTTATAATGATTGACTTACATGAATGTTATAAGTCATATTTTTTATCACTTAGGTATGGCTAGTTTACACGTATTAAGTTGAAAAGTAGTAAACTAAATTTTAACTCAGTTTTAAGTTATTAATTGCATGTAAACACAAAATTTGGTAGCAAGTTAAAATTTAGTTAAGTACTTAATAAGATAATTAGAATTTTGCTACGAATAATAAAACCTAAGGAAACGTAACTCCCATACTAATAAAGTCTTAAATTTGGTTCCATTCGAACTGTCATATTGTAACGTCAGCCTTTATACCGCTCAAGGTCACCTAAATATTGCAAATGTATGAAAAGTGAACCTAAGGTACACTTTTTGACGTGATAACGTCTTATAATTCTATATGGGCTGCGCGCCTGAAAAACATGACAGTTCATGCGGCGCTACCTCGCTGACAGCTCTGAGCATTTACACTTTCAAGTCTCTCAACAACCATAAGGCCCACCTGGGCCGCGCTCTTTGTTTCGATTATATTACGTATTTCGATGACTTAGATAATACTTTTGTATGAAGAAGTTATAAATATTTTAGTTATAATGAGTAATTTATTCGTTTATTTCTTCTGAACAAGTCACTAATTATATAAGTTTCGAAAGTTTATAATTGAGAAACTAATATCACATCGGACTAAATACTATATTATGATGGCTTGATAGATAGAAGATGTAACATATATTATAATGTAGGTCACACAAACATAAAATATGGATTGTATGTAAGGATATTACATTAATTTTACAAAGAGGGTAGGCCGGGCGCCATTTTTTTTGCACATTGACCTGCCAACTTTTTGCATAGATTTTTCCCGGAACTGAGGGGTTAAGGCTATGACGTTGTCACGTTCAACTATCGTCAGTAAACCGACTTTACAGACAACCGATTTTTTTTGACAAGTATTTTGGTGCATGTTTTTTGACGGAGTTACTCTTCCTTAGTTTTTATTATTCGTAGGAATTTTGACTATTTTCTGTTAAGTTGGCAGGCGGGGCTTGTTACTTGACTTGGGCAGGCAATTTAAATTAAGAGTTGACTACTTATCAACTTAATACGTGTAAACCGGCCATTGCGGATTTTCCGCCGAAAGTGATTAAAAATTAAATTAGAAGTTAATTTATTTAACCAACTTCGTTGGGCCAAAATATAGCTGGTAAAAATATCCTAAATATCCTTTTCCCGGGTTTAAATTATCTCAATCCATATATAAAAAACGTACAGATATCCTTTCGCATTTATATTATTAGTATCAATAAAAGAGATTCAGATTTCTTTCTTAGTTTATAATATGCTACTTAACTACTGCCTGAATTCAAAATCACAAACTACAAGTCATGCTATTCAAATTTTGAATATCTCAATTTTATCAAGTCTCTATTAGAAACAGGCGCCTAATTACTCCATACAATTACTTTTGGAAAGTGTATGTATGTAAAGTGTTTTCTCATAGCACCCTTGCAACAGTTACATACAGTTAGTTGGTACAATAGAGTTATCGGGAGATCAGACAAAGCAACTGTTCTTAATCGCCGTTTCACATACGATTTCCACTCGGCCATTTTGACGTCTGTATGCTAATGCGAGTACTCACGATCATTAAAAACATTTCATATTTCACTCACAAGTTTCATTACCCAACATTTGTTTTGGTTAGCTAGTACTTACTAGGTAAGTTATTCAAAACTTTGTAGTAAGTAAGTATAAAATATCTGTTGCATATTCAAGATTACTGCAGTGTCTGCAAAACTCTAACTTTGGTGGAAGTCCGGTCCCTTCTGAGGTAGACCGGCCGGTCGTGGGGGGAATCCTGTGTTTGTTAGATCCAGGACATCCCTGGATCATCCTTTACGGCTGAACGCGAACCGCAGGTGGTTTTAGTGAGTAATCCTGGCGTCTTGCCGGCAATCCCACATGCCCCCGGCGTGCTTCAGCTTATAACTGAGGCACATCCCCAACCCGGGGCACCCATAAAGGTTAAAAAAAGTGTCCGCAAAACTAGCAGAGAGACGCTTGATTGATTGACGCATGAGATAGTACAGCAAGAACACAGAGCTACGAGGAAACATTAAGTATTTGCATAAGAAATTATTACTATGCTCACATCAGATGCAATCTAATAATATAAATCTCCTGTCACGATGTTTGTCCGCGATGGATTCCTAAACTACTTAACCGATTTTAATGTTTTTTTTTTAAATGTGTGCTTTTTCCAACTTGAGAGATAGGATAGCTTAGATCATTTATTATTATAGTCGCAATTTTATTTCATTGCAAATTATATTTTGTCTATAAAGAGCTTCGATCACTAATATACAAGATACACAATCCGCGGCAAAAAACGACCTCACCAAAAGAGCACCAAACTCAACATTCTGGTGCACTTTTGATTTAGTAGTGCTCGAACGCTCCGCCGGGAAACATGCCTCGGTGCGCGTTTAATAATTGTAGAAATCATACGTCTAAAACCAAAAAAAAGGATGGAATTTCATATTTCCGGTAAGTATTAATTTTATCCTAATATATTTCTTACAATTGTATTGTAAATATTGGTATTTCTTTAAGAAATCACCAAAAGACAGTTTTAAAATTAAGTTGTAAATAAATCAACACCAGGTATAAACCATCTCAATTGCGAATACTCATACTAAAGGTACTTATCGTAGTTTATCATGCCCACTTGAAATGTTCGGGTTATAAGCTATGTTTCTGTTCCATTTGATGGAGTCGCTATTACTATTATTTTTTTATTGAGGATTTTTTTCAGGTTTCCTCGAGATCCAGTTAGATGTGGTAATAATATTATGTTCCCATCTTCGATCAAATATAGTTCCCATTAAGGATTTTTTAAGTAGGTTAAAAAGTATGGGCGTTGGGAGATGTGAGTTGTCCTTTGTGGCCTATCGGAAAATGTATGTACACTTATGTATATTTTGGTTAATGATAAAATTAGACATAACATTAGAACAACATAATATTACAAGTAAAAAATAATTACTCCTCACTTTATACATTAAACTTCGGAAAAATAAAAAAATGGGCTATTAAAATTATTACAAATTACAATCAACAAAAAAAATTTGAACAGTTCGACTCCACTCATACTTCACTTCGCCCTGTTCCAGCGGCGAATTTCGGTCGTAAAATTGGATTTTTTTTGGCACTATACAAATTTGAACTTAAATCATATACGCGGATGGTTGAATTTAGTATGAAGCGTGCATCGGACGTAAAAATTTTATTGCTTTGTAAACACAAATGTTCATTGTTTTATAAAAAGATCTTTAATAATTACTATAATTAAGGTTGATTTTAGATAAATGTATACTTCATTAAACTCTATTACTCGGGGACAGATTTTCGAGAGGTTTTGTATGAGACTGTGTATCTTGTATATTAGTGATCGAAGATAAAGAGCGATCATTGTTTATGCGACGCGGGTCACGGGATAGCGATGGACGTTGCCATGGTGACATACTTATTTAGTCACTTATTCAATAAAATAATACGGGCGATATACTTTATAAAATATGGCAAAGAAATTATAAAGCAGAAAATAATCAGATAGGTAGGTACACTTACATATATAATTATAGGAATCACCTAAACGTACAGATTGCTAATATACACAATCCATCGAACGTTAACGCTTTTCAAATAACTTTTCAAAGGTGCAAATGTTTTTGCGGACGCTCCGTGTTTCGCAAATAAAGGTGGCGATGCAGTTCGCCGTTCGCTGCGCACAATGGGTTTCGGAAAGCTGATATACATAGATATGCGCTAAACGGCGCAGGTCATACCAATATGGAAATTCTGCGCTCGCCCCGCTCACATAAATCTAAGTGTACATTTCATTAAAATGCTCGTTTTGTATTGTTCATTCTGAAGTCATTTACTCTATTTTTAATTTTCAGTGAAAGAAATTTTCGGTGTAGTTCTCACACTACTACCACGCGTCTATGTCTTGATCCAGTATTAGAATAGTTTTCAGGCAAATGACAATGTCTCTATTTTATCAACATAACTATTTAAAACGTATTTAATATCTAAGAACATATTAATATCGAGGAAATAGTATGAGCAAAAAAGGGCCACTACGGTGTCTTTGGAGGGTTTTTGACGATTGAAGTATAATTTCTAGTAATTTTTAAAGGTTAAAGATAAGTGGCGCAAAATACTATATTCCATTTTATTTTGCGCCACTTTTTTTAAATCTTTGAATGACTGATTTTAATTATTTGAAATTATTTTTGCTTAATCTTTGAATGACACATAATATTAAGTCAGCCTGACGTACCTTTACTATCTTTATTCAGTCTCCTCGTGAAACCCCAATTATTCACAGTCGATGTTCCACTATCTCAATAATTACCCTCTTCCTTATTGCATTAGTAAATGCTTTCTCCATTTATTCGTCAGGTAGTTTAGTTTTTAATTGCCGTCTTTTCATAGGCCGGCCGGAATCAAGATAGGCCGTGTGAATGGCCTGCACGGAGCGGCACCGTAGTTGCCTCACGCACCGAGCCTCGATTATATGCTAATGAGATGTCATAACACGTGAGTAATTACAGCCAACCACGAATCGCCCTTTCTAAGGAACCCCGTAAATTGGATTTGCATGAGACGCGAGTTCTAACTTGACATAAACGTCAGTGGGGCGATAAGGAATATTCGGAAATTACAAAAAACCATAAATGACTATATTTTCTTGTAATTTGAATATGCAAGTTCGATACCATGTTATGGACGTTACGGTAGAGCTTATAGCATACAAATATGGGATTACGTGATGTGCGACGATTTGACACCTCAAACTTAGATAATATTCTTTTATAGAAGACTTAAAAATATTTAAAGTTTTGGCTTGCCTGATTCGTGTAGGTAGGGAGTTCCAGAGGAATATGGCCTGGACAGAGAAGGACGTGTGGAAAAACTTTGTGCGGTGAGTAGGGATATCTAGTAAGAGATTGGACGATGACCTCAGCTCTTGCCTGTCATGACAGCGAAATGTAAAGGTTTAACGAGTTAAATGATGTAAACTAGCATGTATCGAGTAGATAATGTGTCTCAAACCAGACAGTAAAAGTATTAACAGTTTCAAGTTCCAAGTTGTGATGCCATTTAATGACTTTTTTGTATAAAAGAATGTTAAAGAACCATAGGAGGCATCAACGCAAAACATGTCACATAAATAATCAATTTTAAGTTTCTGTTTAGAGATTTGACTGTATTAATACCATTGCCATAATGTAGTATAGTAACCATTTCCTCTTAAGTAATCAAAACTAACAATAAGTTTTATTTGTTACCGCAACAACTGAGGACAATCAAACATGCGACACACACATTTAAGCGAATTTCGGACAATATTCGCAAAGATGATGGATTATAACAGCTAGAACTTTTGACATCGTAGTCAACGGAGTTCTATAGTCTGCACCTACTCTGTACCTCGTGGTTTCTATTCAGAATGTAAGTACAACTTTTCATGAAATTCCAAGCGGTGGAAATTGCGACGGGAGGGCAGCGTGACCAAGCATGTTGCGTTAAGGTGCGCGGGTCGTTATGCTAATAAACTTCTTACTCTATAAATCCTACCAAACGACCACAACATCACATTCAAATGTAAAACCTATTCCCTTAGTATTAGAATTTAATCTCGAGGTTTTGCTGTCGCAGTAAGGGCGTTTTGAACCGAGTTTGTCCCGGTGGCTTCGTGTTCGCTGCCTATTCCTGTGATAGCGGTAAAATGGACGGTTGACTACATTTACGGCCAGTGATTAGATTTAACGCTTATTCTCGTTTCAGCCACTACAAGGACGGTACGGAACTATTAATTGGAGTCAGTGAAATTAATTTTAATGTAGAAAAAGGATATTCCGATGAATTTCTTTATGTATCAAATATCTTATTTAAGACCGGGCTACCAAAAATATTAAAACACGCTAGCCCCGCCTACATACCCCGCTATCCTCCAATCGTGATATTATAATGATTCCATGAATCGTGCCCGCATGAATTGTACTTTGAGCCGCAGCTAGTAGTGAACAATATCGCGTAACAAGGGTTCCCGCATTATAGCACGAAAGCAAAGGTCGTAAGTGAGCGTTTTCAAAAAATAGTGTACACCTCACTTTTGGCCGGTCCCCCGCGTTTGAAGGCGAATAACAAGTAAAATTTATATGTGGCTAATTATTGTAACGCTTGACAAGAATAAGCACATCATAAGCTTATACATTCAAACTATTAAATTCACTATACTTTGCGTAATATTTTAAAATTGATCATTTTCAAAACCACGGCGTCCCCTCTCAAATTCCTCGATGTTATAGAAGCTTTTCTCAAAAATTTTATACTAGGGTACCATAGGTTTTAGTATCGTTTGAAAGTAGTTTTATTTGCAAATCGTCGTATATAGTTCATAATTTTACGGTAATGCTCATGTAAATACAATTTGATTTCAAAAAATATCTCAAAAAGTGGTGCCGACCGGACATGTCGGGTTTGTCAAGCTAAATAATGCCATTTGAAAATTAAAGATGACTATTTTAATTTTTGAAATGGCTTCATCATCCTTTATACTCACTGTCTGGCATTTTTAAAAAAGCTATTTTTCTAATAGGTTTTGAGTAAAATAGACATGTTTTGTGAGTGTAACGGCCGTCAAGATTTCTACTGTCTAGTTTGAGACACATTATCTACTCGATACATGCTAGTTTTCAGAAGATAAGCAATGTATTAATAAAACGTTATTTATATATATGATCATCAGTGTAGGCATATGTTTTCGCCAGAATATAATTTTGATTACAAACTGAGAAGAGAACATTACGTCAGTTTTGCGACAAAGTGCTTCGTGACATATAGGCTGACAAGAAAAGTCGCAAAATGACAGCATAAAGCTAAGTCTACATGTCATTGTAATATTTTACTTTTTTAGGTTTCACAATGCTACTTATTAGCGAAAAAAAATCTCAGAGGTATAGAGAAAAATTGAAAAGAAGCCCAAAGAATAAAAAAATTCACAAATGTCGCAAGAAGAAGCGGAGAAAAGGATTTATTTTGACTATGTAAATTTTTGGTTTCAATGTAAACCCAGCCTTATAAAATGTGGTCTATCGGTTTTGCGACTGTCCCCTGTCTTGCGACAGGAAAAATATTAATTTTTACTTATTTTTATATATCGGATACAAATAATTTGAGTGAAATATTTAAAACGGTTTTACTATTCTGAAGTACAAAAATCACTTTGCCGATTTTAAACGACATATATTATTCTGTCGTAAAAGTACTACTTTGGCACCAGCTGTGACAAAACAGAGCTTAAAGCTAGTTAAATTGGCATTATTTTCTATTAGTCGACTTTAATATTCTATTTTTCATATAATATATTTTATAATCTTCATAACGCAATTAAAATATTTCGCGTCTTTCTTCATAGTTAATAGTTACAGAGCATTGAAGACTGTGGCAAAACTGACACATTTTTTCATAGTGCCCAGTTAATTTCATGATTTCTCGTAAAATAAATTAATCGGCAAGCAATTAAATATAATTTCCATAAACTGTAATGTATCTTTAAAATATCTAAATTAAAATTTCATCAAAAATGTAACATTTAAAATTGAATCATGAATTTAGTCATGGTACACTTTATTTTGAAAACGTTCAAGTCCCAAAACAGTTTTTTGTTGATTACTTAAAAACTAAATACAATACTAATATTTCCTTTAGCTATGATTTTACAAAGTGTATGATTGTAGTTATAATGCAAGTTATTTAATGATAGTAACTGAATAAGTGTAACAGATATTTGTTGAAAACCCAAGAAATACAACGCTCTCCGTATCCAATTCAACAACGCATTCAGAATGCTGTTGGGGCTTCCCCGCTACTGCAGCGCTTCAGGGATGTTTGCTGAGGCACGCGTGGATTGCTTCTACGCTACTATGCGCAAACGATGCGCATCTTTAGTGCAAAGAGTGAGGGGGAGTACCAACAGCATTCTTGTTATGATAGCTAGTCGACTCGATTGTCCATATGTGCGTCACTGCTGTGCCATAATATCTAACGGTATGGAGCAGAGGTGATGCACAATATAGTCAAAATATTATTATTTATTTAAACATAAAAGATAATGTTACTAACATAATTTATAAGCCTTTATATATACTAACAAATGAGTCTATGTAACTTGATTTAATAAAGTATTTCATTTCATTTCATTTCAAAACAAGTGAATCGTGTTTTCCGTTAGGCTAGGATAGGATATCAGGCAAATATACAATCATAATTAAATAAATCTCAATTTCATTTAAGTCAATCGTCTTCCGGGATCGTAATACTTATTAGAAAACCCAGCAAAATTTGACAGCTCGCTCTTAAGCTCTTTTTGTTCTTGAAGTGGTAAAAAAGAAAGGAATATTTTTATATTATTTGGATACTACCTGTACAACTCTGGCTGGTTGGGTTTAAAATCTATTGTGACTTTTGTAAGATTTGATGTTGTCAGAAAAATTGTGACATGATTGGGAGAATATATCGGTTTGCAACAAGACGTGGTTTTTATCTTTAGTTTTTATCATGCAATTATTAGTTTCCAGTTAAACATTTGGTCGGATTAGAGCCGGATGGAAATATTATCAGTATGGATATATTGCTAAGCATTCATGAGGGCAACTTTTAAAATTGAAAATAAACTTTAAAAAATGTTCCAAGGAAAGGATTACAAAAGCGTATGTAGAAACAAGAGTGCAAGCACTAGAGACAAAATGGCAAAAATTTAATGATAATCATATACAAATTATATCAGTACGCGACAAGGAACAGGAATTGGCATATTTTTCAGACGATACGTACTCTGAGATGGAAGAATTTTTTTTGGAATTTAAATCGGAATTACAATATCATTTACAGGAATTTGCGACAATCTACAGCGATAAAACCATGAAAGAAGACTGCGCTGGAAATTCCAAACAGGCGTTTGTAAAGCTGCCACAGATCACTATTCCAATTTTTTCAGGCGTCTATACTGAATGGCTCAGCTTCCGGGATTTATTTTTGTCACTGGTCCACAACAACATGGCAATAGACAAGGTTCAAAAGCTGCAGTACCTGAAGGCCCATCTCATCGGAGAAGCTGCGCAACTTCTAGTGCATTTTCCCATTACTAATGATAATTACGACCAGTGCTGGACTTTGTTGGAAGGAAGGTATAATAATAAACATTTCTTGGCCAATTGTATACTTAGAGATTTTTTTAATCAAAGGGACCTTCCAACAGAGTCAGCTACGGCTGTTAAACAACTATTAGATAATATAACTAACATGTTGCACTGTCTCACAAATTTAGGTATTGATACAAGCACGTGGGATATAATTGTCATATATGTAGTAAGTATGAAACTCGATAGAGAATCAAGGAAACTGTGGGAGGCACGGGTAAGTGAGTTTACCAAATTTAATAGATTAGCTACTTTAGACCAATTTAAAGAGTTTTTGTTAAATAGATTCCACGCACTTGAATATCTAGAAACAAATATGCCAAATTATGTACCGAAATTTCAAATAAATACTAGCAAAATTAGGCCTGGTGGAGTAGTGCACTCCTTACACTCCTACAAGATTCCTTGTTGCTTTTGTAAACAATATGATCATAAAATAAGTAGCTGTCAAGAGTTCGTAAGGTTGTCAGTCGCCCACAAGCGTAACTTTGTCCAAGAAAATAAATTGTGCTTTAACTGTTTAGCTAATAATCATATTGCGAGAAATTGTTTGAGTTCAAATCGATGTCGATTTTGCAATAAGCAGCACCATTCGCTCTTGCATTTTATTAACGATGATAGTATGAATCTAGCGGGTAATAGTCATAGTCCGAACATGGAGCCGTTAGGTAATGCTGCATCGGCACATATTGCATCGCAACTGTTAAACAATAGGGAGGAGCATAATTCAACAAATAGTTTTTTTCCTCAAAATAACGTAAGTTACTATTCATTACTAGCTACGGCCATCGTTAATGTGAAGTCTAAGACAGGCAGGATTTTACAATTACGTGCTCTGATTGATCCAGCATCACACATATCATTTGTGTCAGAGGCAGCTGTTCAATTACTTAGCATAAAGAGATCAGTAATTAAAGAAAATATATCAGGAGTAGGAGGCGTTCCGTCTGTTGTAGTGAAGTCGAAAACCGAGCTTAATCTTTATTCAGCTGATAGTACACTCAAGGTCGAAGCGTTCGTCTTAGACAAATTAACAGGCTTATTGCCACCTAGAAGAGTAATGATTGAACCGTGGCCGGTTCTGAATAATGTCAATATGGCTGATCCAGAATTTTACATACCTAATAAAGTTGATCTTCTGTTAGGAGCGGACGTTTATGGAGTAATTTTAAAGGAAGGTTTATGCAAGGGCCCGTCAGGATCTTTAGTTCTACAAAATACGATATTCGGTTGGATAATAACTGGGAGTAATAAAAAACAATCAATAGGAGATTTTTCAACCAGCATGCATGTTTGCGTTGATGAGCTTATCAAATCGTTTTGGGAATTAGAAAATGAACCTAATCTTACTAAAGCGATTTTATCCGAAGAGGAGCAACGATGTGAAGATATATTTAGGGCTACTACAAGTCGCGATGAGAGCGGTAGGTACATTGTTAAATTACCCTTTAAGACTGATATACCGGAATGTCTTTACAGCCAATCGCGGAATATAGCACTTAAAAGATTTGTTTTATTGGAACGTCGTTTAGAGAAGGATTTTTATTTAAAGACAGAGTTTATTAAGACATTTGAAGAATATTTAAGTCTAAAACACATGGAAGCTGTTCCGATGGAAGAATTTGGGCAAGGCGTGTATCTACCCTATCATCCAATTATTAGATCAGACAAAACTACTACCAAGGTTAGATTTGTGTTTGATGCTTCATGTAAAGGTGTGAACGGAGTTAGTTTGAATGACGATCTAATGATTGGGCGAAGATTGCAGTCTGAAGTACGTCACTTGATAATGCGCTGGAGAACTTATCCGATATGTTTTTGCGCGGACATTGTAAAAATGTACAGACAAGTGAAAGTTACACCAAGTGACACAGATTATCAACGAATTTTATGGCGAGCTGAACCCGAGAAGGAAATTCGTGAATATCGATTGCTTCGAGTAACATTTGGTTTGTCATCGGCGCCATATTTGTCTGTCAGGACATTGATGCAATTAGCAACAGACGAAGGTGGTAAATATCCACTAGCGGCAGAAAGAGTAAGAAATGATTTTTACATGGATGATTTGATGTCAGGTTGTCAAAATGTAAATGAAGCTAAACAAATATACAAGGAAATGAATGGTATAATGAAAGAAGGAGGGTTCGTGCTACAAAAATGGAATAGTAACAGTGAAGAATTAAGAGAGTATATGCAAGAGAATGTAAGTGAAAGAAATGTAGAAAACGTTAAGCTAGAGGAACAATCTGAGACTAATAAAATACTAGGACTTACCTGGAATCGCCAGCAGGACGAATTTGAATACGTAGTAAAGTTGCCATTGAGATCACTGAATGGACCTATAACTAAAAGAAATGTTGTCGCGGATATAGCTAGATTATATGATCCGTTAGGATGGATAGCACCAAGTATAATTAGTGCAAAAATTTTTATTCACAAACTATGGATATCAGGTATTGGTTGGGATGAGTACTTACCAAAGGAGCTTTTCGAAGAATGGGTTATCTATCGTAATGATCTAGAAAAGCTAGCGGAGTTTCGGTTACCCCGTTGGATTAATTGTAAAAATGACGACCAGTTACTAGAGCTTCATGGATTTTGTGATGCGTCTTCATCTGCATATGGAGCAGTGATTTATTCTCGAGTTGTAGATGCTAATAATCGGGTTCATATTAACTTACTGACTGCCAAAACGAGAGTTGCCTTAGTGAAACAGATCTCAATTCCAAGATTGGAATTGTGTGGGGGGATGTTACTAGCGAAACTATTAACAGAAGTGTCTGAAGTGTTAAACGTTTCCAAAACAAATGTCCACGCGTGGACAGATTCAGAGGTAGTGCTGGCGTGGTTAAATTGTCATCCTAATAAATGGAAGACATTTATTGGAAATCGTGTTGCAGAAATAATGATTCATCTCAATCGGAATCAGTGGTCTTATGTTAAATCTGAGAACAACCCAGCAGACTGTGCCTCACGAGGTATTCAGTCGTCAGCTATTTTAAATCATCGGTTGTGGATTGAAGTCCCTGATTGGCTGAAAAATAGGTCTATAGAATATTGTAATCCAAGGAGCTCCACAACCTTAGAAGAAAAACAAGTTGCTGTTCATGTGGCGACGATGAGTGCAGATGATGATAAGGTTTGGCTTAAATTTTCATCATTATGCAGACTTTTACGAGTTGTAGCTTACTGTAGACGATTAATCAGAAATTGTAAAAGTGCGGAGAAAATAAATTGCTCTCATCTACTAAAAGATGAAATTGATGAAGCGATGGAAATCATGATTAAGAAAAGTCAAAGCCAAGAATTTTATGAAGAAATAGAAAACTTAAAGAATGGAAAGGGAAAGAAGGGAGGGAATAAAAGGTCAAAAATTATTTCCTTAACTCCGTTTTTGGATAGTTCTGATATTCTTAGGGTCGGAGGACGAATAGATAACGCGCATACTGATGTCAACAATAAACATCCAATACTTATTCCTCATGATTCGTTTTTAAGTAAGCTTTTGGTCGCTGACTCCCACGTTAAGACGATGCATGGTGGCTCGCAACTCATGATTCATTATTTGAGAGCTTTTTTATGCAGTGGAGTAGATTACGCGCGACCCCTTAATCTAAGGCTGTCAAAGGGTCGAGGAACTAAGTCCTATAAGGGGTATGTTTGTCTTTTTGTATGTATGTCTACCAAGGCTGTCCATCTTGAAGCAGCTAGTGACTTGTCATTTAAAGGTTTTTTGATGGCTTTTAGGAGGTTTGTTGCTAGGAGAGGGCATTGTAGTGACTTGTATAGTGATAACGGGACAAATTTTGTAGGAGCATCGCGAGAGTTAAAAGAAATGTTGAATGATCAAAACAGTAACTTCACTAATGAGGTATCTGATTGGCTAGCGACCAACGGTACTCAATGGCACTTTATACCACCTCGAGCACCGAATTTCGGAGGGTTGTGGGAAGCGGGAATTAAGTCTACAAAGAATCATTTGAATAAGGTTATGGGTAATTCCACCCTCACTTTTGAGGAACTTACAACCATGTTGGCTCAAATTGAGGCGTGCTTGAATTCACGGCCACTAAGTTGTGTGCGAGGAAATGAGGAGTTTGTACCATTAACACCGGGGCATTTCCTCATTGGTGAGCCACTATTATTGCCTCCTGATTGTAAATATGAACAGTCCACAATAAGCACTTTACGTCGATGGCAATTATGTCAACGAATGGTGCAAGATTTTTGGAGACGATGGTCCAAAGAATATTTATCCTTTCTCATGCATAGATATAAATGGAAAGCAATTAGTCCGGAACCTGAGATAGGGGATGTGGTGCTTATTAAGGAGGACGACTTACCTCCTGCAAGATGGCTAATGGGTATTATCGTTAAGAAACATACCGGGCTGGACAAGGTTACGCGGGTGGTAACCATAAAATGTAAGGATACGTGTTTAAAGCGACCAGTATCAAAAATTTGTGTTTTACCTACTACCGATATATTTATAAAGTAAAGAAATACCAGGGTATCTCTACTTTTTTCATAATCATCCTATTAATACTACTTTCATACCACCTTAAATTCACACTCTTTTAATATTATAGCCGCGAGCTTTTTCACGCAAGTTTTTTGTATCATTTGCAAAGAGAATAATTGTAAAAAAGGAAAACTCAAAAATGCTCTTATTGTATTATTCTTCTGTTTTCTAAAGCTAATTGATGACATTCATCGTATAATGTAGGAAGGTGATTACTGATTGTTAAAATCACAACAGAAAAACGGAAATGTTGCGGTTTCAAGCTTTTACCCTTTAACAAATTGCAGCAAAATGTTAAATGTTGCATACAATGTAATATTGCATTGTGTTTTTTATTGTTTATAAATACAAAACACATATTATCACAACTTAGAGCTGAAGACAATCGACATTATGTTGATTTAAAGAACAAGTTTCCTGCTTTTTAGGGTTCCGTACCCAAAGGGTAAAAACAGAACCCTATTACTAAAACTTCGATGTCTGTACGTCTGTTTGTCACCAGGCTGTAACTTAAGAACCGCTATAGCTAGCCTTCTGAAATTTTCACAGATTTTTTATATCTATTGCCGCTATAACAACAAATACTAAAAACAAAATACCTAAATTTAATACTTAATACTAAATACGCTTCCCATACAACAAATGTGATTTTTTTGCTATTTTTTGCTCTTAATCAATAACGGCAACACATAGGCAATTGAAGTGTTCACAAAATACTTTATTGTATTTGTACTCTAAAAATTAATAATAAAATTTAAATAAATTAAATAATTAAGGGGGGCTCCCATACAAAAAATACAATTTGTAGCCTATTTTTGCTCTGTAGTGGTACGGAACACTTCGTGAGCGAGTCCGACTCGCACTTGGCCGAACATTTAAATATTAATGACGAAATTACCTCTACGTTAATATTGGTACAGAACCTTTAGCATTATATTTTAACTTTAGTGTTATTAACGCGAAAGTGAGTATACCTACATAATATTTTATCTGCAGTTATCTCAGCTGCTATCATAGCATAAACCGCATAATCGATTTGGTCAAAATTTGCTATGGAAATACCTTTAGTCTTGGAGAAAGGACTTTGATTGAAAGGAGAAATTAGAAAATGTATTTCCTCAATGAATCCTTAAAATTAATATGACACAATAAGTAAAATTATAACTGCAAATTCAGTACAATACATCAAAAATTTATATTTTTGCGTGCATTACGTCGAGAATGTTTCAAAAATCTGTTAATATAACCTTCATATTTCAATAAAATAGCGTATAATTTGGCAAACCACCAACTTGTCCCGAGGTCCCAGAATAATACAAATACACACAGTAGCCTAACTTGGCCGTATTTTTGAAATCGAGTTTGTGCTTCTCTGAGACATCAGACAGGTTATTCGCGCACGCGTGCGCGAATAACCTGTCTGATGTCTCAGAAATGGTCGTCACGAATGTCAAATTAGTACGAATTTAGACCAATTGAATTGGTCTAAATTTGACATTCGTGAGTTTGACAGTGTTTGACAATTCATTTTTTGAATTGATTGAGAGGAATTGCTATGCGACCATTTTAGCCCCGCTGTTCTGTGGGAATATTCAAAAAGTTTTTGACAGGTCCATTAGTCGATAGATTTTTGACAAAGATATAGCTAACCCACGTATCTACTTCCTAAAGTCTAAATCACGCTTACGTGTGCGATTAAATACTGAAAAACAAAGAAAAACAATAGTTATAGTAAAAACAGACATCCTGCCAGTTTATTATTTTTCTGTCTGCCATCATCATAACCATTTTTTAATTTATTTAACACTTTATTGTACCTACGCATTAAATAAATAATGGTACAATTAACATGGAAAGACAACACAAAGGAACTGTTTATTGTTAGAACCCATACAGCAGGCCATGACAGAAAAGACAGCAGCATTTTTTTTTGAAAAATGAAATGATTGATTGATATGAAGATGATCTACTGTATGTAACTTATAGTGCGGTTGTCGTGTGAATGCGAGATGCGGTAATGCGGTTACAACCTCTCGTTCTGTAATTAGGGTATTTAATGGCACAATAGCACCCGTAACGGTCTCCATCAGATAGCATTGTAGTCCGGGGCCGCTTAAACACTCTCTTAATAGCCGTGAAAGCACAAAACGTATATTTAAATTAGTGGAATTAAATGTGGTTTACGCCATAATGATCTGTTACCGTATAATACACGTGATAATTATACCTACTCAGCTTTTTAACTTTCTGCCGTTTAATTTATTCATATAATATGCTTGGGTTCCATATTGGTGTTCTTAATTCTTATTATAAGTGTGTATTTAATATCTTAAAAAATTTACACAAGAAAGTTGTGTTATAATGATAACTCAGGAAAAGCTGACCTGAATTGGCTGAAGATAATAATTTATCTTTTTATCCCATTCCCGTAGTATGTGTGTGTAAGTTGTGTAACAAGACGTAACTGGCAGCAAAACGGTAAAATTAGTATTAATATCGGTTTAGCAGAAGTACTTTGAAGTAAGTATCAGAGAATTTAAGATTCATAGGCAGATGGGGGACCTACGTAATTTGCTTGCGTTATGTCAAACCCAGCCGATAGATCATAATTATCACTGAATAAACATGATCCTACCAAATGACGTACGTCACTCAACTGCCTATGAATCAATAATTTCTAGATACATAGATTGGGAATAAAATTGAAAGAGGAAATAATCGGCCAAGTGCGAGTCGGACTCGCGCGCGAAGGGTTCCGTACCATTATAGAGCAAAAACAGGCCAAAAATTGTGTTTTTTGTATGGGAGCCGCCTTTAATTTTTTATTTTATTTTAATATTGTTATTAAATATTAAAGAAGACATATAACTAAGGACTTCGAGAAAAAATCAAGTATCAAGTACCTACCTGTTGCCATTATTGATATAGAGCAAAAAAGCCAAAAAATCACGTTTCTTGTATGGGAGCCCCCCTTAAATATTAATTTTCTTTTGTTTTTAGTATTTGTTGTTATAGCGGCAACAGATATATACATAATTTCTGAAAATTTCAACTCTCTAGCAGCTAGAGAGTTGAAATTTTCAGAAAGCTATCTAGAGTCTAGCTATTACCGTTATTGAGTTACAGCCTGGAGACAGACGGACAGACAGACAGACAGACAGACAGACGGACAGACAACGAAGTCTTAGTAATAGGGTCCCGTTTTTATCCTTTGGGTACGGAACCCTTAAAAAAAGAGAAGTGTGGAATATGAACTTCGTAGATATAAAAAATTTCATCATCATCATTAAAAAATTCATTTACCAAAAAATTGCATCAATAGAACAGAAAAAGCCACCACACCGTCAGACGTATTCGTAAAAAGGCAATTGAATTTCGTCGGATGCCGGACATAGTCGGGGGGCAGGTGGTCCCGGCGACGCTAATGAACACAATGAAGACGTATTCCACCAGTATCCGGCGTTGATCGATTGATGGAGTCGCGTAACCAGAGTCCCTAGCCAAGATTTTTCTTTATCGCATAGTTATACAATCGCCGACCATGTATTAAACTGATATCAGACGAGTCGAACGTCAACTTCTTATACGCTTGTATCAATTTCATACATTTTGAGCGGCGATACTATAAAGAAGCATAAAGAAGACGTCTTGGCTAAAGGGCCAGGAGGTTTTTGTATGCGACCGTATTTGCATACGCGACGCAGGGAGACGACGTGCTAGAAACGTTGTACGATTAGCATACGTCGCTGATAATCGTCATTAGGGGGCCATATTTATGGCAGCCGATTTCGCATTCGATATTTAAATTTCCGAGCTCATAACTTAAGAATAAAACTAAAATCATTTCAAAGTGAAAGTTATAAGTTGGGCAAGACCAGCTATATTTTTTAAAGTAGCTGGTAATAAATGGGCAAGGTACACAATCATAATTAGGTATACCATACCTTCCTTTTCTATCCAGTGTCCTATTACCTTGTCAGAGGACATAAAGGCTTTAGCATTTCGTGTAACCTAGCACCAATACATCTAGTTTAACGACAACAGTCACAGTTAAGTAACAATTTGCATAAATTTAAATAAACAAATTGCCAACCAGGAACGTCTTAAAATTAATTCGAAACTTAACACATGCATAATGCTTTTAATTAGAAAAATTACACGTGACATCGCAAAAAATATGTTATTATTCCTCTCGACATAATTAAACAAGACAAGTGATTATGCAAAACGTCGTATGATCGTATGTTAATTTGTTGATGGGACGATTTAACACCCCTTGGTATCATTTGTTGCCAATTAGGGGCCCGTATCGGCCATCTACAAGGGACAAGATGTACCAACGCTTTGTATTTCGCTAAACGTGTTTATAATGTTGAAAATGAACCGTTTATAATAACGAAGATCGAGATATTATAATTTAATTACTAAACAGTATAATAAATATTTATTAAACTGTTAACACTTCAAAAAATTGAGTAAAGGAATTAAACGTATCGGCCAAAATACGTTTGCTGCTAGCATTTGATACTTTTTGGTCGCCTTGTCACTTGTGGTTTTGCTATTTCAGTGTAGATAAGGTAATAAACTTACTGTCTAACTTATTATTTTTAGGCGCAGTGCAGACCATGGACAATCCTTGACGCACTTTTTGTCTGTGGAAATAGAACCTATGCAATTATGTGCAGTAACGCAGCGGACTTTTTGCGCGTCGTGTGCGTTACTGCATATTATAATTGCATAGACGTTCTATTTACCACAGACTAAAAAGTGCGTCACGGATAGTCTGTCGCCTAATAGGTATCAATTTTACCAGTTATTTTAAACATTCATATTGGTTGCTTGTAAGCACTAAGCATGCGAAAGGAGTTCTAGATTATCGTATCGTATCGTAGAGCTACCCATAGCTTTTTTTGTTAAGACTACCTACAGCTGTTTTCTGTAGCTACTAATCACTAATTAATTTAAGTTTGATAAAGTCTCGAAGAAATACAGCTACTATTTATTTATCACATACAATTGAATTCTAATCACGCTATAAATAATTTAAGACAATTATAAAAACACGAAATTTAATTTACTTCCAACGTGAAAACTTTACGATGCATTCTCGTTAGCCAGACGCAGGAAACAAAAAGGGCCTATTAATTATTTATGAAAATATCTGTTAAACCCTTTGATTATATTTAAATACATCGGGCCCCTAACTTACTTTTGACAAGCTGCTAATCATATTCAAAGGCGCACCTTGCGATATTTTGATGGCCGACGTTTAGAATTTAAAATATTAAGTCCCAAGGCACAAGATCACTCGATCTTTAACGCACGAATCTGATGATGGACAGGTGGAAAAGGGTTTGTTGCTTTTATTAACTCCTACGTCATTACCGCGCCCTGCGCCATGCGTCCTGAGTCCTGCACGTTACGCCACTTGTGTCTACGATTTTATCGTTAAATTTTTTATTGAACTTATTACCCCTATTATTACAGTTCCACTTCAATGCAACCGTGACAGGTAAAGGGCTGTTGTATTACGAACAATCCACGTCATGTTTTGTACAATGTATTGTACCTAGTACTCGTTTAAAATAATATATGAAGGTAAAAGTATGAAATCTAAATCGGGATTTGAAAAATCTAGATTTTTCTTCATTCAAAAACAAATAGTAAGTAAGTACCTATATGAAAAAACTACCATAGAATAATTTCTACAGTAAATTGGGCAGCGCTTTATGCGACCAAATTTTAGAATACCTATTTTATATTTCATGAAATTCAACGCTAAATTACTCAGCTCTACGTCTAAAAGTTAATACTTATTTACATAACAAAGGCAATATTCGTGTAAATAAGGCTTATTGCTTCAATTTTAAATCGCTTAACTAACAAACGTAATTACTTCATATATAACAATTAAAAAATTTGAATAAAATAACGTGTTTGACCATCTGGCGTGACCGAGTAATGTATGCGAGAATTATCAAATAATTTCTCGAATGTACGCTATAAGGCGGGCTGTTTGCATCGCAATTAAAAACACATCAACCGAATATCCTGCGCGAGCCGCCGTGACGATCACCTATCTTGATCTACCTAAGTATTTACATGACAGTGTACGATTGTTTCTTCACTTTTTACATACACAGTGGAACTTCAAAGTATATGAGTAACAACAGAGACGCAACAAGATTTTCATACCAACTCTACATATTTTATTACATTTTGCTGTTAAACTCTTTAAAACTACCAAATTTTAATATTTGAAAAAGATAAATTGTCTCTTAGTGTTACCATAAGTGTAGCATTAATAGCTAGGTGCTATAGCTACTAACCTACATTAAAATTCCTTTTTTTGTTCTCTTTTTTTTTTGAGTTTTTTACGCCGGTTCTTCTCGCCTGGTTAGTTCCCGAACCGGTGGTATAGGCATCTTAGTTTCTTCGTTCTTTCTACGACGTTCAAAAAGAGTATTTATGATAACTATTTTGAATAAAAAGATATTTTATTTATTTATTTAAACATGCCACTTTTTAACAGCTACACATACATGATACATACCTCCAAAGACCAACCAATCGTTTTCGTCAAAATTCGTACAATAGCCTAGTAAGCTAAACGAATTTTGACAAAAGCAGCTTACACAATAGGCAAACACATCTATTACAAGCTTTACATTTACCTGGTACATAAAGTAAACGAATGGGCCAATGAGCGAGACCATAAAGGACTAATTGCGAGGGGAATGCTCACCAATGGGTAAGCATTAGGGTACACTGGCGCGCGAAAGTGTCGGCCAATTACAACGCTCATTAACTATTCTTATCATTCAATTAATGCTTACAAGTATATTAATTACTTTAATGCTCGCGTCGAAGGCGTTTTTGTATTTATGGTATGTTAATTCAATCGTAGGTGGTCTTGAATTTATTATTTTCTATCAATGATTTTTTTTCAAAAACCTTGGTAGAATGAAATAAGTGCGTGTTATAGAGGAATATTTTGTTTTCGGTAAAGTTTAAACAGACAGAAAGTAAAATTATTATGCATGTTAATTGTTTACCGTGGCTCGAGTGCGCCTCCACTTTGAAATTTTAACAACAAAACAAAATTGACCATAGAGTTTCTACTCTTCGACTAACAATCGGGATAGTTACATCGAGGAAAGTGGAAGTAAAACTCTATAGGAGTTCTACTACTACTTACCTGCTACTTACCTTGTAAGTTGTATGTAATTTGGTCCTGCGGGTTATGTCAAACCCAACCAACAACCCAACATATTTCTTGACAAGCGACCAAACACGTCATGTAGACTCGGCAATTCAGCCCAAATCTGTTTCTCTTAGCGCAAGGACACATCTTCCGAACGTACGGCGCCGAAAGTCCAACCACGGAAGGTTACGCACTAACTGAACGAGGCGTTATTCACGCTGATGTGTCATAGAGAAATAGATTGCGAGCGTGTTGAGCCCAACGTTCAGTGCCGAACGTTCTGCAGATGTCTCGCGACACTTATACTACTTTACTTTACAACTACTTTATTTATTAATTGGAACGGAGTACCTTAACGCGCGTTGCGAAAGGGGGCTAGACCGAAAAAGTTGTAACGACACTTTTTCATTAGTACCTGCATGGTATTAATAATTAAAAACTATATAATGTCGTTATTTATACCAGTGTATATAACATTCCACATTCGAAATACAAAAAAGTTCGAAATACAAAAATGACCCTTTCGTAATTTCATAAGTCTACACCGTTGGCTGCGCAGCGACACGGAAGCGGCTACTGTTGCCATTGTGTTGAATTAGTCGTTACAGTTGTTTGTGTCACCAAAAGTGCCGACACTTTTGTCACCTGTCTACACACGCCTTTAAAAAGAATATATTTTTTTAGGAATCGTCGGCGTAATTGTTAAATATTCTAACTGAGAAAGACCGCGCCCGTCTAAAGAGTTGTATGAACAGTTGTAACGAGTTAAAACGCCTAATCTTATAGGCAGATATCGGTAATTTTATTGCTCAAGTGTATGCATATTCCATACTAGCTATAATATTACGGTTGTGGAAGTGAGTATGCCTGTATGTATATAAAATACTTTGTTCCTTGTAGAATAATAATTATTAATTTTAGCCTTGGGAACGGTTAAAGGAAACTGGATAATTTTGGTATAAAAATTACTTTCGGTGAAAAGCGCATCAAAGTTGTATGTTTGAATAGCTATTATCATAGGCATAATAGCTTACATCGTCATCTTTTAATTTGCCCCACATAATACATTTTAACACACAATAAATTAGAGCGACGTAGAGGAATTCATATAAATCATAAATATGGACCCTCATCATCCGAAATATAATTTACAACCTTGTACTAATAATTAAACAATAGAGAGCAATGTGTCAAAATATACTCACAATACCTCGCGACCTGAAAGGATCGAGTTGAAAGGCCATCCACAAAGGCTGCCACTCCAATGATTGGACACAAAAAATACTATGAACTACTGAAGCAGTTATTAGGACCCCCAATAGGACCCCACAAAAGCCTCCCGCGGTGGCTCTGAATGACATTAATCCTTTTTTAATTCTGTCGCC
This sequence comes from Polyommatus icarus, assembly GCA_937595015.1. NCBI lineage: Eukaryota > Metazoa > Arthropoda > Insecta > Lepidoptera > Lycaenidae > Polyommatus > Polyommatus icarus. The sequence continues at coordinate 14,536,899 of OW569326.1, forward strand.
ATCGTGTATTGTTATGCATCGTGCAGGTCGGTAGTTATTACCTAGACTGTGTGGCATCGTCTGACTGTTTTTTTTAAGATCACTGTACCAGTTCAAACGTAGTCAAAGGAAACAACCTCTGAGGTAAAAATATGTTTCTATTGTTGTCGCGATCACCTGTGCTCGTATGGGGCTTGAATCTTCATGGGTTAATGGTGGTGATGATGATGCTGATAAATGTGATCTGCATAGTAGCATAATACAATATCTTTGCTTTTTTAAACAACGCTGAAACTCTCTAAAGTCCAACATGTATAAGGAATCTGAAGTTCTGTTCAGTACCTTCGGAAGTATACCACGGGGTTTATAACTGTAGCTGTGGTGCAAAATCTTACTTTTTGGTAGCTGACAAAAGGGAGGTAGCTAAGGTAAAGCTAAGCTAAGAAAATGCATCACAAAAAACTAAAATATCCACAGCCGAACAAAAAAGTACCTAACCTTCACCTTTTGACGTCGGTAAAGTCGAATATATTTGAGACAAAGATATTTTGTATTTGTGTATCGGCACTGGAACCTAGCGCTTTACGCATTACGAGTATCACCGGCTCCCATTTTGAGTGCCAGCGCCGGCAGCCATTGTTTTATATCTCGGCTGCCGGCAGATTACTTACCGCCAGTTCCCATCCATACTAATATTATAAATACGAAAGTGTGTCTGTCTGTCTGTCCGTCTATCTGTTACCTCTTCACGCTCAAACCACTGAACCGATTTTACTGAAATTTGGCACGGAGATACTTTGAGTCCCGGGAAAGGACATAGGATACTTTTTATCCCGGAATAATGTACGGTTCCCGCGCGATAAACGAGTTTTGGCGCAACAGAGTTGCGGGCGTCATGTAGTTACTGATATTTTTGGGAGCCGGCGCCGGCAGCGGAGGCACTCCCTATATATTATTATGCATCGATATGGAAGCTAGAGTACGTGTTGCTATTGTGTTGAATTGATTATTACAATTATAATCTAGACTCGTAACTACTTTCAGCTCAAGTCTTTGACCTGATCTCAGGGTAGACTTGGGGCGCCTCTAGGCATAACTTGTTATTTAATCATGTGATTCATTTCTTAAAAATGGCTGCTCAATTAACCTTCGAGGTTTTGGAGCAACATAAATAAGGCTGTATTTACAATGGCCGGGGCTCATCACGCTTCAATAGACGCGTTAGACAATCACTGATAAACTGATAAAGAAGATAATGCTAATATGAACAAATGTAAGGCGATAACTCAATGTCCGTTCAGCTGTGGAAATGTGGAATGAGAACATTTTAAATTTTCTACTTTTTAGAAAATCAGTGCACCTTTTAAAACGCATAATGAATTTTATAGGTACAGGAACAATTATTAACCTTTAAGGTGCAGTGGTTGTTGCAACTACGTAAAATGGGTTTTTTAAATAACGTTTTTTGTTAAGGAAATGTCATAATTTAAGTATAAAAAAGTACCATTTTAAAATTGAGAAACTTTCCTATACGCAAAGGTATATCAGTACACAATTTGAAAAATTCTGCTCGATAGAAAAAAATCTCAAAGATGACTCTTATAACGCTGTTTTTCATAATTAAATCATTTTATGGCTAAATTACACACTTTCTAGAAAAAACAAAAAATGTAGCACATTTGTCATGACCTAACCTAAACGATTTGATATATTTGATTTGTGTAATACTAAAAACAAAAGGTTTTTTCTCCTATTTCCTATTATCAAGGCAATTCGCGAGCGCGTAACCGCCACTGTACAAGGCGCGCTGATATGAATGTTATTATAATGTCCTTTACGTCGATATTCGTACTGACAGACATCGACCTGCTAATTTTCGGGACTACTGGGCCTTAACTAAGGACGCGCGGTCTCGCAGACCGCTCATACCCTGCAAGAATCGCATCTACCCTACTTCCTCTTAAGCTTCACACTTGCGGCGCTCAGTAGCTTCAGTTTTAGTCGAAAAATGTATTCTGAAGCAAAAAAATTCGACGCCGACTGCAAGTTTGCAAAGTTATTTCGGTTTGAACTTCGAGCGCGGTCTGTGAGACCCCATGTCCATGCTTCCCATACAAAGTATTATGTTTGTGTTTTCGGTAGTGCGCGATCAATTTCTAATTAAATGTCTTGAAATAATTTCTTCCTATGTTTATAGTGAAATTCTTTGTTGTTATAAATAAAAAACTTGGAATCAGTCAAACGATTGGAATATTGTACTGAAAATGTTCTAAGGAACAAATTCGGGTCTAGGAGAGCTAATATTTGGGATTTTTTTACAGCAAATACTAATTGGATCTGTCTAGATAATTAAAATGAATACTAACTGCAATACTTTTAGTTATATTTAAGCTATGTGGCCTTTATACATGTGAAATGGCTGCCAATAATTTTGTCCATGTTCGACCTATGTCAAAATTTTTATGTTACATGTTCAGAAGTTGAAATTCCATTTTTTTATATTGAATATGGCTTATATTAATATAAAATTAAGGCAAAAAGTTTTAAAACTTATGTTTATTTTATAAAAATGTCATTTTTTCGTCACAGGTGAATGAAAGTCTTAAAAGTGACTTTTTTGCTTAAAATGCTTCATTTTACAATATAATTTAGAATTTTGGATATTTAACCCATACATTCTCTAAATCAATTGTACGTTAAGGTATTTAAGTAAAAATAATACAAAAAAAACTTTCAATTACCTAAAAAACACATGAAAATACGAGCGGTCTATCAGACCCCATGTCCATAAGTATGTTACAACTTTTAGATGTCCATAGTTAAAGGTTAATAATTAGTCTGTAGATATTAATTTTTATTTGGAATAATATCAAAATCAAAACTGTAGCTATATTTACTTTTAATAATATAACAAAATTTATAAGGCTGCTTTTTAACAAAATTTTAAATTGGATAGAAAATCTATGTACTTATTAGATTAGTCTGCTTCTATTTAAATTCTTCTCTGAAAATATGTCCGCTTCCATACTCTTGAGCATAATCTTTATGAGGTGCGCGCGCGCACAACAAGGGGCTCTAACTAGCCCGCACAGAACACTGACGCTAAGTCTAAATTATGGCCTCAGTAAATAATCAGTCATCATCGAATCGTGCATTTTACGCGTGAGGGGACTGAGATCTTCGTTCACGATGCTCACTGCCCGATTTATTATCTCAATTTACAGCTCCTTTAGTAAATATATCGCTGGTCAAGATAAATACGATGCATGATCTGTGCTATTGAAAGCTTGATTGATTCAACTGATATTATGTTCTTTGTTGCAGGATGCTGCAAGAAGTTTGGTGATGGTGAGTAATCTCAAAAGATACGTTATGTTTATGACTAGCTCTAAAGATAGCATAGCATTGTACTAATATGTATTCTGTGGCATTGCTAAAGATGTAAGATTGTCAAGATTAAATGCGCCTGGCAATACAATTTCAAATCAAAAATCCATACTAAATGGTGTCTCAAACCGCTAATTACATTTTAATAATATTTTGGCATAAAGATATTCGGTATGAGGTCCAATAAAGAATGTAGGATAAATTTATTCCCGGAAACAGGTCGGTTTCCGCGCAATAAACAAATTTTGGCGGTTGCGCCTTGCGGGTCAAATCTAGTCGAAATAAAGCTCAGCTGCAGCTTGATGCAGGCGATGCGAAGCATTTTTAACCGACTTCCAAAAAGAAGGAGATTATATTATGTTCGTTTCTAAATGTGCCGTTGAAAATTGGAATAAACGTGCCAACACTGCGGGCGGAAAGTCTGTCAATAATACAATATCTTATGTTGGTAGCAATGTGTCGCCTCGTCATGTTACAGTGTACCATCAGTACAGATAGCTCGGGATCCTATTGATACGAGTATAAACATCTTTATATCAGTAGGTTTCCAAGCTATTTGAACATTCTCATGACAATTCATATTTTCACCGGCTGCGGTAATCGGCTAGAGCTCGTCCGCCGAGCGCCGTGAACGCGGAACGACACGAAAACGGAATTACGTTTGACAGTAAATAGTGGTGTAAGTCAATGTTCGTGCGCGGCCGAAGTATCGACAGGATAATGAGAAGATCGACTCCGCGCTCACGAGTACATCGAGAGAGCCTACATCGTTATTAATACTGTCTGTTCGAGTCAGTACTCGAACTGGTACTTCTAATATCGGTACAATTGTCTGTATGTTCCTAAGCATTCTCCCCGATTTGCCTAACTGAACTAACCGAACCCAACTTGTATTATTAGAATTGCTTTACCGGGCTTTTTTTGCGTTGGGGAAATGCAAACGCATTCCCCAGACTACCCAGACTACCGGGATATGTGGGACTCCCGGGGGGCGGAAGGCCGCGCCCAGGCAAACCCACTAAAACCCCAACGGTGTTCCTGCTCTTCCGCTTAAGGCAGAGCCACGGGATAACCGGAATAAACAACCGCGACCCTGCCAGCGGATGCCCCTAAAGGCTTCAGTGCATGGCTGTTAGGGCCACACTGTCACTACGACGCGATGCCCGGAACACTTAGCTCATCGCGGCTCAGTGATGTTGGGCGACAGCGTCCCCTCGCCGTCACCTTGTGCTCCCCAGCTAAGTCGGGACGCCGGGCAATGTCTGACCCTTTGCCTACACCTTGGCCTCCTCCGAGGGTCGAGTGACTTTGCCTCGCTTCTACGCTCCGACTCCTCTTTCGCTGGCATCACCTCCTCGGCAAATGGGTTAAGAGGGAATGAGAGAGTTGACGAATTAGCCAAGGAGGCCGCGCTGGGATTGAAGAGGAAACCCGACTACGATCTGTGTCCTGTTTCATTCATCAAGCGTATTTTAAGAGAGGATACGGTTGAGGAATGGGACAGGAGATACGAAGTGGGAGGGACGGCCGGAGTCGCGAAGCTCTTTTTCCCAAGCGCTGCTGCTGCACACAAAATAGTCAAGAAAATAGACATAACGCACCACATTACACAGATACTGACTGGCCACGGCGGATTCGCCTTCTACTTGAACAGATTCAAGTTGAAGGAGGATCCGTCGTGTTCGTGCCAGCCCGGAATTGAGGAGACGGTTCCTCACCTGTTACTCGACTGCCCAATTTTTGCTAGCAATAGATATGATATTGAGCAGAAATTGGGCATATCGATGACGGGTGAGAACCTGCCTTCCATCCTGGGGGGCAAAAAGAGGGAAATATTTCTCTCCTTTTGTAAAGAGATTGTAAATCGCAAGCCACTGCTCAAACGCGTGGTCTTTCACTTGATTTCTATATATTTTTCTTGAATATAGCCTGCCTCACGCTCACCCTGGCAAAGCCAGTAGATATCGGCCAACGATTTGGCTTTGAAGTATATTCTTGCAACATGACGCAAGCCGACAAAAGAAATTGAAAAAAAAATTAAAGATGAGAAATATTGCAAAACTACTAGAGAGAGAGTTGCAACTTATATCGACGCTTCTAAATTCGCAACGCCCATTACGAGTATGCTAATCTGATATTTGAAAAATAAGTAATATTAATATGATAAATCGTCAACATCAAACTTCCTACTTAGTGTAAAATAAGAAGCTAATGGTCCAAATTAGTGTTTATGAGAATAAAAATGAGTAATGGCTCGCAATTTTGTGGGCTAAGTGATATTAAGTGAGTGGGCTGATTTAATGATCCGCCTCTAGTTATCATGCATCACGGCGACCGACATCCTTCGCCTTAAAACAGTTGAGCTTTTAATAAGAAATCATTAGAATAATGCACAGAGTAGAATAACAATCGAGAACCGTGAGGATTTTTTCAGTGCCATGCCGTTCTCTTACAACTTTACAAGTAATGCATCGTTCTTTAAACAAAATTACGATTTTTGTAAATAAGTATTGTCCTTATGACAAAGTTATTGTATGAAATATAATACATTATTTTTTGACTGAAAAGAATGTTACAATATCAACCTACCTACCTATTTTCATTAGCAAATGAAAACTTGCAGCACCTCAACATCCATATCGAAATTGTCGTTTTTATCATGTGCCGAAAATGTAATTTTGCATCATTCAAGATACTTCTGCGCCCATTTTTTTAATTCAAAGAAAACCTCTTGATCGCGCTTATTCTGTGTAACCTCCGGAGACGTAGAGGATAATGATTGATTGCCCCCAAAACGGCGGACGGCGGAATTTATCGCATACATCCTCCGTCTCGCTCTGATCACAGAGCCACGGTAATTCAGATAGGCTTCACCGGCAACTGAAATTCAAATCATCAAAACTTAATTTGAATGTTTCCATACAAAACTTAATAGAGCGGATTCTTTCGGTTGCATTTACAATTTTGCATTTTATATAAACGAGTAAATAACTAAATACCGATATTGTACATAATATTTTTCGGTCTTTAATTAACTAACCTAAGAGTAAGTTAAAATAAAAGCGCCAGTTTCGATAGCGAAGTTAGATAAAGTCAGTAATATAATATAGTATTTGACATAAGGCATCATTGACTAAGCAGTCTAAAGTATCTATAACATATTAGTCTGTGTCGCCATTCGAGACTGAGATGCAGATTTATACGGACTCATTAGAAACTGCACTTCACTTCCTCTCTTGACGAAAGGATACTTAAAAATAAAAATGTAGGCTTCTCGTAATAAGTCGAGACGGTCAGATTTCTATTATTTTCATCTAAAAATTGGTAGAATTTTTAGCTAAAAATATAATATACTTATATCGCGATGTGATTAACTAAATAATATGAAATTAGTGTCTTGTTTATGAGATCTTCATTCTTTAAAAACTCAATTTCATAACAATTTATCTATTTTACGAACATCTAACACAACGAGCTATTATAGAATTAGGGCCGATTCACACCGGATCGGCAGCGGCCTGCAGCGGCGCGAAGAGCACTTTTAGTGCGAAATAATTTTAAACTTTATTTACATACTTATAACTAAAACGCCGCTGCCGGCCGCTGCCGGCCGCTGCCGATCGCGCCTCTGCCGACCGCTGCCTGCCGCTGCCGGCCGCTGCCGATAAGGTGTGAATCGGCCCTAACAGGTACTGCTCGCTGGCTCGCCTTATCAGCCAAAATCAACCTCGAAAGTCACAAATTAACGTCCACGATAGTTTTAATTATAATCTCTCAATAATAGAGCACCGACCAATAATAAAATTACAGAGTAAGTCGTTACCTTTGAACAAAAAACCGCTAACCATAAATACTATTTAATAAATAAAAGCTCACAAAAAAGTTGAACAAATTACGTATCGCTCCTATAAATCATCATTTAACAGTATGTTTTACAAGTGCTGTTATTATTGTGTGTGATTTACAACTGGGCCGGCTATTATCATTAAAACCTGTGATATTTGAACCCTCTGGGATGGGCGCTGCCGCCAGACAAACGTCGAACAGGTGAAGCGGTCACCGATAGCGTTTTTACAGCCACGACCTGCTATAAAGACTAGATACAAAAGTTGGCTGTTCGACAAGTGTATGAAGTTAAGTTTCGGTGTAATCATGTTGTTAGTTACTACAATATTTAGTAGCTACTTAGTATGACATTCACATTATACCTTAGAATGAGGAATTAGGATATTTTAATTATTCTTGGTAGTTGCTCGTGTAAAAACTTGGAAAACTTAAAGAAAAACTCGACGATCGCGTCAATTATTTTTTTGTTAATATTTACTAGCGTTGATATTATTACTGTGCCGATGATTTATAAAAAAATAACGACTTGAGCTGAATCTCAAAAATCCTGAAGTTTTGCAAAGACTTTATTTTAAACAGTTTCACACTCCTACCCGCTATTTCCTTATATCAACGTAAAAAGGGGTTTAAACGGAGTTTATCTACGTCAATACATCACCCGCACGATCTACCTTTCTCCACGGTTTTTGTTTCTGTTTTTGTAAGCGGGCGAGTGTCCGACATGTTGATCTAACACCGGCGCTAATTACTGGCTATTAGTTATCCCTTATCTGCGATAGCGTTATAATTGTCCGAAACAACAAAAACACCGCGTCTATTGTTATTTATCTATTTTATTTCATTCGATATATCTATGCTATTTTGTTATTTTTGACTGCACTGCGTACGTACTTATCGAACTGATTGGTTATAGGCACAGAGTTAGATATACTTATTATAGGCATTCAGTTTGCCAAAAAAGTAAATATTTATATAATTTATTAATTGTTCGTACTCGTAATTAAGATAAAAAATATTCAACACTCCACGAAATTGGCTGTACTTCCTTACCTTTCAGATTTTTTATTTCATTTCGTATTTTGGCTGATTTCTTAACTACCCACCTTAAACTATCGCAAAGTTTAATAACTTAAAACTCTAGTTCCGATAATTTGGGAGAGCCAAGTCTCCGCACATGGAGATTTAAAATGTTTATGTGGAATTTTTTACTGTAAACATTTCAGTAACATTTAATATTATTATATTGAAATATTGCTTCAAGCCCGAGTAATAACATGTCAGTGCGCAAACTCGGCTCGAACAAGAAATATATAAGCTTATTAAAAGTGAGTCGATCAAAATCAATTAGTGCGATATTGCGAGCGCCGCGTCATAAACGTCTTTATCTAGAATCAGCGCCGATTCTGCGTACGCGCCGCTGACTCGCTACCTACGGACTACACGGACAGATTTAACATTTAACCGGAGATTAAACGACGGTTATCTCGGTATCATAGTATTAAATGTTGGGTTTTCCTCAAATTTATAATTTTACTATTATTTTCTTGCGAATAGCATATATTATTTATATCATAAAGAGATGGAAGTTCTTGAATTTTGAGTCCTACTCTCAATATGGTTTGATAAATGATAATTATTAATTAATAATTAAGTACTCAATATTTTATTTTTACATATTTCAAAACGTTTATTTTTGCGAACTATTGAGTGCATTATCGATCGATCGATTTTTACGATAAAATTGATGATATCTATAGGTGTAATGACGCCATAGCCAAAATTATCTAGGTTAAAATATAGGAATACCTAGTAATAATATTTTGTAAAAGAAGGGAGTAGATTTTATCTAGGTAAAGTGATAACATTTTTCATGGTGCTTATAACTAACTTATAAGTGATTAAAACATACTATTTAGTCGATGCTTATCTCTGAAATCGAAGAAATCAATTAATGTCCATACTGGCTACCTGCCTCGGTAAATGATTATGATTTTATGACAAACTGACGCTATTAAAATGCTAGGAATGATTGTTGCTCATCTCATAACATAATAAAGTTAAAACCACTGTCCGTACAGACTTATAACTTATAAGAAAAACCTGTCTGCAGTTTAAAATATGTTATGACTTATATTATAACACGCAACAGGTTTTTATCAGACTTCGTTTGAAGGGTTAAGTTTTTAGCTGTAGGTAGGTATGTTTCTGTATATATTTTTTTGACACAATCTATGGCCTTAAAGGTAAATGGTACAATCACCTCGCAGGAGAGGCCATCTTGTTCGCGAAAGTGACACTTAGAAAATTCGGTTCGAGATGGGTTCGAGATAGTTGGGTACTACCCCGAAGTGCGTTTGTCTTCGCGAATTCAAATTTCGAACTCTTCGAGACGAAGCCGCGTTCGAGAAGTTGTATAACAATAAAATGACGCAAGTTGAAATCTGTAAGTTGACAGGGTGAAGGCTCCCGCGGCGACCGCGTGATACATAGCCCGGCGCTCGCGCACTGACATTACCTCGTCCGTAAACAAACTCCGGTTCCCATGCTCACTCTGATCAGTCTTTCAATTCGATGGTATTGTCTGTGGTACATGACAGGGGTCTTAAAATGCCAAATGAATAAGAAATAATATAGACGTCTATCGAAGTAGGTCATTTTTCTGGATGAAATCGAATAGAACACGTCACGTGTTCTACATTATGGTATTGCGCATGTCCATGATCAGCTCTCACTTACCGTCAGCCATCAGGTGAGTCGTTAAAAAATCAAAATCAAATATTTTTACAAAATTCTTTCTGAACGTCGAAACTATGGTGACTACCACGGAACACCGGTTCATTAGCTTATAACCGAGAAAATATTTTACCAAAGATATGGAATAATTTATCTTTCCAAATTCCAAAAAATAATATAACAATAATATTATGACTTATAGCTAATTAGTAATAACACAAGTTTGCTAATTTACTGCTGCTTCAGTTTATTAAATTACAATTATGAAAATATAGATGTTTGAACATTTTTGTCTAATTTAATATTATGGTGTCTGAAAACTGTCAATTTCTTGACTAAAGTCATTAATTAATTAATTTAAAAAATTAAAATAAAAGACGGTGCCTTAATTACATTTAAATAAGAAACCATTAAAACCCCCGAATGTGACCTAATCTTCCAAATAAAAGACGAAACATTTGATGGGACCATTTGACCCCATGTCGTTTCCGCGGGCCATCGATCAAAGCGAGCATTTTACAGTCAATCGCGGATAACAATCAGACGCAGGTGCACACTAACCCTTCCTGGGATTATAGTGACCCGCGGCCGAAACAAACATGCTAAACTCCGATTAAGGCTTGCTAAAAAATAACCCTATAATGCCACTTAGGCACTTAGGAGTTTTTAATTTCTTGTTTTTTTTTTTTCTTGTTTCTGTATATTTGTAATATCTTGTATTTTACCCAAACACGAAGGGAAATATTATGAAAGGGAATTTTAGCAGTCTATGTACCTTTGAAGTGGCTAAAGTAGTGGCCGAATTATACCAAATCATGAGTCAATATTAGCTACGGTCGAGTGTTGACGCATTTACTTTTTTAGGGTTCCGTACCCAAAGGGTAAAAACGGGACCCTATTACTGAGACTTCGATGTCTGTCCGTCTGTCCGTCTGTCTCCAGGCTGTAACTCAAGAACGGCAATAGCTAGAGAGTTGAAATTTTCACAGATTAGGGTAAATGACAAGTACATTGGACAAAGCAGAAAAACACAATAATATTTATTAAGGTTGCTTCAAAAACTGCCTATTTCTAAAGTAATAGAACGCCTGATTTTAAAGAAAAACAGGTAGTTTTTAAAGCAACCATAATAAATATTGTGTTTTTGTACTCTGTCCAATTACTAGTACCACGCTAGTACTGTCCAATGACTAGTTATTTACCTTATGTAATTTCTATTGCCGCTTCACACGAGACGAGAGTAAGCGAGAGTAACAAAAATCTCGTCTCGGTCTCGTCAATCCTGAAAAAATTGAGTCTCGTTCATGTCTCGGTCTCGTCTCGTTACCAGTTGTCTCGTCTCGTCTCGAATATAATAAAAAAATATGATTTATTTCTATAATATAATAAAGAGAATAAGGAATATTTTATGTCTAGCGTATTTATAATATTATGATAAAATGCAGTTTGGATGGTTACCAGATTTTATAGTTTGTAAAATTTATTGTCTTCTAAGTAGACCTTTCTGATTTTTCGAATAAAAACTTCATTAAAAAAATTAACGAGACCTAAAACGAGACTCTCGTAAATGGTCGCCGTGTATGTGGTCTCGGTATCGCCGATAATATTTTCCAAAACGTCTCGTCTCGTTCTCGTCTCGCTTTTACGAGACGAAGACGAGACGAGAAAAATCTCGCTCTCGCGTGAAGTCCTAGCTATAACAACAAATACTAAAAACAAAATAAATTAAATATTAAAGAGGGGCTCCCATACAACAAACGTGATTTTTCAAACATTTTTTGCTCGGTATCAGTGATGACAACAGGTAGGCACTAGAAATTTTTACAAGAGCCTAATTTATAATAATATGTGCACTTTAATAATTTCTAATAATATTTGAATAAAATAAAAATTTAAGGGGGGCTCCCATACAAAAATACAATTTTTGGCCTATTTTTGCTCTATAACGGTACGGAACCCTTCGTGCGCGAGTCCGACTCGCACTTGGCCGATTATTTTTTTATTGATTTTTTCTAAATTTTGTATTTTCACGTACTCCGATTATAGTTTTTTAACGTCTTATTCTTGTTGTTATTAATTTATAAAATTATTAACTTTATAACTAGATCGATCATTTTGTAAACATGTAAAATATGTAGAATAGAGGTGAACGCAGATTTGGCCGCACCGTGCACGCACCGTGGCGACTGCGGTACGTGCACCGCAGTCGCCGCATTTCGAATTCTTCATAATATAAAGAATGTAGAAGTTGCGAAGACTGCGGCGCGGGTAGGTATGCGAGCTTGCCTATAACTTCATAGTTCATAATCAAATCAAATCTGCATTCACCTTAGTTCAAGAGATTGTACTTAGAGTAAATGAATTCGCCTCTAGGTTTATTTCTTTAGTGGGTTTGGTTTATCTATTTTATTGGTCTAACCCTTTCAAACGGGTGTGCTGTTAAATTGACGGAATATAGTAATTTAATTTGTCGTTAGTGGTGAATTTATAACTATTATAAACTCGTCACTCAATTATCTACACACACTTCCCACTACCAGTCTATGAAACGTTTTATTACGCAATAAAACACCAATAAAACTAATTTAACTAAGTTTTTTTAGAATTTTTATATAAAATTAGTACAGAATACGGATGGTAGATCCATAATTACAATTTACATACTTATTATAATACACATAATATACATAATATTATAATAAATAAAATGAGAGTGTTTGTCTGTTACCTACCTCAACAAACCCAAACCCCTAAATTAATTTTGCTGAGTATGGGATACTTTGAGTCCCGGGAAAGGACATAGGATACTTTACATAACGGAAACAATGTATGGTTTTATATTAAACAATTAAGATCAAGACATTTATATTATCAGTGTCAAAATGGATGAACTCACTACAAGAGTAATACAAATTAGCGGTGTCAACTGAATATCGACTTATTTTTTATACAGTAATGCTAATATTGTGCCAAGTCGGTTTTAAAATGTATGCCTTTTTTTACCAATGGTCACGGCGTTTAAGTTTGGAACGATTAGGCGCCTGTAGAGCATCAGTTAACAGGTTTTGGTGAGTTTTTGCTCGACGCGGACCGCTCAAAGGTGTGCGGTTTTATTTGCGGTTTCCGAAAGTTCGCTAAAGATGCCATTCCTTATCCAACACCGCTGAGCCTGTAGCCAAAACGTTTTCTCTATAAAGAAACGCCGATCAAAACGTATGGATTTGACATTAAACGGGTCGAACGCCAACTTCATATTAACGAACGCTTATGTCAATTACATACATTTTGATCGGCGATTCTTTAAAAAAACAATAAAGAAATTATCTAGGCTAATGGTCCTGGACCCGTTAAGGCGCTGCACTGTCACCTGTAAGGACGGCGACGTGTGGCGATCTTTTTGCGTTTATGGCTTAAATGTAAGAAGAGCGATAATTAATTTAATGCCTGATTTATATGGACGCCATTATAGCCCATTACGCTTTACGAACTTTGGTCAATTTTGTAATATATGTCATACTTTTGCCAAGTGATGATATTATATTACTGTGGCGTGTACTTATTTATGAGCTGAAAATATAATATACCGTACCTACTAGTCCAGAGTTGGGCATATTGAATACTCGTTATATTCTAATACTCGTTATTCTAATTACTAATCTAATAAGAATACATTTTAATCTGAGTACATTGTAGTTGAATTACTTCTTAATTGTGGTTATAGAAATTACAAAGTAATTGATTCCTAAGTATTCTAATAAAGAGTGCTCTTGTGTATTGCGTACACACTTGGGCACTATAAAATTACTCCTGCGTAAATGGGCTGGTTTTATTGAAACCAGAGTGCTCTTGTGTATTGCACACACACTTGGGCACTATAAAACTACGCCTGCGTAACGTGCTCTTGTGTATTGCGAACACACTTGGGCACTATAAAATTACCCCTGCGTAACTGGCCTGGTTTCAGATCGCGTCGTAGCCGTTTTCATTAGGGCCACAACACGAATTCGCGTCGTGGCTGTTTTTAAATGCTCAGAACGCGTCATGGCTTTACTCGATTGTCAAAGTCATAAAGTATTTCCTCATTATCAATATTATTAATTATAAGTGGCCAGTAAGTTCATTTCGTACACAACAAACTTCATATTTCATTATGTTGTGTGAACGGGAACAAATTTTAAAAAATAAAATATTCCTATCAAACCAACTAAAAAGTTGTACCGTTGGGAACGGAAAATAGTTGGTCAGTTGCAGTTGGTTAGTTTAGTTGGTCAACGTGGAAGTCGTGAATTTATCGTCGGCAAAAGCAATGGCGACTTCATAGTAGCATCCTTATTGATTAATTATTATCCATACTTACGTTAAATTTCGAAAATGTCTCTGTCTTTTAACTATTTGTCTCTTTCTTAACTCTTCACGCCTGAACCACTGAACCGATTATACTGAATTTTTGTATTGAGATAGGTAGATACTTTTAGTCCCGGAAAAGGACATTGCGTAAGTCTGGCCTGGTTTCATTGTAACTAGGCCAATTACGCAGGAGTAATTTCATAGTGCCCAAGTGTGTGCGCAATACACAAGAGCACCCTGGTTTCAATGAAACCAGGCCAGTTGAGCAGAAGTAATTTCATAGTGCCCAAGTGTATGCGCAAGAAAAATTTGATGTCTCCGATTTAAATCAAATTCGGGGAGGGGATAGCCGAGGTGTTTGTTGCCTTTGATGTTGGAAGAAACCCCGTTCCTCTAGGGCCTAGGCCTATTGGGAGCGGAGTTATGGCTACTTTTGTAAGACGTTTGACAGTTGCCGAGCTGTCAATGTCAAAGTTTGAATGCTTGTAACTCGGCAACTATTTGTCCTGGATATGTGGTTCTTCGGCTTGTTCTTCCTGGATTTTTCTCCTCTATTCGATCGTGTCCTCAGAATTAAAAAAAAAGTTTATTATTTTTATTTTTTATTATTGAATTAGTATATTCATAATTTATTTATATCTTAATATCATCTTATTGGTTTATTACTTTTATTAATACTATTATGTTATTAGTTCTATTGTAACAAGTACATAATGATAATATTATATTACATTCATGATTGTGCACGTCCTATCTGCTATCCTTATCAATCTCTCTCCGTAGGGCTGCTGGAAGAGATTTCTATTAGAAATAAGCAGACCCTTTGTGTCGTCTTACTGTGTTAACTATTATTTTGTAAAATATGTTTCTTGTGCACAATAAATCATAAAATAAAATAAATAAAAATAAACAAAATGATGTCTCCGATTTACTTCAAATTCGGGGAGGGGATAGCCGAGGTGTTGCCTTTGATGTTGGAAGAAACCCCGTTCCTCTAGGCCTGTTGGGAGCGGAGTTATGGCTACTTTTGTAAGACGTTTGACAGTTGCCGAGCTGTCAATGTCAAAGTTTGAATGCTTGTAACTCGGCAACTATTTCTCCTGGATATGTGGTTCTCCTTGCTTGTGGGCTTGTTCTTCCTGGATTTTTCTCTTCTATTCGATCCTGGCCTCAGAATTGAGAAAAAAATTGATGTCACTATGAAATTACTCCTGGAGTGCTCTTTTGTATTGCGCACACCTGGCCTGGTTTTCGTAAAACCGGCCACCGCAACCGAACCGGTGTGGAAGCTTTTTATTTATTATAATAATTACCAGCATTGGACAATGTAATTGGACATAATTAAAATACTCATTAATCTAATTACATTTAATCTAATTGCAAACTAATTAGAATACATTTGAGTCTAAATACATCCTAATCAACTTAAGAGTAATTTCAGGTGTACAATTCTTCATCAATCGGATTAATTTGTAATCTGATTAACAATAACAAAGTATTTGTAATTCTGTGATTAGTTTTTGCCCATCTCTGCCTACTACCTATACGTGGTGCATTCAAGTGATTCAACTACCAAAAATGTTTCATTTGGGGCGAGTCTGGTCGACCTATACCTCTGTCGATCTGCGCCAAATTACTAACTCTACATTTTAGACCCAGTACCTATTTGCTTCTATCTTCATATAAAATGGTCGCTTCATAAAAACTTAGGATATATTACCATTTAACTACTCAAATTCCACCTACCTCTAAACCTACATTCTACCAACTCTGATTCATATTAAATATAATATTATAAAGGTAAGGAATTTGCATAATAAAATAATACGGTAGCTACGACGCACGCGATGGTGTTCATGGAAACTCAGGTAGGCGCCGCCGACGGAGAGCGCCCTCGATATCATACAGAACCCGGCCTCTGGAAACATCCTACCATCTATATTACTTATCCGTGGAAACCGTAAATTTTTCCGAGATAAAAAGTATTTTATGTCCTTTCCCGGTATTCAAAGTAAACTATATTCATACCAAATTTTAGCAAAATCGGATAGGCAGTTAAGCCCGTGACAGACTTAGCTATAATATATACAATATATATATATATATATATATATTAATATATTTATAGCAAGGAATATTAATGTATACTAAATCCACATTTAACAGAAATATTATATATTATAGC
The DNA here is from genome assembly GCA_937595015.1 of Polyommatus icarus. NCBI lineage: Eukaryota > Metazoa > Arthropoda > Insecta > Lepidoptera > Lycaenidae > Polyommatus > Polyommatus icarus. The sequence continues at coordinate 14,553,376 of OW569326.1, forward strand.
TGAGTGTGTGGTCATGCGAAAATTAGTATAGAAAATATATAATAATATGCCTAGGTATATTAGTGATCGAAGGCCTAGCTATAAACATATTAATATATATTAGAGCTAGGTCTGTGACGGGCTTTAGGGCGTGAAAACGTAACAAACGAAGGACTTTCGCATTGATAGAAGGATGGATTCTTTCATGCAACAGCTTCTGAACTGATTTGGAGTTGCAAACATAGCCAAAACCGCTAAAGGTTATGCTTTTCTTTTGTGTATTCCATAATTAATTTCTTAGATTTTCAAACCTTTTTGTTACCGTACGGAATCTGGACTATGTAGGTAGGTATAGAGAATCTAAAATTTTAACAGAGAAATATCCCTTTTGTTTCGTTTAACACTTCGACTTATTACAAGAACTTAAATGTGAGATAGCCTGTAAATGCAAACGAGATTTAATCGACGTTATTGCGAGAATTGCCTCTCCAGACTACCTGTCACTACTCAGTACCTACCTACTCGTATTACGTATACTTATAAAATAAAATAATGTAATGCAATTTAAAAAAAAAACTAAAACTATGTAGCAAGATTTCCATTTAATTGCATAATTATAGTGAATTTCATAATTCACTGCTTTTAATTATAATTTTATTAATTTATTTATTATTTTTTTTTAAGAAATATGTAATTCCAATAATTAAATTAAAATAAAAGTTCTAAAGTACTTTTATACCTTCTGTTAGAAAAAACAGTTTAGGAGCAACGTTATAAATTATGTGCTCTACCCGCGTAGCAAAAAACTGAGGAATTCGCTACCTATTTTCAAAACATTTAACCCCAGTAACATAAAACCGAAGAAAATACACCGTGAAACAAATAAATATTGATTTCTGTATCGTATCCCTGATTTTTTACGAACAAAACAAATTATCACGTACGATTACACACACGCATTTGACTCGATGGAATCCGAATGCCTCGAAGAGGTTTTTAGCCAGTAAGTTTAAATTTACCTCTGGGTTTCTATGACTATCGCTCTTATGTGGTGGGAATAAGGATGCAGTTAAAGGTAGAGAAGCTACGGTAGCGACGCAGCAGCAGTAGCAGCTACCGGTAGCGGCCACATACACGCTCGCCGAACAAATCGCTAGATGTCGCTTCCCATCACGTCAATCACGATGACTCGTCTATCAACATTAGGCTGCCTTTCCACTGGAGCACCGTTATGAAAAAAGTGTTTTTAAGATCCTATACAATGGCTGCGCTTAGCGAGGCTAGTCAATTATCAAATGAAGTGATTTTATTGGTTTTTAAAAACACATTCGCATCCTAACTCCGATGGAAACGCACCCCTCTGAAAATTTTCGAGGGAATACGGCAATCATTTGCATTGTAAAGTCACCTGTAGGCTGTATCCACAAACTGAAACCGGCTTTTCAACTATTTCAAAATTCAAACCAATGGAAAAACTCTTTTGCACAAACTTTCATTTTATAAAATAAACTTTAAATCAATAATCACTTTATTACTCTTGTGTTCCTAATACAACGGCAGCTAAATAACCGATTCTTAAAGTCAAGTCAAAAACCAGCCATTGCGCATAGTAAGGTTCCGTCGTAGAAAAAGAAAATTAGGAAATCTCTTCTAACCCTCAAAAGGCTCTCGTAGTGGATTACAGCCTTTTAAAAAGAAAAGAAACATTGCTTGTAGATTGCTTCAAATTTACATTATATAAAAACTTTAGATATTTAAACTGGCTAGATTTTCGTATTCATAACAGGTATACCCGAGTAGGTTTTATAACTAAATTATAATTGAGTACATCTCTCGAGACGATTAAAATAATTTTGGTCGGGTTTTGCTTTATACTTTTTGTGAGCGGCTAACACGATATCATGTTTCCATAAAATCATCGAAGCGACTATTATTGTGCCATCACGCATTGTGGTATGTGACTGACGCGGGTTGGGAGGTTTTGAACTGTACTAACAGGATAAAGAGTACATTTTGCGTCTTCAGGTTTTCGAGTTACGACGTCTGAGCATGCAGTGACATTGCCCAGTAGCCTAGGTAACTCGAGAAGGTGGATATCGCGCTGCCTCCGCTCGAGTATTCGGTGCGATTAAGATAAAATTGCTTTTGTTTTAGTATTTTCGTTGTTATTCCGAGACCTCTGAGCTTTCAGAGCATTGGCCTGTGTCGAGTTACATGATAATTCATTAATTTTCGGAACTGATGATCTCACCTCGAGGCGGTTTCGGCTTGCAGAGTATTCTAGCTGGAAACTGTATGTCTTTAGACTTACAATAGCCGTTTTAAAGTATAGTAATTGATTTAATTCATAATTCTTGTATTCCAAATTATTCATCCATGCTATCATAGACTATTTTTAAAAACTTAACTGTTATAAAAACCCAATAAAAAATGTGATAGCTGCTGTTTTGCGAGTGCTCGCGTGCAAGACTTATAAATACTTAATTTTATGGAATCCAATATGAAACATAAAGGAGAACTATATCGGAGTAATCTACAAAAAACAGATTCGATCGAAATCACTGCCTCCCACCTACCGGGTTCCCAGACCATCATATTATTAGGGTTGTCAAAAATAATCTTGTCGCAGTAAATTTTTAATGTTCCTTTATTAAATTTTTTGCAGCGAATAAGACTTAAGCTGTTTATGTATGTTGTATTATTTAATTGAAGTTTTTTTAAATTTTAATTAGTTACTATCAATTAAAATGCGTACCCATGTTATTACTGTTTATAGTCTACACTTAATGGTAATACACTTTAATCGAATGCTTTGACAAAAGATATCTACATTTTTTTTATTTTGTCCAAGCATTGGATCGTTAGATTCAATGCACTCTCGAAAACGACCGAAACGACTATACGCTCTCAATAAGCGTTAACATTTCGCCATTGCTTTTTACTATGTCCCTAAGGTGAATGTTATTAACTACTTGTCAATAATAATAAAACTCTATATTTTATAGTTAAACAAACAGTTCCTTTTTAAAGGTAGAATGAAAAAATATTATCATTTTGTTATTGAACTTTTGAATCGAAACATCAATTATTGTCGTCAACCCTAGCACGTAACAAAATATAGGTCTACAATATTATAGAATGCGTTATCGGAGCGTTTATTTTAATTCGACCTGTCAGAGGAAACAAAAAGGCAAGGCATGCAGATCGTTCACAGCTATTTAACCTCAGGGATTATTTGAGAGTCTCCCTTATGTCATCGACATAAAGGTTCTAATAGAGGCATAAAAACCCCGAACGGAGTGCAGCTACCGGGCTCATCGGGCGCCATACCACGGTCACGTAAGCAGAAAAAATCCATCAGCCCGAATAACATTATTAAAATAGAATTAAACATTGTCTACGTTACAACATCGATGTGACAAGACAGTTTCGGAGCCGCTTCTCACCTCAAACTAGATGAACTTCGATAAAAACGCCAAGTTATGAGTTTAATCAAGAAACATAATAAGGTTCTTATTATAAACCTCCTCCGTCCTCACTTTCCTTATAGAACTGTTAAATGGGCTACTTATTTTGGAGTTATTCAAAATTACCTACTATACTTTTATTACGTAAAAATACGAGACAGAATTTTGAATTTGAGAACAGTTTTTTATTATTATTATTATATGTAACACATTTAATTAACCTACATAGGTTTAATTAGTTAAGAACTATTAGAAAATGTTAGTGATTCGCTGAAAGCTTATCGCACCCTGTTAATCACAAAGTTAATTATCAGTTAACACTTAATGCAACGAACTTAATCAAATCGCACGGAGTGCGCAGGCCTAGTTCCAGTAGGCCGCGCGCATGCCGTGCACTATTTACACGAACCGTTTCGACGCACTTTTGACCCCCCTGTAGCTCAGTGTCTATTGCAAGTGCAAAGATAAAATTATATACTAGTATTTGCGCAGTATACAAAATTTCATAGCTATATAGCTTCGGTAGATCCTGAAATATCTCCCTGCAAAAATAGCTAATTTTGGCACTCATTTACTCACAGACCGGTAATCAAACTCATCTACGAACTTTAGAGGCTTCTTCCAAATATCCTTGCGTAATGTAATTTGGCACACAGGTCGTGTGTTGTATGTATATTAACACAAAATTAAGACATTTAAGAAATCGGTCAAGCGTGAGTCGGCTCATCTACGAACTTGAGATGAAAATTCTTATGTACTAGTGACACAATGAGAATAACATGAGGAGGGTGGGAGGTGGAGAGGGGTATTAAATATTGTCATGTATAATGCACACTGTATAGCTTAATAAATAAATACTGTTTACTTAAAAATTTGGCTTCTAATGATAGTTTAACAAATACCACTAGCGGCATCTATCGAAACTATTGTTTACATCGGGCGTGGCACAAAAAGAAAACAATAAACATAGGTATGACTTCTTGAAAAAAAGTATTAAAATCCCACCAAAAACATACCTGTTAAAATAGGGCCTAGTTCCTATAGGCTGATTTTTGGCCTAAAAAAAGAGGTGAAATCTAATCCAATGCCAAGTTCAGATGCACTTCACCGATCATAATCATCTTCATCAACAGCCTGATCCATAATGCTTCTAAATTTGAACTTGGCAGGTTTTTGTGCTATACGTAACACTTGTTTAGTAATTATATAATTAGATAATATTTATAGAATTTAATTAACCTGCCAAGTTTAAATTAGAAGTATTATGGATCAGGCTGTTGATGAAGATGATTATGATCGGTGAAGTGCACCTTGGCATTGGATTAGATTTCAACTCTTTTTTTAGGCCAAAAATCAGCCTATAGGAACTAGGTCCTATTTTAACAGGTATGTTTTTGGTGGGATTAGAATTAAATGAAATTTTTTGAAGTGAAAAGTTTTGATTGAAGCTTGTAATGAAAGCCAATATCCAACTTTATTTTAGCTGTAACGCATGAGGCTCGTTTTTACACCTAATTACATATCAACCAGCATGTGGCTGAGTACCAACTCGTAAATAACCTACCGTGCCTAACATTGAACCATGATATTTGGTTACCCGGTCATTACTAAATGATAGACCGTATAATTTTATGAAATTATCAAAAATTATATTCCGGTAGTCAGTGGCCAGTTTTTGTGGAGCCCAATCGCTCCCAAAAAAACCCACCGAAGCACGCGACACGCGATCCTCGCTCTACAAAAAATCTCCACGGGGCCGATATTAAACGACCATAAATTATATTAATAGCTTAGCGATATCATAGCTCCCCGGCCAATAGTTTAGCCGCTAATAGTTTGACAGATAAGCGGCAAATTACAAGGCGGCTATGTGACCGCGTTTAGCTAAAGTATACAATTCCGTAGTTAAACGTTTACCGCAATTAATGATAAATGAACTCAAAATACTCTAAATAAACCGATAACACGCTATGTCTAAATTTTTTGTCATCTACATTTTGCTCAAGTTTACAACACGGCACACTGCACACCTCGAGTGACCATTTTCATTGCGGTTGTCATTTTCATCTGGTTGACACAACCATGTAAAAATGTAATATATTTTGTTAAAATATGTTGTAGAATACCTAGCTCGAAGTTCAAACTACCTACAGTGTACGTAACAGTATACTTACAATATATTAGGAAAGTATATACAGAGTGTAGGTATTGTGTAACAAAATTAAATGATTGAAAAACTCATGACGCGGGGCGCTTGCCCTTACAAATAAAAAATCATCTTTTAGCGCTGCTACTTTCACAGTACATAAAGGACGCATACAAACCCGAAAGTATTTTTACTTAGTGTTGCTAAACATACGGTATATATTTGAACTGTTACCGTATTATAATATTCACAATATAATATTTCAGAAGATCCTTCAATTTTTATTATTAGGTCATCCAGTCCCCGAGCGGGTCGCGATGCGCAACATGTTCCCGCGCATCGCGACACAAGTAGAGGAACGGACTATGCATGTACTCATTCACTTCATTTATTAAACTTTGTTATGAAATTAACATATTATAAGATAATTTTTCTTAATAAGTATTGAAAATAAAGTATTGAAAATAAAGAATTTTTCAAAATAAGGCACATTTCGCCAGTACTCAGCCGTCACAACCCAGTTCTCGGCCAAATAGGTACCAGTAGTCAGCTAGCAGCCTCTCCTTAGATAGGCCTGGAAAGAGACCTATGGAACTGAAACTTGTCTGCAACAAATAAACAATGCCAAAACACCTACTACTTGCGGCCTTACCCTACTATCAGGTAAGTAAGTATAACATTATTATTGTGTAAGACGTATGTAAAAAAAAAACATTATTTTGTACACAATAGTAAGAGTACTTAAGTACAGGTTGAAAAATATCTACTTATAGAAATAGAAAATGTTCAAATTCGGAATGCTGTCTCTTCCCTGGACTTACTTATACATATATAACGACCATGGACCATGTAAGGCCATGTTCCTTTGAAGTCCAACTATTAAAAGATCGTAATTCGTAGTTAACATCATGGTAAGACAAATTCCTTCTGCTACACGCTAAGGCCCGTATTTTTGGTCAGTACTCAAGATGCATCTCGGTCTCAAGACACGGTTCAGGCTCTGTGATTGGTTGGCTGTCAAAATTTGGAGCAATCACAGAGCCGAACCGCGTCTTGAGACCGGGTCGCATCTTAAGTACTGACCAAAAATATGGGCCTAAAGATCCATGAAACTTAAGGCCATAAATGCGGCGGCGCGGCGAGTCGATCGCGCCACAATAATTATAATTGTGGCAGTGAGATCTCACTGTTTGTAGACTTAGGTTGTCGTGGTTAAAATTGTAATTTCCGCACATTGCAAAACCTAAGATTTTAGTAACAAAACCATTACAAAACCTTATATCTAACTCAAATTTTATTAAAGTGAATTGGATAAAATTTTTCATAGGTACCATACACATAATATAAGGATATTATGTGTATGGTACCTATAAAAAAATACTTATACTTATGCCTCGATTTAAGTTAAAATATTGGCAGTATTCCCAGGAAGGCCGGTGGTTCCTTATAAGGCCCAACCAAAGATTTGAATTTTGATGATTGGCCTTGCTAGGGTACATACTTTACAAGGAACATTTAAAAATCATTAACATAATATAAACAGTTATTTTTTAGTAATAAATGCGTACCGTTACAATACAAATAACTTTTCTTTTATTTAATAACATCTTTATTTATTAGTATTATTAAACTTATACACGGATATTGAACATTTTGGCTTCCTAAAGAACGGGCCCATTAAAAGGCCATTTTGGATTAAAAAAATTTTTGATTGCATTATAAAACGCGTTGGTAATTACTAATTAATTATAAGATAATAGTAATGAGCATCACATTGATATTATCAATTTAATTAAAAGATAATAGAAAAAATTAATTAAAAGAACTATTTTTAAAGAAATTCCATTATTATATTCTTAGTTATAAGATTGTTCAAGCAATGTTCGTTAAAGTTTTTAGTATGGATAATATTATGACAATGAATCCAACAGCTCCATCTGTTGGCTTAATTCAGATCTAGTTTGATCAGCGCCATCTAGTAGCGAGCATTAAAACTACTAGAATCCTTAATGTAGAGCTGTTCAGAGACAGGTAAGTTGGCTTGTTCCTTAGATCTAGTTTGATCAGCGCCATCTAGTAGCGAGCATTAAAACTACTAGAATCCTTAATGTAGAGCTGCAGCAGCAGCTGTTCAGAGACAGGTAAGTTGGCTTGTTCCTTATAGTTGTTGTTGTCAATATTGGAACATAGATGGCGATAATAGCATGAAGAAAAAGGCCAAGTGTGTGTCTGGGCACACATAGAAAAGGGTTCCGTGGTCAGCCATTACAAAATATTATAATAATAGCACAGTGATTTATTTATTGAATATTAACAAAGTTTCCAATTGCATTTACAAGCCAGGCCTCTATAATAACAGTGGCGTAACTACAACATCTGGGGTCCGTGGCAAATTGATGGGGCCCCATAAAACAATATTTAATAAAAATTTCTGACCGAATTTTGGACCGGGGCCCTTTTGAGTCGGGGGCCGGTGGCATTTTGCCAGCCTCTAATATAACTCCTACACAAATAAAGGAACCTGTCTGAGCCGTTACGGATAATTTTATAGGTAGTTACCTTATTTCAGACTTTCGGGCCACTCATCATTTAAGCTTTTAGTAACAAAAAAGTAAGATTTATTTTTTCTGAAATGTTCCAAGAAGTAGGTACTGTCATGATGACGTCATAGTATTGTGGGGCCCTACTTTAACATATTTCGATGAAACAAGTGATAAATCGATATTAGATACAGTGTCAGTATGTAACTAACACCCAAATGTCACGCAGTCTGTCACGCCAGGGTGTGAATAATAGATAACTTCCAAATACCAGCTCTAAATCAAATACTGCGGCAGTGGTGGCATTTAAAATTAACTAGATAATATAGAGTCAGGCGCGGTTGCTACCTGAAATTTTGAGGGGGTGTCACAAGGTTTTTGATTAATAGGCACAAAAATGACGTCGAAATGAAAGACACAAATAGTAATCACATACATTCCCACACCGGTTTCGGTGAAGGTAGCCGGCTTCATTGAAACCAGTCCAGTAACGCAGGAGTAATTTTATAGAGTTCAAGTGTGTGCGCAGTACACAAGAGCACTCTCTATTCCTTTTAATCTTATAACCCAGTGGGACGGACGACCGACACTTCTGCCGAGAGATCAGGCGCAGGGCCGACTTTTTACATGCCCATCCGACGCATGGATCATCTTACTTGTCAGACCATCAGGTGATCAGCTTGTATTATCCTAACCAAACTTGTAAATAACATATTTCCAACGCGGGAATCGAACCCACGACCTCTGAGTCAAGAGCTACGCTCTAAACCACTGAACCACGGAGGCGTAGGAATGCTGAGAACAAAATGCTGTGACGTATTTCTTGTTAAGAGGAATTGAATAAAAAATTAACATAAAATGAAATGCATTCCTTACATTTTGGGTAGGTATCAGTATCGAAAGTCAACATAATGTTATATCAATTTCATTATGGCCACAACAAAATGCCGTTTAGCTAATTCGTTCGAGCAGATACTACCCAATAAAATTTAAACTGACTCCATAAAAATATTGATCACCGATCTAAAGGAATTGACGGAAAACCCAACTACGTTTTACCATTAACCAAATTGGTATGGATAGAAAAAAAAAACGTTCAGAATTTGCATAAAGCTCGGTCGATCTCCAATTTAATTAATATGTACGTCTGGTTTAATGCAGTTTTGTATTCACTGCAGGCTGCTTTCACCGAGCCTCGTTCTGCATAATATTATTGGAGTTTTATTCAATTGGATTCGTTTACATGAAACAACGAAGTCACAATGTCGAACAAAATGAAGTAATTTTGATAGTATTGTTATTTATTACCATACAAAATTTTTAGCAGCCTATGTAAAAGCCCCCATATAATATTATAATAATATGGGAAGACCGATCGTCCCCGGTCCCGGTCAGACCGATAGTAGGCCGACTTGAAAGACTCGTTTTGCACTATCAGAGAAGTTTATACATAAGCAGATGGCGGACCTAAATAATTTGTCAAACCCACAGAGATATAGTCAAACCCATCCGACCAACACAGCACATTGAATTGATTTAAGCCGACCACATGACGTATAGTTCTGTCAACTGCCTAGAAATCAATTTCCTCGATGGTACATTGCCGTGTGTGTCCGATGCCGAACGAAGAACGATCGAATTGCCCGTATAGTTGAGCCATTACAATATCGACCAATAATTAACTATTCGAATATTAGAAATTCTGTGAAACCCCGGAGTCCAATGACCTTATCAAAATAATAATTGTGTGTCTACCTTACATAGTCCGTAGCGTGTATGGCCACCGTCAGTTACATGTAATGTTTTAGTTTGTATGTGCAGAGCTGTGGTGACTAGTGACAAATCAATACAATAAAATTGTCGAACCCTCGCGTGCTTCCATAAAGCTCAGATTCGTTATAATGGAGGTCTGAAACATTACAGCATTGAACGGACTGGGCATTGTTTTATAGTAATTACGCTTATTGTCTTACATGCGAGCATTCATAATTGTTAGAAATGTTGTTCGTTTGTGTGACAATAGTTTACTATTACAAGCTTTTATTCACCTGTCCATTGCCTGTAATGGAAACTTGTGATAATAGTGTAAATAAAGTAGCTACTTGGTTACATAATAATGATACCTACCATGGACCGACTCTCCTCGATCATTAGATCAGCATCTGATGATGGTGCTAGACGGTGGCCATAGGACCTTTGTAAAACCACACAATTCCCAACGAATCTTCTTAATGATAGTTTGTAATGTTTGTTTGTAAAGTCTTAAGAGTCCGTATACGAAATTTTGTCGATTTTGCCGGAATTGCAAAGGTTCGCTACAGAAATATTATTAGGTTTTAGACCCTTATTAGACTTAAAAATATAAATATTAATTATTACATTTAAAATATATTTAAGCGCGTAAAGCCGACTCGAACTTGCGGCGATTAATATAATGTGAGATTTAGGTTGTTTTGAATCGTGTTTTTTGGCACAATTTGTTTTTTTTCTTTTTTCTTTTTTCTCGAATTGGATAGAATTTTATCTATAAATTATTTCTGTCGTTTATTCTTATGAGTTACAGCTCCAACTTTCCGAAATTAACAGCAATTCTTTGCCCATTTTCTCTAAAATTTTGCCGAGTTACATATTTTTTTACTCAACTATTTTATATTAAAGTGTTAAAAAGTAATTCCAACATTTTATAGACGACCTTCTCAACAGTACAGTGTATTTTTTTCATACCGTTAAGACGTCAATACAATCCATAAACAGGTGATATTCAAAACCTTTTACAGCAAAAATCACAAAACTGTCGCGGGTTTGAGTTGGATTATTTAAAAATACTTTAAAAAATGAAAAATCTAGCTCCAACATTAAATTAATTGAAATGATCTTACATGTTGTGCATTAAAACTTATAGAAATACTGTATTTTAACTGTTGAATCACGTCCGTAAAATCAGCGAAATCGGCAAATTTCGTATACAGACTCTTAATGATAGTTCTTTGAACTTTTTAGTTCTTTTACAGCTCAGTAAAATTATAAATATATATTTTTCAAACTTTTTCTTTAGTTCATAGCTAATAAATATGGGCAAGGCAAAATAAAGGTTCAAGCATGGACGTATAAAAAAAGTATTTTTTACACGTCCATGAGTCCAACACTAATCTATTATGTTCTTAATTATTATACTCGTACAGTACAATTAGATAAAGTAATTGATTTGTGTTCTTGAAATGAAATTCATGCCACACATTGCATTTATTGTTTTGTTCTCTAAAGTTATCGGAAATCATGCTTAGCGTAGTACATAGTGCATAGTGCTTACGTGCGATCATTGATCAATTCGGTCTAGTATGAAGTTGTACTGTATTTTATTTATACTATGGTTATACAAACTTTGAGGGAAATAATGAAGTGATTAAAACGCATGTACTGTATCACATTTTATTGGACAAAACTTACATAAACATAAAATCGTTACAGAAGTTAAACTAGGAAATAATTTGGTACCTAAATTAGGTATAAATGATTACATTTTGAATTGTATTAGTATTAGTTCTTATCTAATAGGATCATATTCTGACGGGTCTAGTAGTAATTGCAGTCCTATCTTAGTTTTGATATCGAGAGCAAAGATCTCAAATATCGATTGAGACTGACAAACTATAAATTCCTTATAATTAGTGGGTCTTACAAAATACTTAGGGAGTTTTAGGCTAAGTTTCGGGGCTAAAGGCATATTTATAACCAATCATTTAAAGGTACTGAGTACTGATCGATAATATATTTCTATGTAATTTGCAGTAGCACGAAATATCCATAAAATTTTATTAATATTAGCTATACCTAGATAAAAGAATATAGGAAGTGTCTACTAGAATACAAGAGTTTTTAGTTTAAAATAGATATATGGGCGATTCTCTGTGAGCTCGTAAATGGCTGTCCCTACCGATTTTTTCAAAAAGTATTTGAATAATGAATAAAATAATCACTCCTAATGAAACTCGAACCTCGAAACTTTACAGTCCCTTTATTTTCAGAACTATAACTGTTTTAAGTTTTTTTCTAGAAGCTTTAGAAGGTCTGAAAAGGACGCCCTTTTTTTAAGTTTCACAAAGTCATTTGTAAGATGAACACGTGTTTGGACCGCTATCACAAACAGTCCTCTGGTAACTAATAAAAGGTGTGTTAATTATTTTACGAATTGAATATTTAGTTTATTGTTTGTATTATTCATGTCCAAACTGATTAGTAGATTCTTTAAGAACTATTTTACATCCGTTTAGGATATATCTTGAAATCTAACCGAAATAAACAGTACCCTGGCCACAGTCTCCAGTCTTAAATTGTACAATTTGATTGGATATCTCGATTTTTAAGCGAAAAAACCGTTTTTAAGGTTCCTTGCCCAAAACATATAAACAATACCCTATTGCTAAGACTTCGCTGTCTCGTCTGTCTGCCTGCCTGTCTATCCGTCAGTACGTTCATTTATCTCTGAGATATATTTCAAGAACTACGATAGCAAGGCAGCTGAAATTTTCTCAAATTTTGTATTTCTGTTTCCATTATAACACCAAATACTAAAAACGAAATAAAATAAATATTTAAGGAGGGCTCCCATACAATAAGAGTGATTTTTTTTTTCTTTTTTTTGCTCGATATGGATAATGGCCACAGGTAGGCACTTGAAATGTTCACAAAATCCTTACTTATATTTGTACTCTAATAATTAATGATAAAATTAAAATAAAATAAATATTTAGTGGGGGCTACCATACAAAAATCTGTCACACTTAACAGTCCCCTGTCACGATTTCTAAGAGAATCGCTAATATCTCGAAATATAATATAATATCTCGAGATTTAGTGGGCCTCCTTATCTAACTTAAATAAAAGTTAATTTTCTTTAAAACAGTAAATATTTACAGAGAAATGCCCATATCTATAATATTATATTAGAGACCTTTATAATGCTACAGGTAACAAAAAAATAATTTCTGATAGTTGGCCCTCATGGGTTAAGCTGTGTGGGGAGTTGTGGAAAATTCTAGATAATTTAATTGTGAAATTGATTTACAAACATACGTTTCTAAGCTTATTAATTATTACATGGATAGAGCGTAGCACTGTTTAAAAATTGTGGACTTAATTTGATGATTACTTAAATTTTATAACATAAGGTCAATTACATTTTTTTTTCCTTAATTTGAACAAACCTTGTAGCTTAACCTACTTCAACCAGTACATAAAATCTATTTTTTTGTCTTCAATTGTGATTGTGACATTGAGATACATTGGAATGATTATTATTAATAGAGATTATAGAGATATGTTCGTACTTCGTAGTGACTAGATTTTACTTTAGAGAGTATAATAAGTGACTAGAAAAGCTATAATATATTAATTTATTTGTCTAATCTTTTAATTACGGAACTCTAATGCGGAAGTAAAGTGTATCGAAGAGGTAAAAAGATATATTAAAAATGTTGAAATACGATATTCGCTTACATATAAAAATACGCTATAATTTTTCAATTTCATTGCTCCCATTCATAATATAAATGAAAATTCTAACCCATTCCCAAAATCATAAATATCACCCACATACAAAATACATTACATCTCGCGATAAAATTTACTTGGCACCAATATATTTCGATAAAATATGTTTTATATTAACGCAGAAATAGCGACACAATTTTAAATGAAGCTACATACTAATAAATATAATCTTTAGACTAGAGTAAGTAGTATATTAGGCTCCTTTTATGACTATTTTTTAATTATCCTATAGTGAGTTTGAAGCGACAGTATTGTGTACAATATATTTTGTATTTGAAAAAAGATAACTACAAAGTTTATTTCTAACTTTAGTTCATACTGCTCGACAAACGCTCTGGTTTCAGTGCGAATAATTCTCTTTATAAAACACGTTCTTGTGAAACCTTTTGTTTTAAGAAAGTTATAGCACTTGCTTTTGAAACACAGTTTCTGAAACCCTTTAAGAGATGTTTTGTTAAAGCTGTGATATTTACAAAAGCTTTAACAAAACAGCTTTCTGTACAAATTAAAAAGAGGTAACTACCTCTTTTTTTCACCGATAGAGTACGATAAAAATGTGTGGTTAATTTCTTACAACACGTCTATTTCTTTTTCAGTTACTTTTTTCTTGCTTATTGTATCTTAGTAACACGTATTTGAATAGTAATATTATAATGATTACGCAGATAGAAAACTATAATAATGAAGATATTTTAGCACGCCACAGACAGTCATAAACCTAAAGATAGCACTTATCGTTTCGCTGAACTGAAGATAAAATCCATATTATATGTCACTCTCCAGCAGACCCGGTCGTCGGTACTCCGTCATCTCTATGTCATATCTCGTCGTAACGCGGTCTCTCGTCGTACCGCGGTCCCTCGTCTCGTCGTCGAGCTTTAGTATCTCGATGTCGACGCCGGTCTCGTCTCTGTCGACCGCCGTCCTCGACGGACAGCGGTCGAGCTCCTGTCATATGGCCCGGTAATCGTCTACCTCATTCTCCTCCTCGTTGAGGCTCTTGTTGGCGAGGCGGAAGCTCTCGAGGAACTCGTTGAGGTCGACGAGGCCGTCCTTGTTGATGTCCATCAGCCGGCAGATGTCGACGAGCTGTTCCTGCGTCATGGGGTTCGGCATGTACTTGCCGAGGAGGTTGCATGCCTCGGAAAACTCCTCTAACGTTATGTAACCTAAACAAATAATATTAATAGAGTTAATACCTCGATGGTGGGAAATAGCGGGAAGATACAATAGATTTTCAATTGATACGCGACAGCCAGATGCCGCTTGAGGATTAAAAAAAATTAATACAAATGTAAAGGTAAAGGTAAAAATCGTGCTCAAAGATTTCGTTACATACTGCCTATGCGAGTAAAAGCGTGTTAAAGAGGATTGTATCTGCATTTTTGATATGATTAAATATCTATCGCAGAATCTTTGCGCATTGTATTTTAAGTTTATTTAAGTTTAGTAAGAATAAATTTATTGAAAATCGCAAAAATAGCAGTAAAACATATTAGCAAAGTAAATGGTACTTTTACCAAAACAACATAATAAATATCAATTTATTGCTAGTGATGTAGGTTCTACTGTCACATATTATTATATACACCTGTATAATAATATGTGACAGTAATACAGTGTGTAATACAGTTTATATCAGTATTCGGAACGTAATTCAAGTGTACGGGCGAAACCTCTACTCGGAATGTCTACGCACGTAGGCCTCTACGTAGATTTATGTAGGCGGTAAGCCTCCGCGCCGCCTCTCAGTATGAAAATAATAATTTGTGCAAAAATACCAACTATTCATGTACTGTTTATAAGAAAAGTAAATTAATAGCTGCATACTAAATACTGATATAGTGGAATTGAGTATTTTAAAAATATTGACTGAATAAGAAATTTTACATTGATTTTATTGTCAAATCTTACAATAAAGCGATCTAATAGTTGAAATTAATTCTCTAGTCTAGTGCAGCAATTTTTGTAACTTACCAGAATTGTCCTTGTCCAATATCTTGAAAATCGCTTCCAAACTCCTTTTGTTCTTATAGAGCGTCTCCACGACGGTGGTATTGTCAGTTTTTCTTCCAATTTTCTAAAAAAATAAAAAAGATTGCTTAAAAAAACAATAAAGATGGTCGTATCAGATCTCATTTAGTTTTATTTGCAAGTTCCATTGTGAACGTCGGGGGATAAAGGAAAATTACTGTGTCGGAATTAATTCGATTGTATTAAATAATAAATTTATACGATTCTTTAGAGGATCAAATACTGCAATACTGAGAAATAGATAATATTAAACTTTGTCTATGGTAATCACTACTTTTGCTTTATTTGAATGTCTGGAATCTGGACACTGGTGAATAAAAAAATAAGAAAATAAAGTCCTTTTATCTTTTCACCGCAGATATTGGTAAAATGGTTGAGGAACGCTTTTAAGAAGAAACAAAATAACTTGTAATGCGTCTACCACCGAAAGATTTTTATTCAAAGAATAACTATATAAATTATCATATAACACTATTTAAATATTACATTAAGCTTCTTAGGACTTTCAATCGAGAGTTTAAACTCATCATAGATATATTATTAATACTATATACCTTAAGTATCTAAAAGGTTTTCATAGAAATCGCGTCATACTGTAATATAGCTATGCATAAATATGAAAGGTCCATAAATTATATTCAAAGACAGACAACATCATAAAAAACTGTACTAAGCGTGAATATCCAAAACTAGAAGAACAGCCGAATCATTTCCAAATAACACATCACATGAAAATATAGCCTCACCAAGAGCGACTGAACGTAATATACGGTGTGTTAGTGGTTCCGTAGTTTATCACAACTAATCCCGTTTATAAACCTTAAAATAGAGGTCATTTTACCATTTGAAAATATTACGGTAAGGATAAGTTGTTAAGCAATTTTTGGACTCATACTAATAATTACAGAAGTTAACAATTATTCTTATTACTATAGTATTTGTCTGTTACATGTTAACGCTTATAGCTGAACTAATTTTGATTAAAAGGTATGGAGATATTTTTTATCCCAGAAAAGGAATTTAAAAAAACAGTCAAACGAATGTCAACGCAACGAACTTCCGTGCAAATTGCAATATCTTTAAGCAATAAACAAACGATACGGAACCCTAAAAAGAAAAATGAGGACGACGATCGTGAAAGTACAGGTGTTTGGCAGACGGCATTAGGGCTCTGACACACTGTTTCACGGTACACGTGATTTCAATTATATGCAGTGTACCCATTACTTAGGAAATTGCAGGAAAAAATACGTTACATTTTTGATCAACTTATGCAATAATCATTTGCATACGTCTAGTCGAAAGCACACAAACACGTTATGGTCGATTCACACGGGTGACTAACGGGTCGATTTTAGTCACCCGGCAAGTCACCAGTCAAATCGCCTGTCCAATTCGATTCGCCACCCCATTTACGAAAATCGCCTGTGAATAGTTCATTCTGCGTGAAAATGTGGCGTCTGCGCTCGCTACAGTAGTATTCGCAGCAAGCGATCGCTTGCGATTGAGCGTTTACACGGTCGATTTTAGTCACCAGCCGCATGCGGCCGCTGGCCACACGACTATGGGGCTTGCGACTTTTATTTAGCCGCATGCGGCGTAGTGGGAATTGCCATTTACACGGTCGATTTTCGCCGTGTGGCGTAAAGCGTGCGGCTTTAGTCACCCGTGTAAATCGGCCATTAAATTATACATGGCAACGCTGTACCGGTCGGAGTTCCCACTCCGACTGGCAAGCGATGTTAGCATTTTTTCGTTACGGTATTTCATGATTCGGTCGCCACGCTCTAAGCCCGCGATAAAAGCTATGCAATAGCTTAAAACTGATTTGAGGATCTGTTGTTGTTAACACCTTTTTACCACTAGATGACATACAATATACACATAATGGACATGATCTATTCAAAGATTAGAATTATAAAAAGTTTAGTATAAAAAGCGATAGAAGCTTCTACCTTTTGTTGTTGTTTTAAAGTACTTTTAGATTATTCTAAGTACTTTAAAACATCCAATAAATAATTCATTACCAAAGAAGGACGATGTGTTTGTAATTTTAAACCTACTTGTAATAGATTATAATTATTTGGGGTAATCATTCAGCGATTAATAGAATGCAATCAAATGTAGATAAAGCCTCCAATGCCCTGGGGTGAGCTCAATTTAGAAATACTTTTAATGTATTATAGATTACGTGGAAGAGACACCCACAGTGTTTCAGTACGCAAGATAATGGGATTTACATTCCATTAAACGTTTATATACCAAGATTTTTTCGAATAATTTTCCTGCGTTTAAGTGTTATTTTTCCTCATTCGGGTTTAGAATAGGTTCTATCTCAAATATAAAAGAAGTACTTATGCTGAGACAAAAGAAAATCTGCCTTAGGCCTTTAATGTAATTTACTTCAAATGTAAAAGAAGACCCAACCTTTTGTTTTTAACCTCAAAAGAAGTGAAACGAACAAAATATAGTGAGTTGATGTTATTCAATCTTTTCGCTGCTGAATTTCGTTTAATCTCCTAAATCTTCGCTTGCAAAAATGTTTTTGATCAGAACGGACTTATATTATATCTTACGAGTTATGAGTTATGACTAGTAATAATAGTGAATCCAGATATTGGCAAGATAAAATAAATATTATAGTCACGCATTAGGATTTAGGATACCTGACATGATACATGTGAAAATGTTGAAGAGACACGTTTACGTTAAAAAAGACGTTAAATAATTATATCGGGATTTGATAACTCAAACGAGGTATTTATGAAATGATTGTCGCTACTTTTCTTGGTTAATGTATTGTTTGAGGTCGGCCTACTGGTTCTTTCTGTCTATTGTGGCAATATGTAGCTGACATCTGCTGTTATTCCTGCATATCGAAAAGATCCTCCATTCTCTGAAACGTACGCCCGCAACGGAATCACAAAAAATAATTATATGAACACACCTATTCCATCTCTGCTAGGAGCCCCTGAAAGTACGGTTACACGACCAGTAACGCATCAGTTCAGTCCATCAGCCTGATTCAGACTGACGGGAGAATGATCGTGTTGCCGTCAATCATACGGTTACACAATCATTTTCCCGTCAGTCTGGATCAAATTGATGGACTGAACTGATACCAGACTGACCGTGTAACCTATGTCATAGATAATGTCTTAAACGGCCCATTCACTATCCTGCATGCAGTCCGCCGGCTTATGCAGGATAATGAATGGTGTTGCAGGCCTGCTTGGCGGACTGCAGCAGGACTGCAATGCAGGATAGTGAATGGACCCTTTTACACTGAGCTCACAACTTACGTTAGCCGAGAAGTCGAATGTGTCCATGTATCGCACCCGGCGCGTGTCAATGTCCGTCCTCACGAGCTTGTCCTTCAACATCCGCCAGGGCAGGCCGAGATGCGTGGTCTCCTCCATGGCGTAGCACCAGTCGCTGATTGATATATACCCTGAAATAAACAAGTAGGGGTCAAATACAAGTAGACCTTCGTGAAAGTAACACAACTTAGGGCTCCCACACATAGCTGCGAATTTGCATCGCATCGCATCTCTATATCATTTTTATTATGAGTTTTGTCGCAAATATTTGCGATGTGATGCAAATTCGCAGTTATTTGTGGGAGCCCTTAAATAGATAGTTTGGGTGCGTGTGTGCCGACTTTTCATCAATTATATTAATACTTTGCTACATTGATACGTTGACGGAACGATGGGTTTGAAGTGGTAGCGAGAATGGCGACCGTCATGTATATTGTGCAGTAAACGTGCATCGCTGCAACGCAGTTATGTTGTGGCATAATTATAATGCCTGATTCTGTTCCGACGACGCGACATACGCCAACGCCTCGCCCTAATCTCACAAAATTAAACTGTTTAGTAGTACTTAAGTAGGCTCTAAAATAGGAATTTTCGTAGAAACATTTTAATTGCTAAAAACTAATTTTGTAGTAAAAGAGCCGAATAAGAAATTACCCGTCTGAAGATGAAATTTGTAGAATATATTGAATTTTATAGCTAATTAAAATAGAAGAGGGCTTCGATTCGGGAAAGTTATTGAGCTCACTTATGATTAACGATTCCATTGAAATTCGTCGATTTCAACAGATGAATGGCCCTTCATTTTACAAAAGAAACAGTTTGGCCACACAAGACCCTTGACCTTTGTGGAAAGAAAAGTCATTAACGCGAACGCTCGTTATAATAAACATCTTATCTACAAACTCAACAGACAATTAAGGAGATTTATAATCGTTGTTTTTACGCGCCTGGAAAATTGTATAGTATTTTAAAATAGTAAATATCCCGTAAATAAATAAAAAAATTCGCTTAGGTTTAAATTACTCAATCTATTATAAAATAACATGTTTCTTGTAATAAGCTAACATAACCTGATGAGGTTCAAAGTTCATTACACTTAAAATAAATAACTTCTAGCAAAATCGAAGTTAAAGTACAGGCTACAGTACATTACATAAGCGCAAAAGTGAGGCATTTCTTTAGTAGTAACATAATAATTATATTATTTATCGAACTTTAGAAATTCAGAAAACAAAGCTTTAAAAAATGTTTATTTTATAATTTCTAAGAAATTACTTACATAGTACCGATAATTTACGCAATAATTTATCTTTTTTACCTATTGATTTTAAAAGATTATAAAAATATTATGTTACAGAGTAACATAATAATTTTTGGCACATTGATAACTTTTATTTTAAAAAAACTGGTCATTGTACAAAACGTTCGCCATTATAGCCGCCCAATGCACTGTTTATGTAGCAAATACGGATGTTCGGCCAAACGTGGAACATTTGCAAATAATAGACATGCCACTACAGAATACACATTTAGAGTAGGAGCCATCGACACTCGACAGCCAGACACATTGCCAAGTCTAATAGTTTAGAGGTGTCTAGCTGTCGGAATCAACTGTCAAATATGTCTGGTAGTAGAAGGCAGATTCCTACTGTTATTCCAAAGAAAAAGAAAATTGAGCTATACTCTATCGATGGTTCGATACATCTTCAGAAGTAACCGCGACCGAAACTCTAAAGTCACCATCAACACTGGTCGTTCTCACCTCTACAAGGTACAACAAAACAAAGTGATAGGTACCATCGAGGAAATTGATTCCTATGCATTTGAGAGACCAACGTCATTTGGTCGATCATGTCAATTCAATGTTAATTGTGATCTGTCGGCTGGGTTTGACGTAATGCGACCAAACTACGTAGATCCCCCATCTGCATAGGAATCAACTTCTCTGATAGTACATGATTTTTCCATACAAAAGTAAAAAAAAAATCTTTCAGCGCTGCTACTTTTACATCGAACTCTATAATATCTAAGGGGACCCATACACACCCTAAAGTATGATCACTTAGTTTTGTTACACTCTTTATACAAAATTTCAGATGAGGAAAGTCTAGTTGTCACAGGCCCTTAGGCTAATACGCTGAAAACGCTTGTCAATAACATATTAATACGAGTGGTTTGTTGTGTTCACGTATAATTGTATTTACTTGGGTCATTATCATCGCCATGATCGACAGGAGTTACAGCACGGTTGGGAACACCGTAAGCTAATGTGGATTATGTTGATCTTTACCTGTTGTAAATAGATATTGACTAGCCAATTAACTGAACTTCTCAGTTAACTGTAGTTTAGTTGACTTTAGTAAGATGAACAATATCGAATGCTTGTATGCAATGTTTTAAAAAATAAAATAATTCGGAAAAATAAAACAGAATTTATTAACTGTTCCTGTCCCACCCTTGTATTTTAAATTTTGTTTTTACGATTTAGTTCTGTTTTGCCCGTTAACAAATCCATACTTTCATATTAATATTATAAATGCGAAAGTGTGTCTGTCTGTCTGTCTGTCTGTCTGTCTGTCTGTCTGTATGTCTGTCTGTCTGTCTGTCTGTCTGTCTGTCTGTCTGTCTGTCTGTCTGTCTGTCTGTCTGTCTGTCTGTCTGTCTGTCTGTCTGTCTGTCTGTCTGTCTGTCTGTCTGTCTGTCTGTCTGTCTGTCTGTCTGTCTGTCTGTCTGTCTGTCTGTCTGTCTGTCTGTCTGTCTGTCTGTCTGTCTGTCTGTCTGTCTGTCTGTCTGTCTGTCTGTCTGTCTGTCTGTCTGTCTGTCTGTCTGTCTGTCTGTCTGTCTGTCTGTCTGTCTGTCTGTCTGTCTGTCTGTCTGTCTGTCTGTCTGTCTGTCTGTCTGTCTGTCTGTCTGTCTGTCTGTCTGTCTGTCTGTCTGTCTGTCTGTCTGTCTGTCTGTCTGTCTGTCTGTCTGTCTGTCTGTCTGTCTGTCTGTCTGTCTGTCTGTCTGTCTGTCTGTCTGTCTGTCTGTCTGTCTGTCTGTCTGTCTGTCTGTCTGTCTGTCTGTCTGTCTGTCTGTCTGTCTGTCTGTCTGTCTGTCTGTCTGTCTGTCTGTCTGTCTGTCTGTCTGTCTGTCTGTCTGTCTGTCTGTCTGTCTGTCTGTCTGTCTGTCTGTCTGTCTGTCTGTCTGTCTGTCTGTCTGTCTGTCTGTCTGTCTGTCTGTCTGTCTGTCTGTCTGTCTGTCTGTCTGTCTGTCTGTCTGTCTGTCTGTCTGTCTGTCTGTCTGTCTGTCTGTCTGTCTGTCTGTCTGTCTGTCTGTCTGTCTGTCTGTCTGTCTGTCTGTCTGTCTGTCTGTCTGTCTGTCTGTCTGTCTGTCTGTCTGTCTGTCTGTCTGTCTGTCTGTCTGTCTGTCTGTCTGTCTGTCTGTCTGTCTGTCTGTCCGTCCGTCCGTCCGTCCGTCCGTCCGTCCGTCCGTCCGTCCGTCCGTCCGTCCGTCCGTCCGTCCGTCCGTCCGTCCGTCCGTCCGTCCGTCCGTCCGTCCGTCCGTCCGTCCGTCCGTCCGTCCGTCCGTCCGTCCGTCCGTCCGTCCGTCCGTCCGTCCGTCCGTCCGTCCGTCCGTCCGTCCGTCCGTCCGTCCGTCCGTCCGTCCGTCCGTCCGTCCGTCCGTCCGTCCGTCCGTCCGTCCGTCCGTCCGTCCGTCCGTCCGTCCGTCCGTCCGTCCGTCCGTCCGTCCGTCCGTCCGTCCGTCCGTCCGTCCGTCCGTCCGTCCGTCCGTCCGTCCGTCCGTCCGTCCGTCCGTCCGTCCGTCCGTCCGTCCGTCCGTCCGTCCGTCCGTCCGTCCGTCCGTCCGTCCGTCCGTCCGTCCGTCCGTCCGTCTGTCCGTCTGTCCGTCTGTCCGTCTGTCCGTCTGTCCGTCTGTCCGTCTGTCCGTCTGTCCGTCTGTCCGTCTGTCCGTCTGTCCGTCTGTCCGTCTGTCCGTCTGTCCGTCTGTCCGTCTGTCCGTCTGTCCGTCTGTCCGTCTGTCCGTCTGTCCGTCTGTCCGTCTGTCCGTCTGTCCGTCTGTCCGTCTGTCCGTCTGTCCGTCTGTCCGTCTGTCCGTCTGTCCGTCTGTCCGTCTGTCCGTCTGTCCGTCTGTCCGTCTGTCCGTCTGTCCGTCTGTCCGTCTGTCCGTCTGTCCGTCTGTCCGTCTGTCCGTCTGTCCGTCTGTCCGTCTGTCCGTCTGTCCGTCTGTCCGTCTGTCCGTCTGTCCGTCTGTCCGTCTGTCCGTCTGTCCGTCTGTCCGTCTGTCCGTCTGTCCGTCTGTCCGTCTGTCCGTCTGTCCGTCTGTCCGTCTGTCCGTCTGTCCGTCTGTCCGTCTGTCCGTCTGTCCGTCTGTCCGTCTGTCCGTCTGTCCGTCTGTCCGTCTGTCCGTCTGTCCGTCTGTCCGTCTGTCCGTCTGTCCGTCTGTCCGTCTGTCCGTCTGTCCGTCTGTCCGTCTGTCCGTCTGTCCGTCTGTCCGTCTGTCCGTCTGTCCGTCTGTCCGTCTGTCCGTCTGTCCGTCTGTCCGTCTGTCCGTCTGTCCGTCTGTCCGTCTGTCCGTCTGTCCGTCTGTCCGTCTGTCCGTCTGTCCGTCTGTCCGTCTGTCCGTCTGTCCGTCTGTCCGTCTGTCCGTCTGTCCGTCCGTCCGTCCGTCCGTCCGTCCGTCCGTCCGTCCGTCCGTCCGTCCGTCCGTCCGTCCGTCCGTCCGTCCGTCCGTCCGTCCGTCCGTCCGTCCGTCCGTCCGTCCGTCCGTCCGTCCGTCCGTCCGTCCGTCCGTCCGTCCGTCCGTCCGTCCGTCCGTCCGTCCGTCCGTCCGTCCGTCCGTCCGTCCGTCCGTCCGTCCGTCCGTCCGTCCGTCCGTCCGTCCGTCCGTCCGTCCGTCCGTCCGTCCGTCCGTCCGTCCGTCCGTCCGTCCGTCTGTCTGTCTGTCTGTTACCTCTTCACGCCCAAACGGCTGAACCGATATTGCTGAAATTCAGCATGGAGATACTTTGAGTCCCGGGAAAGGACATAGGATACTTTTTGTCCCGGAAAAATGTATGGTTCCCGCGCAATAAACGAGTTTTAGCGCAACGGAGTTGCGGGCGCCATCTAGTAAACAATAATTATTGCAGCGTTTACCTTTAAAGGCTCAAGAAAATAAATCTACGCACTGTTTATTAACTTTAATTAAAACTTTTAACTTGCGCAATTTTACCATTGAAATAGCATCGAGGGGAAATATCATCATCTTTGCGTCCCTAAAACGCTCTAAAACGTGAATTTTATTCATCCCTTTTTCAATATCATTATTACAGCTACCGGTACAAAAATCATATTACTATCCGAGGTATATTATCCTCATATTATTATTAATCGCAAAACGAGAGTTGACGGATACGGATATTGTTAATTATAACTTGCATATTTTAGGATCATAATTTCTATGCGAACTGACTTTTAGCCGGTCGCGCCGCTATTAAATTAAATCGTTACATACTTGTAAATGCTTTATGCTTGTGATATCGGATTGTCATACTATTTAGTAATTTGTGGTGTAGCACGCAAACTGTGCACAGACTCATATAGATCGAACCAGGAACCAGAGATTACATTCATTGATATACTAATTAGTAATAATAATAACAATGTCTTCCAATCACAGAAACATTTACTGATTGTTGATATTTGCTTATGGTATTTGCTAACCTTTACGGGGGTCCTATGCAGATGGTCAATTGAAAAAAGTAGCCGAGTTTTGCTGTGTGTGAGTCGCGTGGGCGAGCGAAATTAAGGAAATGTGCCGTAGAGAAGATTGGGTCACATGATTCCCGATACATTTTCTAACCCTTAAATATTGTTAAATTATTAAAATATTTTGTATCATTTCATTACTTTCATCTGATTATAACCGCGGCCAGCATTACGCGATACCATTGGATTTCAATTTATCTATTTCTGAATGCTGGCCATTATATAATTCCACATAGGTACAAGGAGTGCAACTAAAATAAATTGGAATTAACGGTTATTTAAAAATACTTTTAAATAGGACCTTAATAATTATTAATTAATATAAATTATTATAAGTTTATTTGAGTGACATTAACATAAGGAGTAACCACGAATGTAATAAGACTTTATGAGAGACATCAAAACCATACTCTTAAATTCGCAATGACATTCTTTTCTAATTTTATGGAAGTAAGACGAATAAAGTGGAAGACGACCTCCCATCATTTCAATTCCCAGATCTAAAGTTTTCATTTTTTTAATGATATTTTTAAGCCTATTTAGGGGGATAGGGCTGAGAATATTTAGGGCCTGGACTCTGGTCACACTAAAACGAGACGAACAGAGTTGGCATTAAGAAATTATAATTTTGTACCTCTACTTTGTATCGTCGCGTCACGTCTCGTCACAACTTTCAGTGTGACCTGACCCTAGGCTCAATAAATTTAGCGTACCGAGAATCATATTAGGATTAAGTGTATCTTCCTGTACATGTTTTTGTTTGCGTCATGCGTGTGTCTTAAACGGAGTATATAAAACAAGCCCCTCGCATTAACTCAGTGACAGAAATATATCTTAGCTGAATACATACATACTGAAGCAACGTTGGTGTAGAAAAAAAAATACAAGACACCTCCAAGTGTCACCGACCTACAGGTAACTTTTTTCAATTGTTATTTACTTAACAATACAATATAATGTATAATTATAACAATTATTAACAAAATCAGATATCTTAACTCAATGCCTTGTTACTTCTTACCCGATTATTATGTCGAAGACAAAAATAAGAGCAACAATTTTGGCACTGTTTTACTTTATTAAAGTAAAACAGTGCAAGTGTAAAACAGTGCAATAAAGTAAACAAGATTCTGTTTTACTTTATTAAAGTAGAAATAGTAGTAGTAAGGGGCTTACATTATTTTGTATGTATATATATATATATATATATATATATATATATATATATATATATACATACAAAATAATGTAAGCCCCTTACTACTACTATTTCTACTTTAATAATTTATATATTTTTTTGTTTTAGAATAATTAACAATGAAGGGGTTCTTACTGCAGCTGTTTCTGGTCGGTATCGCTGCAGCGGCACCGGCGACGAAAGAAAACGATAGTTATGTTATGGTGATCGACGGTAATTTCTATCGCAGTGAACGGATAAAACACAAGTCAAACCATGACATTGTAAGGATATTAGCTCCTTTCAATTCCCTTAACTTTAACAGAGATGTGCCCTCTGAACCGAATCCTAAAGAGAAAGTTAAGGATCTCGTTCTATTCTTCACTGAAGCAGATATTTCGGAAGATGGCCGAAAAAGTTACAAAGGTGTATCAATCATGAAGAAGAATAAAGTGACAAAACTTTTGGAGAATGGTAAAGACATGGCAGCTTCAGGAGACAGTGGCAAGGTCGTTTTCATTGGCGCCAGCGACGGACTTTACGTTTACAACGATGAGCAAACTGCCGTAGAAAAATTCGGATCCATCAGTGATGACGTCATCGGAATAGCCAAGCAAGAGTATGGAGATGCAATATACATTTTGACAGCCAAAAAAGAAGTACACAAAGTAACAGAAAAAGGAAACACTAAAGAGAAAATCGATGATATACTCGATGCGGAGCAAATAATGTTGGACTATCACAACAATCTCTATTTCTACTCGAGCGATA
Organism: Polyommatus icarus; assembly: GCA_937595015.1. Taxonomy (NCBI): domain Eukaryota; kingdom Metazoa; phylum Arthropoda; class Insecta; order Lepidoptera; family Lycaenidae; genus Polyommatus; species Polyommatus icarus. The sequence goes on from OW569326.1 coordinate 14,580,110, forward strand.
AACAAGTAAAAATTTGCACTACAGAAGGTATTAAAAAAGTTGATGGACTTCCCAAAAATCCTACAAACGTTCAGCTCATCAAACCGGCTTTTGTTATGAGAGATTTTGTTCCTGTCGTGGTCGATGACAGTGTTTACATAATATACACTAATGGAACAAGCGTTAAAGCGGGGATTGATTTCAAAGAAGCCAAGTACAGACCCACCGCTTGCTCCATGGAAGGAACAATAGTACAGTACTATGCATACAACAAGGCAATTTACGAGTACAACATGCTAGACATCGTCTCGGGATCCATGATGGATGAAACGAAAACCTTCCTAGATAACAAAAACATCACTATCCAAGACCTCATTATTATTAAACATAGACATTAGAGATAGGAACTGAATTTACATTCATTGTATTTTTTAAAATAAAGTTGTAATATAAAAGATGATACAATTTTAAACATAATTGTTTAAAATTGTATCATCTTTTACACTAGCTGTTGCCCGCGACTTCGTCCGCGTGGACTTCAGTTTATAGCGCGCGGTGTCAACAAAATTGGTGTTAAATTTAAAGGCTTTTAAAACCCTGGTATCCCTCAAATCTAAATACCCAAAACAGCTATGCAGTGTGCAAATAATATATTTTTTTTAATTAAACTTTTTTATACCAAATTTTAAAGCTTATTTAGCCCCACATTACACAACTTTAGCTTTACCAGAGACCAGTACTCTATGGCTTTACCCATAAACTATTTATCATTAGAAGGCTGTTGTTTCTGATATTATCTATGTTGATAGGTGAATTAATTAATAACGTGTATAACAATCGACACTCGAAAGAATCGCAAACCTAATTCAACATTACCACCGGTACCACCTCTTATAGAAATACGTATGAGCAAGCGATAGCGCGATCTAGGCGGCTATTGGCGCCATCTAACTTAATTTGAACAAATTTACGCATAAACATCTCCTTACAATCCTTTTTTCCAGTTAAAAAGTAGCCTTTGTCCTTTCTCAGGCTTTAGACTATCTGTGTACAAAATTTCATTACAATCGGTTCAGTAGTTTTGGCGTGAAAGCGAGACAGACAGACAGACAGAGATACTTTCGCATTTATAATATTAGTATAGATTATAACATATTTTTTCAAATCGGACCAGTAGGTCCTGAGATTAGCGCATTCAAACTATTACTAAATAAGCATTTCATATAATTTTCCCCGTTTTTTCCACATTTTCTCTATTTCTTCGCTCCTATTAGTCTTAGCGTGATAAAATATAGCCTATAGCCTTTCTCGATAAATGGGCTATCTAACACTGAAAGAATTTTTCTAATCGGATCAGTAGTTCCTGAGATTAGCGCGTTCAAACTATTACTGAATAAGCATTTCATATAATTTTCCCCGTTTTTTCCACATTTTTCTCTATTTCTTCGCTGCTATTAGTCTTAGCTTAATAAAATATAGCATATAGCCTTCCTCGATAAATGGGATATTTAAGACTGAAAGAATTTTTCAAATCGGACCAGTAGTTCCTGAGATTAGCGCGTTCAATTATGCCCTTTCACATAATTTTCCCCGTTTTTCCACATTTTCCTCTATTTCTTCGCTTTCATAAGTCTTAGCGTGATAAAGTATAGCCTTTAACCTTCATCGATAAATGGGCTATCTAACACTGAAAGAATTTTTTAAATCGGACCACTAGTTCCTGAGATTAGCGCGTTCAAACAAACAAACTAACAAACTCTTCCGCTTTATAATATTAGTATATTTCTCTATTTCTTCGCTGCTATTAGTCTTAGCGTAATAAAATATAGCATATAGCCTTCATCGATAAATGGGCTATCTAACACTGTAATAATTTTTCTAATCGGACCAGTAGTTCCTGAGATTAGCGCGTCCAAACAAACAAACTAACAAACTCTTCCGCTTTATAATATTAGTATAGATTAATAGTTGATGAACTTAGTACACTTTTTCAGTAATCTAGGTATATCTATACTTATAATAAAATCGTAGAGGTAAAATGTTCGTTTATTGAAAATAAACTTGAAAAAACGAGTCAAGGGCATGTTAGAAGAGTAGTAGAACACATTTTAACTGTTTTTGAAATTTTTGTTTCTCTGTCTGTTTGTCTGTTTGTACAGGCTAATCTCTGAATCCGCTGGACCGATTTCAATGAAATTTGGCATTGTGATACCTTATATCCCTGGTCAACATATAGGATACGGTTTTTAACCGACTTCCGAAAAAAGAGGAGTTGATGTTAACTTTACTGTTTGTGGTCAGATTTTCAAAATTCTTCTTTCGTTGTATAGATTGTTAACCCGAATTTGATACCATGTTTACAAAAACGGTGACTTGATAATGATTTCGGAATCAGGAGGTATCGACGGAACTCCTTTACAACAAAAATATTACAGTAATTTTCACTTCTTTTGAGTAAAGTTAACATAACATGCCACCAAAAAGTAAGATTTACATATATCCCAGGACATATCCGGACATATCAGGACATATCCCAGGGTATAGGGCTTCCGAAGGTTCTGTTGCTGAACGGAACTCCTGATTCCTTATAAGAATATAATATAGTATTATTATGTAGGGAGTTCAGCGTTGTTTAAAATACTGGAAGCGCATGCCACTAATTGACTATGTCAATTATATTAATCATCATGATCACCACCATCATAACACCATTCATAGCCACAATATGATGCGTTTATTGATTTTTTCAGGATTCCATACCCAAATGTTAAAAACTGGAGCCTATTAGGTACTAAGACTTCGTTGTCTGTGCGTCTGTCCGTATGTCTGTATGTCACCAGGCTGTATCTCAAGAACCGCTACAGCTAGACTTCTGAAAATTTTCACAAATTATTGTGTATATCAGCTGTTGCCGATATAACAACAAATACTAAAAACAAAATAATATATTAATATTTAAGGGTGGGTTCCCATACGACAAACGTGATTTGTTGTCCTTTTTTGCTCCATATCAATATAATGGCAACAGGTAGGCTTGAAATTTTCACAAAGGCCTAGATATATTATGTGTACTTACTTAAATAATAAATAGTAATAATAATATTTAAATAAAATTCAATTTTATTGGCGGCCATACAAAAAAACCTTTGGCTTATTTTTGCACTATAATGGTTTGGAACCCTTCGTGCGCGAGTCCGACTCGCACTTGGCCGAGCACATACGTAGAATATGTGCTCGACCGAAGGCAGTATGTTTCAATAAACCACTCATCGTGTTCTCTGGGAGAGTTTTTTCTGCCAAGACGAAAGAAATACAATGCTAGACCACCTACAGTGTAAATCTGATGTCGCATACTACGGTGATATCGTGGACAGCGCTATAGGAACTTCCGTGCCTTCAAGCGTTTTTGTCACAATTATTATTAGCAACAGTCTAACAGACTTTGCTTTTCCGGTCGAGTGTGGTAACAAGTGTTCTTTTTTATTTTTTGTTTTTCAGTGCCTAATTCCGATTATTATTTTATTTTTTACTGTTGAATTATCTATTTTTGGTTGAGGGGGTGTAAATATTGTATTTGTCCTTGTGTAAGTGTTGTTTTAAGTAGTTTCATAGTTGTTGTTTATTTAATTAGGCGTCATGGACGCCGAACCGCCCGATCCGGGAGGTGGAGGCCGTGACGATCAGGTAGGCAATACTCAAATAGAAGCTATGGAATGTAGCAGCGTTACAACGTCGAGAAAACGAGCTAACCCAGACAGCAACGACATAAGTAGTAAGAAAGTTTCTGACAATGCCCATTCCGTTCCTTCTATACAATTACAATATGCTAGCCCCGAATTCGAGAACAAGAAAATGTATAGTGTTGATGATGCTGCGCCGTTTTTGGTTCATGTGTCCAAACCTGAAACAGACAATGGATCGGCATTACGGCCCATGGAATTTGGACAATTTCTTTTTAAAAATGAGGTTAAAAACATAAAAATGGACGGTATTAAGAAGGTTGGTCGAAACCGCATCTCAGTTGAGTTCACTTTAGCTGCCCATGCCAACGAATTTTTAAACTTACCTGTGCTTGCCAGTGCTGGATATATTGCTGTCATTCCGTCATACAATGTGTCTCGCATGGGTATAGTGCGTGACATACCAGTTAACTGGTCAATGGAAGAGCTGGTAACTAATATATCTGTACCACCTGGCTATGGTGAAGTTATAAGGGCCCGGAGACTGAGCCGGAAGACTTTTAATGAGCAGAACCAACCAACATATGTTCCCACCAAATCTGTAGTCCTGACTTTCTCTGGCCAAAAACTCCCTCCCCGCGCTTATTGCTACTTTACATCCCTTCCAGTGGAATCCTATGTCCTTCCTACTATCCAGTGCAATAAATGTTGTCGTTTTGGCCATATTAAATCCCAATGTCGTTCACAGCCTAGGTGCTATAAATGCGGTCAGTCACATGAGGGTACAACTTGTGAGGTTTCCAATCTGTCTTGTTTGCTTTGTTCAGGCTCACATGCTGCTAACAATCCATCCTGTCCAGAACACATACGACAGAAGGAAATCAAGCTTGTCATGTCGCAGGAGAATGTCTCATACTTTGAAGCTTCAGCTCGTTTTCGTCCAGTGAGACGTTCTTTTGCAGATTCGACTAAGACCTCACCCACTGTGATCTCCGCAACCAGCTCTAGATCCCCACCTAAATCTCCCGCTACAACTTCCTACAGAAAAACCGTTTTTATTCCCCGCCGTCCTATCACCCCTGTGCTGCCTGGTTATGATCATCAGGCACACAGAAATATTATTGAAGAACCTGCTTCCCAATTACCTAATGGTAGTGCATATCCCTCATCTTTAGAAATCTCCCCAAACGACAACTTTATTGACTCCCTCATCAACACCCTTTCACAACTAATCTCCCGGTTCAGTGATACCGGCCTACCGAACAAAACTCGTGCTAACTTGACTCAGCTTCTTAATACCGTCTTAAACCATGGATCAGTTCCCGATGATCCAGTGGAACTGTCGTAGCGTTAGAATCAAAAAACAAGACATTATTTTCTTAGCTAATAGATATAGACCATCAATTATTGCCATCCAGGAGACATGGTTAAAGCCTGGCTCACGTTTTCGTGTCCCGGGCTACTCATGTTTTCGGGATGACAGAATGGATGGCAAGGCTGGAGTGGCCATTTTGGTCTCCAGCCGGTGTATATATTCTTTGTTACCTCTTCCTGTACATAGTAGTAGTTTTAATATTGTGGCTGTCCGTGTTTTAAATACTGTATATATATCTGTATATATCCCCAATCCGAATCCTTCTATCCTTTCTGAGCTTTCACAGATTATTACCTCTATTACCCTCCCCCAGGTTATATTGGGGGACTTCAATGTCCACCATACATCTTGGGGCTCCTATTTTAACGACTCCAACTCCTCCCTACTAATGGATATTTTAGATGACAATAATCTGGTAGTGCTTAATGATGGATCTCCCACCCGTAGGGTTTCGCCTCTGCAGAATCCTAGGGCGGTGGTGGATCTCTCGTTGTGCTCACCGACTATTGCCTCTTTGTGTTCATGGTCTGTCCTCCCCAGTACCTATGGTAGCGATCATTTCCCTATCCTAGTAACAATTACTTACTCGACGAGACAGACAATTACCTTAAACCCTCCCCGCCAAAAATTTAAACTTGACAAAGCGAACTGGTCTGAATTCGCAATTTCTACTGATTCCGAAACTAGTAGACTCTCTTTAGACATAAATAATCCCCACATTCAACTTGAAAGTTTGAAGAATATCCTTTTTAGAGTTGCAGAGAGGTTGATCCCTCAGAAACAAACTGGACACCGTAGTTCTTCTCCTCCGTGGTGGGACAGCGAATGTACTTCAGCTTGCAAGCGTCGTAAGGATGCTGAAAAACTTTATGCCAGGTCTATGACTATGGCAAATTTTCTAAATTATAAAAAAATTTCGGCCGAGGTTTCTAAATTATTTTCAGATAAAAAGAAAGAAGGCTGGAGAAGCTTTTGTTTAAGTCTCTCTCCAACATCTAAACCCTCAATCGTTTGGAATAACATAAGGAAATTTCGCGGATCCCTTTCGGCATGCAATTACCGTCCGTCCAATGATCCTTCTGAATGGATTGATGCATTTTCGCGAAGGTTGGCTCCTCTGACGGCTCCAACACTTGGCGAACTTCGCGTTAGTACTTCTCAAGGATCATCTTCAAACTGGTTAGACTACCCTTTCTCTCTGGAGGAATTCCGTCTGGTTTTGAGTTCATTGAAGGATACCGCGCCTGGGGCAGATGGAATTCCATATTCCTTTTTTGTCAATAGCGGTTCAGTCACTCAACAGCTTTGTCTGAACATCCTTAATGAGATCTACCAGTCGGAGGTTCCTCCGGATGAGTGGCGCTCTCAAATTATTTTGCCGATTCTTAAGCCGGGTAAACCAGTTGATGACCCGTCTAGTTATAGACCCATAGCACTTTCGGTCACTCTAGGGAAAATTTTGGAACATCTGATCAAAAATCGACTGGAATGGTTTTTAGAGAGCCGAGGTCTGTTATCTAAAACACAGTTTGGTTTTCGAAAAGGCTTTTGCACAACAGACGGCGTAGGAATCTTAGTAACCGACATACGCATAGCCTTTTCGAAAATGGAACATGTGACAGCGGTGTTCCTGGATGTATCATCTGCATACGATAACGTTAATCTTCCAGTACTCAGGCAAAAAATGCTACAGCTGAGTATCTCAGAGAGGATGACAAATTACATCTGCAATTCCCTTTCCTCCCGTACTATCACAATCACTACTCAAAATTCCTCCCTCCCTCCCAGAACTGTGTATATAGGTCTTCCCCAGGGTAACGTCCTCAGTCCTGCCCTCTGGGGTATTTATACCTCAGATTTAGATTTGTCTGTCATTAGTTTTTGCGAGATACTTCAGTATGCAGATGATATAACCATTTACATTGCCTCAAAAGATGTTGCAGAATGCTCGGCCCGCCTCAACACGGCCATTCAATACCTTAATGACTGGATGGATAGACATGGTCTGTCCATTTCTGTTTCTAAGAGTTCGGTGGTAGTGTTTAGCAGATCTAAAATAATTCCAAATGTCAACATTCATTCTAATCATCAGGCTTTCCCGGTAAAGGAGGCGACAAAATTTTTGGGAGTGTATTTAGATTCTAGACTTACTGGCGTACACCATATTAACCATGTGGTTAAAAAATGTGAGAAAAATATTAACATTCTCCGCTCACTCTCTGGAGTCTGGTGGGGTTCACATCCTTACACGCAGAAGCTGATGTACAATGCTCTTGTCCGAAGCCATTTAGATTATGGCTCATTCCTTCTTGAACCGTGTAATAAACTTCCTCTTGGGGTTCTGGACAAGATTCAGTCCAAATCCTTAAGAATAGTTGTCGGGGCCATGAAGTCTACACCAATTAATGCTCTTCAGGTTGAATGTGGGGATCCCCCACTTAACATCAGAAGGCAATACCTTTCAGACAGATTTCTGTTTAAATTATTTCAAAATTCATCCCATCCACTCCTTAATAAACTCCACACCCTGTCGCAGCTAGTTAGCTCTTCAAGCTACTGGCGGCATAAGGACCTTCCCTGCCTTTTGATTAGCTACCTTACTATTACCCGTCTTCCTTGCCCTGTTTTCCAGTGCAGGCTCAATCCCCTTTACTCCACTCCCTATAATGCACTTACCTTCCATCCAAAAGTGCTTCTAAATTTTTCTATAAATAAGGGCTCTCCCATGGCCAACACCCAATTTAACCACATCATTCACCAGCACTTTGAGGATTGGCTGCTTATTTTCACGGACGCTTCAAAGCTTTTGGAGAGTGACTGTGTTGGTGTGGCTGTTTGGATACCGAAGGTTAATGTGGTTTTAAATTTCAAATTACCTCCAAACTCCTCAGTTTTTACAGGGGAATCCCTGGCAATTCTGGAGGCACTCTCGTTTGTTGAATCCCACCATCTCAACAAATCCATTATACTTTCGGATTCCAAAAGTGCCTTGGAAGCCATAATCGCCAATCAGTTTCGCTCCAAATGTAAATTCCCACTTGTCTTGAAAATAAGACAGCTTCTCTTCAGGTGTCACACACAAGACTTACAAGTAGTTCTAGCTTGGATACCGGGGCATAGCGGAATTACTGGCAATGAGGCTGTAGACTCTTATGCTAAAGACGCTATAAGTACAGGAGTGTCAAGTCAATATATGGTCTATTGTCAGGATTTGGTTCCGCTAGCCAAAAACCACATGTACAATAGCTGGCACAATATATGGGTTAGAACTAGTGAAAGTAAGGGTAAACACTACTTCAATATTCAAAAAGTTATTCCAGTTAGGCCATGGTTTTTTAAATTTAAACAAGCAAGCAAAACAGTGTGTTCAACAGTTTGTCGATTGAGACTGGGACATTGCTGCACACCTGTTTTCTTAGCAAAGATTAGGGTCAGAGACAGCTCCTTATGTGAATGCGGCCTAGACGAAGGCACCCTGGACCATATTTTTTTCTCTTGCCCAAGATACCAACCTTCCTTATATGAATTCCTTCCCCCTACTATCCCTCGCCCTATCAATTTTATTTCCGTTCTGTCCTTTGTAAATACTCCCTTTGTTGAAACTTTATGTACATATATTTATACTAACAGAATTAAATTGTAAGGTGTATAGGACTAACCCTAAATGTTTGTGTTTGTTTTAGATCCTTCAACAGACACCGTACGCGTCTCAACATAACTTTGTTGTTGTTTGATAACCTTGTTCCTTCATAAAGCCATCTCATAAAGCAGAGTCTTCACCAAAACACTCTGATACTGGCGACTCACAAAGGAGCCATTTTGTAAAAAGAAGAAGAAGAACAGTCTAACACAACCAATTCCGATATTAATTTAGCTATAGCCAAGTAGTCACAATTATTATTATTATAGTTTATTTTCGTGGTGCTTCCCCTAAGTTATTTGACATTCGGTCACTGCAACTTCTTGCTGTCTCCGCTTTCAATAGAAAGAGGAATTACAATTCTTTAAACTTCTATTTTCTTTTAATTAATTTCGTTGCGGGTCTCAAACCAGTTTGAGCATGTCCCTCTGACTCCCTGAGATCATATCAAAGGGATTTTCATGGTTGGATACCGCTGTCGATCCTGGCGACACAGGAGATACAGTGGTGGGAATGTGTGGTGGCCGGTGGGCCAACGCCTATAAAGAATTAACTCTTTGGGTAAGTAAGTGAACAACTTCAAGCGTTATTTTATTCTGGTTTAATTGTAGATTAGGAATCTGAGAGTAAGAGGTAGGTTAAAGAGGGATAGATGCCTACATTAAACCCCTCCCGTCTTCTGTAGTGTATCCTCTATCTCCATCACATGTTCCTTTCCCCTGTCCTGTGGCCCCCGGCCCCATCCCCTGTCAACGCCAAGCGGTCTTCGAAGAAAGGTTTTTTTAAAACGATAAGTATCTGTGGCTCAAGTTTCCTGGGTCTTTGATGTAAATTAAAAAAATCTTGTGTAATTAATATAGATCCAAATAAAGTAGTCGTAGATGGGTGTTCAATTTTCTTCATCACGATTATAATAACATACGTTCACGCGGACGAAATTGCGGGCAACAGCTAGTAAATAATAATAAACAAAGTTTAAAATATCAATTTTATGTTACAATTTAATAAACATTCGCATGTAAATATAAATAAAAATGTTCTTCTTTGTTTTTTTCTATTAGCAGCAATTAAAAACTATACGTACCACATCCATCAGTATCCATGCTTCGGAAGGTCGCCTCCAACGTTCTTCTGGCCATCATGATGTGGCTGTGGAGCTCTCTCATGGCCGACGCCTCCACCAACCCTACCCTCTGTCGGAAGGTCAACCGACGAGTCCGGGATACAGCAGCGGTGTATTGCACGAACTGCTTCTCAAGAGCATTCCCTCGTAGCTTGAGGTAGGCTCCCTTGTTGGAACCCAGTTCGTAGTAGTTGGAGGCGGAGAAAATTGTTATTACCTGTAAAGTAATATTGGGTTAAAAATTGATGACGTAGTTCAAAAAAGACCTTAGCTACCTATAGAAAATTTTTGGTGAATATTATTAATTATGTCTTAGAGGCCAAGTAAAAGATAATTCAATTCCGAATCATTGAATTAAGACTGTGATAACTATGATTAATTCGGAACTTATTCAGCTTCGTAACTAGTTAACAAGAAACTTTCCATGCATTGTTTTGATTTTACACATGACTGCACTAAATTCGGGAAGTAGTTAGAATACACTTTCGGGTCTGGTTTTTTAACCTAGGACTCAGGATAACCCGTGCAGGTAAGCACCAATATGTATTTTTAAAAATTAACACTGTATCAAAATATTTCTTTTCATTTTAGATAATTTGGTAAAGATCTTGCAATAAGCACAAATACACAGACACCTCATATTTTTTGTCTCATGGGCTTTGAAAATAAAAAAAATTAAACACAGATGTACGATTAATTGCTTTCAATTTTGTCGTCTTTTATGAATGCACGGCACATTACATTCTACTGTAATAATATGTTCTGTGGTGTATGTTTGTTTACAGTATAAAATGCAGTTGGCTTGGATAGTGTAAATATTTAGACACTTGTGATTAATGTTCAGCAATTACAAATATAGCCATTATGTAGCCATTACACGATCTTATGAAAGTACAAATTACTATACTTTGTCACTCGACTCGAACTCGACTCGAACTCGACTCGACTCGAACTTGGTTGTCTGTAAAGTCGGTTTACTGACGATAGTTGAACGTGACAACGTCATAGCCTTAAATGGAATGCCTCAGAGCGAGGTAACGCCGCATGTTGCGTCATGTTTTTTCGTGCGCGCAGCCCATATCTATACTTATAAAATTAGATGTCCTGACTGACTGACTGACTGACTGATTCATCAACCCTGAGCAAAAACTGTTAAAGTTACAGCCACGAAATTTGGTGAGTACCCTACTCCTACCTAGTGTTTTATTGAGTAGACACCCACTAAGGACGGAATTTTGAAAATTTTTACCCCGAAGGGGGTGAAATAGGGGTTCAAAATATGAATGAAAATCCGTCATTTCCACAGTCATTTCTTGAGTTAGAAACATGAAACTTTAGTTTTAGGTTACTGATTAATAATGAATGGATACGTATTTAAGCGTTTTTGGAAATTCTACCCCCAGGGGCGTAAAATTGGGGTTGAAAGTTTAAATGAGAGTCCGTCATTTCTTAAGTTTGAAACATAAAAGTTTATTTTTGGACTGCTGATTAAAAATGAATGGATAGGTATTTAAGCGTTTTTGGAAATTCTACCCCCAAGGGGGTGAAATTGGGGCTGAAAGTTTGAATAAAAGTCCGTCATGAGTCGTCTTGAGTTAGAAACATGAAACTTTATTTTTGTGCTACTGATTAAAAATGAATGGATACGTATATTTAAGCGTTTCTGGTAATACTACCCCCAAGGGGGTGAAATTGGGGTAGAAAGTTTCAATGAAAGTCCGTTATTTCTTGAGTTAGAAACATGAAAGTTTATGGACGTTTGCGTTTGACGTTTGCTTAAACAGGGTCCCGTTTTTACCCTTTGTATAAGGAACCACAAAAAGGGGGAAACTATCCATCTTTGATAATTTCTTATACTATGTTAACGCGGACGAAGTCGCGGGCAACAGCTAGTCGAATTATAAGACGTTGTCACGTCAAAATACATAATAATATCCTCGGAATAACGTTTAGGTAACGATCTTACTCTCCTTTAAAATTGGCGGTTAAAAAGTAATTTTTGGAAGCTGTTTATAACAACGCGATTAAATATAATGACCTGTACTCACTTTGATTAGTGATAATTAAGTGCAGGTGATTATTGCTGGTGCTTAGGAGAAAGTAAGTGTAGACAGCGACTGATTAGTGCAAGTCCTTCAAGTCCAAGTTTCCTTTAACACTACTAAATAAACTCCGCAAAGAGACGATTTTCCAGAATCAAAATTCAAAATCCTCCCCGAATGAAAATTTCATCAATTTTTTTTTTGAGCCTGTTCAAGCGTGAATAAGTAAAGATACAGACACAAACAGACACGCTTGTCATAATATTAAGCAAATACAGGGTGTAACAATACTAAGATATAGCACTTTAGAGTTTAGTGTGTTTATAGGTTCCCTATAAACTGTGAATATGTATAGCTGCTGTGAAAGTAGCAGCGTTGAAATAATAACGTTTTTTTTTTCATCTTTTTGTGGAAAAATTCATGACGCGCGGGCACTTGCTCATACAAATAAAAAAACGCTCTTTCAGATGCTACTTTCACAGTGAACTCTCTACAAGAAATACACATACAACCTACAGTACACGTATTCAGCTTTTGAAAGCCTTACATTGCCGTCGTGTATGATCTCGTAACCGCCGGGCTTGCACTCGTGGCTGCGGACGAGGAAGCTCAGCTTGTTCCGGTTGAGGAATTCCACGGTGACGTCGGGGCCGAAGTAGGTGCCTGCGCCGCGGAGCGTGTTGGCCACGCACCCGCCCACAGCCTGCGGGTCCGACCACATTATGTCGAACACCTGCAACAGAGTGTCTGGATATACAGGGTGTAACAAAACTAAGTGATAGTACTTGCGACACGAGCGTCATGAGTGTGACGCTGGCCGCTTGAGCGCATACAAAAGTGAAAAAAAAATTGGTCTTTCAGCGATGCTACTTTCTTGATATTTGCTACGACCCATACCCATACCCATAAGTGAGATGTGGAAAAGATAAAGATTAGATTGAAACACCCCCTCCAAGAACACTTCACGTAATTAATAGACTCGCCCTAATGCGGTTCATCGTTATGTTCGGTCCGACACCTACCTATAAAATATAACTTATTGTCTAAGAAGTTAAGATCAAGAGTAGCGTCTAAGTTCCAATATAAATTGTCATATTTTGTTATATTATGATTTGAAAATATTGATAATAGTTAGTGAACGAGCCTAGCCATGGAATTAGCTAAGTAGGTACTAAATGTTCTCATGACACCGTCCGAATGAGCGAAAGTATGCTGGTCGCTATAGACTTGACCAAATACACAGCGGCGTACATGTGGCGTAACTATAGGGTGTCAGGTCTAGCAAAATGCCACGATAGCCCCCGACCCAAGAGGGCCTCGACCCAAAAGGGCCCTAGCCCAAGAGGTCGTGAGGTCAGAATTTTTTTACGCATTGGTTGTACCCGTTTTATTATTTTTTTACTGAATTGGGGCGATTTTTACTGATAGTTATTTATTTAATTTATTACATGCATGAAACTTTTGTTCAGTTGAAATCAACGGGAAGTGTCCGTAAATCACATCACTAATAATGCCTGATTCTGTGTAATAAAAGGTCGCTTTGATTACAAAATAAAGTTAAAATTAAGGGGCGAAAAGATAGTAACTAATTAGTTTAAAACGTGATCGTGAATTTCACAGCTGAAAGGAGTCGTTGATAACAAAGTAGTTAGTAAGTGAGGTCAGTTAATTTATTTAACGACGTGGCCATGGTCGTTTCATTAGGGCAGTGTTTTTCAACCTTTTTGATGATTTGGTATGAAAATATATTTCGCGACATACCCGCACCCCCATCACTCTTTGCTTTTTTATCATACAATGTACGGTCTATGCAAGTCTACGAATATATACTCTGAAATTTTTAATCTTCATTGTTTTAATATTACTTTCTACCTCTGGTGACACTCAACAATCGCTTACCCCCAGGGGTCGCAACCCACAGGTTGAAAAACACGGCATTAGGGCATCGGCTTCCGTGACCGCCGTAGATGTTATCAACACGTAATAGCTACAGTATCACCACATTACTCCCAGACATGAAATATTATCATAACTCATAAGTAATTAATGTAACCTAATCCTATAATTGCTAGTATTTACTCGTATGACGCCATTACGATCCATTAGGGATAGTTGTATTGACAATCCCTCAAAACGGTTTTCAGGATCACAATAACTTTCTTACTAGTTGATGCCCGCAGCTCCGCTGGTTCAATATTAGTTTATCGCGTGGGGACCGTAATTTTTTTTGGGAAAAAATATACTTTGTCCTTTCCGGGTTTCAACGTATCGCTCTATATCAAATTTCAGCAACATCGGTTCAGTGATTTTGGCGTGAAGAGGTAACAGACAGACACACATTCGCATTCATAATATTAAATATAGAATAAGGGTTGGACCTCATCTAGCAGCACGGAATCGCCTTTTTCCGTCGCCTTACGTTGCTTAGAACTGCCATTTGCTAGACCTAGACAGAAAGCATAATACGATAGCACGCGGCGGAATCCTCGAGGCGATCAGCATCACGGACAAAATGCTATAGTCGGCAGGGAGACTCCGGAACGTTGAAGCGCGCGATAGCATGGTAACGCATCCTTTCACCGCCGATCACTTGCTATCTATTTGTCTGCGGAATGCGACAGCGCGCGTTCGCATGCGGCAGTACACTGCAGCACGTGGTGGCACAGGCGGAACAAATGCGATTCCATGCTGCCAGATGAGGTCCAACCCTAAACAGACATCTCTCTGACTGGTCTTGGGACGATGGGACGCTTATCAATTATTCATCATCATCATCATATCAGCCTATATTCGTCCACTGCTGGACAAAGGCCTCTCTCAATGAACGCCAAGATGACCGATCTACTGCTACTCGCATCCAACATTGACCCGCAACTAAACGGAGATCGTCGTCCCACCTAGTAGGAGGTCGACCTACACACCGATTTCCCAGCCTTGGTCTCCATTCCAGAGTAATTTTAGTCCGGCGATCGTCTGTTGTACGAGCTACGTGACCAGCCCAGTTCCACTTCAGCGTATCAATTATTATTATTAGAAAATTCTGAAGTGATCCTATTTGCTGAAGCGTATTTAGAGTTTGTTTACTGGGAAATGAAGTACAAGGTCACGAATGGAATAATTTTACTTCAAACCACTTTATTCACCAAGTTTAACGAGTTATTATTGTTAAACTTGGTGAATAAAGTGGTTCATAAGGGTAACCTCTTATGAATAAACTGTTAGGCAAATGATGTGTTTTATTTATTTCCATTTGCATTACATATTAGAATTACGACTACGTTTTTTACATGCGTGTGTACAGGTATAACAAGATAACTACCGACCGTACAAGTACTATTTTATGTACTAATTACCATTAACCATACCCCACGTTATTTGGTCAGATTGTGTCAATTTGTCAATTGTTCGTTACTTCAGGATCTGTCGGCTGTGTTTGACATAGCGCGACCAAACTACGTAGATCCCACATCTGCCTATGCTTCAACTTTTCTGGCAGTACTAAGCAATGGAACCAGTCGGATGTAGAGCAAACATAGATAAAAATATCCTACATAACCACATATATTTTCAGCATTGAACAATACAAAATATATTTTGTACATGAAACTTTCAGAGCAATAAAATTAATTCGGAACATTAATTTTATGGAAGGTACAGAAGATTTTGGCCAGCTCTGTTTTATTTGAAACACGTAAAAGACATTACAGAACACGAAATGGGCAGTGAATAGTTAGGCTCATTCGTATAAATATTGTTGAACCCTTTCAAAATATTACAAGTTTTTTATATCCTATAAAATATAAGCGTCTAAGCTATTAGAGGAGCCATAAACCTTTTGTAAATTGTCTACACAACTCTTTTACGGGGTAAGGACGATATTTGTTAGAATTATTGTAAACTTTCCATATTATAATGAAATAAATGAATTGCAAATTATTAAACTTTCTACTGTGTTCTCGCTTGAAATACTTGGATACGCAACTAAAATAAGGCATCCAATAAAGCCTTTTTGTAAAGACTCAAAAGTGATATTTTACCAGTTTAAAAGCTTTGTATTGCAATATGTATTTTGTTTCATTGAGGAATTATTAGAGAAGTTGATTTCTAGGCAGATGGGGGACCTACGTAGGTTGGTCGCGTTACATATCAAACCCAGCCAATTAAATTGACATGATGTGACCAAATGACGTCAGCCTGTCAACTGCCTAAGAATCAATTTCCTCGATGGTAAGTACATTGATCTGCTTGACGTTCGCCCACAATAAAGTAAAATTTTCCTTACTGAAAATTCGTTTCGCTTTTCTTTACATACTAGAGAAAACTCGGGACGAACATGTCCAATCTTGTGTGGGATTTCTATTTCACGTACCACACCAGAATTAGGTGTCAAACTCAGAATAGATTTTGAGATAAATTGGTAAGAACGTCTTTAAAGCAACCAAAATAACTCGGGTAACCCTTGGGAATATATTTATTTAATTCCAAGTTCGGATTTAGGTATATTTCAATTTATGGACGCTTCATATTCGTAGTAAAAAATGATCGGTCTTACTACGAAAGATTTAAACACCTGTTGAACAGTTAATTAAAGAAAAATTCAGTACAAATGGTCTCAAATCAACTGTTTAATTATAGTTTAGTTTTATGTTGTAAGACCGATCATGTTTGTTACTTTTGTCATTTGGATAGAAGGTAGTCGAGGAAAGAAAGTAATCATCCTTAGTTTCACGTAAAGCACAACAGCTGTATGACTACTATGTATAAATCATCCAATCCAAATAGACGAATAACAATTTGCCTGAAGAAACCTATAACTGACGTCATAACGGTTTATTACTAAATCCTGTTATAATAAGCCCTTAAGCTTCCTTCAGTACAAAAGGTGCTTAGAATATTAACAGCATAATGAAATTTTGGCGGTTTAATACTTCGTGTAAGCACACTCATCCTTTATAAAAGCACTCGTATAGATAGATATAGCTGTTCTCGAAATCCATTTAGTCGGTGCTTTGAGCGGACGCGATATTTTCCATAACTATAACCTATACAGTATACTATACAGAGAACTCGTATACACTCACCAGTCACAACAGCTCGCGAAAGTATATTTACCCAAAGCGAAACGTATTTGTTGCAGTGCAAATAAAAACTAGTGAAGCGGTAAAAGCTATATATTTTGTAAAGAGAATCAATTTTGTTATTTTAAGCTTTTTCAATTATTCGATGAAAGGGATCATATTATTATGTTTGAAAAGCTTTCCTAAAGCTGTAAAACTGTTTTTATTTCGTTTTGATTGGACAACTTTTTTATCACTCGCAAACATAATGGCCGCCAGTTCACAGAAATTGTTTCTGTACGCGGATTAATAAACAAAGTGATATATTGAATGGAGTCTAAAATTAATTCATAAGTTATTATTTTTTTACATATCATATGACTGAAAATATGTATCGAGCTAAATTATTCAAGCCTATCCCAAACCTTCGGAAAGCCTATGTAAATGAGAAGTATCCATATCCTTTACTTATCTTCGGTTCTGAATGGTGTTTAAGTAAGGCCTCAACTCCTTTGTGATACAGAGCTAATATTATTTCAGCTGCAGCGACGTTCAATTGTTAATCTGTGTGAGTATCTGCTAAGCCGGATCCACTTTTATTGCTATATCGCTCGTGATTTATAAAAGGAGGGTCTTATCTTAACGTTTTACCTATAAATAAATTATATTAATAAGTTACTAGCTGACCCGGTGAATTTCGTATCACACCCTTCAAATGTATATTTTTTTGACCAACCAGCAAACGGGTCACCTGATAGAAAGCAACTACCGTCTCCCATGGACACTTGCAAGTTGCAACATCAGAAGAGCTGCACGTGCGTTATATACCTTTCCTGGACTTTCATGAATATTTTAAGACTATAAAATTACCTAAATAGCGGTTCTCGAGTTTAAGCGAAACTAACAAAATTTAAAATTCATCTTTATTTACATAGATAGATATATTACAAGACAAAGCTGATTTATTTATTTATTAAAACACAGGCCTTAAAGTAGACGCAGTATAAAAACCCTTGAGGTATAGACTTGAAATTTCGCACACGTCTTCCTCTTATAATACAGGCAATCATCTTAGGCCAGTAAGAAAGGATTTTTTTAGAATTTGTCGTTTAAATAGGTTAAATTAGTGATCAAATACTACGTATCGAACGAGTTAAAGATTTTAAAAAGGAAAGTTTTGCATGTAATATACGGTATGGTATATTACTCAATTATAGGTTTGATTGCTCAATTTCCTTTGACATTAAATTTTTTCGTGACCTATAATTATTATCATGAATAGAAATAAGAGATACGGAGGTTAACAACAAAAGGTTTATTACACAAATAAGTAAGTTAAATGAAAGTTAAAAAAAAAAGATTTTGATAAACAATACTAAAATAGAGTAAGTTAAAAACATGTTCAAAGTCGCTTACAACGTTATCTTCAATTCAAAGAGATTAAATAGATAAAAGCTTATTTACGACAAAGTCTTAAAGAGACCTTTTTTTATGTTTTCGATTATCTACGCCAGTCTCGAGAACGACATCTTAGGGAAAACCCACACGTACCACAACCACAACCACACGACAACCACAACCACACCACAACCATACCACAACCACACCACGTGGTCGGGCGTATATTTCGTATTATAAAATTTAAACTGGACCGTTCACACGTACCACATTCTGCAGTCGTTGTCGACCACATGGCAACCACAACGTTGCAACGACAGTGCACGCGCACCGCCCGCGCTCTTCCCCGTTTCATTGACTTTCGTACGTTACCACATCGCAACCACTAGCGACAACGTAACCACGTCGGCATTTTGTCTGTACCACAACGCAACTACAAAAAGCTGCAGCGACACCATTCACACGTAACCACTGCTCGACGACATTTTGTCTTTGCGATGTCGTGTGGTTATGGTACGTGTGGGTTGGCCCTTAGTGTCTTCAACAAGGAATAAAATGTAAACACAGTTTAAACTGTCAATAAAGGGATCACTTTATTAATGTACAATAATATTATATAAACTGGGCTTAATCTACTTGCATAATATCCCCGCTAGTTCTATTAAACTCGGCTACAACATAGTTTAGCGCTACAGAGTCTACAGACCCGCAGATATAGGAATCTGTAGATAAGGTGACAAACCTAAATATATTTATTTTTACTAATAATATTCCTTTATCGCGTAGGTATCGCACATTTTTCTGGGACAAAATTATTAAACTATTTCCTTCCATCCATCCATTCCATCCTTTTCCGTGGCTCAAAGTATTCACGTACTGAATTTCGTCGAATTCGGATAAGCGGTTAAAGAAGTATGGACTAGTTTAGATGTTCGTAGCAACGCTACGTGTAGTCGAACCTTCATAGAGTAGCGGTGCTACGATAGTGTTGAACGAACAGTATTAAACTCATCCCAATATTCGAATATTTTCCTATTTCCAATGAGCAATTTAATTATTTTATGTGGTATTTTTTGACTAGATGAAATTCTGCGCATACTGCATAATTTTCATGTGGAAGAAAGTAGTATATTGTTATCCCTTCCAGTGGTCTCTACCTATGTGCTAAATTATATATAAATGAGTCCATCAGTTCTCCGCCTTCCAAGAAAAATAAAAAAATTACCTCTACATCTAATCCAATATATATAAATCTCCTGTCACGATGTTTGTCCGCGATGGATTCCTAAACTACTTAACCGATTTTAATGTTGTTTTTTTAATGTGTGTTTTTTCCAACTTGAGAGATAGGATAGCTTAGATCTTTAATTATATTCGCAATTTTATTTTAATGCAAATTATTTGTCTATAAAAAGCGACCATTGTTTATGTGACGCGGGTCACGAGATAGCGATGGACGTTGCCATGGTAACATACTTATTTTAAAATAATACGGGCAATATACTTTATATATTATGGCAAAGAAACGTTTGCCGGGACAGCTAGTAATTAATATAAAAACTTTATGATTATGCAATTTTGAAATTGCGAATGATAATTTACCCAATGAAAGATTAATTTCCATCGACACTTTAGATTGTTTCTAGCACATATTTAGCATAGACACGACAATATAGGCCACAGGAGACGGATTATCGAGGCAAACTCCGTTAATTGCTGACTATAAACTGAGCGCGGGAGACGAGATCCACAGTAGCATTCGCCGCACGTACTATTGTTACTTGTACTGCAGACTCACTAATGTGCCTTTAGTTTCAATGTGTTCATTGCTCTTTAAAGTGCTTTCCAGTCATATTTTGTTCTTATAGAGATTAAAGTGCTTTATTAACTTCTGTTACTACTATGCTAAAAAGTAGACGCAGCACTCATCTATCACGTGGGAACCGCACATTTTTCCGGGATAAGAAGTATCCTATGGCCTTAATATCTCCATCTCCATTCATCGAAATCAATTCAGAGGTTTAATCATGTAGAGGTAACAGATATACACATAAAAATACTTTGGCATTTATAATAATGGTATAGATAGCATGGAAGTATGAATTGATTATGCAATAATGAAATATACTTAAGTCAACTTAAGATTTTTTAACATTTAGATCAAAATAAATTAAAACTTTTACATATTTTGTTATTCGTTATTCGCTGTCTTTACAAAAAAGGCACCAGTTTTATATTTTACCAAAAAAATTCAGGATGATGACGACGCGATGTTCGATAAGTGAGTGCGCAAATTCCTTTAATAATTGGACTATAAAATCAAACATCGTTTGGGATTTAATTAAGTGGAGGCTCGCAGCTGGCTATAATACATTTTTATCTTTTCCGTTTAAGGCTTTGTCGGAGAAGGGCAATTTCCCCGATTTGATCGATGTGTCCTCTTTGATCGAATGTTCTTGTTATTACAATACAAACTTCAAGGTCGATGCTTCACTTCAATTATAGTGATTTTAGAGAAATATAGTTAGAATCCATACTAATATTATAAATGCGAAAGTGTGTATGTCTGTCTGTCTGTCTGTCTGTTACCTCTTCACGCTCGAACCGCTGAACCGATTTTGCTGAAATTTGGCATGGAGATTTTTTGAGTCCCGAGAAAGGACATAGGATAGTTTTAATCACAGATAAATGTACGGTTCCCGTGCGATAAACGAATTTTGGCGCAAGGAAGTTGCGGGCGTCATCTAGTATCAAAATAACCTAGGAAAATAATTTAAAAACAATAATCGAAATTCGAAATCACTATTAGTTATTTGTTTATTCATACAACCACCTTTCCGAATCGTCTCACAAACTCCTCTTTCCATTTAAACCGATTCAGAAAATATAGAAGGTATATTTTCCATTGTAACATTTTCATTCGATTGCTGAAATGAATTTCACACGTCAATGGATAAAGCACCTCGATATTTTTTGTTGAGAGTAATCTTCCGCCGTATTGTAATGTGGAACAAATGGCGGGGATTTATTATAATCAAATGATTCAACATCGATACGGGAATACTGAAGCCCTTTGTAAATATTTACATACAATTCCATTCCAAAATAATATTTATCATTGTAACGATCTCCGAGGAAAATTCACATCTAATATTCCTCTTAAGTTACCTGTTCATAACTGAATTTACAATGTTCCTAGCTTAATGTCAACAACGTCATAACTTCGCACTAGCACTGATTGCTTTTACCTGACTATTCTATTAAAATAACTTGACTGTAATTGATTTAAGGAACTTGGCAAACTCTTGGTAGTTTCGAGTGACGTGCAGGCGGGGCACTTTCATTTCCGAACTGAACTTATTGAATTCAAAATTGTTTTTCACATTTTTATAGAAAATTTGAAATATTATTTGGAGCCAGTTACTAAAATATGAGAAAGCATGTCTAATTCTAAAAGAAATTAACTGTAATAACCGTCAGCACAATGACGTCGTAAAATATTATATTGTCGAGACTCATATTAGTATCAACAGATTTTTCGTGATTCACAGGATCAGTGTGCATAAACATTCAACAACTTTAACACGTTTCTATTTCCATAAAACACTAATGCGAAACCTAGCAGTAAGTATAAATAAAATAAAAGTAGTGCTTGAAACATCACCGCAAAACGACTATAGTGTGTCTACGTAGTACGCACTACCAAGCAAAGGAGCTACGAAGTGGCTACGGCGTAGCATCCTAAAGATGTTCTTAAACTAAAGGCACATACAATTTTTTACATAAAAAAAAGTTAGGAGCCTTGGCTCTAGGGTCTAGACCATAGATAATAATATTATAGATAATAATAATAATAGATAATCGGCCAAGTGCGAGTCGGACTCGCGCACGTACGGTTCCGTACCGTTATAGAGCAAAAATAGGCCAAAAATTGCGTTTTTTGTATGGGAGCCCCCCTTAAATATTTAATTTATTTTGTTTTTAGTATTTGTTGTTATAGCGGCAACATAAATACATAATCTGTGAAAATTTCAACTCTCTAGCTATTACCGTTCTTGAGTTACAGCCTGGAGACAGACGGACAGACAGACGAACAGACGGACAGACATCGAAGTCTCAGTAATAGGATCCCGTTTTTACCCTTTGGGTACGGAACCCTAATAACAATAGAACAATAAGCTTACCTGTTTCCATTCCACTTTATCAATTCCTTCGGCACCCGGGGCGGCGCCTTCATTAACAGGTGGCCGCAGGAGGGACGCGTACTGGAATAACAATAATCTCGTTAAACTTTCAGCTTATTGTGTACGTAAATATTGTAGATACGTGTTTTTCTGTATACGATTTGAATTATTCAAAAGTAGGTAAGACAATATAGTTTAGGTAAAACACAAATGTAAAACTGTGCAATTTTTCTGTCACAAATTAAATCCACTAATATTTCAATAATAATCCTTCGATCGGAAGTTCTAGGAATTCTCATTGTATTCTTTTGTTCTCGCGATCACTGGTGCTCGCGCGGGGCCTGAAGGAATAAGGGCCTATATTCACTTTGATTAGTGCGAGTGCTGATGATTAGTGATTAGGAGAAATTAAAGGACTTGCACTAATCAGTCGCTGTCCACACGTACTTTTTCCTGATCACTAATGACCTGCATTTATCACTAATCAAAGTTATAACAGGCCCTAAGTCATAATTATAAATTATTTCTATTTAGATAAAATATCCCAGTATATCTACCAGCAATTTGTCTCCTAAATTTAAAAAGGAAAACATGACAGGGACATTATTATACGCTCTTTTCGTTTTACTGAACCGTAAACTTTAATAAAATTGCCATTAAGAGCGAGCTGTCAAATTTTGCTGTGTTTTCTAATAAGCATTACGATCACGGAAGACGATTGACTCAAATGACATTGAGATTTATTTAATCATTGTATATTTATCTGATACTAGCCTAACCGAAAACACGATTCACTTATTTTGACTTGATAGTTTTATTTTTCGAAATTATGATCATTTCTGGGCTTTTCAACAAATATCTGTTACAATTTTTGAGTTACTATCATTGAATAACTTGCACTACTACAATCACACACTTTATAAAAGAATAACTAAAGGAATTTTTAGTATTGTATTTAGTTTATAAGTAATCATCAAAACACAGTTTTGGGACTTACGAGCTTTACTTTCGTGCTATAATGCGGCAACCCTTGTTACGCGATATTGTTCACTATTAGCTGCGGCCCATAGTACAATTCAAGGATAGCGGTGTAGGCGGTGCTAGCGTGTTTTGATATTTTTGGCAGCCCGGTCTTAACATATTGTCGTACCTTTTATCTTTACTTTATATCAGTTATAAATTATAATATAAAGATAAAAGGTGGGTTTCAATTAGGTTTAAACATTACGGGAGTACCCGAGACCCTTCTGCAGGGCCAGTTAACGTAAATCCGTCTACCGAAACTTGGAGATTAATGTTGTTCATTTTAGTCTCCTTAGTCCTCAATCTTACATCGAGAACATGTTGGCTGTCGTGATTAAAAACGATACATCTTGTTTACTATTCGCAGGAAGTAATTAGAAGGATAAATTGCGAGTAAGGGTTATTAAGACAGTGCTGAAGTGGCGAAGAATGATGGCGACTAAGTATTTAGCTGCCATCTGCTGTCGTGTTTAATTAAGGTAAATAGGCACTTTAAAAGTTCATACAACAGAACATAGGCGTACCCAGGATTTCAGCTAGGGGGCAACGTGAGCTGAATTACCATGCCATTTTTAATATTATGTTCGGTTATTTTTTTACTTTGTTCCTTTTTGAGTCTACATTAATTTTGGTGTAAGAGAATTCCACAAAATTTTTTCAGACTGGAAGCTTCAAAATCAGTCTTTTCGAACTGGCCTGGCCTTAAAAGATATTTTGTTTCCAACACTTCATTTTACGCAGAGTAGATAGCACGTTTTGAATTCCCACTTTCCAGGGAAATTGACGTTTATTTTACATTAAGGGTACGCCCATGCAACAGAAAATTCTACTATTGCCGTCCTTACTATTTTTCGATACAATCCAAGTAGTGGCATGATTGCCATGACAATATTGTTTAATCCATACTTCCATTCCATTCCAAGGGTTTTCTCTTCTAGCAACAGTTGATAAACAGAGAAAGCATCCATACTTACTTAGCATGGAATTATTTATTATTTATTATTGGAAAGACGACTTGATGTACGCTACCTAGCTTTTATACTATGGTATACGTAATAAAGAATTTGAGGACCATCAAATCGAAATAAATAATACTAGCGCGACCGCTTTAATCCTTTGATCGCGGATTCTAGGAAATCTATTGTTCTCGCGGCCATATGTGGCTGCTCGGCCCGTGTTGAAGCGTTAATACTATAAATTCGAAAGCATGCCTGTCTGTCAATCTATATGTTACCTCTTCAAGCCTAAACCGCTGAACCAATTTCGCTGGGCATGGTACTTATTCTAAATTTGTCTGAATCCCGGTAAAGGACATAAAAACGTACGGTTCCCACGCGATAAACGAATTTCGTTATCTAAGCTGCTAAGCAATTTTTTTAACTCAAAGTGATTCTAAATATTTCATTAGATTTCCACATTGTGTTTCATACCATAAAGGTTAATATACCTATCGGAATAGAGAAACAATCCCGAGCTGTCAAGCTTAACCAAAATTTGATTTACATCTGTGTATACAATTATGTTTACGTGTGCGTGTCAGTGATGTACAAACATCTTGTAATTCGACAAAATATCGATCATGGAATAATAATTGTAAGATTGTAAACAAAATAAAATGGGATAAAATAAAACTGCATAGATATATAATAAAATTGTAATTTTGAAGTAAAATGTGACTTTTCTTCAAAATGCTTGCTGCATAATTAAGTATGCATGAAGTTTTCTTCGGAGTCCAGTTTGGACGGTTAATTATTTTAAGCCATGAATTTCTGGTATCCAGGTCAACAGGAAATCTGAAAAATTGGCCAAGTGTAAGTCGGACTCGCGCATGAAGGGTGACCGGTTTCAACCGGGCATTTTCTAAAACCCGACACGATACGACACGACATGACGTCATGACACGATTCGACACGACAGGTCACGTGACAATATGAGTACACGACACGACACGACTTCAATAGACCCTATTAATTTTCAATTCACTCTCAATGAGCCCTTTTATTTGATGCCCATCTTGCAGAAGTGCTTTCAACTATTCCCCTATCTTGGATGAGCAGCCATATTGGATGTAGAATGACATTACATCTGTGGAAATTTCAGAAGTCTATTACTATTATAGTGGTTCTTGTTATACAGCCTGGACACAGAGAGATGGACGGACGGATGGACAGACGGACAGGCAACGAAGTCTTAGTAGTAGAGCGGGCTGCGGGACCTTTTACCTTTTGGGCCCAATCTTAAAAACGATGAATTATGTATGATAGTATATCAATATACTTAAACTAATTATAAACTACGGATGAGTATGTTATCATTTCAACATTCCTAGATAATTAGTATACTTAACTAAAAAATATTTTCATATCGATACAACTTATCGATAAATTGATGCAGCCCTAGTGTAAAATATATGAAAATTGTTTACACAAAATATCCTTAAATTGTGCACCAATGCTAGTCAAGTTATGTTTTCCATATAATGAACCCTTTAAAGAAGTGAGTTCTCAAAATCAATACCAATAACTCGTAGGGAATTGGGAAAAATAAACTTAAAACTAGGCCCTGTCGATGTAGAATAATTCACCTGTGAAATGAATATTTGTCCGGGTTTTTTCGATGTGTGGATCCAGAATCATTCCACAAACAATTAACCATGTTTCTAGAGCAGTATTTCTAAAAACTATTCATTATTTAACTTAAAATCACAATTTTTCTGAGAGCCCAAATTGACAACGATCGGCCCAGGGGCAAACAGACTGTCAAACAGATGAAATAAAGCTATGCAACCTCAAATCACGCTTCTCTTTCTACCACGCAGTGTTACTGATAGTGACATCTCGCTTGTTTAGGCCTTTGTTTCTCTATTCCGATAGGTATATTAACTTTATGGTTTCATACAGATGGCAAGTAAAGGTACAATTCCGTGCATCGCGATCGATCGCGGTCGCGCACGACCTACGACTGTCTTCGGCCACTCGCGACCATAGTCAGCGTATGAAAATGTCTGGCATTGCTTCCGAGGCCCGCGACTGACGCGCGCGGCCTACGACTGTCGTCGGTCGCGCGCGTCTGTCGTAGGCCCCGTGCGACCGTGTCAAATTTATATGGCACGGTCAGTCGCGGGCCTCGGAAGCGGTGCCATACATTTTCATACGCTGACTATGGTCGCGAGCGGCCGACGACAGTCGTAGGTCGTGCGCGACCCTTTGTTTGCCATCTGTATGAAACACAATGTAGAAATCTAATGAAATATTTGGAATCACTTTTGCCTTTACCATCTGGATTCTGTGCTATCTGCATAGAGTTTAATTAGCGAATTGTCGAGGCGAATTGCACTAGCTTTACTGCCACCTATCCTACAGTGATAAAATTGTTATACTACTTGAGAATAAAGCAGTTTTACCTTCAATAGGAGGTTAAAACTTAGGGTGCGTACAGAGTATACACCAGGCGAATGACAGAGTCCATTTTGATTTTAAACAAATTCCGATTTTCAATGTCAACGCCAAAACGACAGTATGCTCTTATAATTCTTATTCTGATGAATTTAAGGAAAACTACCTTACCGAACTTAACAGTCATCATGATGCCTTAGATTTTTTTTTTATTATGATAAATAAATACTTTGAATGCCAATAAATAGATTTTCTGTATCTATTCTGTACGAATTCTTAAGTGGCTATCGGGTTATTTATTTTAACGGCGCGTTTGCGCGTTTTCTGCTGGAGCGTTTGGGAAAACACGCGAGCTGAAATCGCGCACGCCTGAACGCGCTCTATAAGTTGCTAGCTTATACTAATAGACTATGTTATTAATCGAATTGTTAGAGAAACTAAATGACGCCCGCAACTCCTTTGCGCCAAAACTCGTTTATCGCACCGTACATTTTTCCGGGATAAAAAGTATCCTATGTCCTTTCCTGGGACTCAAAGTATCTCCATACCAAATTTCAGCAAAATCAGTTCAGCGGTTTGGGCGTGAAGAGGTAACAGACAGACAAACTGACACACTTTTGCATTTATAATATTAGTATGGACACAGAATACATAATTAGTACCTTATTGTATGGATGGATAGGACTTCTGTGGCACGGTGATTGGTGGTGGTGTGTACGCCGCTTAAACCTCGGTTAGCGTCTGACGCTTTAACATGCACCTGCCTCTTAACTTTATCTATTAAACTTTCCTCAAGTCTCGACTTCGTCTAATGTTTTTATGTCCTTTGACGCTTAATATTTTATCTAAGAGATTGTGGCCGTAAAATGCTTGTGAAGAATTTGTTTGTAGACAGGGATGTAAAATAGTACGAGTATAACATTACTATAGTACTTTTTACCTCTATTGCCAAATAATCTACTGATCTAAATAAACTATGAATTGTTTCTTTCAACACAATAGTAATTATTTTATTTAAGTGCTAAAAAGTAGAACTTTAATTAAAACTTAAGCACAACGAAGGCGTAAAATAAAAAAATAAACCAGTGATTTGTTGCTTAATTAAACTTATTTAATATAATGGGTTTTTCAAGAATTTATGAATGTGGGTGGTACAAACAGCCCGAGCCGAGATTAACAGCAGTAAAAATGTCTCTCCCGGGCTTTACAATAAATATAAAAGTGTTCGTATTTTTTTCTAGGAAATTGAAATTTTTGCTTATCTTTTTATACATTACGGAGAATTTTCGCTATATCTATACTTCTATAGCTACCTATATCTCTATACTAATATTATAAATGCGAAAGTGTGTCTGTCTGTCTGTCCGTCTGTCTATCTGTCTGTCACGTCACAACCGCAGAACCGATTTTTCTGAAATTTTGTATGAAGATACTTTGTGTCCCGGGAAAGGACATAAAATACTTCTTATTCCGAAAAATGTACGGTTCTCGCACGATAAACGAATTTTGGCGTAACGGGCAACTTCGTCATTTTGGCGTAACGGGCATCTAATTGTATAATAAGAACGTAATGATATTATGATCGATTTAATTTCCTACATAAACTAAAAGCTCTACTACAGTTATTTTGGGAAAATGTTTTCATCAAAGCACTACTTGTGCTTTTGTTCAAAATGCTTACAAACAAGTGTAGCTTACAAAGCTCGCGGAAAACCGCTTTGTTGAAAACATGCTCCACATATTACCGCTTTCTTTTGGAAATTCAGCTGTTTTTCGAAAGTTCAGCATTTCCTTTTTATGTGCTTAGCATGCTAATCAGACATTTGAAATGCACGGAATTTTACTAAATATGAAAATATGGTTTATGCAATGCAAATGCAATTTAAAGTCGAATTAATATAGATATTTTTAAGCAAATCATTTGTACTACTGAGTGGTACGAGTTATAATTTATAAATGGTATACAATTTTTGAAAATTATTTCCAACTTCCAAGGACAAAATTTCAACATAATTTGACTATACATACTATTCACATGACTTACCTTTATTCTACCTTTATTATAATTTTCGCAATTAGACTTCACGAAAAAAAAAGTTTCAATGTCGTAGTCATCTGGTTGAATCTGCTTTTTGATTAAAGGACTAGCGAATTAATTGAATAAAATGATTAAGTTTATAAATGTATAATCATGCAAATGACGAGTTGGTCTTTAGTTTTGACTTTAAACGTTAGTACAATCAACGACTTGAAGAGTTGGCCTTTAATCATTCTATTAAATGGTTTAATTCAACGAATTCGCTTGTCATTCAATCAAATATCAAATTTAACCAGATGACTGCGACACAAATATAAGCCTTTACAATCAACGACTTGAAGAGTTGGCCTTTTATCATTTAATGAATTCGCTAGTCATTCAATGAAATAGCAGATTTAATTAGATGACTGCGACATAGATACAATCTATTACAAAATATACCTTGTCTCTCTCCAGACTCCGCACCATGTCGAGGTCGGTGGTGTCGGAGATGCCGCCGTGGACAACGAACACCCGGTTGTTGATGATGGTGCCCAGCGGCAGCCAGCGGTACACGTTCTCTATCAGCTTCAGCAGCCGCTCTGCGTTGTGCTGTATCAAATAAAAAGATTTGTTACATTTCATATTTCCTAATAAAAATATACAATTTTAATTCAACAATTTCATTCGCTATAACAGAAACAGAACAGAAGTAGACAGACGAGGACAAAATACTATGACTGTATTTACAGTGCGTTACTTTTCTTACTCGGCAACTTTTCAAGGGCCGTACAAGCATTACAAGCAACCTACATTTGAGATACAACATATTATAATCAAGAGTAAAAATCGTCGACGTTCGTACTTTACGATGTCTTCACCGACGACGGTAATAAAATGGGACGATTATATAGATTAATTCAAAGCAGCTAATTTATTTTATGGAACACGTCGTATATGGTGGAGCCATTATCAAGGATTGTTGCCAATGTGATAAAGCCGTATGTCATAATGTCTATGTCGCTGTCATCTACTTCAATCTGCTAGCTGTTGAATGACTAGCATGTTCATTGAATGACTAAAGGACAACTCGTTAAATCGTTGACTGTTAAGTTTAACATCTTAACTGAACGTCATCATTTAGTGAATTTACTAGTTTTAATAATTTTGTCATTGAATGGTATAAACCCGGCTTTGTAATGTTTGATGTAACCGCCGGCGGCGTAATGTAAACAGATAAATCCACGCTGTCATATAGTTTTACTACAAACAACTTACTTTAAAGTAAATTTAATTGAAAAAAATATCAACACACTGCTATTAGCTGTGATGTTTGACCCCCATATTTGTTTTGGTGACTACTAGCGCCGCAGTGAGAAAAAAATATATTGAATCTCAGATGATTACTCTTGTGTCCGCTCTGTTCAAAGGTCTATGTTTCAATAATTCGCTAACTAGGGGTAGGATGTTAAATTACGTTTGTACAGTTAACGTTTGGCCTAGTCAATTAGTCATTCAGTTTCATTCAATGAACTCGCTTGTCATTCAATCAAATAGCAGATTGAATTAGATGACTACGACATTTATACCGTATAGAACCTATATCTATTTATTAAAGTATCATACAGGAACTTTGTACTTCTTCGAAGGGAAGAAAGGGTAGCGTATGCGTTAAGTTACTTTTAAGCCATATAACAATATTATGATCATCTATCCATATCTACTAATATTATAAATGCAAAAGGCCATATTACAAACAATAGAACAACAATCGGACAGTATACCCAGGATGGACAGGGACAGATGACGAAAGGTCGATGTCAAATATTCTGTTGACAGGAGAGCAGTACCTAATTAATCTTCTCATATCGGCATCACACCGTCCGCTAAGTTCCGACAAATTCTCTTTTACTGGATGATGAATTGTCTTTATCTCTACGTGCCTTCGAGATTCAGACATCCTAATTCGGACCTAAAGCCATCCTTCACAGGGATTTAATGATTTACGACTTAGTTTTAATTCAATGAAGATTTTGATAAAAAAAAAAGTAATCGGTGACTTGAGACATTTTTGCTGAGTGCGGCGCGCGGTCGTCAGAAATAATTTCGTCAATAAAAAAAACGGTTGATGATGATTGATGAGACATTGAAAAATCAGCCCCTAAACGTTCACACGTGACTTAAACGTTCTTATTCTTATTCTGAACAATAAACCTGTCTACACAGATTTTATTTGATAAACCTAGCAATTAAAATACATATATAATTTTAAAAAATCCGAAGACAAAAGAAGAATTAACCTATCTTCAGACCATTTAGTTAAGATTTTTTGCGAACGGAACGAACTGGGAAAGTAATATTTTATAATCAGACTCTGACCTATGATTTAAATCCAAAAAATAATTCAGGTCGAAAACAAATAAGCGACCTATCGTAGCAATCATCTGAATTATTATAGCACAATAGGTTATAAACAAGGAACGAAAAACAATGTAGTTTATGAACAGTAGACCAAGTTCATAATTTCAAATAAAATTTAAATATCTGACAGTATTATGAATATTGTAATCAAGTATACCTATTAACTTTTCAGTCTATGTAAATTATAATTTCTATTACAATGATAGTTGCTTAGTTATCTGATGAACAAGCTTAATTATAAGGAGCCTTAATATATTCTTTATTTATAAATTATTGTAATACTGTTTTTGGAAAAAAAAAATTGTACCAAACCATCTGAAACTGAAGCACGCAGACAAGCGTGATTTTAGATAAAATTGCAAACAATGTAATTACGTCACACGCAAAACTTATCATTGTAAGCACATTTAATTTCAAGGACTTGACTAAGTTACTCTACTGTGTAATATTTATACTATGTCACGGACGGGAAATGAGTTACTGGCGAAGGAGAATGTCTGTCGTCCGCGCAGTTAATGGCCACATCAAACTGCGCCAGATAAAACCGTCACTAAAAATAGACATTCCCCAAATATAAACAAGATTGCGCTTTTACTGCGACAAATACGAATTATTGTTATTGTTTACACCTCAAGCAGTGTACCCTAATTGTAGTTTTTAATGCATCATCAATGCAGCTTCGTTTCTTGTTCAATCCAGTCTTTTTCTATTAATGTTGTTATTTTAACAGGACACTTACAATAATTAGCTCTCGAACAAAAATCTATATCAATATAGAATAGGTAACTCATCTATATCTATACTTATTATAAAACAAAGTCGCTTTTTTCCCTCATGTCCCTTTGTTCCTTTTAATCTTTAAAACTACGCAACGGATTTTGATGATTCTTTCAGTGTTAGATAGCCCATTTATTGAGGAAGGTTATAGGCTAGACTTTATCACACTAAGGGCCTGTTTCACCGCTTCCTGATAAGGCTATCCACCACTTAATTTGACAGATGGAGTATGGAAAATCTGTCAAATAACCCTATCGGGCACCTTATCAGGAAGCGGTGAAACAGGCCCTAAGATTAATAGAAGCGAAGAAATAGAGGAAAATGTGAAAAAAACGGGGGAAATTATTTGAAAGGGCTAACTTGAACGCGCTAATCTCAGAAACTACTGGTCCGATTTGAAAAATTCTTTCAGTGTTAGATATCCCATTTATTGACGAAGGCTATATTTTATCACGCTACGACTAATAGGAGAATGTGGAAAAAACGGAGGAAATTATTTGAAAGGGTTTATCTCCCGAACTACTGGAGCAATTTTTATGTTATTTGGCACAGATAAGAAGTACGATATTGTATGTACTGTCACTTCTTGGTGGAAATTCATGTTCAGATAAATAATTTGACACTGTCCTTGCACTTATTCCACTTTATTTTAGTAGATTTATTACAAATTTAATAAATACACGACCGGTTTCGAAAAAATCATCATCAGGTGTCACCTGATGATGATTTTTTCGAAACCGGTCGTGTATTTATTAAATTTGTAATAAATCTACTAAAATAAAGTGGAATAAGTGCAAGGACAGTGTCAAATTATTTATCAGATAAGAAGTAGACTACATGAGGGATCGTGACAGGTTATTGATTTTAATCATTTTTTCAGTGGCTATATATTTTATACCCGTGCGACGCCGGGGCGGGTCGCTAGTAATTTATAAGCTAAGCACACTCATAAAACAGACAAAGTGACGGTTTCCATCGATTCCCAGTTCCCTATAATGCAACTATCGAAACAAAGTTGCATTGAAATGTTTGAGTATGACGTAGCATTTTGCGACCATGTTCATACAATGTAATAGAAATAGTGACATGACGTATGCAAATCCTGCCACAGGTATTACCGGATTGCAATCTACCCCACAAAATATTCTACAATTGTACAACAACATCAGATTACTGTGAACAATATGAATATTAAATAGTAGAAAATTATATAAAACGCCCGAACTGGGACTACACACACATCAACGTGATATCAGGTAACTTGAAATAGCATTATGAAGCAATTACATCTCACGCTCCTAAAACTTGTCTCATCGTTGAGCGAGTTTCAATTCAAGGAATCGCCGGAGTTACTCTACCGCATGTTATTAATATTGTGCTTCGAGTATGCCACGAATTTTGATTTTATACGGGCCATAAAGGAACCGCCATAGAGGAAAAATATTTTATAGGCATAATAGGTCGTCCAAGCACGTTTTAGAGGGTAAAAGTATTGTAGGTGGATTCGTTTTTAGGGTTCCGTAGTCAACAAGGAACCCTTATAGTTTCGGTCTGTCCGTCCGTCTGTCTGTCTGTCTGTCTGTCCGCGATTTTCCTCGGAGGCTATAGGACCTACAAAGCTGTAATTTGGTATGAATACACATATTAATGACGGCAACAAAATAGTACATGAAATCGTAAAAAATGTTTTTTTATGGTACCTCCCCTACACATCAAGCGGGGATGAAAATTTTTTTTTCGCGCCCACTCCATCGTGTGGGGTGTCGTTGAATAGGTTTTTTAAAAATATTGCGAGTATTCATAGATTATTTTCCGATTTAGGGATCCGTTTGTGAAATATTAAGTTTTAAAGTGGAAAAAATCGTTAGAATCCAGTGTCCCCCCCTTCTACCAGCTAAACGGTTGCTTCTGGAAATGTGAAAAAATTCACGGGAGTAGGAAATATGCTGAATTTAAAAGGAAAACTATCACGGCTAAGAAGACTTCATAAGTTATTGAGTAATAGTTGATCAACTAAAAAAAATGTATTCGGCGAAATATAAATGGAATTTTTCGTTCAAATTCCTCTGAAAGTAACTGAGATGATGTAAGTAATTTAAAACACGCTATAAATATACGTTCACTGACCATAAAAAATTGTCAAAAACTAGCGTTACTACGGAACCTATATTGCGCGTGCGGGCCACGCGCAATATAGGTTAGCACGCACTTGGCCGGTTTTTATAGTTAAATTCATTATGATCAGACCCTATTAAGGCTTTGAGTTTTCTTGATATCAAAGAGCACTTAATTATAAAATGTTTCCCATTTGATTCAACTGGAGACTGTTGCTAATAATAATTCGTAAGTATAATTTATATTAAATATTGAAACTCTGTAGTCTGTACACACAGCTCTGAATAATTCTGTTTATATATTTTTGCTTAGAGTTTAATGTTGATGTTAATTATAATTCAATTTCTAGAAATTTAATGTTTTATTTTAAAATCTAGAAATATAAGCGGTAAATGAAAAAATATACGCGGTGAGTTGAGAACAACCTCCGGTTGCCGTTGGTTAAAATTAATTTCATATAACATTGAGAAGGGTTCGATAACGATATTTCTTGACTTAATAAGCGTGGGAAGCCTCATTATTTAAATTTTATCATAAATCATGATCAAATCAAAGTTGGGAATAGAGTTTGAACTTGTCAGTCGTCGGTCGAAACCACGAGGCAAGTTATATAATTAAAAATTAAATTTTGTAACTAAGTCCTAACTTTGTAGTTTTAGCCAAAGATGCATCTCAGGCAGAAAGATAACAAATAAAAAAAAATATAGACAAAAATATAATATTGCGGCCGAAAAGCCTATTTACTTCGCGCACATTGTGCCGATGCGCAGTGGAATTTGTTACATTTTAATACATTATTTTGTTTTAGGTTTTATGATACAACTGTCACATGGATGGCGAGTCGCATCATCATCGATATGATAATGCGACCCGCCATCCATACTTTTATTATAAATGCGAAAGTAATGTGTGTCTGTCTGTCTTTCTGTCTGTCTGTTACCTCTACACGTCCAAACCGCTGAATGGATTTTGCTAAAATTTGGTATGGAGATGTTTGAGTCTCGGGAAAGGACATAGGATACTTTTTATCTCGGAAAAATGTACGGTTCCTGCGCGATAAACGAATTTTGGCGCAACGGAGTTGCGGGCGTCATCTAACATTTGAGAATGCGGCCCGCCCTGCTGCGGTACGTCACAACGTGCGCGAAGCTTTACATAAATACTTTAAAGGTACAATTCCGTACATCGCAATCGATCGCGGTCGCGCACGACCTACGACTGTCGTCGGACGCTCGCGACCATAGTCAGCGTATGAAAATGTATGGCACCGCTTCCGAGGCCCGCGACTGACGCGCGCGGCCTACGACTGTCGTAAGCCGCGCGCGATCGTGTCTTGCAGTTATGACAGTCGCGCACGACCGACGACAGTCGTAGGTCGTGCGCGACCGCGATCGATCGCGATGCACGGAATTGTACCTTTATACTTTTGTATAAATTTTTCTTTCTTTCTTTCTTATTCACCCCCGGCGATACTTACTCGATATTTTAGCTGAACTTCCCGTATAAAGCCGTACCTGAAACGAAAACTCCTTTGAAAATATGCTACGAACTTTCCTTAAATATGAAATATTTAGGGCTAAAGTTTAGCGCTGTGAAGTTATAATCGCTTATTTAAATTCATATTTTTCTTTACATAACTTGTGTATGGCATGTACAATTACCCACAAAACATGTTAGAATCAAGCGTAAAATACTTTACTTTCATCAAAGAAGAAATATGACAATAAAGTTTTGCCTTTGCACTAGGAGGCCTTAAAATATGAGCATATTATGACCTCATCGATTGCAGACTTATTTTAATTACGTCTGCAGTATTAAAGATTGTATATGTTTGTCGGTCGAGACGTCGAATAAACGTCAGACGAGTAGAGTTTGAGTTATCAGAATGTAAAGTATTTGTTTGACTTTTCACTTTTATTTAACCAAAACTTTATCGAAGAAAAGTCTAATTAGTCTAGTGCCAATATTATAGGTTCTTACGAATACGACTGTTATAACAAGTGAAAATAATAAACCTTCGATAATCGAAGCTGTATGAATGCTAGATTCTAATAGCAGAAACGGGTCTCTGATCGCTATATTTACAGCACTATCTATACTTCAATATTAATATTATAAATTTGTAAGTATGTCCGTCTGTCTGTCTCTCTGTCCGTTCGTTGGCCTGTCTGTGTCTGTTACCTCTATCTGTTATGTCTATTACCTCTTCACGCCCAAACCGCTGAACCGATTTAGCTGAAATTTGGTATGGAGATACTTTGAGTCCGGGAAAGGTCATAGGATACTTTTTATGCCGGAAAAATGTACGGTTCCCTCGCGATAAACGAATTCTAGGCGCAACGGAGTTGCAGGCGTCATCTAATTAATAATATGCGCATCAGTATACTATTTACAGTGTTATAAATAATATCGACGCTGAATATAAATTACACAAGATTAAGCAAACACAATTAGGGCACAGTTGACCTTTATGTAACAGAAACACATCATAATCCTAAGCTGTGAGGCTTACGGGATTTGTACGTATCAGCATTACATACTGCTTGACCCTGGCCCCTGCCTTATTACAACGTCCATTATTAGTTTTGGGTCAATTAATTATCCTTAGAGGCTTTAAGCTAATATTATAAAATATCTAAAAGTGTGTCTGTCTGTTATCTCTTCACGCCCAAAACACTGAACCGATTTTTTCTTGATTTTTTCTAAAATTTAGTATACTTTGAGACTTGAGTTCCTGGAAAGGACACGGTCTATGTCGGTCAACGTAAATGTACATTTTATTTCGTTATTTCATGCAAAATAGTTTGTTTACTAATTTGAATGAAAACTCGGACTAAGGGCCGGGAATCTACGATACGCGTCGTAAAAAAACTACGACACGACATCGTACGACGTCGTACGACGTCGCGTCGTAGAAACTCATCTTTGATTTTCAACGTGAGGTTCGGTCGTGCCGTATATCGTGGTACGTCACGATGTCGCGTCGTAGTTTTTACGATGCGACGTCGTATCGTGTTTTTGTGTCCCGGCCCTTAATTAAGTAATCATTTTTGTAAATGTATTAGTGGCCTCACCTGGCGTTCATAATAAGGTCCTCGTGATTGCCTCTATTGAGGAACACTCCTCCGGGGAAGGCCAGCATGCAGGCCAACAGAAGAAGGAAAACCTCTAAGCCCTTTTTGCCTCGATCCACGAAGTCTCCGTTGAATATGTAGGGGTTCTCTGTTGACGGCAACCCGTTCTGTGAAAAGAGTATTTAATTTTAATAACGTTTTGACGTGATAACGTCTTATAATTCGATATGGGCTGCGCGCCCGAAAAACATGACAGTTCAAGCGGCGTTACCTCGCTGACAGCTCTGAGGTGTTCCATTTTTTTTTATTATGAAAATTGGGGCCGTCTATGGGCTTTTCGCCCATATCCTTTTTTTTACAGTGTCAGGAGTTAAAAACACATAAACTGAAACTAGGCCAGTTAAGCAGGAGTAATGTCATAGTGCCCAAGTGTGTGCGCAATACACAAGAGCACTCTGGTTTCAATGAAACCAGGCCAGTTGAGCAGGAGTAATTTTAGAGTGCCCAAGTGTGTGCGCAATACACAAGAGCACCCTAGTTTTAATGAAACCAGGCCAGTTGAGCAGAAGTAATTTCATAGTGCCCAACTGTGTGCGCAATACACAAGCCAGAATTCCCCCGAGTGAGGGCTCATTTTAATCAGGACGATGAGATCTACAACTTGGCCCAAACAGAATTTTCCGAATTTTTTTCTCAATTTTGAGGCCAGGGTCGTATCTAAGGGGGAAAATCTAGGAAGAACAAGCCGAAGAACCCCATATCCAAGACAAACAGTTGCGTCTTACAAAAGTAGCCATAACTCCGCTCCCAATAGGCCTAGAGGAACGGGGTTTCTTATAACATCAAAAGGAACACCTCGGCTACCTTCTCCCCGAATTTGAACTAAATCGGAGACATCAAATTTTTGACGTGGTAACGTCTTATAATTCGATGCAGCCGGCTGCACGCACGAAAAAACATGACGCAATATGCGGCGTTACCTCGCTCTGAGGCGTTCCATTTAGGGCTTGAAGTGCAAGCGAGAGCGCGGTACGAGCGACAAAGAGGCACGTTGTCACGTTCAACTATCGTCAGTAAACCGATTTTACAGACAACAGTTTTATGTTACAATTAAAATATGTGAGAAATTACAGGGTTAAAAGTATAATAATCCTGGATACATTATAACAATTGAGGCACTTACATAAATTAAAATATGTGATAAATTACAGTTTTAAAAGTATAATAATCCTGGACACACTATCTAATTTTAGTATTACAGATTATTATCTAAAATATACAGATAGATAGAAACTTCTACCTCCACATCCATAAATGTGTGTTATTTGTTACAAGTTGTGTTGTAAGTTGTAACGTGGGAATCCACAATACCGAGTCTAGAGCTAAGCTCTGAGGCCTCTAGCGTGGTAGAGTCTTATGTGTTTTTTTTTAATTAAATTGAATTTACATATTAAAATCAAATTATACATCCCCTAATTTACCTACGATCAAATTGACACTATTTATAAAGAAAAAAAAGACATGGCATTTCTAGCACATTCTATTCGCAAACTCTAATTTCGTAACATCACGTCAGCCACAGGGAATCCTTACAAAATTGCAGTAGCTACTTGTAGGTCACGAGTCACGTCCAATGTCCGACAATCGATATGTTGCCGTAAACTGTAAACATCGTTGGATTGTAATGTAACTAGCGAGACTACGCAACGAGACATGTCAACACACAACGCAACTCGCATGCAGATTGACAGATTGACATAAATGAGGACATAAGTGGATGAAGTGGATATGGACTAAGAGCCTGCGACGGCCACACTTTCCTCATTTGATAAAAGCCGAAAGTTTACCTGTTTGTGACTTTTACAGAGGTAAAACGACCAGCAATTATGGAGTTTTGGTCGCAGTTACTTTTGGACATATCCAGCTCTGAAGGGCTACCTGACCTTCGAGAAGAGTTATATTGTATTTACTGTGACATATTCACCCACGCCACAATATTTTTATCCCTCGGCTTAATGTCGCATTATACCTTTAGCTGGGAAAATGTGTGTAGAAATGATCCAGTATTCATTGACATATCGGACAACTGGCTTTAGGCCGTTTATCCACTGCTGCCGTCACCGACAAAATTCAAATAAAATGCAATTTTATGACCTAGGCTATAGGTTTCATTTTGCTCTACGCAATTACAAAAGCAGCAGCGACATCAGTCGCTAGACCGTCAACAGAAAATGAAGTTTATAGCCTAGTTCAGGGATGGTGAACCAACGGCACGCGCCTGGTCACTATACTAGTTGTATAGTGACCTTCATTGTTGGTAAAAGTATTTTTACCAACTATGAAAGTTACAGATCCACCTCTGCATAATGAGCAGTGAGCGCCTAATTAACCTTTAACGTCACGGGCGGGGTCTACGCAGACCCCACGCGCTGTTTTTTGACGGTATTTTTTTAAATTGGCAAGTTACGATCGCACATTTTCGGCTAATCTCAAAGCAATTCGAGGTCTTTCAGTGAGTAAAGTCCGTGCTCCTCTGCTAAGAGAAGTTACATGTGGGGATACCTGCAGACCCCACCCGTGATTTTACGTATATACTTTTTTCACATTGGTTATGTGTTTATATGTAAGTTTTTTTGAATTGGCTATATATAAATGGAAAAAATTGTTGCCGACTTACAGAAAATCAAATTGGTCAAATCATATTAGACAATTTAATGACTCTGAAAGTTTTTGGAAACATTTTGGAAAAGTTAGAGGTAGCTAGACCTAGTGCACCAAAAATGAAGCGAAGATGCTATTATTGTCCCAGAACTAATTATTATTGTCTGTAAGCCTTGTTAGAAAACTATTTGCAAGCCTTATTCAGTAAAATTATTTATTACTTACTTAGCCTACTCAAGGAATAATTTTAGTTTAGGGTAGTACTTTTCAAGGACTGTCAATTTTTTTCTGTAATGTTTAGTGTTAATTTTTATTTTGATAACTTATTTCTAAGTCTTATTTTATTAGAAAAAAATATTAAGTTATTCATAAATAGACATTTTTGTTGAATTGTAGTACATCAAACATGTGCCCTAAAAATTCTATGCACGAAATTGGTTAGTTCATAAAAATGTTCTTTAACGTGTAAATAATGGTTATTTTATTATTATTAAATGCTTTTCATAAATAAAATTATATATTTTTTTATAATATAAAACGGGTTTTAAAAGTTATTTAACCATTTTGAATTTATATGTATATTTATATTGGGGTACTTCTAGACCCCACGCGTGACGAAACAATGCATGTACTTAAAGGTTGAGCAAATTTTGAAGTACGTACCGAATCACAAAAAAATATTGAACGGCACGTTTATGACTTCCTCAGATAGATTTCTTCAGAAAAAGGGCAGCTGATATGAAAAAATTCGCCATCCCTGGCCTAGGCCATAAAGTGTAATTTTCTTAGAATTTTTGTCGGCGGCGGCGTCCCAGTGTCGTGGCGGTTTACAATTTTTTTTATCTTTTTACAACGAACGGTTTACTTTATATGCACAATATATTTGACTTTTATATGTCTTTGTATAGGACAATGGTGGCCAATTATATCCTTTGTAACAAGACGTAATAAAACCAGAGAATTTGATTCATAGGCAAAAAGCGGACCTACGGTACTTTGTAAGATAACACCAAATATGATTGTTATGCCGGTTAAGTTTTATTAACCGACTTCCAAAAAACGAGGAGGTTATATGTTCGGCTGTGGATATTTTTTTTTTATTTTTGTATGTTCAACGATTACTCCGCCGTCTGTGAACCGATTTTCGAAATTTTTGTTTTGTTGTATTAGGTTTCACTCCAATTTGGTACCATGTTGACAAAAGTGGTGACCTGATGATGGGATCCATGAGTAATCGAGGGAACTCCTCGAAATTTATATGGAAACATATGGTGATTTTGGTTTTATGTGAAGTGTACTAAGAATATGCTACCAAAAAGTCAAATATTGGGTCAAGGTATACCATGGTTTCGAAGATGCTGAGAGAACTCCTGACTCCTCATAGATACACGGTTGGGAGTTTCGGCGTTGTTTTAAGAACAGAAAGCATATGCTACTATGCAATTAATATTCATCATCATAATCATAATCATCATCATCGTCATCATCATCATTACCACGTCGTATTAAGGTCACCAATGTCTCATGGCACAGAATAGATAGTAGTACAAGGCAAAGGTATGGATATACTAACTTGTAATAATAATTATGTATTGTTACATAACAACACCTGTTTGTTTAATACACGGCGATCGGCGCTACAGAGACGACGGTGTCGCGCGGGCGGCGCGGCGCGTAGCGGCAGACGACAGATC
Organism: Polyommatus icarus; assembly: GCA_937595015.1. Classification (NCBI taxonomy): domain Eukaryota; kingdom Metazoa; phylum Arthropoda; class Insecta; order Lepidoptera; family Lycaenidae; genus Polyommatus; species Polyommatus icarus. The sequence goes on from OW569326.1 coordinate 14,621,765, forward strand.
GAATATTTTACTACTTTATATTATACAGATCGAATACTTTACTAACTACTGTTCACTTCACTGATAATATATTATTTTGTGAGTGTGAGTTGTGACTCTTAATGTAAAGAAAAGACGTCATACGCCTTAAACTGGTCTTATGGTTCTGTAGGGTTACCCTGGGACGTTAATCCCTCTGGCGTAATATCAAATAAGACAACCAGTGAGTGTGAGCGAGAAGAAATTTTTTTTTTTTGTAGCGAATTAGTTATATCAAATGCTGTCGAGTAAGCGATACCGCGATGCAGATACTTAAAACGACATCTGTTGTTGAATTGCGGAACTAAATTTTCTTAGAAAATATAAAGTTTACAAATCTCAACACTTAACAAATTGTAATAAAATACGTAAAATATACGCGAAGGTTTACGTACTAATGTAACTAAAAAGAGTGAAATTATTATTATTTTTAACAAAAAATTAAAACCGACTTCCAAGGTAAAAACAATAATAACATTAATATGAACTAAAAAGTATTAAATAATTTTTACTATCTAATAGTGCCTTTTTCCGAATTCGGCTAAACCTCAACTATTTCTGTACTCAATCTTCATAATTTTGAAGTCGGTGCCAGTTCCAAAAGTTTCAAATATTCTGTCAGAGGACTGAAGATTCAGCTATCTGGTACCGACTTCAAAATAATGAAGATTGAGTACAGAAATAGTTGAGGTTTAGCCGAATTCGGAAAAAAGCACTATTAGATAGTAAAAATTATTTAATACTTTTTAGTTCATATTAATGTTATTATTGTTTTTACCTTGGAAGTCGGTTTTAATTTTTTGTTAAAAATAATAATATATAATAGCTGTCCCGGCAAACGTTTCTTTGCCATAATATTATAAAGTATATCGCCCGTATTATTTTATTGAAGTGACTAAATAAAGTATGTCACCATGGCAACGTCAATCGCCGCTATCATAGTCGTCGTTTTTCTCGAGTTGTAATAATTTACTATTATTTATTCAACAAATGCACTTATCAATATAATAAGTACCGAGTAGCCGATTCTCAGATCTACTGAATATGCATATAAAATTTTGTAAAAATCAGTAAAGCCGTTTCAGAGGAGTTCGTGGACTAACATTGTGACACGAGAATTTTATATATTATAAGACTTTACCATAAATCATAATAAGTAGGCGCGAAATCTCCCACGAATTAATTCTTCTGTTACCGATACTTTTAAAAAGTACAAGCTTTGTTTACAGTCTCAAAACACGAATAATACATAATACATATAGCTTTCGAAACAGCGAAAACAACATAAATTTAAATTTGCTGAAAGTCGTCTGGTCTTTCCAGAACTTTATCGAAAACACTAGAACAAATGTTCCATTAGTACATGTTAAAAGTTCATTTGTAACAAAGTTAAGAGTCCGTATACGAAATTTTGCCGATTTCGCTGATTTTACAGACGTGATTTAACAGTTAAAATACAGTATTTCTATAAGTTTTAATGCACAACATGTAAGATCATTTCGATTATAATCTAGTGTTGGAGCTAGATTTTTTATTTTTTTAAGTATTTTTAAATAATCCAACTCAAACCCGCGATAGTTTTGTGATTTTTGCTGTAAGAGGTTTAGAATATCACCTGTTTATGGATTGTATTGACGTCTTAACGGTATGAAAAAAATATAATGTACTGTTAAGAAAGTTGTCTATAAAATATTGGAATTACTTTTTACCACTTTAATATGCAATATTTGAGTAAAAAAATATGTAACTCGGCAAAATTTTAGAGAAAATGGGCAAAGAATTGCTGTTAATTTCGGCACCAAGTTGCCGAAATTAACAGCAATTCTTTGCCCATTTTCTCTAAAATTTTGCCGAGTTACATATTTTTTTACTCAAATATTGCATATTAAAGTGGTAAAAAGTAATTCCAATATTTTATAGACAACTTTCTTAACAGTACATTATATTTTTTTCATACCGTTAAGACGTCAATACAATCCATAAACAGGTGATATTCTAAACCTCTTACAGCAAAAATCACAAAACTATCGCGGGTTTGAGTTGGATTATTTAAAAATACTTAAAAAAATAAAAAATCTAGCTCCAACACTAGATTATAATCGAAATGATCTTACATGTTGTGCATTAAAACTTATAGAAATACTGTATTTTAACTGTTAAATCACGTCTGTAAAATCAGCGAAATCGGCAAAATTTCGTATACGGACTCTTAACTTTGTTACAAATGAACTTTTAACATGTACTAATGGAACATTTGTTCTAGTGTTTTCGATAAAGTTCTGGAAAGACCAGACGACTGTAATTCATAAAAAGAAAACGACAGAAATAATCTACAGATAAAATTCTATCCAATTCCAGAAAAAAGAAAAAAAAAACAAATTGTGCCAAAAAACACGATTCAAAACAACCTTAATCTTATATTACTCGCCGCAAGTTCGAGTTGGCTTTCCGCGCTTAAATATATTTTAAATCTAATAATTTATATATATATTTTTAAGTCTAGTAAGGGGCTAAAACCTAATAATACTTCTGTAGCGAGCCTTTGCAATTTCGGCAAAATCGACAAAATTTCGTATACGGACTCTTAAGGCTTGGCGCGACTCACGAAGGACCATTCGTGGTCCTTCGTGAGACGCGTCCAGGTCGCACCAGGTCATTTATTTTAATGTCATAATTAGTTAGGAAAGAGCTTGAATAACTATTACTTAATTTCGATCTACGTTTTTGAAAATACTATTCTATTATTAGAATAAAGTCGTTTGTGTATACCCATAATTGCCTTTTAACATTATTACCTTACATGATTGTACAGTACTAATAAAACATTTTGACATGCATTATTGTCAAAGGGCTATTTAGGCCATTTTAGGCGATGGACACTGTTAAAAAGCTGGTAGTCCCTAATTAGGATATTTTCATATTATATCAAAAATTTATATTTAAAAATTTAAAATATCATATGAACAGAAAATTATATGGTAAAAAAAACATTGGACTGTTAAAAATATCACCCAAAAAAAGAGAAGTGAATTCCCCAAGTTTTCCACAATTTGATCGAGTGGGAAACAATAAGGGGGCGATGTCGTCATTACTGACCGTGTATCAATCAAACACACAAATTGGACGACGCAAAGGGCCGCGCCCAGTCGTCTAACCCTTGACGTCAGACCCCCCTAACAAATAACAACAAGTTGTAAAGATGACAACCATCTGTTTGTCTTCCGCGACTTGGCCTTTTCTTAACGACTTAATAATAGTAAGTATTTTAAAAAGATATAACAGACTTCAAAATTGTACGTTATTGAGAATTAAAATTCCCTCTCACCGATTTAAAGAAACTTGCAGCATTCCCTAAGTTAAACAATACCTACTACTTAGATAAAAAAAAAATTAAAATCTGACTTTGGTTAAACAGTTTTAATAGTAACGCTAATGGTATAGTATAATTATTATTATTGTCAGCCTACAGTGTCCCACTGCTGGGCAAAGGCCTCCCCTCTTTCTTTCCAAAGTTCACTATCCTGTGATGTTGCTGGCCACTCTTTATCGAACGCATAGTATAAGTAATATGTTTATTATAGGAATAGTCTGACTTTCTGATGTGTACTGAAAGACTTAAGACTATACTAACAGTTAAAAACATAAACAAAACACTAACTTAACAAATATTTCTTATATATTTTATCTACGCTCAGTATAATAATATAGAACTTATTAAGGAATGAGCCCCCAGCCGAACGAAGTGAGACCTTAGCCCGAATTCATCACTCGACTACTTATAATTTTGTTAAGAAGTTAAAGAATCCTAAGTTAAGAATTCTTTAGCGTTATAAGGAAATATAAGTTTCCTTATAACGCTAAGGGAACTTTTTTCTGATATAATTGGGTTAAATTTGAGAGAAACAAAAATTTAGTTAATTACAAAAATAAAGGGCTTAATGAGCACTATAACTTATAATTATATTAGGCCTCAAGAGTCTGAAATAATATAACGGTATTAAATTATAATATCAATTTAATTATTATACTAATCGACGGAAATAAAACTTACAGATAAGCTGAAGTCGCGTGACTTATAAGGCGATTGTAAAACCGTTTTTGAGCTAAATTTTAAGTAAAAGCAATCATAAATTAAATAATATATTCAGCAAAACTATTTTGCTGATAATTTAACTAACTTTTAGGGTATAGTTCCAAATGTTTCGCAGGAAATTTCAGGTAACCTTCATGAATTTTAAGTACAACATTTGACTTTTAGATTTAATGTTTTAGTAACTAATTGTAACACTTGTAAACATAATTTAATTTATACAGAAGGTAAGTAAATTATTAATTCAAAATCAGTTAAACGGGCTGACAGGAGGCCTAATGGAAAGCGATTACCACCGCTTAAGGCCCAGTAGTCCCGAAAATTAGCAGGTCGATGTCTGTCAGTACGAATATCGACCTAAAGGACATTATAATAACATTCATATCAGCGCGCCTTGTACAGTGGCGGTTACGCGCTCGCCGCGTGCCTTGATAATAGAAAATAGGAGAAAAAACCTTTTGTTTTTAGTATTACACAAATCAAATATATCAAATCGTTTAGGTTAGGTTATGACAAATGTACTACAATTTTTGTTTTTTCTAGAAAGTGTGTAATTTAGCCATAAAATGATTTAATTATGAAAAACAGCGTTATAATAGTCATCTTTGAGATTTTTTTCTATCGAGCAGAATTTTTCAAATTGTGTACTGATATACCTTTGCGTATAGGAAATTTTCTCAATTTTAACAGGGTACTTTTTTATACTTAAATAATGACATTTACTTTACAAAAAACGTTATTTAAAAAACCCATTTTACGTAGTTGCAACAACCACTGCACCTTAATACTTAAGGGTCAGTCCATTGCAACGTGACGAGGCATTACGAGTCATTTTTAAATCCAATCTGGATAAATGGTAACCAACTACGACAGACCTTTTGATATCATCACACAAGTATAAATTGTGCAACGATATCAATGAGAGTTTCTTTACAAAATTAGTCAAATTTTCACGCTGCTGTTGTTCCGGCCAATCTTAATAACAAAGGTTAGTGTCCCATTTCAGATCGCATCTGGCCGGTTTTTGTGGCAGTGACGCCCATTTCCTATCTATCCGTCAGTGTCAACTGCGGTTTGGGCCTGTGCCAGGGAGCATTTGTTTTCCCGTGTTGTTTCGTAGTGACTACTAACATTTTTAGTAGTGCATGAAAAATTTAAATGGTTTTCAATATCAATACTATCAGAGAAATTTATTCATTTGCAGAAAGCGGACCAGCGCAATTTGGTTGGACTATGTCAATATATCCATTTCTGATTGTGATCTGTAGTTTGGGCCTACACAAATTCTACACCTACAATCTACATGATATCTCAATGTGGTGTATGTTCTGCCCGTCCGCTTGCTAACCATGAGTTACCGTATCAGAAATGTTGAGTCTTATTATAGCATTCTATAATTATTACAGCAATAAGTTAACGTCTCTGGGCTCTGTGGTTGAGTAGTTTGGAGCGTGGCTCTCTCACCAGTCGTATCGGTCGTCCGTCCCACCGGGTTATGAGAGTAATTAGGGAATAGAAAGTGCTCTTGTGTAATGCGCATACACTTGGGCACTATAAAATTCGTAACTGACCTAGTTTAAATGAAACCGGCTGCCGTCAACGAACCCGGTGTGGGAGTATTTATAACAATAAGTTAGAGAAGTAGCAATTAAACTGAAACATGGCACATAAATAATATGCGTAGGCCCATACCTTAAATAATAAATTTAATAAGAAGAAAAGGAACATGTAGGTCTGTACCTTATGAAAAATAACCAGCAGGTCGTCGAGTTTCCCGTGTATGTCCCCGCAGATGGTAATCTGGCTGGAGATGGAGGTGGTTGCCACGTTGATGTTGGGCAGCCTCTTCAGCGCCTGCGAAGCCTCCTTCAGGATCTGCGCGACGTGCTTCGGGTGTAGACGGTTCTGGAAAGTATCGAAAATGTGTTTGTAAAATGTAAATGCGTGGTTGAGGTGTGTTCCTAAACTCTAAGCAGTGTACGGGCTAGTGCAATATAAAGTCTGATTAGCCAATCAAATCTCTTCAGTATACTGTTAAAATTACGAAGCACACATTACAAAGTCTGTAAGCCTTATGTTTTAGTTTAGTATAGATTATTTTCAATATAAACACCAATTAAAACCTTAATAACAATTAAGCTTATGATATTAATTTAGAGAATACTTACACAATACACCTAAGAATTAATAGGTAGATTACAACTAAACTATTTTGTACTAATAGCGGGGTAACCATGATATTTCACGCAAGGGGGAAATAATGAAGGAGAAACATAAAGTAAACACGCGTGAGCTCAACGATGTTGGCGCAGTATAAATAATATACAGTAGACCATGGTTTCCCAAAGTGTGTGCCGCGGCGGCGCGCCGGTGCATGTCGTGAAAAGGCAAGAGGGGCGCCGTAGGTCGATCGTCCATCCCTATCCAATATTACAAATATTATAAAATAAAATGATACTCACTATTAATTATGCAGGCAGATGATTCAATATTTATTTTATTTTCATTTTCATTTACCTGTTTAACCTAACTATAATCATTAAAGGTGTTTATTTATGTATTTTTGTTATAGCTTGGTAGATTAGGGCGCCGTGACATAATTTTGTGATGTGTAACTGCACCGCAGGCTGAGAAACATTGGGAACCCCTGCAGTAGACCGTCTATGTAATAAACCGGCTACACGACACGCATACATTTGCGAGATTTTAGATGACTTGAAGCAGTGTCAAGAGGTCAATCGTCCGACTTATCTCTATGTCGAGCGAGTGACCTCAAGGACACGCCCAAGTCACTCTACTGTATGAAATTTATACTGCGACGTAGGCGAGGGAAAAAAAAGCATCACATTTACAATTTGAGATGAAACGTCCTTTTTGAATGCCAACGTTCTTACAGTAAGGTAAATATTGTGAACAAAAATACTAGGACGTGTTTTCTTTTAATGGAAAACACGTGTACAGAAAATACTACGAGTTTATATAAATTATTTACTTAAATACAACATTTAGTAACAAAATATGATAAAAATATGATTGAATTAAAATTTGCCAAGTTAAACATTTTTGCAATCCCTCTGCACGTACTCTTATACCGTTTTACTAAGACAAATGTACATATTTACTTAGCGAACTACACGGTCTACTGTATTTGTCGGTATATACATTAAAAAAGTGTCTATCACAGACATATATGATATACATTATATATATGATATACATTAAAAAGTGTCTATCACAGACAAAGACATCTGGCCTTGGACAGTTCCACGCTTGGATAGTAAACACATTATTTATTATTACTAGGAGGTAAATAAGCAATTCCGCGGAAGCCATACATTATCCCGAAAACAGCCTACTGTGGTCTATAATATCTGTGCCAAATTGGCATAAAAATCGGTCCAGTACCAGCTGTAGTCATGAGATTAGCGCTTTTAACAAACAAACTCTTCAGCTTTATAATATTCCTATGGTTTGAATGCTTGAGTGGATGAAGTGGGTAAAACATTGAAAGTGTTCGTTTTTGGCAAAAATGGAAACCGGGAAAAATATTTGAAATAAAAAAAATCGGTTGTCTGTAAAGTCGGTTTACTGACGATAGTTCAACGTGACAACGTCATAGCCTTAACCCCTCAGTTACGAAATTTAAAAATATATAAATTTAAAAATATTTAAATATATACATTTAAAAATATTTATAATGAGTAAAATGAACTATTTGCAATACAAAACGCTACATAAATTCGTGAAATCCAGTAAAATCTTCGAACAAAGCACAAGTCAAACCTTGACACATAGGAAATAGAGCACAATTTTGAATAGCTGAAATAATACATTAGTATTATTTCGGCTATTAAGCTCACAGATTGTTTATTTATTTTTCATTCAGAGTATGGTCAATGTATCAAAGGTCACAACTAGCCAAACTTCTTCATACACAAGTATTCTCTAAGTCATCGAAATACGTAATATAATCGAAACAAAGAGCGCGGCCCAGGTGAGCCTTACTGAGAGCTGTCAGCGAGGTAACGCCGCATGAACTGTCATGTTTTTCGGGCGCGCACCCCATATCGAATTATAAGACGTTATCACGTCAAAATGATTTTATTTACAGTCATATATATAAGCCAGATGATGATTGATGAAGTAGGAAAGTTAAGAGGTTTGTTCAAATCATAAGGGAAAAAATGAGTAATTGCTCTTATGTTACAGAATGTTAGTTACCCACTTAGGGCTGCGAATTCGCATCGCATCGCAACGCAATGTCATTTTTAGGGTTCCGTTCCCAAATGGTAAAAACAGGACCCTATTCCTAAGACTTCGATGTCTGTCCGTCTGTCTGTAGGTCTTCAGGCTGTATCTCAAGAACTGCTGTAGCTAGACTTCTGAAATTTTGACAGATTGTGTATTTCTGTTGCCGCTACAACAACAAAATTAATACTAAAACAAAATAAAATTAATATTTAAGTGGGGCTCCCATACAACAAACGTTATTTTTTGCCTTTTTTTGGTCGATATCAATAATGGCAACAGGTAGGGACTTGAAATTTTCATAACGTCCTTATTATGAAAATTTATATTTACATAATATATGTACTTTAATAATGATTATTTATCATTAATTATATTAAACTAAAATATAAATTTAAGGAGGGTTCCCATGTAAAAAACACAATTTTTGGCCTATACTATACTATATATTTTTGCTCTATACCGGTACAGAACCCTTCGTGCGCGAGACCGACTCGCACTTGGCCGATTATTAATTAGTGTGAGTTTTATTGTAGATTTTTGCGATGCGATGCGACTTTGCTGTGTGAGAGGACTTAAATGAAGTTACCTTCTTTTTCCTAAAAGCTTCTATGAGGAGATCGACGTCCTTCCTCTGCAGAGGGAACTCGATGTCGGGGCCGTGCGAGTGCTTGGGCGGTGCTGTCTCGTCCACACCTCCCCCTTCGTCGGACTCCTCGGAGAATACCTGCTCCACTAAATTAATAAAAAAAAATTTTTAGGACTCAGTAAGGACATAGAGTACCTAAATATACAAAGTATAACATTTTTTTTTTCATTTACTTAAACAGATAAAACATTCAAATAGGTACATATAATAATCAAATAGGTTTATACCATGTTTATACAGAAAATAATATTATGATTGTAACATTTTTCAGTACTCTATCGACTCAGAGCTCTATTGACCATCAGACTCAAATTGATTTATATTATGTACTTAGATGGCGGACCGCGGACATACATTATTTAGTCTGGTTATGTCAAGTATCATTACTTACTTGTTTATCTGTCGGCTGGGCTAGACATAACCCGACCAAGTTCATATACCATAACCAATAAGTTGACTTTTGGCGGAAGTGGTTTTCGTTTTCCGCCAAAACTACAACCATCGGTCGACGGTCGGACTCTACAAACTTTACTTTGTTTGTCTTACACAATCAAATCCACGTACTATTACACTAAATTCGTTTACACAATAATACCCCAACATGTAATAGCTGTCCTTAACATAAGTTTCCTTTTATGCGCACTAAGTAAAGAATAAACAAAATTGTGCTATATAAAGTGAACAGCGCAAACACTAGAGTTTCAGTGTAAAAAGAGAACGTCCAATCTGGCTGCGAAATAAAAAGCTCTGTGTAACTGTGTTATTACTCGAATCGTCCACAAACATAAAATAACGGTCTACAAAACTCTACACTTCTACAGTCTACACCAGGGGTTCCCAAACTGTGCGCCGCCGCGGCGCCTTGGTGCGCCGTGGAAAGGCAAGAGGGGTGCCGTGAGTCGATCCTCTATCATTATCCGAGACCACAAATATTATTAAATAAAATTATAATATGAATTATACAAATTATTAATCTTTAAATGTGTTTATTTATGTATATTTTTGTAATAGCTAGGTAGATTTGGGCGCCGCGACAAAATATAGACTTGTAAGTGCGCCGCAGGCTGAAAAAGATTGGGAACCCCTGGTCTACACTGTTTCAGTATTTTTCAACCTGAGGCTTCGCGACCCCATGCGGGGTCGTGAAGCTTCTGAAGTGGGTCGCCAGAGAGAACTATAACTAAACATAGATACATTCTTGACAATAAAGCAAAGGGTGGGGTCGCAAAGTATTTTTTCATAATCATCATAAACAAGGTTGAAAAACACTATTTTATACAACATAATTTTTCGCTCGTATTACAAAGGCAAACAATGTTCGCAATCGCATTGTTTTCACTATTTGATCAAGCAACCGCTTTAAATAATATTCTTTCTCTTGCAAATAATTGAAAATTGCCTTCGTTTATGAATAAGGTAAACCTTCATTAAACGAAGGCTTCTTATGAAAATTTTAAATGATGTACAATTATTGTAATTAAGTTACAATCGGAAAATGGAAATGTAGTATTCGATTCTCAAACGCTGCCAACTTTCGAGTGTTTTAATTTTATTCAAATTAAATTAAATTCTTGGGCCAGTCCAAAGCCAGCGAGTGTTTAAAAATTAATATTAATGTGAGTATTAAGGTTAAATTAGGTTTTTGAGTAAGTACTTACTGATAGAGGCAGTTCTGGAGGTTCTTTCAGATGACGGTCGACCACTGGTGTCCTTCATGTGGCTAAGAAGTGCGTTGAAGAAGTTGTACAGCTAAAAAAAAATATTACATTATATTTTAAGTAATGACTACGGCATACGCTACGACAATTTTCCGATTATATTATTTTCCTTTTGACTATTAATATTATTTTGATCACATAAACATAATATATTTCAGTGTAAATCATTCAAGTATCGATACTATAACTTGTAAGATAACATCAAGTCATCACAAGTCCTTTTAGTATTCCAGCAATGTCCTAAAAACCCGAATATAATATATGAGCATTCCGATGCTGCTAAGCGACCTCTGCCAAAACCGAAACGCTAGTATATTAAATGTTACATTGTTTACGGCTGTCTATTTTACAACCACCTAATGGCGATTCAACTATTAGGTGGTCCTGCTACTTATTTGTTGGAAGTATCATTAAAATCTCGCGACATTAATAAGCTTCAAGCGCTAATTTAAAAACAATTTATAACAAATAATATAAAGAAGAGTATAATAATTATTTAATTTTCAGTTTATTTGTAAAAACTTATTAATGGCTCATAGTTAATTTTATTAGTTTTAATTGTCTTTATTGCATAGCTGTAAGTTTTTCTGTAAAAATAAAATAAAATAAAGTGTCGCGCAGAATGTATGCACACTGCAGATCCCTCCCCCAGACCAAAGCCACCGCACTGAAAATTAATTGCTTCCAATACCTCACCTCTAGCGATTGATATTATTAAATCTATACAAAATGTTGATATAAAGCTGTAGGTTTTAAGGTAGCTTAGTAATGAGTATTTTTATAAGTATTTTGGTGCCTGATACTAGGTAAAATAGAAATTAGATAATTAGAATGAAATGTGAAAATGAGATTGATAATCGCAATAATAATATAGTTTATCGGTACTTGAATTTGCGAAAAAAAATATTGTTATAAACAATAATGATAAACCAGCAGATTACCAAATCCTTATCGGTACAGGCTCATATGAATAAAATTAAAAAAATTATAACTAGTATGGCTCGAGACTCCTGCACATTCTAAAACATATATTTTCATCACAGAAATCATACTCTACAAATGGGATAAAATGGAAAGGTTTTAAATATGATACAATCTGTTAAAATTATTTATGGGAATACGGAAGGCACTTTCGAGGCGGAAGAGAATTTATGTGGCCCGCGCCCTCAGGGTTGCTTTTGTGAATTTACGACATTTCGCCAAGTGCCAACACACTCACATTAACCTATTTTTTACGAAAAAACTGATGCAATTTGATTAATTAGGAACCAGATATTTTTAGATGTATGGGTAAAACATCCAAGTCACTTTTAAATGTTCGTGTTACAGAAAATCCTAGTATTGGTGTTCCTAGTACATATTTTTAAACATAATCTAAGGGTCTATACAGACGAACTGCAATCCAACCGCAAATTGCAGTTCAAGTGCAATTTGAATGCAGTTGACACGACTGCAAAAGAACTGCAAACCATTATCAACTAAAACTAAACTGCACTTGAACTGCAATTTGCAGTAGGATTGCAGTTGAAATGCGGTCCGTCTGTATAGACCCTAAGATGGCAATATCAGGATGACTATAGTATGACCTCTACGTTGCACAGTGGTCCGAAATCGCTAAATAGTGGACATTCGCAAAAAAGTTGGATTTTGGTATGGAAAAAAATACCATTTGATAGAGTTTAAGAAGAGTAACAATAATTCCTTAATAAATATTTTACAAAAATGTGTTTTTTAAGGTGAAAAAAAATTATTACGAAAATGTTGTATGGGAAAGAATCTATAAATAGATTTTTTGCAAAAACTACTAGGGCATTCAGGTTCATTCTTGAAACAAGTAAAGTTCTAGTGGTATTTAAGGTTTAGAAAAAAAAATTACGCAAATTTACGTGCAGCCTTTTGCAGTAGAGGGGTTCAAAATTTTGAAATAATTTTACTAACTTTTTAGGTATGGAAAAAATACCATTCGATAGATTTCTTAAATAGTAACAATAAATTCCTAATAATTTTTTTACAAAAATATATGTTTAAGGTGAAAAAAAAATATTACGAAAAATTCTGAATGGAAAAGAATCTACAAATCAATTTTTTGCAAAAACTACTAAGCCATACTGGATCATTTTTGAAACAGGTAAAGTTCTAATGGTATATAAGGTTTGGAAAAAAAATACGCAAAATTTACGTGCAGCCTTTTGCAGTAGCAGGAGTTCAAAATTTTGAAAAAATGATACTTACTTTTTAGGTGTGGAAAAAAATATCATTCGATAGATTTATAAAAAAGTTACAATAAATAGACAATAAGTTTTTTACAAAAATGTATTTTCAAGGTGAAAAAAAATAATTACGAAAATTTTGCGTAGAAAAGAATATACAAATAGATTTTTTATAAAAACTACTGGACCATACTGGATCATTTTTTAAACGAGTAAAGTTCTAGTGCTATATAAGGCTTAGAAAAAAAAAGTGCGCAAATTTACGTGCAGCCTTCTGCAGTAGGGGGGTTCAAAATATTGAAATGTTTGTACTAACATTTTAACGATTTTTTGCTATTTCTTTAATGGCTGTTGTGTTCATTGCTTAGGTTTTTAATAATTTACTTATATCATTTTTGTACAGATTTACAAACCAACTTCTGGGTCTTGGGTCAACCCGAATATTTTTCAGGCTATCATGAACACATTGGTGAATAGGCAGATCCCTACAACCCCTAATTGAAATCCCCTAGGGAAATAGCAGAGCTGTATGTGAAGCTTTATCCATGGTACTACATGCCTGCAAGTGTTTACAAACTCCTTAAATATGGTGCTGATATTTGTAAGCATTTTGGCTTTATTTTAATTGGCTATTTAAGTGAAGAAGCTTTAGAGGCAAGCAATAAAGAATTTAGAAATACTAGTGATACATACTAGGAATATGAGTCGAGCAAAAACTAATGAAGATTTGTTGCACAACTTTTTAATATGCTTTGAATTTTGATCCATATTTGTCTTACATTCGACCAAAGTTGTCTAAAAATAAACACCAAGAATTTCATCCAGGCACAGTCGACCTGTTGCTTGAAAGACTTTATAAGGTCTCGTTTTATATAATATTATACCCCAATTAGTAACATAAAATATCATTGTTATACCCATACAGTTCTGTGAATGCATTCTATAGCGGTACACAAAACTCAAGAGAGGTAGGTATTATATAATATTTGGATTTTCTGTTTAATTTTCAATTAGGGGTTATAGGGATCTCTGACTATTCACCAATGTGTTCATGATAGCCTGAAAAATATCCGGGTTGACCCAAGACCCAGAAGTTGGTTTGTAAATCTGTACAAAAATGATATAAGTAAATTATTAAAAACCTAAACAATTCACGCAACAGCCATTAGAGAAATAGAAAAAAAATCGTTAAAATGTAAGTACAAACATTTCAATATTTTGAGCCCCAAAATTTTATATAATATTTTATACCACTGCAGAAGGCTGCACGTAAATTTGCGCACTTTTTTTCTAAGCCTTATAAAGCACTAAAACTTTACTCGTTTCAAAAATGATCCAGTATGGTCCAGTAGTTTTTATAAAAAATCTATTTATATATTCTTTCCCAAACAAAATTTTCGTAATTTTTTTTTCTTTTCATCTTAAAAATACATGTTTGCAAAAAACTTATTGTGGATTTATTGTTACTTTTATATAAATCTATCGAATGATATTTTTTTCCACACCTAAAAAGTAAGTACCATCATTTCAAAATTTTGAACCCCTGCTACAGCAAAAGGCTGCACGTAAATTTTGCGTATTTTTTTTTTTCTAAACCTTATATGCCACTAGAACTTCATCTCTTTCAAAAATGATCCAGTATGGCTTAGTAGTTTTTGCAAAAAATCGATTTGTAGATTCTTTTCCACTCAGAATTTTTCGTAATATTTTTTTTTCACCTTAAATATATATTTTAGTAAAAAATTTACTAGGAATTTATTGTTACTATTTAAGAAATCTATCGAATGGTATTTTTTCCACACCTAAAAAGTTACTAAAATTATTTCAAAATTTTGAACCCCTCTACTGCAAAAGGCTGCACGTAAATTTGCGTATTTTTTTTTTCTAAACCTTCAATACCACTAGAACTTTACTTGTTTCAAAAATGAACCAGAATGCCCTAGTAGTTTTTGCAAAAAATCTATTTATAGATTCTTTCCCATACAACATTTTCGTTATTATTTTTTTTCACCCTAAAAACACATTTTTGTAAAAAACTTATTAAGGATTTATTGTTACTCTTCTTAAACTCTATCGAATGGTATTTTTTTCCACACCAAAATCTAACTTTTTTGCGAATGTCCACCATTTAGCGATTTCGGACCACTGTGCGTTGTAACAAAAAAACTCCTGTAAGTCAATTTCTACACAAAGAATGATCGAAACTTGAAAATCGCAATTTGCTACATGTAAAAATTATATGTGATATAAGCATATCTGCGAAAACGTCGTCGTTTGCGAAAGTATGTTTGTCTGTCTGTTACCCTTTTACGAGGAAACGACCACAAGAATTTAGATTCTTTGAGAGTCGGAAAAGAACCTACGATACTTTTTATCTGGTAAAATGTGCGTTTGCCGCGCGATAACGAATTTGTTGTGGCGTTGAGCAACAAAGTTGCAGACAAAATTCAAAATGATGGAAAACTCACGAGCAACAGCTGGTTATAAAATGAAAATCACGTTCTGAAACAAGATGAGCTTCAGGAAACTTGATCAGCTGTCGTGTCCATCACAAACTGAAACTACGCAAGTTTTCGCAAAATTTATATAAGTTTAAGAACAAAGGCGCAAGATAATAATAGAAATACAGTCTCGGTTCAACTTTTATAGTTTCTGGATTTTTAGTCAATTTGTATTCAATAATTTTGACAGCGAAGTTAGGTCAACAATGCATAATTAAATGGGAACTAATTTTTTGATCAGTTATTTAAATATTTGAGATGTTATTATGATCAGTTGAAAAAAATATTGAGCAGTTATTTAATTTTCTGGCGGTTGATTAATTATTGTGACTGTAAAACAAAAAAAAACAGAAATAAAAAATTGACAGTAATAAAAAAACTATTGAGCGTTAAAAATGATGAAATGAGCGGTAAAAATGATGGAATGAGCAGTTCGATAAATTAATGAGCGGTTAAAATGATGGAACGAGCGGTTCGATAACGACTTAACAGAAGGCCTACTTAACCACGGATACCGAAGCGGGGGACAGGGGGGCGCAGCCACCCAGAAAGCGCAGCCCCCCGCCAAAACAAAAACAAACACAATCCAGAAATTCCAAGAGTAGGTTAGGTTAGGTTAGAACTTAGACCACAACGGCAGAGGGAGCCGAGCGAGCGCAGCGAGCGTGCTACGGTAGCAGCCGGCGACCGTCTTATACTTTCGCTTTATAACGACTCGGAACCCTTCATGGGTGAGTTGGACTCGCACTTGGCCGATTTTATTATATTTTACCGCCTCATTGTTTAAAGAACTTCTTAGAATAAGATTTCTTACTGACAAATTCTGATTTGTTACTGCCCATACGAAACCGCTCATTCATTAATTTTTACTGGCCATTTAATTATTTTACTGTTCAATAATGTTTTCAATTATCCATTTAATTATTTTTACTACTCTTTTTTGTTTACTTTACTGCTTAGTTTTAACTGCTAAGCTAGTTATTAAAAGTGCCATTTATAATTTTTAACTTACCAAAACTGCAATTTACAATTGCTCCTTTAAATCAGTGCCTAATAAAATTAAGTCACGAAACAAAAGATATAGTACCAGATAGCGATGAACTGTGTATTAAACTCCGAATTTCTTTCGACTTCGTAAATACGAAAGTCTGTATATCCGTCTGTCTGTCTGTCTGTCCCCATTCCCCTTGACGTTTAAGCATCCTGAAATCTTATATATATAAAAGAAAGTGGTGATAGTTACACTACTTATAACTCAAGAACGGATAAACCGATTTGGCTGAAAATTGGTGGACAGGTAGCTTAGAACCAGGAAAAGGGATACATTTTGTCCCGGAAAAATGTACGGTTACTGCACAATATACTTTTATGATTTGCGCGTAAACTATTCAATCGATTTTGATGAATTTTGGTATGGAGATACTTTGGGTCTCGGGAAAGAACAAGGAATACTTTTTGTCCCGGAAAATGTACGGTTCCCGCCCAATAAACTTTTATATCAAGAACGGATAAACCGATTTGGCTGAAAATTGGTGCAGAGGTAGCTTAGAACTAGGAAAAGGACATAAGATACATTTTTTCCAGGAAAAATGTACGGTTACTGCACAATATACTTTTATGATTTGCGCGTAAACTATTCAATCGATTTTGATGAATTTTGGTATGGAGATACTTTGAGTCTCGGGAAAGGACAAGGGATACTTTTGGTCCCGGAAAATGTACGGTTCCCGCACAATAAACTTTTTTGATTTTCGCCTAAACTATTCAGTCTATTTTATGAAATTCGGTATGGAGATACTTTAAGTCTCGGGAAAGGACAAGGAATACTTTTTGTCCCGGAAAATGTACGGTTCCTGCACAATAAACTTTTATGATTTTCGCTTAAACTATTTATTAATCTATTTTGATGAAATTTGGCATGAAGATACTAATTTTAATCTATTGTTTTCTTAATTATACCAATTCGAATTAAATAATCATCGTTAAGACAGGACAACGTCTGTCGGGTCAGCTAGTTTTATAATGTATCTTGAATTTTGCCCTGAAGTATTTAAATAGAAAGCGGATAGTTTGAGTTGAGTGCAGTCGCTCGAGTGGCCAGGGACTGATCGGGTTATTCTGAAGCCAACCATGTGTGGAGACATCGGCCTGATGCGCCCTCGTGTTATTAGCCACTTGTCTAGACTCATTTCTACTCCCAGTAACTGATATCGTTTCAGACGTTCGTGTATTCTATTTCATCTATTATAATATTTCAAATGGAACCCCTATTTCTGTAGAAAATGTGATAAGAAAAGCTTTGTTACTTGTCCCCTGCGGGTCTTCTATCTTTGAATTAGCTAGCTGAAAAAAGTTATGAAAAAAATATGTAATGTTCAAGTTAAATTCGTTGCTCACCTTAAATAGTATTGATAAAAGAATTCACGTCTTAGCTTTTAAGCAAAAATCCTTTACATTTATTAATACAGTTAATAATAATAATAAAGTATTATGTATTATTAAATCTGATTACAATTATTTCACTATAGTAAAACTGAAGGATAACATTGGAAGGATAACTTTTGTGTTATAGGATTTTTGCTTAAAAGCTAACACGTGAATTCTTTTATCAATACTATTTAAGATGAGCAACGAATTGTACATTTACAATTGTGTTCTGTTTGGTCCGCATCATTGTTATTTCAACTCTGAAAAATATAATATGTTCTCTGACTCTCTGACTTTCAGAATACACACGTAAAACAACAGAATCAGTCCAGCCCACCGTTTCGAGGGAGTTAGACTACAAATACCACGGAATCAAATTTAATTGTGTATAATGTTACGAATAATAAAAACTAGCATTAATCACTTTATTATTGTTAAACGGAAATGTGATAAATGAAAAATGAAACGATTTTCTAAGGCTTGCAGCTGATAATATAATATTAGAGATACTATTTACATCACGTAATGGCAAAAGCAAATAATTTGGGTGAGGTCATTTAAAATCACAACACGAACTCGTTTCGAACTCGAATTATCCCTGATACGACATCTGGGAATAGGGCCCCGACTCGACGAAACATTCTTTGTTTTAACTTTTTTATTTATAATTTACGATTCTTTTTTATCAAGGCCGTCGTATTCTTGTCTTTATATTCTTCGTATCATCCGCTAAATGGCACATAGTTGGTCACTAAAAACTTGAACAAAACTTCCTAGAAGATTCATCATTTTGATTAATGGTTAAACGACTCGGTGGTAACTGAAATGGCCCTTGAGATGATTTCAGAGGGTCATTTAATTTCTGTCATATTACGTATACGGTATAATAAATTATATTATTGTTAGTGGTTCAATATCTTAATCCAAAGTATATGTATATTATAATTTAAGTAATATTTTTGTATCTAATGTTATGCGTATTGATCGTTTTTTTTTTAACCCCCGACGAAAAAAGAGGGGTGTTATAAGTTTAATGAATCTCTGTCTGCGTCACGTATGTTTGTCCATAGTGGTATTTCTTAATTTAATATGAGTCGTTAACGGGGGTCTATAAAAATTATAGGTGACCCGATTTGACTTCTCCCATGAATATAGGCGGACAATATTATATTAATAGGGCGATTCTGCTAGAGAGTCTCTCTAGTAGAGACGACCCTTAACACGAATTTTTAAAGTATAGCATTTGTTACATTTTCTTATTGAATTACAAATAAAAAGATGTATATTTACTAGCAAAAGAACTTTTATGAGTAAAAATTGTAATTTGAATGATTTAGAGCATTTTGAAGTGATATCATCTAACGGCGCGAGAAAAACTGCTTATGCCACACATGATCATTTTTACTCTAAATCACTAGCTCGAAGTTGAATTTCATAACATAATATTGACTGTATAACATAAGTTTCTATTTCGGTGCAAAAAAACAATTTTGAAATAGTTTTCAAACATTATTAAAGGAAAATTGCCATGGTTGCGCCCGCGATAAAAAAGGTACAAAAGTTTAGTTTACTCGCTAAAATATGTTGCTAATAATTTAAAACTTTGTGAAAGTAAGGAGAAGTGTGAGGGAAATTAGAATTAATTATTGGAACAAACTATTTTATTATTTTTAATAAAAAAACAGAACATTTAAAGTGGTTGCGCCCGCGATCGAAGCAGTACAATTGGAAATAAAACAAATTATTTTTTGACTATTCTAGTGATTTTCGTCTTACTTCATATTATTAAGGTAAACAATAACGCTAGATTATATTTGTTATCAATACTTTACACATGTAAAGTATTGATAACAAATATTAATTACAAGATTTACAAAAATTTGAATGGAGTCACATCGTGTTTTATATTTTTCGAAATATTTCATGTATTACTTAACAGATGTTTCAAAATGATGATTTATATTCTTTTATTCTTAAATATTTTAGAAGAAATGCTACAAATGACAGGAAAAATCATAAATATTTAATATTTTTCTTTGAAAAAAATATTTTTACTTATAATTCTCCCATATTCTTTAAAATTATAAATATTAATTTTGAATTAAAGGTTTGCTGTAGTTTGGTTTTATAACAATATATCGAAAAAGGTTTGCTTTAGTTACATTATTTAATTGTTTTAGTGATTTAGACGATTTCTTTTCTCAAATCGATAAATGACTGATAATAAAAAAATAATAAAATTTTAAATAGTATTATTACAATTTACTAATAATATTATGTATTGCATATCAAAAATGTAGAAATTAGTCGCAAACTTATGAATAAATTCAATTTCTTTAGACTCGTTGCACCCGCGATATTCTGATGTTGCACCCGCGATCGTGAAAATTGCTAATAATTCCTAGGACTAATTACTTAAATTAATTGTATCTAGTTAAATAATTTCTTTGTCTTATACTCTTTTGAAATATGGGTTAATAATTTACTAAAAGTTCCACAATTAGCAGTATTCTCAAATGAACTCGTCCGAGTTCTTAATAGAGGACCAATTTGGTTGCACCCGCGATAGTACTTCAAACATGTTTTGTAGCTTTTCTTAGATTTAATTTTAGTTTTCATTTACCATTTATGATTGAACTAGTTAAAATGTATCCCTTCAAAAGATAATTTATTAATAAATGTGTTTTATTTTGTCATTAGGACGCTTTAAGTGCGTCAAAATGTTGCACCCGCGATAACGGAATCGCCCAATAGCAGATTAAATATTACAGAGCGAGGAGATTTAGAAATAAGTAAAAGTGTGGTAATTTTTGTGTTAAATAGCTACAAAACAAGAAAATATTTGCGTTTACTTTTTACCACTCCGAAGTGAAGGTTATTGGTTCCTTGTACTGTGGTCTGTGACTTGAGTGACACTTAGAATATATTTAAAAAAGTGAAGGTCCAACTGTTGGGGGGGGGGGAGCTGTGGGGTCCACCGGATCCAGCAAAATGTTTAAAGTGATCTATGACAAAAAAAGTGTGAGAACCTCTGGTCTACACTCTACACTCTACTGTAGTCTGTATATTGTTATTTATGCTGTGGTTGGAGTTAGTAATTTCACGAATTCACCTCGCTTAGGGCGTCCCACCTTAATCGACTTAGTTTGTTTAGGTACCGCAGAATTTGTAATGGTAATTTGGACAAACAAATCTTAACTCAAATTAAATCTCGCTAGTGCGCGATAATTTGCGCAAATTGAGTATGATAATCCTAAGCTGTTTATTCTTTAGTACCTGAAACTTGAAAGCATGATCTATGCACGGAAAAAAATGAGAGGCTTCCCGGGTGGGGAAAAGGAAGAAGAAAACTCAGAAATTCTCGAAAATTTTTTTCGGAAAAAAAGCTCAGCATTTTTAGTTTTTTGTACAATTTTATTATATTTTCACAGATAAGTGATAGCGCACTGCAATCCATACTAATATTAAAAATGCGAAAGTGTGTCTGTCTGTCTGTTACCTCTTCACGCCCAAACCGCTGAACCGATTTTGCCGAAATTTTGCATGGGGATACTTTGAGTCCCGGGAAAGGACATAGGATACTTTTTATCCCGGAAAAATGTACGGTTCCGCCGCGATAAACGAGTTTTGGCGCAACGAAGTTGCGGGCGTCATCTAGTTTTATTATATTTTCACAGACAAGTGATAGCGCAATTTCTAAATAAAATGAACAGAACAGAAGATATAGGGGATAGCGGAATCTAGATCCTAGATGTCTTACAAATTACAATCGTCAAAAATGTCTCACGTAATTTATGAACGTCCCCCGAGCATTCACCCGGGGGCATATGGATATTATCAATCAGCCTCGTATTTCGTGTATCGAGATCAAAGTATTTATTTCATTTATCATATCGTAAGCGCTTAATAGGTCGCATAATAATGTGCTTTATATCTTTGATCTATGCAGTATGCAGGTTAGTATTTTATCAATTTATTCTGAAAAAGGTATTTGTAAAGTTTTTAATTATACTTGTATTATAATTTATTTAGTTATTCTGAATTACTACTAATGAATGTAATTTGTGAGTTGGGTGTCGCAGAATTTCGGCTGGCAGAAATTCTGCTGCATTCAGTTTCATACAAAAGTCCTGTTTGATTCACACGAGCGTAATTTTGTGAGTAATGATTTGTATAAAAAGATAAAATAATTACGCGACCGAAATTCTGCAACTCCGTGACTCACAAATTACGCTCGTTTGGCCTCACCCTAAGTACTACATCTTATTATTCCAGACGAGCGAAGTATCAAGTAGTAAAGCATAGTTTGATATGGGAAGCAGGCACTGAAACTAATGCGGGCTCGCACTCGACAGCCGACCATGATAAATCCTAGATTTTCTTCTGAGTGGCGTGATAATTACAAATAAGTAGTTTTGTTATCCACGAAATAACATTTCTGTAGACTTTTCTCCGACGGGAATTGCCATCCATTTTATTAATATTATAAAATTATAAATGCGAAAGTGTGTCGGTCTGTCTGTCTGTTATCTCTTTGTGAGGTTTTTTGTGAGGAAATACTTTGTGTCCCGGGAAAGGACTAATAGGATACTTTTTACCCCGGAAAAATGTACGGTTCCCGTTATATAGTTTACCAATAACCCTGTAGAGTGTAGACCAGCCATTCCCAGAGTGGGTGATAACGCCCCCTTGTGGGCGCTGAAGGTCTAAAGGGTAACCCAGAAAAAAATGCGGCTTGGTAGAGGCTTGGCGGGGTGATTTATTTCATCTCGATACATTTTAAAGTGAAACAAAGGGGGCCCTAAAGCAGTTCTTAAAGTGGGCTGTAGACAAAATAAGTTTGGGAACCTCTGCTGTAGACTCTACACGGTTATTGGGTATGGGTACTCTACAGTGTAGTAGCGTAGATGATAATAAATAAATATAACTATTGTTTATGCTATAGTTAACTGTTATGTATGATATTACCTTTTTGCTGCCTGAACATAGACTATTATTATTCACACACTTTTCTTACTTGTATTTATAATTATTATAGTATAGTATAAGTAGGATAGGTAGAAAGGAGTAGGTAGTAAAGGATAAGTACGTACAACAAGATTTTAGCGGAGAAATGCGTTTATCGCGCGGTAATTTTTTTGTGTTTCGAGACGAATATAAAGTATATTGGATGACTTTGCAGTCACGAATCAAGTAATAACATACTCTAGTAAGGGCCTAAATGCTGTTAAATATTAAAACAAATTGTTGGCAAGTGTAAATACAATAAAACGCCTTTTCAAGTTCTTCTGTTCGAGTTTGTTGAGGGCTTCAAACTCTAACAAACGCCCACAGCTCTTTAATTTATATAAATTGTCCTTCACGTCGGTGGAAATCCGAACTTACGATATTAGGAACGTGATTTCGTAATCTGCAGTCCTTAGTTCTATTGGGCCGGATTTCCAATGTGTCCAAGTATCAATGTGACGTCACAGGTCTTAATTTCTATGAAACAACAAACAACAATTAGTAAGGTAATTACATGAAACGGGATTTTGTTATTGGTAGGGATGTACTTATTTTCAGTTACCTACTTTAAGATACTGTATTGGTATTTGCATAGAAAATAGATCTTTTAACACATTGACACTACCTACTTACTATAGGTAGGGTACTAGGGTACCTGCCTCCGAAAGGCAGTATCAAACAATATTACCTTAGGGCCTGTTTCACCGCTTCCTGATAAGGTGCCGGGTAGGCTTATTTGACAGATTCTCCATACATTATCTGCCAAGTAAAAAGGTGGATAGTCTTAGCAGGAAGCGGTGAAACAGGCCCTAAGTCTACACAACCCTTGGATTAAAATAGCTTACAAAAGAAATATTATTAGCTTTTACTTCATAGAGTACGGGAGATGTGAAACCAAAATATAATATTACGTTGTTTTATACATCGTAAAAAATCTATACTTATTAGTTATTACTCAACTATGATAATCGTGCAGGTAAATGTTATACTTATAGAAGGAAACCAATTACATTAAACCATAACAAAGCCGTTTGCGTAGCAAATATAAATAACCAGCCAACTTTCGTAATGACTAATGGCCCGAGTTAATTAATCAGTTTTATGATTAGTTTATAGTAAAAAAATATTTTGTACTATTTTTTAATGAATTACCTACCTATTTTTAACCGACTTCCAAAAAACGAGGAGGTTATATGTTCGGCTGTGGATATTTTTTTTTTTTTTTTTATTTTTGTATGTTCAACGATTACTCCGCCGTTTGTGAACCGATTTTCAAAATTTTTGTTTTGTTGTATTAGGTTTCACTCCAATTTGGTCCCATTTTCACAAAGGTGGTGACCTGATGATGGGATCCATGAGTAATCGAGGGAACTCCTCGAAATTTATATGGAAACATATGGTGATTTTGGTTTTATGTGAAGTGTACTAAGAATACGCTACCAAAAAGTCAAATATTGGGTCAAGGTATACCATGGTTTCGATGATGCTGAGAGAACTCCTGATTCCTTATAGATACACGTTTGGGAGTTTCGGCGTTGTTTTAAGAACAGAAAGCATAAACTACTATGCAATTCATATTCATCATCATAATCATCATCATCATTATCGTCATCATCATCATTACCACGTCGTATTAAGGCCACCAATGTCTCATGGCACAGAATAGATAATAGTACAAGGCATAGGTATGGATATACTAATAATAATAATTATGTACTGTATAACAATTAACAACACCTGTTTGTTTTTAATACACGGCGGTCGGCGTCGCCGACCGCCGTCGCCGACTGCCGTCGCGTGGCGGCAGAAGACAGAATATCGAATACTTTACTAACTACTTTATATACAGATCGAATACTTTACTACTTTATAAAATTTTAATAGACAAATAGAATTTAAATAAAGTTATTTTAAAAAGAGCATTTAAACAAAACAAAGTCATTAAGTGTCTTTTTAATTAGTTATACTTATTAATCGATAGATGGTGCACTAAGTACCTATCGATTTGAATTATTGATAACAAGAACAGCTGTCAATAATTATGATAATATTAAATATTATGCTCCGCTATATCCTATGCAAGTTTGTGCAATTTTTTATCTGATAGATCCTTCGATCGTGGAAAAACGAGACACAATAGCCTTTCTATTGTTATCGCAATCGCCGGTGACCGCTTCGGGCTTGAAGTATTAAAATTGTTAAATTACTTAGCACAATATGTTCACTTCACTGATAATATTATATTATTTTGTGAGTGTGAGTTGTGATAAGATACGTATAAAATATACGCGAAGATTTATCTACTAGTGTAACTAAAAAGAGTGAAATTATTATTATTTTTAACAAAAAATTAAAACCGACTTCCAAGGTAAAAACAATAATAACATTAATATGAACTAAAAAGTATTAAATAATTTTTACTATCTAATAGTGCCTTTTTCCGAATTCGGCTAAACCTCAACTATTTCTGTACTTAATCTTCATAATTTTGAAGTCGGTGCCAGTTCCAAAAATTTTAAATATTCTGTCAGAGGACTGAAGATTCAGCTATCTGGTACCGACTTCAAAATAATGAAGATTAAGTACAGAAATAGTTGAGGTTTAGCCGAATTCGGAAAAAGGCACTATTAGATAGTAAAAATTATTTAATACTTTTTAGTTCATATTAATGTTATTATTGTTTTTACCTTGGAAGTCGGTTTTAATTTTTTGTTAATTACCTTTTTCAGATATATTTTGAACATCAGCTGACCCTTATAATATTAGCAACGAGCTATTGCCCGCGGCTTCGCTCGCGTTAAGAAGTATTATTAAAATATACAAACTTTCATCCCCTATTTTAAGTTTTAACCCCTTGGAGGTAGAATTGATCCAAATCCTTTCTTAGCGGAAGCCTACGTCATATCATCTACCTGCATGGCAAATTTCAGCTCGATCCGTCCAGTGGTTTGGGCTGTGCGTTGATAGATCACCATGTCATACCTACACTCGGTCGCGGGTATGTAGAGTTTTATAAAGTGAATGAGTCAGATTAACGGGTCCAAATCGAATTAAAGTCGCTTGAAGAGGTCCTTTGATCCATCTATTTGATTTTACTTTTAAGTCGATTTCAAAGGAAATGCACCGACACGCTACACTTTGGCTTTGTACTTTGGTTCAATTATGTCTTAAGAAGCACCTAGTAGTTAGTACTAGAACGTTCTTAAGAGCACCTAGTTTAACGCTATAATATAAGGATAAGTACTTCGAAGTCATTTTGCAAATAACTTTATTCACTTTACATCAACTACCGTATGAAATTTTGGACTTAACGAGTGGTTCGGAATATTTATTTACAATACAAAATCCGTTTGCATAATAATTAATTTAAAAGATATAAATATTTTCTTTGCAAGACAACAAAAAAGTTTTTCATTACAAGATAACCAAAAACTGAAAAGTATTAATTTATTTACTTAATACTTTTTATTTGTCTTTCTAATCAAACTTAGATTTCCTCTTCAAATTTATTATATCCTACCTTGTTCTCAGATTAAGATAATTGAAACTGAATAAATGTCTGTGTAGTGTGTACAAAACATATTGTTGAAAAAACACAAAATTTATAAATTGACAATTAAAATGAACTACAAACATTAATTATTATTTTGTTTTAATATGAGTTTCTAGATAAAATATAAATGTGTGTGTATTCAATATTCATAACTCAATAAAAAGTTAAGGAATGAGTTCTGTCGTTAATGGTTATAGTTCTAGTGATAATAACAGTAACATTATTCTGACCCGGATGCGTGTAACAAACAATTCTGCAAATTAGTTTATTTTTGATTACTCAATAGCTTATCCATACTAATATTATAAATGCGAAAGTGTGTCTGTCTGTCTGTCATCATCTAGTTATAAATAATTACTAGATGACGCCCGCAACTCCGTTGCGCCAAAACTCGTCTGTGGCGCGGGAACCGTACCTTTTTCCGGGATAAAAGTATCCTATGTCCTTTCCCGGAACTCATGGTACCTATCTCCATGCCAAATTTCAGCAAAATCGGTTCAGCGATTTGGGCGAGGTAACAGACAGACAGACAGACACACTTTCGCATTTATAATATTAGTATGGAAGTATGGATATGGATTATATACAATCATTGTAGGTTTGTTACATGAAAAGTCTTTTCATAAGAAACAGAAAACACTTTAACACCCTCATACAAATGTTCATGTTCTCGAAAAATTTCTTATTCAACACAATAATTATTTTATCTTTTCTTCGCGCCCTGAAATTCTTTTCTGCAATGAAATTACCGAGTTGTTCATTGCCAAGAAAATACTGCATTTCCTCGGTGCGGTATTACAAGACGTAATTCACAGCTACACTGTACAATAATATATCTAACTGCAGTCTACGGCTAATAACTGCTACTAAGTAACACCACAAGGGATGTAAGTAATGCCAAGACTTGCACTTTTAAAATGTTTACGGATATCGTCTAGACCCAACATATACGCCCAAACTCTACAAGGCCTGACTCCATAAACGGTGCCTTCTGCCTTGGTCATGCCATAAATTAAAATTTAAAAGTGTTACTACCTACTCAAAACCAAGCACAAAACTTCATTATTCACATTTCACACAAAAATTCCACGCTTCGTCCAGTAGTTTTGACAATAGACATCGACCGTATTGAAATTATAAATAGTTTTGAGAATAAAGATAATATAAAAGCTCTGACAAATATTTTTGTATCGCGCAAGTATTTTTATAACCACCACCGATCACACGCCAACCTACGCAAGCTCGATGTTAAATTCGAATTCATACGTGTACATAATATTGTGATTTGTGATTGTAAACTTGTAATTTCTTAGAGTGTAGTTCTACTTTGAATATTTAGTAATTTTTTCTATATATCTAACCTTTATACGAGCCATTATTCAGTACGTTTTTGGACAATAATTTATTACACATATTCTCAGAATCGGTCATCGATAATAATAATTCACATTGCTAAATTGGTGGCTAATTTGTGTATAGACATAGTTTGTAACTAATATGTAATCTGTGGTACAGTGTTAAATCGAAATAAATCGCCAAGACGAGCCAAGCGAAGCGCAAAGTCAATGTTACATAGTAAAAAAATGTAAGTCGTCTACACTTTCATGTGAGGTGATAACTCGTTAAAAAAACGATTTTTGATACTTGGCAATTTCTTAACTGCCGCCTTATGAATACGATATTATTCTACATGTAAAGCTTCTGATAATCAACACCAGGGTACTAAATCAAACTGCATTCGATTATTTCGCCAGCGAAGTCAGAAATTCATTTCAGGGAAATGGGATCTGACAAGATAGCTAGGTATATCAATGTGGTATTTGATTATGTCAAATCATACTTCTTTTCTGTCAAGATTTATGCTGTATATAGGCGCCGTAGTGCTCGCTACAGAGTTATGCCTGAGTGGTGTCCTTTTTGGCACATAGGGCATTGCACTACCTACTATTCCCGTGTAACACATGTACTGCTTTATTTCAAGTTCTATTTATTGTTGTTTCTCATTGTTTTGAGTTAAATGTGTAATTTTAATGTTTGTATAAATTCTAATTGTTGATGTTGTAGTGTAATGTCCTATGGGGTCAAATAAACTTTTATATATTTATTTATTATTGAGGAAATCGACTGATCTTACTTACTTTGACCTGGTCCTGTTCGCCGGCGTACTCGATGCTCTGGAATATGGTCCAGGTGTACCGTCTCCGCACCTCCATCCGCGCCAGGTACCGGCGATACCACTGCTGGATCAGTATAGCCGCTTTCATCGCTGCAAAGTCATAAACATTAAGTTAAGAGTAATAACGTTTTTACTTTATTCCAATCCAATGATCGAATTCAACGCTGGATTATTATTGAACTAGATGATGCCCATTTATTGCCCGCAACTCTGTTGCGTCAAATTTCGTTTATCGCGCGGGAACCTACATTTTTCCGGAACAAAAAGTATCCTATGTCCTTTTCCGGGACTCAAAATATGTCCATACCAAACAGCAAATCGGTTCAGTGGTTTGGGCGTCAAGGGGTAACAGACGGATAGACAGATAGACAGACAGGCGGGCAGACAGACACACTTTCGCATTTATAATATTATTAAGTTAAATTAAGTTATTTAGTATGCTGTATGGCAGTATGGATGCAATGCAAATATTGCACTAGACATTTCAGTGTATTTACATTATTCCAGCTTCTGACTAATTTTGTAGACGCATATCTACTACTGTCATTATTATTAACCTAAAACATTTATATTATTGGTTAGGGAGGCGAGGTAGCTAAATGGCGTAATTCAACGGCGCCGTCGAGACCTATCAAAATCGAAAGATAAAATAATTTCGAAAAGAAAAGCTCGTATGGTAAAAACCATTTTAGCGGTGGGTTTGGCGTGTACAGTTTTTCAAGAAAAACCGGCCAAGTGCGAGTCGGACTTGCGCACCGAGGGTTCCGTACAAACCTGCAAGGTTTACAAAGATAGACCTGAGTATTTGGTATGAATTTCAATTTAATACCTCTACGCGTTTATGAGGAAATGGGTAGTAAGTTTAAAATTATTAAAAAAATATATATTATGTGATGTAACTAAAAATTTATGGTTTTCGTAATTTTTCCTTTATCTATGCTATAAGACGTTGCTTCGTACCAAATTTCAAGATTCTGAGTTCACGGGAAGCACCCTGTAGGTTTTGATTCCCTTGCAAGTGTCGAAAATTTGCGGCATAAACGGCTGTATCTTTTGATTGCGTTGGCTTAGAAGTTTGATTTTTTCACAGCTTCAAGGGACAGTAGACCTGAGTAATTGATATAAATTTCAGCTTCATACCTCCACGCGTTCCTGAGAAAAAGGGTCTTGACAGACGGACGGACGGACAGACGGACAACAAAGTGATCCTATAAGGGTTCCGTTTTTTCCTTTTGAGGTACGGAACCCTAAAAATGTTAAAACTTTTACATTAACATTACTTGGGCATTCTCGAGCGCGTCAGATATTCATACTACGTATGCCTCAAGTGCCTCTGATAACATCGGTATACTAATCTGCCGGTTTGCGTGGTGGGGGTACGCATATATAGTAGTCAAAAATGCAAAAAAAAAATTGCTCGAGCGCGTCAGATTTTTGGAAGGGGTGTTAAGTAGGCCCCAAGGAAGCTCCCTTTAAGAAAAATGACGATTTCGGCGTGACGATAAGTTACAATGAATTTTTGAAAATGCAAAAAAAAAAAGTTTTTTTGAAATACTCGAGCGCGTCAGATTTTCATAGGGGAGGTTTATCTCGTATCCTGAAAGCATATTTTCTTAATCTGACAAAAATGTTGGTGGGTTCTGACCGGAAATCAGTCTATATTACATGTTTATGGCAAATTCCTCTTTTTTGCTTCAATTCTTCACTTTGTTTTGCTTACGGTACGTCCAAAAAACAATTTGAGGATCAACAGGCTATTGAATAATATACATACATGAAACTGTACATGTTAATAATACTTTTGTATACAGATACGCGTAACTTTTTCCGAGTCCACGAAAATTGTCGAGAAGCTTTAGAAAAAAAATTTGAGATATAACAAAAGTCACATAATTTAATCATCGTTATTTCATATCAATTTTTTTAACACCCTCAGTTTTCGAGATATACTCAAAAAACCTGGAGTTTGAGTTTTTATGACGCTTCAAGTCAACAAGTTTTAACTTTGGACAAAAATGTAAAGAGACCTTTCTTGTGTAAAATAAAATTACCTTTTCTGTTTATTTAAACTTTTTTTTTTTGTAAAATGTATCGTTCGCGACTTATATGCCGCAACGCGTTTTTCGGAAGACAAAATGGCTCCTCCACACTTCCGGTCATGAGGAAACCGGCAGATTTTGTATTTTTAGTAAGTTTTAGATTATATTCTTCAAAATAAAAAAATAAAAAATCGCGCTCGAGAATGCCGGATTAACGTTTTTTTTACAAGTTTGCGACCCTATAACTCGGCGGCGTCAAGGACTTATCGTCAGATTAGTTAAATTTAGTCTTAAAACACTAAAATCAACCCCCAATATCTTAATCTGACGCGCTCGAGTATTTCAGACTATCGATTTTTTTTTTTACTAATCTGATCGTCTATCCTAGGCGCGCGTCACTACATATAGAGCTAAATACTTTACAAGGTGGTTCTATTAGGTCCAAGGTATCTCTCGTAATATCTTAAACTGCCACGCTCGAGTATTACCGAAAACTCCCCAACTATATGTAGCTATTACTTAATATGATTCTAAAATATGCATTCTCATTATAATATTAATATCACATGAAAAACCAGGCAAAAAACGCATAAAGTATACTTATAATCTATATCCATATCTAATATATATAAATCTCCTGTCACGATGTTTGTCCGCGATGGCTTCCTAAACTACTTAACTGATTTTAATGTTTATTTTTTTTTTTAATGTGTGCTTTTTTCCAACTTGAGAGATAGTTTAATTATAGTCGCAATTTTATTTTATTGCAAATTATCTATTTCTATATTATAAATGTAGAAAGTACAAAAGTTGGTTGGGTTAGAAATGTGACTGTGCTGCGGCAGCAGCCGGCGACCGTCACAAAACACGCTATGCAAATTGCCGATAATTATTAACAATAAAACAAAATATGGCAGATCATATTTTTATTAATGGCGACTTTGCTGTCGTACTGTTTTTTTTTTATTTCACTTTATTCGTAGCGAAGCACGTATCGGTCCGCTAGTTAAATATTATAAAATTGCAACACAACACAAAAAACCTTTAGGAGCTGTATGTACTTAGTAGATAGTGTCAACTGTCAAGTACATTTGTTTAAGCACCTCGCAAATAGCAAAGCCAACGTAAACCACTCCTGACAGGGGGAGCTCGTGTATTCTTATGACACGAAGTAAACAACTGAAGTAGGTCATTCGGAACTGTTTACTAATTGATCGAGCTTAGCGTCATAAGGTGCCTATCCGATTATAAAGCACGTTTTGATAAATTGGAATAATCTATAATTCTATACATTAGTATAGATCAGTGTTTTTCAATATGCGAAATTCAAGGAATTCAAGATGTGAATTTGTTTATTCTCGCTCAAACCGCATAAAATACATAAATTAATGTGTTATGGTGTACTTAAATTTTATCGAATATTGGAATAATCCATACTAATATCATGACTGTGAAAGTGTGTCTTTACTTAGGCTCAATTTCACCAACGTATGTTAGTGTTAACAGCTTGTTAAAATGTCATGTCATCACTTTCATTCATATGAAAAACGAAAGAGGTAACATTGTACTAATTCGAGCCTTAACTTTAACGGTCGTTGATGAAATTTGACCTTATTCTCGCTGCTGCTGATCCGATTTGGATGAACGGAGATCCTTTGATTCATCGAAAAAGACATACTGTATAAGTTTTTGTCTTAAAAGAATGTACGGTTTCTGCGCATCAATCGAATTTCGTCGCGGTTGTTGCGGACAAAATCAGTGCATCAAATAAAGAATACATTCCATTATACATACATTTGCTTCTTTTATATTATTTTTCTGTAAAAATGACTTTAATATTATTGTAGCCCGGTTATAAAATTCAGAAACTTCTCGGAGCAGTATAGTTCTAAGTTCGAACTGTAAATAAGATTTAAGATTTGCAACAGTCCAAACTCAGTTTCACCCGGGGACCTCAACTTCTTAAACAAGATTGGACACTGCAGTTGGACAGTAAATACATAAATACATCGCAATAAATATTAACTACTAGGTCTTACCCGCAACTTATTTTTCGTTTATCGCGCGGATTCGCGAGACCAGTACATAATATTTTGCCGCAGTAAACAATAGTACCTACTTATAATTATTACGTTCTTTCCCGATGATTTTAATTGATGATATTTTGAATTACTATTTTTTAAATGTTGTTATATTTGTAAAGTTAGAAGCAAAGTTATACGCTATGCAAGTACATAATATATTATTGTAAAGCCATACAAATGTAGAGACATCAAACGCTACAGATAAGATTTAAGTACCATAACATAACTTATCTTTTTATTCTTGACTAGCTGTTGCCCGCGACTTCGTCCGCGTTAACATAGTATAATAACAAAGATGGATAGGTTTTTCCTTTTTGTGGTTCCTTATACAAAGGGTAAAAACGGGACCCTATTTAAGCAAACTTCAAACGCAAACTTCAATAAACTTTCATGTTTCCTCAAGAAATGACGGACTATCATTGAAACTTTCTACCCCAATTTCACCCCCTTGGAGGTGGAATTACCAGAAACGCTTAAATATACGTATCCATTCATTTTTAATCAGTAGCACAAAAATAAAGTTTCATGCTCCTAACTCAAGAAATGACGGACTTTGATTCAAACTTTCAACCCCAATTTCACCCCCTTGGGGGTAGAATTTCCAAAAACCCATAAATACCTATCCATTGATTTTTAATCAGCAGTCCAAAAATAAACTTTCATGTTTCTAACTCAAGAAATAACGGATTTTCATTCAAACTTTCAACCCCAATTTCACCCCCTTGGGGTTAGAATGTCCAAAAACGCTTAAAAACGTATCCATTCATTTTTAATCAGTAATCCAATTATAATTTTTTAACAAAAAATTAAAACCGACTTCCAAGGTAAAAACAAAAGTAATACTTATTCTTAGTCTAAAAAGAATCAAATAATTCTTATTCCTTATTATAGTGGCGTCTTCAGACTTCGCCTAAACCTCAACTATTTCTGTACTTAATCTTCGTACTTTTGAAGTCGGTACCAGCCCGGAAAAGTTCTGAGATCCTTGACATAGCAATTGCGCTAAGGTAAGCTGGTACCGACTTCAAAAGCATGAAGATTGAGTACAGAAATAGTTGAGGTTTAGGCGAAGTCTGAAGACGCCACTATAATAAGGAATAAGAATTATTTGATTCTTTTTAGACTAAGAATAAGTATTACTTTTGTTTTTACCTTGGAAGTCGGTTTTAATTTTTTGTTAAAAAATAATAATTTTACCCTTTTTAGTTACATAATATGAGACGACAAGGCTATAATACTCGTATTATAGCTTTTTGTCTTAGAGTTGTACATATTACTAGCGGTCGCCTGCGGCTCTGCCCGCGTGGATGTCGGTTACGGCTGCAAAAAGCCAACCCAGGAAAGACTCGGTCAGCAAAATGATTCCCAGGTCAATTTACAGACTCCGACACTGACATCGACGACGCGGACGCAGTCATTATCAGTGTACAGTGCACACTGCACAGATTGTCTTCCTACCGCAAGCGCATCCCGCTTGGTGACGCCTACTATCGTAATATTTTTATTTCGCCATAATTTCAAAACCAAACGTCCAATTTTAATCATTCAAAGACCAAATTTTATCTACATAAACTGTACTTAGTGATGAAATAATTTATTTTGATAAGGATTAATGGCATGAGTAAAATAAACGCGTTTAAATGTTGTCCAAAAAAATTCATGATTTTTAAATAAAAATATGGTTATTGTACCTCACTCGACATAGATAAGTATAGTGTGTCGCGGACTTTTTTGTAGATATTTATAAGATCTACAATACTTAGAACATTTTATGGTTCTATCTTTTATAGTTTCGGCAGCGTACGCAAAATAAGTAACTTTTCTGGTTGATTTTTCACCTGGCGTCCAAAAAACCTTATAAACCTTATTAACCTTATAACCTTAAAAAAATATCTTACGAAACCCAATTTTTTCCAAAATAAATTTAGCCTATGTTCAGCACAAATAATATAGGATTTGCTTGGAGTAGTTTAAATAAAGCCAAAATCCTCAAACTTGTATCTATAAGGATTCAAAAGTTCTGTTGGTTACCTTCAGAACCAGGGTATATCCTGGTGCAAAATCTTACTTTTTGGTAGTATATGCCTGAAATACTTCAGAAAAAATCAAAATCACCATATATTCCCATATAAATGTCAAGGAGTCCCCTCGATTCCTTATGGATCCCATCATCAGATCACCATTTTTGTGAACATGGTACCAACTTCGGGTTTAACCCTGTATAACAACAAAAGAATCATGAAAATCGGTCCATAAACGGCGAAGTTATGGTTGAACATACAAAAAATATATATAAACAGACGAACGTATAACCTCCTCCTTTTTGGAAGTCGGTTAAAAATAAAGTTTCATGTTTCTAACTCAAGAAATGACGGACTTTCATTCAAACTTTCAACCCCTATTTCACCCCGTTCGGGGTAAAATTTTCAAAATTCTTCGTGGCTGTAACTTTAACAGTTTTTGCTCAGCGATGATGAATCAGTCAGTCAGTCAGTCAGGACATGTAATTTTATAAGTATAGATTGTAAAAGTCTGTTATATAATATATTAATGTAAAAATATTCTTTATAGGTGGTCTACCAGCCTACCTAATGTTAATTATTGAACGTTCCAATTTTGAAAATTTATTAAACTACTTATGCATGTGCTATTAAAATTTGATATAATATCCTGTTACATTTTAATTTATGGCATGTGCCAAAAATTGGGAAAAAGTCAATATTAACGAAATTCCTTCATGTTGGGTACTTTTTTCCCCTACAAACGACAATTTTATTTACAAATCCTTATTATTTGTATCTTCATAAATATTTCATGTTATTTTGGCGACGCAATTCATTTTTCATCGGGCTTTATATAAATGTCAACGCCGACTCCAGGTCGACTTACCGGGCCACTTACCACGAAAATTTAATTAAAATTACCATAAACCGGTTAACCTTGCCAGAGGATATCTTAATATTCAGCATAAGCCTCGTCTCCACTTCATACAACATCATTTACATACAACCGTCATCGCACAAACAAAACACGTACAAAAGTTTGATAAATATCATGTAATTTAAACTAACCTTATTCAGTGGCTTATGGTGCCTGATTACGCTTTAATTGACTGTTAATTTGGAACAGCTGCACTCTACGCACTAAGAATTCTCATAAAAGGAGGCGTTGAAACAATGTACTTATTTAGTTATTTTTAATACCAAACTAGATGATGCCCGCAACTCCGTTGCGCCAAAATTAGTTTATCGCGCGGGAACCGTACATTTTTCCGGGATAAAAAGTATCCTACGTCCTTTCTCGGGACTCAAAGTATCTTTATACCAAATTTCAGCAAAATTGGTTCAGCGGTTTGGGCATGAAGAGGTAACAGATAGACAGACAGATAGACAGACAGACAGACAGACACACTTTCGCATTTATAATATTAGTAACAAAGTACCAATTGGTCGAACGTCTTATGTACGGTCAGATTCAGATGAAAATAATGCCTCATCTTATTGAAATAATATGAAACATAGAGAAAGGAAATACTAAGCTCTAATAGTCGTGTGCGTACAAGACAAAAAAACGAGGAATACGGCTTTTGCTGAACTAAAGATTTCCTTTGGTAGGATTGATCTTTATATCCCTAAGATGGGTTTACGATGTGGAGCCACCTGAATATTTCATGCAGGTGGGGTAGGGGGGGTTTTTAGCTTTAACTAGGTATGAGGTCAATAACTGCGTGGGATTAAGTTATATATAGTCGAGTTTGGTATCATTTTCGATTGAATCGAATGTTTAAATGCCAGTTTTTGAATAATATTTAGATAAAATATAGAAAAATAAAATAAAAAATTTAGTATATATGATTTTCTACCAACGAAAAGGCTGTTGACAGGGATTAATTAATATAAGGAGGCTGATAGCCGCGTTATTCTGCATGCCAAAGACATGGTGATGAATGGAGCAATAAACATATTAATATTACTAGACGTACCGCGCGGCTTCGTCCGAGTAAATCTGTAATTTCACGGAAACCGTATATTTTTCACAAATTAATAACCCATATCTCACGTAGTCTACTTAGATATATTCGTGTCAAATAACATAAAAATTGCTCTAGTAGTCTGTGAGATATTAGCCCTTTCAAATAATTTTCCCCGTTTTTTTACATTTTCCTCTGTATCTTTGCTCTTATTGGTCTTAGCGTGATAAAATATAGCCTTAGCTTAAAGCCTTCCACAATAAATAGGCTATCAAACACTAAAAGATTTTTTCAAATCGGACCAGTAGTTTTTGAGATTAGCGCGTTCAAACAAACAAACTAACAAACTCTTCAGCTTTATTTTCACATATACCTCTGTATCTTTGCTCCTATTGGTCTTAGAGTAATAAATATAGGCTATAGCCTTCTTCGATAAATAGGCTATCAAGCACTGAAAGATTCTTTTAAATCGGATGAGTAGCTCCTGAGATTAGCGCGATCAAAAAACAAACTCTTCAGCTTTATAATATTACTAGACATTCCGTTCTGCTTCGCCCGCGTAAATTAGATATTTCACAGACAAATTAGTCCACAATAAATAGCCTATGATTCTTCACGTTCCTACTTTTTATCTGTGCCAAATAACAGAAAAATTGCTGAAAAAATCGTGAAATAAGCCCTTTCAAATAATTTCCTCCGTTTTTTCACATTTTCCTGTATTTTTCGCTTATATTAGTCTTAGGGCCTGTTTCACCGCTTCCTGATAAGGCTATCCACCACTTAATTTGACAGATGGAGTATGGAAAATCTGTCAAATAACCCTATCAGGCACCTTATCAGGAAGCGGTGAAACAGGCCATTAGCGTAATAAAATTTAGCCTATAGCCTTCCTCAATAAATGGGCTATCTAACACTGAAATAATTTTTGGTGATGATCCTGAATATGGTACCGAACTTGGAAGTAGGAAGTAGGAGTACCATAATTAATGCCTCTATACAGATTGAGATTCTATTTTGCTCCAGAGCAGAAGCTGCTAAAATTAAAAAAAAACTAACATCAAAAATCGCGGTGGCTCTACATCTTAAATCCATCCTCGGACCATAAGGACCAATCCTACCAAAGGAAATCTTTGGTTCATTAATAGCCGTATAATTCACCGTACACACGCAACTATAAGTTATAACTCACAACTTTCTGCACTATGAAACTCTAAAATATAAGCACGGGCCAATATGGCTATGAAACAAATCTCTAGTGAACATTAAACTACGAATTTTCTGCTATGCAAAATATTTCTGCATTTCCAGTCTATGCTCTATACTTCGAGAACATTATGCGCTTCAGATAGCTTATATTAATTACATTGCAGTAGTTTCAATGTAGGTACTGCGAAAGGGTTTATATATTATAAGTATTCATAACATATCTGATTTATCTTGAAATTGTTATACTTACTGCTACAGCGACAGCTAAAGTGCACCTCTTCCACGGCGGATTGTATATTTTAAGCTATTTTCTTACCTTTTTTAGGATTCCGTACCCAAGGGGTAATAACGGGACCCTATTACTAAGACTTCGTTGTCTGTCCGTCTGTCTGTCACCAGGCTGTAACTCTACAACGGTAACAGCTAGGGAGTTGAAATTTTCACAGAATGTGTATATCTGATGCCGCTATAACAATAAATACTAAAAACAAAATAAAATTAATATTTAAGGGGGGCTCCCATACAACAAACGTTATTTTTTGGCCTTTTTTGCTCTATATCAATAATGGCAATAGGTAGGTACTTAACTTTTTCACAACATCCTTAGTTATATGTGTGCTTTAATATTTAATAATAATATTAAAATAAAATAAAAAATTAAGGGGGGCTCCCATATAAAAAACACAATTTTTGGCCTAATTTTGCTCTATAATAGTAAGGAACCCTTCGAGCGCGAGTCCGACTCGCACTTGGCCGATTTTTTTTATTTTTATTTAATTATTGTAAATAATATATTTTTAGACTATTTTTGGAACTCAAATAATTCTAATGCATGCTTGAGTACTTTGTTTTCTTCGTTAGAATCAGTTTTCGAGCATAAGATAAACACAATACTTTTTAAAATACAAAGGGCGGAGAAAAATAATTGCAAAATCAGCAAAAATTGGCGGCCTCGCCCACATAGAGACAATAAAATGTACCTACTTCTTTCAGCCTTGGTCATGCTGACGTCATCTCTTTTCCAGAAACGTAGAAACGGTGCGAACGCCTTCATACCGCACTCCCCGTTAAGCACTCTCTTACTTAGCTTCTTAGGAACTTCTTGTTCTATTTCTGAACTTCGGCAGGAGGACGAGTCGTCTCCTAGGGATTTGGTTCGGCGGCTTCCTCTAAAACTGACACATCCGCACCCTTCTGCTAATGAGAACATGGTGGGACTCTTGTCCTTCAAATATTTATCTCTTCTTTTCCGGGCACATCTTTGCACTTTCTTTCGTGACTTAGGAATGGCGAATTATTAATTTACACCGAGAGATAGAGCACTGAAAATATTCCCCGTTCGAGCGCGAAATTTACCTGCAAATAAAAGATAACATTATTGTAACCTTTCCACATATTATCCTCTTAAAGGGCAGGGTTTACATCTACTAGACGACTATTTTATCGAAAATCAAAATCGTGTTTTCATACGATAATAATAATATTTTAGGACGTCCTTATTAAACTTGAGCTATTATGTTTGTGGCTAAAATATTAATTATTGATACCCATAACAACTATTAGTCACAAGCATGTGCATGTACTACTTAGTACCTACCTAAGTAGTATTTTATACTAATGAAGTATGTACCTAACATAATTAATAATTATAATTAAACTATTTAAAATAACATGACCTATTTTAGGACACGAAGGTTAAATTACTTGAGGTTAATGTGCGTGCTTACAAAAATTAATATATTAAAATATTCCGTAATACAAAAATTATCCCTATAATATAAAATAAACATTTAACACTCAACTATGTTAATGAAAAAACAACGTATCTAAGTAAATTATATTATAGAAGTCGGGTCAGAAACATACGCTTAAATCTTAAAATGTTACAGTATTGTTATTAGAATAATTTTTCAAAATTATTTATGATAATAGTTAGGTAAAAAATATTTGAGAAAACCGTAAGCTAAGGCGTGCACTTTGAATTTCACAGCGTTTCTAAGAATCAACGTAAGTACAATGGACCGAGCGCCAGAGTAAGGGTTGGTTATGTCGACTAGTCACGCATATTCAAAGAAAAGAGTTTTGACGTAGGTACTGGCCACTGGATACGATATTCGTCAACCACAATATAATATTATAGTTACTACCTATCCTACTTCCTACTAATAATGTCCGAAGTCCGTTTGTTTGTTACCTATTCACGCTTAAACCACTGAACTGATTTTGCTGAAATTTGGCATAGCGATAATTAGAGTCCCAGGAAAGGACATAGGATACTTTATATCTAGGAAAAATGTACGGTTCCCGCGAAATAAACGAATTTTGGAGCTATAGCGTTGCGGCCATCATCATACTGTAGACAAATTATTAATTTGTTACTTATTAAACGCAAGTGTATTGAAAATCGGGATGTATTAAATTACATCAAAATAAAATGGTGACAACCGTTTCTGACGTCAACGGACCGACATGATGATGCATCATTGAACACTGGACACTGGACAGGAATGTATTATGTTCGCCAAAACATTATTTCATTATTTTACCCCAAAATCCGCAATTAATCATTTCAGGTCAGTGAACTCTATGTAAATGATGAAATTATTCTATGTTATTAAAGAACATCATAGTTAATTAAATAATTATGAAAACATTAATGAATAAATTTGAATTTTTAAACTTTAATTTAAGTTTAATCCCTCAAGCCCATATGGGCCGCGACAACAAAAGATTTCCTGGAATTGATAATCGACGGTTTAAAATCTTAATGTTACTATTTATTAAAATCTTAGTGCTATTAATACTTGCTGTGTGATGGTAAAAAGACGTGTTCAATATTCATATTACTATCCTATAATAATAATTAAACTAATGCAAAACGATTATTTTTAATACTATTACCATGAATTTCATAGTACAATTCAAAAACGTAACGTCCCAAAAAGCCTTTTTAACCTTTGATCCACGATTCCCCTGGATTTTGGACGCCAATGGATATTATACAGAGTGTAACAAAATAAAGTAATAATACTTTAGAATTCGTTTGTGTCAATTACATGGAGGTCACTGTGAAAGTAACAGGAATAAAAAGTGACTACAAAGTATTATTTTTTTTAAGTGACATTTCAATGCTGCTAACTTCACAGTAAACTCCATACAGGGGACTACACACCCTAAAATATTATCACTTTATTTTGTTACACCCAACAGAGATAAAGACGCAAAAAAATGTATTCAAAAGGATTTATTCATTAATGAGAAGCATCAAGAATTTCAGGACGTGGGCTTTAGGAATACCGAAATGTGTGTTTGCAAACGACGCACGGCCTACGCATTTAAGTGTGTACATTCTTTCTACCTACGTATACAGTTTTTGCTACATATCGGGATCGATGTCGAGAATAGTTTAAATTCGCAACGTTTTTTCAGTCAGTTGTACTTTATTTTATTTATTTTATTTTAGCCTTTTTATCAAGCTGCAGTTTTCTTTCGTTCCTTTTTTCTCCTCTATCATAAGCTTGTTTGCCCTTTTGGCAAAAGGCCTCCTCGAGGGCTTTCCACCTTTCCCTGTTACTCCCCAGTCTAATCCAGGTGCTACCTTCTACCTGTTTTATATCATCTGTCCATCTTTTGAATTGTCTTCCCTTTTTCCTTTTTCCAGTTATTGGGTAGTCAGTTGTACTTTACAGCTTATTAAAAAAAATTTGACGTGTGTACAGGACAAAGCCTGTCGAGTGATGGATCCATGATTAATTAAACCTATAATAATAATAAAATGACGTGACGGTTTAACGTGACTCGTAATCAATAGGCACTTAATTGAAACGCATCTAACGTTATTGAGATCTCATAAAAACAAATTGACTGCTCTATTATGTGCAGTGGGACTGTTATGTAGTATAAGCCGTAAGCGTCATCAAATATTTACTACTACTTTCTTCACTGAAGAGACTCAGGTAGAATATAAGTTATCACTAAGCTATTGCTAAGCTATGAAATCTGAATATTTGTTTATTATTATTTGTTTGTTTATTATTTTGTTGTAAGTATATAAATAACGAGCTATTGCCCGCGGCTTCGCTGGCGTTAAGAAGTATTATTATATACAAACTTTCATCCGCTATGTTAACCCCTTGGGGCTAGAATTAATCAAAATCCTTTCTTAGCGGATGCCTACGTCATAACATCTACCTTCATGCCAAATTTCAGCCCGATCCGTCCAGTGGTTTGAGCTGTGCGTTGATAGATCACCATGTCAGTCAGTCACCTTTGAGTTTTATATATTTAAGATTGTGTATCAACTGAAAATAAACTTAAAATAAAGAATGACGCTTGATTATTGACTACACATTCAGATTTCAGATATTAGGATAATTTCTTAACAATGGTAACTCCTTCGAAGTTTTTAATAAAGCTAAAAAAAGAAAGTATGTATAAGCTAAGACAGCGTTTATTTCGAGTCAATCCACCTCAAATCATCATCATCCTTATCACAAGGTCTATTCTTAGTAAGTCAGTAAAAATAACATAATAATACAAATTGCATATACCCCAAAATAACTAATAAGAAAAGCTCTCGAGGAGCACTTGTTCCGTAGAGAAGGGTCACAGATTACTTACATCAAAGAGAACATCCTAATTCCAGACGCAGATAATAGGGTACGATTTATACGGACCACTCCTAATTGGTCTTCAAAATGAGGTCTATTTTTCTCCTTCTGCCCATAATTTTTCGAGTTAACGAGGTACTTAAATGACAATAAAGACGATAAAAATGAAAAAGATTCTCCATTCTGATTTCTGATGTACCATGCTGTGTCATTCTTACAAAAAAATATTTTCCCGTGTTTACATTTCCTTGAAAATAATATAACTATGAACTGTAATTTTAAGCAACAACCAAATCTCCCTTAAAAATAACGTGCCCCCAAAATCTCATCAACAACGCTTAATGAATTACCAAAAATAAAATTACCAAAACAAAAAGCACTCGGAAGATCCAAAAAAAATCTACGGGGCTGTTGAAACTTGAAAGGAATTAAAGAGAGCCTTATTCGTGCTGGATTTTTGCGTAAAAAATTTATATCAAATAAAACGGGAGTACCAAAAAGTAATTCATAAAAGGGAAGTTGAGTTAAACGAGGTGCCTTCACGAGTGAAGATCACTTGGCTTTTCCCTTTTGTCACGGCCGCGGGTAAGTAGAGGCTAAGGGTGGATCTACGCTATTCCGTTGCGGTGCGTTAGAGCCTCTCCACACGGGCGTTGCGTCAGCGCTGCCGTTTGAAGTTAGCCGGCCACAGCCCACACGGGTGCTGTATCATCGCGCGCCGTGTGAACACCATGGTTATTTGTATGTAAAACAACGCAACGGCGCATGGCAGCGCTGTGTCGACGCAACGCTGACGCCACGCGCCGTGTGGACTGGCTCTAACGTTGATTCGCGTCGTCAGACAAAATAACACCGTACAATGTTATGCCACATTTGCGAATAATATTGTGACGACGCGCATTCGCGCCCATCTACTCGCATGGGTGAAGTAAACGTAAAAATCCATCTTTTCATAAAAAACTACGTCCGATCACTCCAAGGGTATTTGCATAATTGGTAGTAGGCCAGAAATTGATTTACGCTGCGGCCAGTGGTGACTGTGAAGCACTGCAATTGACAAACCAACAGACTACAGAGCAATGTGGCCTCGATATGAGGGTATAATTTATAAGCATATTTTATTTACATTTTTATACACAACAAAAAATCCACAGCCGAACATAATATAATTATAACCTCCTCCTTTTTAGAAATCGGTTAAAAACGTTGAACAAAGGCGATGAAGATTAGTTATCATAGCAACGCGCATTACATTATAGATACCTATTAGTAAACTACGGCAAATGAGGGATAGTTAGCTCTCTTGGCCCTCATGGCGTATGCTTTTGGGAAAATGCTCTGTTTATTATTATTTTCATCTTTTTTACCTCCTTTTTAA
This sequence comes from Polyommatus icarus, assembly GCA_937595015.1. Taxonomy (NCBI): domain Eukaryota; kingdom Metazoa; phylum Arthropoda; class Insecta; order Lepidoptera; family Lycaenidae; genus Polyommatus; species Polyommatus icarus. The sequence continues at coordinate 14,665,649 of OW569326.1, forward strand.
AACGGTGACAAATTTGTTTAACTACAAGCTTTTAAGCTCAGGGTCACTGCTTTTGGGCGGAGTTCCTAAATGTTGCATATGGGAGCCTTTATTCTTGAAGGCTGTTTGTAATATATTCACTAGATAATGTACACGAATCCTGGCTCATATTTTACCGAAATACATATTTGTATACGAAACTATAGGTATTGCTTACCACATTTTTCGTGCAAAAATGTGGTTCACAATAGAGGACGGGCTCGGCGAGTCTTAGGTATTTACACGAATCAAAATCAGAGTATGACGTGTGTACAATTCCGTTCGATCGTGCTCATGTTGTAAAACTTACTAGTCATGATCTAAAATACCAATTTTAGCGTCTTCAAAAAAGTGGAGGTACCCCGTTGGGCTGTACAAGGTGAATATACCGTTTCGGGACTTTGCAGAATAATTTTCATTATTCGTTAAAAATCAGATGTAACATATATGTTACATCTGATTTTTAAGGACCAAACTTCCTGCCGAAGACAAAGTTGCTTATGTTCAGTAGTTTATTGATTCTTTAATGCCTTGAAACAGAATGAACATTCACAATATATATTTTTGATGAGCTACTTTGTCGGTTGTAACTTATTTAAAAGGTTACCGTTGTACATACTGAAGCACATATGTATGTACAACGGTAACCTTTTAAATAAGTTACAACCGACAAAGTATTGAGCCATAAAGCCAAATTGGCCGTCGTAAAAGACCTAAGCTAAGACAGTCTCGAAGGCGATCCTATTCACATAATTTATGTGCAATATACCACCGACACGTAAATAACACACACCATTTTCTTTTATACGTGTACTACGGTACAGGTAAACGCTAAAGTATTCATTAATAGCGTTTTGCTCACTCCAGGGGAAAGGTTTGTTTATTCATTTTCACTTGGGTCTTCATGTCCTAAAAAGTGAGAATTTAATAATTTAAGATGACGCCGCGTTAAAATTAAAAACCGTGTTGAATATGTTTTAGATGCCGGTCGGCCTCTCATAGAAAACAAGCAATGGAAAAGCAAGAAATGGAATGGGTGTAAGCGACAAAATGGTTTTTGTCGCGTAATTTACATAAATATATTTCATATAAGCTGTGGGCAAATTAAAGTGTATGCTTGAACCAATCTCTGTACAAAATTTCTAAGCTTAAATCACTCTCCTCTGTTGGCAAAATTAGAACCAATCCCTTTTTTACACAGGTCTTTTCGATTGATTTTTCTGTGTTATAAAAGTTGACCAATCGTGTTATGCTATAGGTAATTCAAAGATTCTGCGTCTGTGGCGTCGCCTTAAGGGGCCAGGTACCCTCGAAATTCTCATACATACGTATGAGAATTTCGAGGGTACCCGGGTATTTTCTCATACGAAAATATTTAACATGTTTGAGTTGCTTTTCAGTTTAAAATAGTAATTATCTAGGTTCCTGCACAAAAATTTACTTCAAAATATTTAAACATAAAAAAATTTTTTTGTTTTTAATTTTTTTTTAGTAAATTTAGTACTTAATATTTAAACACTAAAAAATAGAGTAATACACTAAAAATGTATAAATAAATAGTAAATTTACTACAAAATATTTAAATACTAAAAAATATTTTTAGAGTTTAAATATTTTGTAGTAAATTACCTATTTATTTATATATTTCTTAGTGTTTTACTCTATTTTTAGTGTTTAAATATTTAGTAGTAAATTTACTAAAAAAATTTTAAAGCAAAAAAAAATTTTTTTGTGTTTAAATATTTTGAAGTAAATTTTTGTGCAGGAACCTAGGTAATTACTATTTTAAAGTTTAAACTGAAAAACAACTCAAACATGTTAAATATGTATTTTCGTATGAGAAAATGATTTTGGAATTACGTATGTAATATGTATGAGAAATTCCAAGTGTACCCGGCCTCTTAAACATGCTAGGTAAGTATGTAATTTTGAATGTCAAATTAGTACTAAAAATCCCTAGTGGGTTTTTATTCGTAACTGTTGAATGCTTTATGATGCTTCACATTCAAAACATAAAGTATGTATTGCTTTCCTTTCCACGTTCCTTTTTATTACCTTCTAGGTTTTTAATATCCTGTAACCCAAATATAACAAGAGCAATAAAACTCAAGAAACAATAACGATATAAAATATTACTTTCAAAGAGCGTTAGATAATATCGTCATTTAAGTTCTAAAATCGCGTACTTGTAACTTTTTGGCTATTTTGATGGCATTTGCTAGAAAATCGGACTCATCGTATCAGGAACACGTGGCTTAACAAAACCGGCTTTAGGAGGGTGTCTCGGTCTACTATCTATACAAAACTATGCAATTGTTTTCTCTCCCCTGAAAAGTTGTACTTTTTTACTTACGCGGTGTTAGAACGTAAGAACGATAATATTATGCTGATACACTGAGGTAGTAAGTACTACGTACTAGAGCAGCTATTGCAAACAAAAAACATGTCGTACTTGAGGCATGAGCGGGGTGGAAGGCGGGGCGGTGATTGCTATAGATCAGTACCGCAGAAGTGACACAGTTTTGTGCCTACACTCGAATGAATGCAGAATCTATTTGAGTAAATGGATAAAATAAAAATAAAAAATTACTTTTTTATAAAATTTATAATTAAGTATGGATCCATAGTCCACTATAGCTAACTACCTTATTTAAATTACTTAAATATTTTCAAATATTATGTACCATAATAAACTTATTATAATGTACGCATGTATAATGTACGTAATATTTTAAATATTACCAAAATACAAACTCGTCTACGTGAGTAAGTACTTCATTCATCGTCGTCTTATCATAGATCTGTATTCTGCCTATATTCCCCTCTGACTCTACTACTCTATGATAATGCAAAATGGCGCGCGTCTTTGCCTAGTAATTGAATGTTCGTATTTTAATTGAAAATAATTAAATAAGAATGCTAATACCGATGAAATGTTATTTCGTTGCATTTGGAAGTGTTACTGGAATAATTTTTGCAGTATCTTAACCCACAACTAGGCTTTTTTGCGACTTTTTTTGGTTCCGTTTTTAATTGTTGTACGTCTGGCGCGCAGAAGAGCTCGCGGGCGACTAAGTGCACTGCTGCTATATAGATTACGTTGAATGTGACCGAGCACTGCGTTGCGTTGTCGAGTCTAGTACGTAGTACATACTATGTCAGTCTGCTGATACCAACTTTTTTTTAACATTCAATCTTCAAAGTATGTGAGTGATGACTGCTGAGTGCTGACAGTTAAAACAGATATTCTACTGCAAAATTTCCTCAGGACGCTGTGAGATAAGGTCAGAAGGTGTATCCTAGCAGGCGCCCTGTAACGTGGCTGTAACGTGGCTGTCACGAACTGTCACCCGTCACTGCCCGCGCCGCTGAGCACTGACATTTAATTTAATTTTAAACGAACTAGCAAGGATAATATAAATCCCACTGGTAGGCAGTAAATAGTAATTCACGCGGGCTTCTAGACTAGTGGTACTCAACTTTTGTTTACGGGCCACAAACACGTTTTGGTCTTGGAGTCGCTGTCTTTTTTAAGGTTTAAAAATTACGTTCTTCAAAATTATTGTAATTTTGTGAGTCGTGAGTTGCAGAATTTCGGTCGCGTAAATTATTTTTCATATTTACTATATAATTTCATTTCATGACTCACAAAATTACGCTCGTGTGAATTAAGTAGGAATTTTCTATGAAACTGAATGCAGCAGAATTCTGCTGTACCGAAATTCTGCGACTCACAAGTCACAACTCACAAATTACGCTCGTTTGGCTTCGCCCTCAGAGTGGAAAATTTTTCATGACTCTCACGACGCCTTTTCACTATTTTGCCGGTGGACGTGAATTACAAAATACTAGGTAAATAGTTTAACTTCACGTACGCGGGCCACTGAAAAAGGCCGCTGGTTGAGCATAGCTGTTCTAGACGGACTGTTTACGGCTTCTCTGCATACAACTAGTTTAATTAGCAGTATATTACTACTGCTAGTAGTACTGCTACTCGCTGGCTCGTTAATTATTTCAATTCGCTTTGTTCTAGACAACTGCTACAGATGTATGCGCCTTCTCATTAATTCCATCATTAATCGAAATGAGCGTGCAACAAAGTGATCGCTACTATTATATTACCGACACATAATTATATAATATTACGATGGGAAATTAAGCTTGGGTCGCTGTAATAATATTTGACCACTAAACGAATATGCTAGCCTTTAGTAAACAAAAACACAAAAAAAATGTACGAGTATGTGTGTGTGTGGACAGAGATACCATTTCACAAAATATAGTACCTATCTCTTTCCGCACATATTATGTCAATCGAGCCGAATTATATTTAAGTTAACTAGCTGTCCCGGCAAACGTTTCTTTGCAATATTATATAAAGTATATCGCCCGTATTATTTTATTGAATCAGTGACTATAAATAAGTATGTCACCATGGCAACGTCCATCGCTATCCCGTGACCCGCGTCGCATAAACAATGGTCGCTCTTTATAGACAAATAATTTGCAATAAAATAAAATTGCGACTATAATTAAAGACCTAAGCTATCCTATCTCTCAAGTTGTAAAAAAGCTCACATTTGAATAAAATTAAATTAAGAAATTTAAAAAACCCCCCACCAAAAAACTTTAAAAAGTAATTAAATAATATTTACTGACTTTAAGTTTAAATAATTCCTAATTGTAACGTAATATTTTAGTCCATAATTGTTGTCACGGTCTGTCGGGGGACCGCCAAGTAAACAACGACAACAGCGACTTTTGCTTTTGTATCGCCAGTCTCGATTCGGTTCGCTGTGAAATGACCCTTAAACTATAATGTTATGTGAAGTCAAACATGTATATTAGCGGTCCCCCGACATACCTTGACAACAATTATGGACTAAAATATTACTTTACACTCAGGAATTATTTAAACTTAAAGTCAGTAAATATTTTTTAATTACTTAATAAAGTTTTTTGGCGGGGGTTTTTTTAAATTTCTTAATTTTATTTTATTTCATGCTTTTTAAACTTTTGTTGGTTATAGTGCAGAATAATATGCAAAGAATACCGTCTATGAATGTCCTCTTGGATGAGCCCGTCAATATGAGCCCAAACATGAAACCTCCACTTTGGGTTCATACGGAGCTCGGCTCCTATAGAATCCAGGTGATGCTGCAGCAGTAGCATGCAAATATTTACTGTTTATCTACGTCTTACTTATCGTCGCAAATAAAATGAACCCAAACTGGAAACCTCTGCTCTAAGTTGGTGAGGAGTTGGGTATCATATTGATTACCAGGTGATGCTGCAGCACCAGGTCAACATACTATTAATGTGTATGTTATTCATAAATATCACGAACCGGAATGCAAAATATAATACTCATCAAACGACTGCAAGTTGCTAACGGAATTTCACGAACCAGATAAACCGGTATATTCCAGCACTGAGCAGGCTGATGATGATGAACTATAACTAAGAACACTCTGGATCATGTCAGCTTTCGAACAAAAAAAACTAGATCAAAATCGGTCCACCCGTTTGGATGCTACGATGCCATAGACAGACACACACACAGACAGACAGACAAACAGACAGACAGACAGACACGTCAAACTTATAATACCCCTCTTTTTTTGTCGGGGGTTAAATAGACACGTCAAACTTATAACACCCCTCTTTTTTGTCGGGGGTTAAAAAAACAAACATTAAAATTGGTTAAGTAGTTTAGGAATCCATCGCGGACAAACATCGTGACACGAGATTTATATAATATATTAGATTCAAGACGTGAGTGGAAGAATAAGGTAAGTAACATGAAAAAACTTCCCGTTTTTTTGCTATGCAGGCATTAGGGCCGGAAAAATTATTTGAAATAGAAAAACTAAGCATTATATATTGTGTAGCCAAATATATTAGCTAGGTTATGAAGTATACAAGTTACAAGTTTTATTAAAATACCGTAATTCGGACAAAATGTTACTTGTTCGATTCTTCCACTCACGTCTTCTTTATTATGAACAGATTTCTCTCCATCCATCGAACGGACTTTAGGAGCCGGTTCCTCAGTGGACATTCAATTAGTGCTGCGAGTTTGGCTTGGGAAAGCTTGTCGTAATGAGCAAATGAACCGCAGAGCGCTGCAATGCAAGCAATTTAGTTCAACCAGTCAGAACCGACGTTGACGTTGATTTCACTTAAACGTACGAATTGGTATTAAAAGAATTCTGGAACAGGGGGAAAAAACTGAGCCCTAATATGCTACTGATCAAGGTCAGTTTTATTTTTATAAAAGGCTTTTTTAAGGTTTTCGCACTAAAAACAATTTATTTTTAATATTTACTTTCCGTTTCAGTGTACTTGGATTTTAAAAACTATTAATTTCTCATTGGGACATAATTACCATGGTTGTAACCTAGATTGCAAAGCTGCAATAGCAATTGCAATAGCAATTGACATCGGTCAAGGTCAATCATAAACGAATAAGGCGGTGTTTCCACCAGAGATGTCTTGCGAAGAATATGTATTTAAGATCCAATAGAATCGCTGCGCTGAGCGAGGTTACATCACTGAAGCGATTCTATTGGTTCTCAAAAACACATTCCTCGCAACACATCTCTGATGGAACGCAGCCTAAGGCCCGTATTTTTGGTCAGTACTCAAGATGCATCTCGATCTCAAGACACGGTTCAGGCTCTGTGATTGGATGGCTGGCAAAATTTGGACCAATCACAGAGCCGAACCGCGTCTTGAGACCGGGTCGAATATTAAGTACTGGCCAAAAATACGGGCCTTAGACCTCTACACATTCTTATAGCTGCTTTTATATGTCCATGTCCAAACGTAGAGAAGCTGCATAGCACCGGACAGCAATTTAAAGGCAGTCTGAAAATAATTTGAATTAACCAACCTTGTATTTTGCAACATAATTATTATTACACTATGCATTATCATCCCATGCCATACGACTCACATACAGGGCTTCGTAAGCTACTACACGTGATCGCTTACGTAAAAACTCCGAGAATAACAAATAACACTAAAATCAATAACATCCCTACGATAACAATTATTCTGATCTTACTGACTTCGATAGAACTGCGATAAAATTGGTTATTAATAATGAACTTATCAAACTAAATACATAGCTAGTGTAGTGTAGTATCAAACTATTTAGTATTAGTAGTTAGTAATTTTCAGAAATAAGATGCAACTGACATGTACCGAAGTGAATATGTAGTCAGGTATACTGAGATTTCTTACTGAGAGAGACGCATTCAATGGCAAGCTACTTAAGCTCTAACTCTTACTTCTTGTTCTATAAAGTTAAACTTCAGAAAGAACTAAGTTCTTTAAGGTCATTGTGGATAAGTGTAGTTCAACAAAGCAAAGTTTCCACGATACGTAGATACGTAGAGCATGAATCCTGATAAGCTTTAAATAATATTATATTATTTAAAGCTCTATCAGGATTCAGGCTCTATATATCTATCCTAGCAGGACGTAATGCTTAAGCCAAAAGTAATTTATTCTTTATCCGTTGTCGTGCGGGTAAGCCAATCGCGATGAAATATAGGGGCTATAGGCTATAGCTTCCATGCCATATCTATTTCTTCCTTGGAACTGCCAAAATCGATATAAATTGCTCCTCGGAGTGGTTAAATGTGCGGCTCTCAGCATTGCGGCATCACTTATAAAAATTGTATTGTATTAATTATAAAACATATTATACTTTTGAAGGCCTTATTTGCATAATATAATGTTAGAGCCTTTATAGTGAAAATTGCTATGAAGAAAAGTAATTTATAACCATAAAATTGCGATATAAATATTGGCGTTCTACTTTACTGAAATAAAAGCAATATTTGTGTAAAACCTCTAAATAAGTTAGCTCAAGTGTCGATTACAAAACGTATTAAAAGTAACATTAGCACGGCTACAAAAAGTGTAGGAAAATTAATGAAAACAATATTGGACGTCCGAAACAATATTAAAAGTTCATAACAGCGAACTCGAACGCTAAAATTGATATTTTTTGCAAAATTGTTGTCGTCCACGTTAATAAGCGAAAAAGACGACTTAAAATATACTGTTTGGTACCAAAGAGTTTTAATACTAGAAATAATATTATGAGCTATAGGTCTACCAGACTCTGATGGCAATTTTTGACGCGCAGATTTTAAAAAAATATCCTTGATCATTGAATAAATTTTTATATTTGCATGTTTCACATACAAAATAAGCCGCTAAAGGAATAAAAAAGGATAAAAATGTTTTATTCCTATTACCCCAGTATTGCTAGAGTCAATTTATTTTCTCACTTTTTGCCATCAGATTCTGGTACACCTATAATAGCCGCACTCAGAGACAATGATGAAACTTCAATTTAATGAAGGGTTTGATAGATAATGCCTTATTGGGGTTCAAAGTCTTAATTTGATTACAGTTAAGTAATTATATATTCGTCTACATCTCAATGTCTTTGAGTGCGGCAGTAAGGTCTGGAAGAAACTGCATGACGGGTTCGCCAATACGATTTTCTTTTATTCTGAGCTATTTCGAATTTGAGTTGTATTATTTTTAGTTCAAAACTAGCTGTCCCGGTGAACTTCGCGTCACTTTAAAACCTTTCCTGAACTTCTACGAATATTTTAAGACTAAAATCAGCCCAATCCGTTCAGCCGTTTTCGAATTTTAGCGCGACAAACACATTTGAAAATCCATTTTTATATATATTCAAAATATAATTATTTAAAGATCACTTGAATTTTGTTAGTAAAATATTATAACTTAAGGAAAATTTCAATTACAGGTATTTTCCTATCATTTTGATTAGGTAGATGGTAAACTTGAAACCGCATCGGAATACCTCAGCCACAAAAGACAGAAGTCAGAACGACCGCCGAGCATTGTAAAATGTAACGGTTAACAATATTAATTACTAAAATTAATACTGATCATTTTCTGAAAGAGCAATATTATTTTTATATTTTCAATATCTACATTACGAGTAAACGTTAATGAATATTTTAGCAGTCTACTAATTTTCTGTCTCTCAACGAGAAGATAAAAGTCGAATACTGAAATAAAATATAATTTTATTTTATTATTCGACATTTTCCGTCGTAATTATACCTATTTTATTCAAGGGAAATGTAATTTGTACATAATGGTATATTTTCCCTCTTTTGCCTTAAATCGACTTTCAACTTGTTAAATAAGCATTAATGTGTCTCGGAGTCTCGACGTTATATAATATATTATATGTATAATACTAAAGTTACTAAGTACTAACCAAGGGGAACGTGTGTACCTCAATTGATATAATATTAACAGCTCACTCACGTGCTAACATAAGGGGACATTCCACATGTTACGTCACACAAAACTAAGGTATCTTTTAACCCTTTTACGTGATATATGGACGGACAGTCAAGAAATAAACTATGCATAAATTATTATTCTATCTCGGTAGTCAGTAGGTACTCTTCAACATGTCTTTGCTATGTTGAGGAATTATTGACAATATTAACAACAATTAGTATGATTATCTTCCTGGTAATTAATAAAATATATATAAAAATGGGTTTTCAAATGTGTTAGTCGCGCTAAAACTCGAAAACGGCTGAACGGATTGGGCTGATTTTAGTCTTAAAATATTCGTAGAAGTCCAGGGAAGGTTTTAAAGTGACCTGTGACAGCTAGAAAAATATAATATTAGCTTGATTTTCTGATAAGTGACGATCATTATAGGTTATAGGCCAAAGGCTACAATCTACGTCCAGCTAAATTTTAAAGATTTTTGTATGAATTTGTTTGAGACCTAACCTTTAGGAATATATTATGAAAAACCTACACGGCAACAAAAAACACCAGCGGGGGTGGGTATAAAAATAAAACATTTCTGAATATTTAATTAAGAGCATTCGTATAACGAGATTAAACATCCCTTTTATACGAGAACAATCTGACAGTGAGCTTAATTTTAAATATACTTTTTCCCGATGAACATTGATTACCAAATTATTTTTATAATGTCGCGTGTGTACCTGTCCATTAAATAAATTTTGTTTTAAGTTATGTAGGTTTGTACAATTTGCAGCCATATGGATTCCACGTTTTGGAAAATACTTTAGTTTAGACTAATACTATATAATATTTTCTTATTTTCCACAAGCAACTTCCGATATACCTACTTTGTATTCGTTTTAATTATAATGTACCAGCGAGGAAATAGGTCGGATCGTGTCAATTCTGCTGTGTTTGACATAACTCGGCCAAATAGTGCTGTCTAGGAATCAACTTCTCTGATAGTACAGTCTAGTTTTGAATCAAAACAGTTTAAAATTATCAATGTTCTTGTTTTCTTAATATACAAGATGTAACAAAACAAAGTGATGATAAATTAGGGCGTGTATATGTATAGAGTTCACCCTATATAGAGTTCACTGTGAAAGTAACAGCGCTGAAAGGTTAACTTTTCTAAACTTTTGTATGGGCAAACTCGACATGACACTGGGACACTTATGATGACAAATCACAAAAAAAATCGGTCTGCTCTTTCAGCACTGCTACTTTCACAGTAAACTTTAAATTCTATTAAGGGAAAGGCGCTAATGGTAGACATTGAACTAATAGATGACACTTACGACAAAAATGCCATAAAAATAAGAATTATTCTATTTATTTCTCAACACTGTAAATTTTATAAGCTTCTTATGAAAAAATATATTAGGGATGCCTTCGGGAACAAAATTTCAAAATGGGATCAGTTTTCGTAAATGATGTGACCGCGTCAACACGCACCCGGCAATTTCTTAGCAAATAGGTTAAGGAAGGCGAAATTTTGTACGTAAGTTTTGAATACATTTATTAGATATTTTGTAATTTCTCAATAGAAATTACAAAATATCTAATAAATGTATTCAAAACTTACGTACAAAATTTCGCCTTCCTTAACCTATTTGCTAAGAAATGTAAACTTTTTAAAATTAAAATTAAAATTAAAATTAGTGTAAACAACATGACCATTAATCCAATGAAGTCAATACTTCATTGGATTAATGGTCATGTTGTTTACACTAATTAATGTTTATTTATGATCTTTTATCCATTTTCCCTAACAATATAAAGGGTGTCTACTATTAGTTCTTGAAAATGTAAAAAAACCTAATAGAAGACATGGATCTCATCTTTTAGTTTTTCAATACATACTAAAGTTATTTTGTACTTTATTCTACTGCAAATATCATCACTATTCTCAAAAAATATAATTTTATTAACAAACTAAGAACTTAGAACTACTGTACCTAAAAATGGACATGGTGTCTAATATTAGACCTTGCACTGATCTAAAAATCGATGCTTTAGTTTTGTAGCAGTAAAAAGAAGAAAAAGGAGAACTGAGAACAAAAACAAGAAAAAGGAAGAGGCAAAAGAAGCATGGAGACTTAAGACTAAAAATAAATTTGCTGGGAAAAAAATATGAAAAATAAAAATAAAAGGAAAGAGTTTCAGCATGGAAGAAGAATGAATAGAATCTGGAGACAACGTGGATAATATTTCTGATGCATGTAGTTACTATGATGAAGTAAATGAAATCTTTTGAAAAACGGCAAATAAAGACCTAATAATGTGAAAAATGTAAAATGTATAATTTAATGTTCTATGTCAACTATTAGTTCATATTGGTGTCTACTATTAGTGTTGTTCGCTTATTGTGATGTCATCTATTAGTACTTATGACTAAGTTTACAAAAAGACCAATAATATATTTTTTTATTAATTTGTCAGAGAATAATTATAATAGTTTTATTTTGTAAGAGTTACTGAAGACATGGAAGAAGTTATCAATCCTTTATTTTCATAAATTATATATTTTATAACATTCGAATGTTTCATGTTTCCTTAAAGTGTCTGCCATTAGGTCTTCTGGAATAGATTCATAAGGAACACATACACACTCTAAAGTATTATCAATTAGTTTTGCTACACCCTGTAGGCAGTTTGTTATTTGTTGTTAGGTCTTGCCCCGCCACTGCTTACGTAAAGCCTACTCACAGAAACGAAACGTTCGTAACAATATTTAGTACGACCACGCAGTACTTCCCAAAACAAGCTTTCAAACAATACATACGCCCACATAACGCACATTTCAGAACATTAACATAAAGTTACTTTAAGCGTAATAGCTGTGGTAATAGTTAAAATGAGTTCATACAGGCTACTTCAAGTTATAAGTAAATTTACTAACTTGTAACAAGTTAGTAATAGAAATTCGGGTGAGTCAAATTTAATCGTTTGTAATACCTTCACGTGATAATGTTGTGTACTTAATTAACTTATGACTTATGAGTTGAGTTAAGGCCGTCCTCCGAGCAAATGACCTTGGCCATACATTTGCCGCGTTGCCGAGATCGCGCCAAAACCATATTATTTTTACTTATCTTAGTTCAAAATTGTCCTAAAAAATTTAAAACGGCGAATATGTAGTTTATGATATTGTCGATCTATTGGCGTGAGTTTCAAATAAAAGTTATTTGTAAATCCTAAGGAGATGCTGAATGTATGCTTGAATTTTAAGAAATTGGTATTACTTTGGAAGCTAATATAATGAGTATAAGAAACAAAAATAGAAAAGTTAAAACGACAAAAGGAATGTTGATATACTGAAGATTATTGCTGTATTTTTATTGTAACTTTGTAGCTTTCAGATTATGAGTTTATAAGGTTTTAAATACGGTCAGTTACGGAATCTCCGGACGGAACGCCCTTAATAAATAAAATAAAAAAGCTTTTTATTTCCTCTAACTTAAGCTAGTGTTGAGTTACTTGATATTTAATATTGTTGGTGGTGCGACTTGAGAAGGTTTGTCAAAGTAGTAAATACTAAATACGCTTAAATAATAAATGTTAGATTTTATTTAAGCGGGTCCCCAGACGATCAATTTATTGCGCAATATCACACACAATGTTTATTAAATAACTTATTTGATAATTCAACATTGAAAGGCGGGCGCGTTCAATATTAACCATAGACGGTCAATAATATTGCACAATACGTGATAATATATTGCACAATAAAGTTAAACGTCTAGCGGGGCCCGCTAAGAGAAATAAGTAAGGCTTCTTACAGACGAACGGCACGTGTCGGCGGTAGGCCGCCTGCAAGCGTAATAAACTGTCAAAGGCTGCCGTCGTCTGCCGTCGTCTGCCGTCGTCTGCCGTCGTCTGCCGTCGTCTGCCGTCGACTGCCGCCGACGCGTGCCGCCGACACGTGCCGTTCGTCTGTAAGCGCTCTAACTTAACATCGGTTAGCTCTTACGTAGCAAAATTGTATGACAAAATCCATCTTTCCGTATCCATACTGCAATATTTAAATGTGAAAGTGTGTCTATCTGTCTATCTGTTACCTGTTCATGCCCAAACCGCTGAACCGATTTTTTAACGGTATTTGGCATCGAGACACTTTAAAGTTTAAAGTGACGCCTTGATAATTTGGCTGTAGCGATATCGATTTTTCTCAACAATGACTAAAGCTAAGAAATTAAAGTTCATTGTCAGTATTCATCATGTATTTATCTTTGAATTAGTAATCACCCATAGCATAACACGATTGGTCAACTTTTATAACACAGAATAATTAATCAAAAAGACCTCTATAAAAACAAGTATTCTAATTTTGCCTACAGAGGACAGTGATTTAAGCTTCCAAAATTTGTACATAGATTAGTTCAAGCATACATTATAATTTGCCCATAGCTTATATGAAATATATTTATGGTTTTTAAATAACGCGACAAAAACCATTTTTTACTTTAACGCGGCGTCACCTTAAGTCCCGAGAAAGGACCTGCGATACTTTTTATCTCGGGAAAATGTACGGTTCCCTAGCGATGAACGAATTTTGGTGCAACGGAGTTACGAGCGACATCCAGTTAGATAAATTTTGAAATAGGAGTATAGTAAGGGGATAAAAGTGTAAGGAATTTCCACAAACTCGTACGAGCACACGAACATACAAGTGCGGTAAACTTTGTAATTTACTGCGGGTATTAAAGACAATTTAAACTTTGTCCAAGACAAAGCTCAGTTTAACTACTTTAGTTATTATTATGTTGATTTGTCGCCCCACTGAGGTTTAATCTAAAATTCTGAAGACATAGAGTCTACGCGGAGAGGCGGGTCGTTCTTTGCAACGTATGTACTATGTATATTATACTTTTTTATTTGGCACACTTTCCATACATTGGTGTTTTTCCGTGTTCTATTTTATTCATTTTCGTTTTTGCGTGAATAGTTCTGAAATGAAAACGCCTAAAAGATGTTACAAATTGAAAATAGTAAGGGAACTAATTTATGATATTCTAATAAGTGATGTCCATTCAGCTTTACTATGTGGACAATTGGAGCTGTCGCTGTCCGCACTCCGCATAGCGAGGAATGTATAAAATAGCGCAACAAAACGAAAATATCGCGCTGAAAATACCGACTTTGCATCAAAGCTACCATATTATAATATAACAGTCCTACTACCGTTGTAGCCTACTAGAAAACGCAATACACATAATATAATTATTATATAATATACTTTAGCGACGCGATCCACAAAAATTATATTAAAAGCAAAATGTGTTCATGCCTCATGTCATGCCCCCACTGGTTTCAGTGACGCCGAACTTGAAAGCTGAAATGAAATCATGTGCATACGTCACGACTCACGCATGAGTGATTAATTTATAGTACCTGTATGCGCCACACACAAGAGCACTTATTTTTTTCCGAACCAGGAATCTAACCTTCGAGTTAAGAGCCCCGGTCCGAACCTTAATTCACTGGACGAACATGGAGGTGTCTTTTAACAACCTAACATGATATTATGCTGAGAGCGATGTGCTAAGAGCGTCGCGTTTACATCGTTAGGTACTTATTGAAATTTTGCGATCATAAACACAGCAATAGAGTCGCTTCCTGGAACCGCCCCATAGGAAGTATTAAATTTAGAAGACGACTTGCGACATGAAGTGTGAAAACCATAATAAACAGTAATAAATAAGTCATGTTTCCGTCAGTGACGAGTTAGTACGATTTCTTATGTTGCAAATTGCGTTAGACTATAGAAGGAAGGACTAAGGAATGACCAAACAATGTACCAACATTTCGCTTTTTAAGCAATCGGGATGCAGCTCTTTTAAATGTGAGAGAGTCATTGTTAAGCAATGAGCACTAAATATGGGTTCGACCAGATCAATACCACGGCCTCACAGAAAACCTGGATTTGTTTTATGTTGAACTAGCTGATGCCCGCGACTTCGTCCGCGTTAGCATAGTAGGTCACGTCCCAAGTATAATTTTTCAAGTAATATAACGAAACTCGAAATCTGTATAGATAAGATACATAAAAGCTGATAGCAAGGCAAGGAGTGGAGATAGATACATAGTGTAAAGGACGAATTTGTAGGAAATTTTATGAGTTTTCTTTTTATATCGAACATTTTTTCGCTACAACTAACCGTTTAAGCGATATGAGCAAAAAACTAAAAATATTGAAACTTGAGCCCCTCCTCCCTACCCTGGGTGATATCGTTATAACTTGCCTATGTGTTGACCCGACCTCTAAGTAATGTTCGTGCAAAATTTGAAGTAAATCCGTTCAGTACTTTCTGAGTTTATCCCGGACATACATACAGACAAACAAACAAACAGACAAAAATTCTAAAAACTGTATTTTCAGTTTCCATGTCGATCGTAGATCACGTCCCAAGTATTATTTTTAAAGAATAGTCAATGAACAGAATTGACTTTTCTACGATTTTATTATATGTAAATTTACATTTATATAGATCTCTCTTCGACCCACTCGGGGTAAACGAGATGTACAGCCGGCTGTACACTCTCGCCGAGACACAGCGAGGCGGCCCGAGTGCGAGAGTGTAAATGGGTGCGCTCGCCTCGTCTCGCCTGTCTCGAACCCTCTCGGTCCGTTGTCGGTATTTTGCGCCCGAGACAAAGAGTCTCGCGAGGAAAACGAGCGCACTACTGTACACTCTCGCGTCTTTCAGTACTAGTCCCGCCGTTGGACAGTGTAGAACAGAAAAATAACAATAATAAACGTCATTATCAGTCATCATCTATGAGAAATAAAACTAAATATGATTATAAATCTTCGGATTACAATGATATCTTTCGATGCATGGTGAATGGTGAATGGTCGTTTTCGTCCATCTTCTCTGAGTTCTTATCTGCGATTGAACTAAGCGAGAATGTACATGATCGCACTCGGGCAAGGGGCTCTCGCACGAGACTCTCGCCCGAGAGCTCTCGGCGAGAGTGTAGAGCGGGCATAAATTGAACAAAATTTTTGACCATAACTGCTTTAGGTGGTATGAGTATCAGATATACTCATACCACCTAAAGCAGTTAAGTGTTAGTGTAGATATAGATTACATATATACTCGTACTCGTATGTAATTACTAATTAGTATTGATCGTTAATAATAAAACCAACATACGTGTTTACTAACTTACAAGTTACATATCAACTCTAGTCCCGGTTTGTAAATATTTAACTTGTCTATAGCTGCTTAATCAAGCGTTGATAATTATTTCACATGGCAATGAATCCGAGGTTCTAATTATAGCAAGTAGTGGCTCCTATACGAGTAATATTTAGTTCATTGACGTATTCAGGATCAATCGAGTTTATTATTGTTGCCTTCCAACACACGTCGATACTATAATTAATTATTTTATAGGCGCAGTCACGGAAAAGCGTTCAAATTTTAATAGTCACTTCCTTTTAATCACTTCGAGAATCGGGTCTAATAAACTGTACCTTTTATAAATAATTAATAAAAAATAATGATAATAATAATTAAGGGCGTCATTAAAAATGGCGACGTATTTCTAAAGATATTAGAAACGCCGTACGTCGAGGAAATTTATTTTGAAAAAGTAATTAAACACGGTCACAGCTTGCTCCATACAAAAATTTAATCTCGAACAGATTACATTTTTGTGATTTATTTTCTTGATGAATTAACTGATGTTGGAAGTATTAAGAGAATACTTACCATTTCACATATAATATATTTATAAGTACATTCCGATGCTCTTAAACTAGATAATATTATACATACTGCACACAATATAATATAATACAAGTATGTATAAGGTAAAATATAATCACAAAATTGTTACAAGCGAATCATATGAATATCAAAAGTCCAAAGCAATTATCAAGGAAACGACTGGGCATAATTAAGATCGATTTTAGATCGCTATCGATATCCTAATCGTATTAATGTCACTTGGTCTGAGGATTATATTATTATTAGGGTTCGCTCATAACGGATAAAACGGGTCGATAGCAAGGCACGATGGGTGTGAAATGGGTCTAGGATTTGTCTTATCAAAAGTAATTTGAAACTTAACTGAAGAGACGCGGTCTTCGTGAGATGGCGAAGAGGAAAATTATAACCCTACTTCTCTTATACCTTTCAATTTAAAAACTAATCTTGGTCATCTAGGGTCCCTAAGATACACGGATTTTGCATCAGCGATGCAACAGGCGTTTGACAACAGATATGCTATCAAACGCTTGTTGCATAACTATCGCAAGGTAAGCAATAAGCATTCTACCGTATAAGCA
This sequence comes from Polyommatus icarus, assembly GCA_937595015.1. NCBI lineage: Eukaryota > Metazoa > Arthropoda > Insecta > Lepidoptera > Lycaenidae > Polyommatus > Polyommatus icarus. The sequence continues at coordinate 14,683,302 of OW569326.1, forward strand.
TTCTACCGTATTGAACCCTTACTATTCATTTAATTCAGTCATTAATTAATATTCATGGACCTACAAAAAAATATAAGATTTGATGACTGTGACTGTGATGACTGTGACGATGAGGTGACTCATTTATTGACCATCCGGCAAAAACCCACTTTCACCCACAAAATTATTTTTGTATCTAAATTATCTAAAAATATGTAAGCATAAATAATTAAAAATACACTCCATAATAGATACTTAATTACGTATGCTCAAAATGTCCTTTTTTTAAACCTCATATTTTACGTGAACTGCTGGTTAGATATAAAAGTCGTGCTTTTGAAGATCATTTAAATGTCGCAAACGTAATGAACCCGTCAATAAATCAGCATAACTTTGTGAACCGTACCTATACCAAAATAAAATGATTTACATTATGCCGACCTTTTATGGGCCACTTCACCGACAAATATGTGTTATGAAAGTTAGGAGTGTACCTTCATCACATTATATTCGAGTCTAGAATAATAATCATCATCAGCGACCTTCTCAGACTAGTTTGCCTATTCGTCCACTAAAATAATATGGTCCTAGTGGTCTTACTAGTTGGCAGACTGTCTGCTGTTACGTCTTCAAGCCCAAACCACTGCAACGATTTTGATTAAATTTGGCATGGAGTAAATTTTAGTCCCGGGAAAGGGCAAAGGGTACTTAATGACATGGAAAAATGAACGGTTCCCGCGCGATAAACGAATTTTTGCGCTACGGAGCGTGTATAACAAGGCAAGACATTTTTGGACGATTAGCCGTAAGGGAATTATTAGTACTTACCTACTCATATTATATTCGTATGAAAGGTTTTACTACTCTACATTTTAAGAAAACTCATACTTAGCTAAGAGAATAAGGGTTTGATTTCGTCCAAACTACGCAAAGTTTTTCTGGCAGCCTTGACCGAGTGAATGAAGATCGTCATCGGCTCTAATCAAATTCGACGATCCCAAATGTGTCCTCTATTTCGGATCTTATTATTCTAGCGATGGCGTCAAACAGCTCAACTAAAAGAATCATAAACTCGCATTATATAAATGACTAAAGAGCCAAGTATGTATTAATACCTTTGTCTATAAAACAAAGGGCAAATATTTCTCATTTCTGAATGTAGGCGGTTGAGAAATAGCCGGCAATGACAATTATTTTTTCGATCAATATGATAATTTACGAGTAATTTTTGTGGGGCGTTCCGTCCGGAGATTCCGTAATTGACCGTATTTAAAACCTTATAAACTCATAATCTGAAAGCTACAAAGTTATAATAAAAATACAGCAATAATCTTCAGTATATCAACATTCCTTTTGTCGTTTTAAATTTTCTATTTTTTTTCTTATACTCATGATATCAGCTTCCAAAGTAATACCAATTTGTTAAAATTCAAGCATACATTCAGCATCTCCTTCGGATTTACAAATTACTTTTATTTGAAACTCACGCCAATAGATCGACAATATCATAAACAACATATTCGCCGTTTTAAATTTTTTTAGGGCAATTTTGAACCAAGATAAGTAAAAATAATAGGGTTTTGGCGCGTTCTCGGCAACGCGGCAAATGTATGGCCAAGGTCGTTTGCTCGGGGGACGACCTTAACCGGATTTTTATGAAGTTGCTAATAATTAAATGTATTACCAGTGTAAATAATAATTAAATGTATTACCACATTTATATTTACACTGTGGTATTACAATAAAATAAAGTATAGATATTAACATTTAAAATTAAAATAGGTGACAAAATCACCTTAGGTACATAATATTTTATTTTTATATCTACTTAATACCTTCAGAAGACATAAATGATAAATCGATGCTACGAAATTGCCAACAATTTAAACAGCACCCAGACTGGAGCACATGTGCAAAGCACATAAAAGGACTTTATTTAATGTTCTACAGTTTATCACATATTCCGAGTTTTCTATATCGAGTCGACAAACAACTTATTTTAATATCATGAAACTTCTACACGGTATAGTTCTAAAGCCCTGTTATCAGCCTGTTGTTTTTAAAAACACTTTATTTGCAGACAAGTCACAAGAGTTTTGTTTCTATAAAACTCAGTTAGTTCGGTCTCATTTTTGGAGTTTACTCCTTAAGAATCAATTTTCATATATAAGGCGCCCGGTATGAGAAAAATCCGAGGGATAAAACCTACTAACAAGTAACGAAAATGTGTCACGTTTTTGGTGCGCACCTTTAGTGCGCAACTTTCTAATTTGGCTGTGAGTGTATTAAGACCATAAAGGTAATATACCTATCGGAATATTATTTTATATAATATTATATTCCGATAGGTATATTAACTTTATGATTAAGACGTACATATGGTATGCTGTATAGGCGACTATACCTATATTATACTATAATATGTTATTGGGCTTGTTTGTTTCTATCAGTGTCGATGTATTTATATTGCTATTTTTGTTATAAATATCAATAATTAATATTGTTATTGTGAAGTTATAATTTTTATCATTATACTGGCTAAAGTGAACTAAAAGTATTTTGAAATAACTATGGCAGAAAGGGGTGTAGATAATATTGCCGGAACATCTGATTTCATATGATATTAATCTTTTTTCAGTTGAATTAACTCTTTTGGCGTATGGTTAGATACTCGTACTTAAGGAGTAAACTCCGGTCGTGCGTCGGAGCTGACACACTTTTTTTAACGTATAAAACGTTTTGATGGTTTTATTTCATCGAATCAGACAATGCCCAGTCGATTGTGTATTTAAACTGTAGACGATATTAATCCTAAAAAGCTGACGAAACATCAAACAATGGAACCAGCGGATTTGTGTGGCATTATTTTATTTATTTCACTTGACGAAGAGATGTTCTATTTAATTTGTCTCGAGTGGCAAAGACAGGCAAGACATATGTTTTTTCATAACCGCTCGCATCATTTGTTTGAAGCACTTTCTTTTACTACAGCTCTCGGATAATTCTATGCAAATCCGGACGTGAACCCCTTGAGGTTTCGTTAAAAAATTTACCTTTGCTAGTTATGTGTTAACTACTACGAATATTAAAAAAAATAGAATTGAAAACTGCTGTCAAAACATTTAACCAATATCTATCTATTAAGGACTATATGTATAATATTATGTATTATGTTTCTACTTAGATCACGGCCAATCATACTTCTCTAGTCTCTAATCTCTACAGCACAAGGCAACTTTTAATGGGTACTCGTTGGTCCATCATGAGACAACTTGGAGAGGGAAGCATGACGTTCAAATACAATGATACAAAACACATGAAGATGCATGCGCCATGCCGCATGCGCACCAACTTTTTCTAATTTTGTATTGCAATCGTCTCAAGACTGTCGAGTCTCAAATGAGCGCAGTTCTTACACTAAGAAATGAAACAATTCATAAAATAATTTCGGGAACTCGCTCGAATGTGGAGGAAAACGGCTCCGTTTTTTTTTTTTTTGGCAACTTACACGCGCCTAAATATAAAATGCAATGTCGCATGTCAATGATCCCGCAGGTCTCACACAAATAGACCTAAACCACTAAACAGCAAGACAAATTGCGCGAAATACAATTGAGAATTTAGTCCGGCCAATAAAAAGTAGTTAGTGTCTCGTAATGACCTAAAATATTTAGGAGGTCGTTGCACACTCGATTCTAAAACTGATTTCATAATTATTATGGAAGCCTAAGAGTTAAGATTACTATTCAAGTATAGTTGTGATTTGTGAATTGTGATGTTATCGTAAGGTGATTATAACAATGATTTGAACTTAATATATGGCATGGAGAGAAGTCGCGATTGATAATATTAAGATTTAAGAGGCCGGGTACACTTGGAATTTCTCATACATACGTAATTCCAAAATCATTTTCTCATACGAAAATATTTAACATGCATGAGTTGTTTTTCAGTTTAAAATAGTAATTACCTAGGTTCCTGCACAAAAATTTACTTCAAAATATTTAAACACAATTTATTTTTGCTTTAAATTTTTTTTTTGTGTATTTACTACTAAATATTTAAACACTAAAAAATAGAGTAAAACACTAAAAATTATATAAATAAATAGTTAATTTACTACAAAATATTTAAACTAAAAAATATTTTTTAGTATTTAAATATTTTGTAGTAAATTTACTATTTATTTATATATTTTTTAGTGTTTTACTCTATTTTTTAGTGTTTAAATATTAAGTACTAAATTTACAAAAAAAAAATTTAAAGCAAAAATAAAAAAATTATGTTTAAATATTTTGAAGTAAATTTTTGTGCAGGAACCTAGATAATTATTATTTTAAACTGAAAAACAACTCAAGCATGTTAAATATTTTCGTATGAGAAAATGATTTTGGAATTACGTCTGTATGATAATTTCGAGGGTACCCGGCCCCTTAAGGTCAGATCACTCAGAAGCGAAACATAAGAATTGGAAGCTGCTCAACATGAACGCGTTAGGTTATGGGCGCTTTTCCTGTCATGCATGTCATCGCCCGCGTGCGAATCTGGTCGGCATGAAAGTTGCCCGCATCCCACCATTTCAGGGATTTATTCCTGTCATGCTCGCATACTATCACCCGCATGCGGACCAGACCATGCATGACAGGAAAAGCGTCCTACGCCAAGTGATCTCTCTCTTGTGTTTGATATAACTCGACCAGATCACGTAGGTACTCTATCTGCCTATGAATCAGTTTCTCTGACGGTCTGGTGGTGATGATGACGAAGCTCGGAATTAGTGACGTGCCATTGCCACATTATTGCGCGGAATCTACACTACTAGGTGTGCAATCGTAACGACGAAACCTGGCACCGACTCAATAATTTTCACTTTTCAACAGCTATATGTAGCATAATTCACATTCGAATTCTTAATTTACACAATGACGAATAAAAGTGAAATGAGCGGATAATTATTCAAATGACGAACTAATTACTTATTAAAATTGATGACGAATCAATGATGATAATTGATGAGATTAGCTAAACCCATAATGTGTTACATACAGCGTAACATAGTGCCTTTGATGCTAACTTTACGAATAATATTAATATAGATGAAATGCCTGTATAAATAATAATTATAAATGGATCTACAGTCTATAGCTATAGGTACGCACTTTAGTTCCTTCCTAGTTGGTTTGAAGTAGCTATTCTTAATTATAACAACAAGACTATCATAATTGGCATCTATCGTCGGGACTCGGGACATGTGTTGTATATTTTGTATAGTATGATGTCGTGTGAGCTTACTCACTAACAACTGACATACAACTCTCCGAAATCTTGTTATAGGTCCTATAACAAGATCTGAAGCTGCGCAAATTTTGGGCGCTAGTTTTGATTGGTAGCGTAGCGGTCGTAATAAAATGGATACTATCACACTATTTTAGTAAGCTTTCCCTATCATGCATGTTGTCACCCGCGCGCGGATCTTGTCCGCATGCGGGTGACAACGTGTTCCTGGCAGTCAGCATGAGGACAACGTGTGCGTGTTGCCCGCATGACAGGAAAAATATCTGCGAAATAATAGGGATGCGGGTAAGTTGGAAAAGCGAACCTTTAGGTCACTTTAGGCGAGCCATGTTTTGTATTTTTGTTATAACTGATATTTAGGACAAGACAGGTAGACTTACTGTCTAACTAAATAGACAGTATGAACTAAATAAGTTTAATATTTAGTAGCCTGTAGTTTTATGTTTATCCTTGTTAAATTATATTCAATAAAGAGTTAGGAGTTTATGACTGCTACCGAGTAATGTTTAATAGGGTTATGGATGTGTATGATATAATAAAAGTCTTAAATATGTGTATAGTATAAAAGTATTATATATATTTCCGTTGTCTGGTACCCGTAACACAAGTCCTTCAGGTACTTACCACGGGGCCAGACTGACGTGTTGTGAAGCGTCCATAGATAATATTATATTATATTATTATATCCAAGTATATCCGAAATCCGAATAAATGCAGTTAAATTCTTCGTTATCTATATTACTGACAATATATAATATTGAATTCGCACTACTTTCGGTAAGCCTTTTAGCCTTTAGATAAGATAAATCGGGCGTTTCATTGATTTTTCAGGCTTTTGTGACTGTATCGATTAATTCTAAATCGAATATAGTTCACAATAGGTCGTAAGTCGCGACACAACGGGGTCACTAACCGAAAATATCCTTATATTTTAAGCCACTTAAATTCGTTAAGCTCGAGTCGGTTCGAGGGTTAACAGGCTGTTATGAGGCTTCGATGTTCGGGCGAAGGTTCTGAATTGCTTAATGGAAGATTCACGGATGAGTAGCAATCGAGACGTCTTTTCAATATAAGTCCTTTTTTACTGGTAATTGCTTCACATTTCTGGCCCTTAGAGGAAAATCCCAAATTATGTTAAAGTTAAGTCATAACTCATAAGTGTTAATTTAATATGTTAAAGTTAAGTTCAAATGCAATAATTGTATGTATTTTGTTTGGTGAATCCATACTAATGTAATGTTATAAATGCGAAAGTATGTCTGTCTGTCTGTAACCTCTTCACGCCCAAACCGCGGAAGCGATTTTGCTGAAATTTGGTATGGAGATACTTTGAGTCCAGGGACTCCCGGGAAAGGACATGGGATACTTTTTGTTTTCATTAAAATGAACGGTTCCCGCGCAATAAACTAATTTTGGCGCAACGGGGTTGCGGGCGACATCTAGTAAGTATAAGTACATCTCGACAAGGCTACTGACTACTGGTAGTAAATAAATTTAAACGAATGAATGAATATATATTTGTATCACAGAAACCAGATTGCTACTCTTCCTACATACCTAGGTCTCTATCTGACAACCAGTGGGGTAACTATAGGGTGGCAGGGCTGGCAAAAAACCACGGGTTCCCAACCAAAAAGGGCCCCGGCCCAAGAGGCCGTAAAGAAATGTTTTATACATTGATTTATTTTTAACATGACGATTTTCACTGATAGGGCTCATTAACTTGCTACAGGCCCCGGATGTTATAGTTACGCCACTGCTGACAACAGAAGTGCTAGTTTTTAAGTGAGCTGAAAATTTTCTAATGAAATAGCGCGCCATCGAGGAAGTAAATTGAATTCTGTTTCCGGTCAAAGTTTCTCACATACGAGTCTTTATTGAAGTTTAGCTTCGTTAGAGTCCGATTGTGAATGTGTTACAAATACGTTGCGAATTTTTAATTACATATTTTTATAATACGAGCTTTTACCGCGGCTTCGCTCGCGTTAAGAAGTATTATTATGTACAAACTTTCATCCCCTATTTTAACCCCTTGGGGTTGGAATTTATCAAAATCCTTTCTTAGCTGATGCCTACGTCATAACATATCTACCTGCATGCCAAATTTCAGTCCGAGATGTCCAGTGGTTTGGGCTGTGCGTTGATAGATCACCATGTCAGTCAGTCACCTTTGAGTTTTATATATATAGATTACCCAGTTTGTGGGGTTTTTTGACGGAAGTTTATCTTCATTACCGCTTTTGTTGGGCTAACGTCAAAATATTAACCAATCACAAATATATAAACAGTACGGCGGTACGGCGACGCTAGGTGACCGCCAGGGCGGCGAATAAAAAAGGGCGCCAAAAGCCGGGTGCTCGGAACCGAGGGTGCTAGAAGAGCACCCTGAGTTCCGAAGAAATCTCGCCCAGGTCCCTGGTAGTGCTAAAACCGGCAGTGTATATAAACTAACTACCAACAACGTAGACCAGCCTTTCCCAAAGTGGCGATAACGCCCCCCTGTGGGCGCTGAAGGTCTAAAGGGCCCCCCTGGTGTGGGACCCAGAAAAATGGTTAAAAATTGCTAAAACATAATTTGTTTTCAAAGTGGGCACAAGACAAAATAAGTTTGGGAACCTATGACGTAGACGGTTTCAGCGACGACACCTAATAGAACATTAGAACATTATCTTCCTTCTAAAGATAGTTTCTATAAAGACATAATCGTTTAGTTCGTTTGTTTATTCTGGAATAAGTGGGCACTTCTTCTACGAATCGCCAATTCGCCACACTTACTCACAGATGTTTGTCTGTAAGTAATAAATGAATTTTATCGCATTATTTTTAATGGGCTTAGTGCCAACTGGTTACTGGTTAGGCCAGATTGACAGTCACCCCAGAGTACAGTCATGCATGATCTATTACGTTATTTTGAGATTGTCTTCAAACTTTACGATTTTTTTCTTGTCCTTAGACCAAGTAAATTGATTGGTCTGAGGTTCCAACCAAAAACCAAAATTCACTATGTTTTTTTAACCGACTTCCAAAAAGGACGAGGTTATAATATTATGTTCGTCTGTAGATATTTTTTTTTTGTTGTAAACTGTACGAACCAATCAAATATCAGCCGGATTCATCCTAAAATAAATCCATTCTGCATATTATATAATAAATGTTATATCTTTAAACGAGCAATTCTTGTATATATATATGCTACAGTCATAGTGATTAAATAGCTATTATACATAATGACTGGTCATTATATATAATATCTAAATTGACTAGACAATGTGATTAATTAATCACTTTATCCGGATGTTATTCATAATAGCTGGTCGAAGTTAGCTAAAGTAATAAAATGCGGTATAACCGACTTATCACCCTTCCTCATTTGTAAGAATAAATTATAATTATGACCCAGTCATATGTCAGTTCATTTTAAATATTTTATTATTTTAGTCTTTAAAGAGTGATACAAAAATATATGTGTATTGATCTCTGTATTTTTAGGGTTCCGTACCCAAAGGGTAAAAACGGGACCCTATTACGGGAGACTTCGATGTCTTTCCATTTGTCCGTCTGTCTGTCTATCTCCAGGCTGTAAAATAGAACCGCTATAGCTAGACTACTGGAATTTTCACAGATTGTGTATTTCTGCTGTCGCTATTTAAACAAGAAATACTAAAAATAAATTAATATTAATTAAAGGGATTTCCCATATGACAGACGGGATTTTTTTGTCCTTTTTTGCTCGTAATCAACAATGGCAACAGGTAGGCACTTGAAATATTCACAAAATACTTACACTTTAATAATTCATAATAAAATTAATAATAATTAAGTAATATATATATATATATATATATATATATATATATATATATATATATATATATATATATATATATATAATTGAGATCTCGGAATCGGCTCCAACGATTTTCATGAAATTTTGTATATAGGGGGTTTCGGGGGCGATAAATCGATCTAGCTAGGTATCATTTTCATAAAATGTCATTTTATGTGTGTTTTTTGAATTTTTTGAATACTGAGCGAAGCTTGGGCATATAGCTAGTATAATAAATTATAAATGATATCCATACTTACTAATAATATTATAAATGCGAAAGTGTGTCTGTCTGTTACCTCTTCAGTCTTCACGCTCAAACTACTGAACCGATTTTGTTAAAAGTTGGCATGGAGATACTTTGAGTCCCGAGAAAGGACATAGGATCATATTTATCCCGGAAAATGTACGGTTCCCGCGCGATAAACGAATGTTGGCGCAACGAAGTTGCGGGCGTCATCTAGTAAATAATAAACTAATTAAATTACAAGGCTTTGAGTAAGCTTTTATTATCCATTGTAACAATTATTAGTAATCAACTAATTACATTGCGATTTGAGGTAATATTAATAATAATGGTCATGCCATATTATTGTTTCGTATTCATTATAAAAATATGAGAAAATTATTGTCACGACTCACGCAGGTCACTACGTCCGGGGCCCAGGCTCAATCTATAAAGTTCCAAACTCTTTTTGTGCCTTATTTTAATTAATACCTATTTAGGTTAGTGACTTAGGCCTCCAACGTAAGGTTATCAATAAAAAACAATAAAATATCAACAACCAAACAGCAAGATTTTTTTTGTTTAAGTAAGCATTTTTCGGTTTAATTTGTTACTGCTGTGTATGCAGCAAATTATTTGACCCAAAGACTAGTGACTTTTGGGGAAAAAACTCTTTTTTTTAAGTGCTCAATTTCGGACTCCACCCAATTACAGTATAGCCATAAATCCAGTAATCAAATTATAGATCACGCCTCATCCCATTATTTTAGTTCGGGCTTCGGCCGTAAAGATTACGAATTGTTTTCTACAGTAAGCTTATATTTTATGGATTTTCCGTAAGCGCTAAATAAACTTTTTGCGCCGTCTAAAAATTATGAAATTTTAATTAATAGAAAACAAATTCCCTACTTCATTTACCTACCTATAATAGGTAATAATAATGTTTAAATAAAACAATCTAACTTTACAAATACTTACATTATTCTCGAAACTTTTATTGCGCTGAAACATAACAAACACAAAAAAAACTTAAAAAGTGTTTCAAGTTCTTGTCGAAAAGTTATCGTGAAACGAGTTACGGCGTCGAGCTACAAGCGAGCGAACCCGTGGACTGATCCAGAATAACTGAATCTGAAACTCCACACGCGGCACTGCTGAAACCGCATAACCCTCTCACACTTTAAATAATATACAGTAGCTTAACTCTGGCGTATTCTTGAAATCTAATTCATGATAAACTGACAAACATTAAGAGCGCGCGAAGTGATACTGCATTATTTAGCTCCCAAATCTTAAATCAATTTGTTCTTATAACGTATGTGCGCCATCTTCGTGCAGTCAGTACGGAGATATTCTACTGTATAAAATGTATATTGTGACCCTGTAGTGCTAGTTGCGAGCTGCGACTTGCGACTCGAAATGTCACGTTTCGTCAGCAGCGTGTCATAATTTAATGTGTCGCGCAAGGTTGTTGCGACTCTCGATAAATGGAATCAATAGATCCAAAGTCCCATATATTTTATTATTAAAATTTAAGAAATTTGTAAATAAACATTCTCAACTTTCGTGTTACAAGTAGAGTTAGTTGATAAGAAAAAAGTTTTTTGGACGCGTTCAGTTGTCTCATACATAGGTGCACCAGCATACGAGCTGGCAAAGTCACTTAATTTCATAATAAAAGAAAAGCTCTCATTTCGGCCACCTTATGCCATAAACAATAGTCTACAATTAGTCAACAAAATTAAAGATGTGACTTTGCCACCTCGTTGCAAATTAGTTTCACTTGATGTTGATAAAAAGTTTTTTGATAAAATATAACAGCAACATTAGTATTTTGTTACTTATTGATTATTTTAATCAATGAGTTTCTAAAATACTAGAGTGGCAATGTCTTACAAACTGATGCAAAAAATGCGTAACCATTTGATAGCCCAAAAGACAATGTCACTTCATAATGTTATTATGTCATTATTTATGGCAGATATGCCTGCAGGCATCTTCAAAGTGGTGACGCGTTGCTGTCGTAGACTGCCAATCTAGTTACGTTAGTAACATACAATATCATTGATTTTAATCAAAATGTACCTAATCATAATTTAATAAAAAATTTACTCAAACAATTGAATCCAGTAGTAACGGTAAATTACAATAATATATTACTTAAATAATATTACTTACCTGAATTAATTAAACAGATGATCTTCTTTTCTGGCTCTTTCCATTGATTATTAAGAAGTAAGAACAGAGGACTAAAATAAGTAAAGAACGTCGTGTTTATAATTATTAGTCTTATCATTAATTATGATTATTAATTGTCTTTGGTCATAATAAAATACAATATATTGTCACCTTACCTAGTTTGCAATATTTTAGTCTGCAAGCAATAGCTGTTAAGGAGATTTTAGGAGGAGAAGGAAGGTATGGGATTATGAGTGGTACGGCCACCAAGGAAAAATCCTCTGATCAAGTGAGGTGGTATGCAGCTGGCCTGAGCCCACGTGATAGATTTCAGCTGTCGTATACAGGGTGTAACAGAACAAGGTAATGATACTTAAGTGTGTATATATAAAGCGGGGAATTGACTACCAGGCCGCCCGCTACGGGCCGCCCGTCGCGAGCAGGTCTGTCGCATGTCTGCTCGTCAGTTCCTAGGTCAACGGGCATGTCTGTGCCCATACCTAGGAATTGAGGAGCAGACATGCGACAGATCTGCCCGTAACGGGCGGCCCGGTAGTCAATTCCCCGCTTTAAGGTGCGCGTCCACTGGGTCGGAATCGGAGCGTAGGTACGCAGCGGACGTATTTGTTGCTTTGTATGTATGGTACTGACTACTGTGAACTGCACTAGAAGTGCTGGAACGTCATTCTGCGCCTGACAAATATATGACGACACGACGCACCGCGCCGTCCGCACCGTCGCGTACGTCCCGATTCCGACCTGGTGGACGCGCAGCTTTAATCCCCTCCCTATATAGAGTTTACTGTGTAAGCCAATCAAGTAGTTAGTAGAGTAGCATAGACAGCTATTCTATTATATTTATAAATAAAACTCATAAAACTGTACTGTAATATTATAATACTGAATAATAGAAATCAACAAAAGCTTGTGGATTCAATCTGTTTTATTGTTTAATTTACCTTATTAGCCTATTTATGTAGCTATGTACAATAATTTTTAATAAAATAAAACATTTATTTGAGCCCATTTCTTTTTATTTTTTTTTTCTTTAATTTTTGGTATGTTTAGAGTGAAAGGTTTTGCACTTAAAAATTTTAACTTCAGTTTCAAATTAAAAAAATAACGGATGTTAATTTTTTTTCTTCTAAGTCCGACCTCTTGTAGTATACAGTTTACATCCTCTTTGGTCATAGCATAGCACTGTACAAGTGTACAGTGACGGCGTTTTCACACGAGACCCGACACGACACGGTTCATAGACAAATATAAATTGTCTATGAACCGTGTCGTTTGAACGTTTTCACACGAGCGACGATTTCTGCGACGACACCGCATTCACTTATGGCTGGTTTACACGTGATAAGTAGATAAATGGTCAACTAAATTTTAACTTATGACCCTATACTTACTTAACTAAATTTTAACTTGCTATTGGCTACTAAATTTTGTGTTTACAATTTACAAATTTAAAATTAAGTTAACTACTTATCAACTTAGTACGTGTAAACCAGCCATTAGTACTTAAAAATATTATGTCATCTATTGTTGGGTTTTGTACAATATAATTTTAAAAGATAGTTTGATGATCCTTTCTAACGTCAAGTGGTACGCGGGGCATATTGTATTATTTAAGGCAGTAATTTTAGTGGCCTGGTTCAAAATTCAAACTGAATCAATGAACCACAGACAACTTTCATAATATCTTTGTAATTTTTTTATCTGTGCTAAAAAACGTGACGACAGCGGATTGTCGTCTCAAAATCGTGTGTCGTGCTGTGCGGTGTCGTTCCGTGTGAAAACGGTACATAGAAATGTATGGCCCACGGAATCGTCACCGCAGTTTGTCGTGTCGGGTCGTGTCTCGTGTGAAAACGCTCTTAGGGATATTTAATATTGCTATACTGTGGTACAGTGGTCGCAGTAGATGTAATCTGTGCAGTAGATTTAGGAACACAGCCGGACTGTGTACAGAAATGTCAAAATCTCTCAAAACTCAAAAGTCAAACTAAATCCAGAAATGTCATCAAATATACAAAAGCAACAATAATTTTATTTTTATTTGCTCGCTATTTATTTACAATTAAATCTCTATATTATCTACAAAATGATTTTAAAGTAAATTGTGCCGTGTAAATTGTACGTATTGTAAGCGAAATTGGTTACGACACATGGCGGGTTTTTGTGTTCAATAACTCCACGTACAAACAATCTAATGCTTGTCTTCAAACTACTAAGCTATTCATCGTAATAACGTAATATTTATGTTAATAAATATACAGCAAAACAAAATCTCGCAGTCACTGAAAAAGGCCAATCGATCTTAAAAGGTTCGTAACAACTTACATTTTTCCTTACTGAGTTTTAGTTTACGAACTTATTGAAATCTACATAACAATAAATTTAATCAGATGCCTGCAGCAAGTTTTGGTTCGTTATCACAGATGCCAGCTAACGGTGACTGTGGCATCAAAGATGTTTGGAATCACAACCTGCATGAAGAGTTCCAAATTATTAGACAAGTGAGTATTACATTTATTTTAGTATAGCTCTATTTAGTTAAATGTAATAGTTTAGCTCACTTTCTGTCTTAAACATAAAAAAGCAGGTGTTTTCAACACGAAAAGTGGCTAATAATGTGTTGTCTAATTTTACATAACAATACCTAATTGTTAAAAAAGTGTACAATCATTACTTTGTTCAATTCATTAATTTATGAATTCTTATAAATCCATATAGCCCTAAAATATTTTTTTTTTTGTGATTACAAACAAGCAAATTTTTTGTGAGTAGCTACTATCAAAATGATAAGACGGACATTTTTATTTTTGAAAAATCTTGAAAGTGGTAGCTAACAGAGATAGAAAGTATTTCATACTTTGACTTGATGGTCCTAAAATATGGATTGTTTTATTTGTAGGACAAGGTGACTCTTAAATTATATTATAGACCTATTAACCTACCAATTTACTAAAAATCAGCTGGTTAGGGTTCCGTTTTAGGGTACAGTAGTCAACCAAGTTTTCTTGATAAAGTCTGAAATCCTTTCTATCTCTGTTAGCTACCACTTTAGAGATTTTTTGAAAATAAAAATGTTGTTCCTCTTATAGAAATGTAGCTACTCACAAAAATTTGCTTGTAGTAATCACGAAAAAATTTGTTCTAGGGCTCCCATACTAATACTATAATTTACTTATTTTTTTATATTTTTAAATATTTAAAAATAATGATGTGTTCCTAGGTCGTGCAGAAATACCATTGGGTGGCAATGGACACAGAGTTCCCGGGTGTTGTGGCCAGACCCATTGGCGAGTTTAGATCCACAGCTGACTATCAGTATCAGCTCCTGAGGTGAATATCAAAAAGCTGCTTTTATTATAGGTCTAACAGAGTCAAATGGCAAAGTTGGATGGCAGAATTTCGAAAAATGTCCTTGATCATTGGATAAATTTTTATATTTTCAAGTTTGACACACAGACTCAGCCTTTAAGGAAAAAAAAGTATCAAAATGTTTTATTCCAATTACCCCGGTATTGCTAGTCAATTTCTTTTCTCACTTTTTGCCATCAGATCCTGGTAGACCTATACCAAACAATGAACAAGCTAGCCTTTTGAACACTATTTCTACAACTAAGTGATAAAACTTTGGGGTGTGTATAAAACAACCATTAAAATTTCAATCAGTTCATATACAGGTGTAACAAATTACAAAACTAAGTGATAAATGATAATACTTCAGTGTGTCTGTGTGAATGAGTCCCTTGTATAGAGTTCACTGTAAAAGTAGCAGCGCTGAAAGAGTAACTTTTGTATGGACACAGGGGCTATTGCCCATGTGCCCAAATCACAAAAAAGTTTTGCTTTTTCCGTCCTGCCACTTTCACAGCAAACTATACAAGGGACTCAATCAGTATTCACACAGACACACTGAAGTATTATCAGTTATCACTTAGTTTTGTAATTTGTTACACCTGTATATATGTACTGCTTGAAATTTTAATGGTTGTTTTCCCGCAGTAGAATGATTTTATCTTAATAGTACAATAGATTTGTGAATATTTTTTTATTCAAATCATAAATAACATTTTGCCGGGTCATAGCCGCTCACGCCTATCGGCATAAAGTTGCCATAGTAGGTTATACAAAATATTTTTATTAAAAAAAATTACATGCATGAGTCGATAGTACTACTATTATATTATATAGGTAAACCATTCTGCTGCGGGAAAACAATCACTAAAATGTCATTTTGTATACAGGGTGTAATATGTATAAAAATTCAAAGTTACTGTTAGGTCTAGTTTTACTAAATTGAATGATGTCATAATGTAGTAAAACTAGACCTAACAGTAACCTTGAATTTTTTCACAATTTCTTCTTGATTAGTATAAAATAATGTTGGTCCTTATAACACCAATGTGAAGTACGCCTCCGTGGTCCAGTGGTTCAGAGCTCGGCTCTTGACTCGGAGGTCGTGGGTTCGATTCCCGCGTTGGAAACATGTTATTTCCAAGTTTGGTTAGGACAATGCAGGCTGATCACCTGATTGTCTGACAAGTAAGATGATCCATGCGTCGGATGGGCATGTAAAAAGTCGGTCCTGCGCCTGATCTCTCGCCAGTCGTGTCGGTCTGCCGTCCCACTGGGTTATGAGAGTAAAGCTTCGATCACTAATATACAAGATACACAATCCGCGGCAAAAAACGACCTCACCAAAAGAGCACCAAACTCAACATTCTGGTGCACTTTTGATTTAGTAGTGCTCGAACGCTCCGCCGGGAAACATGCCTCGGTGCGCGTTTAATAATTGTAGAAATCATATGTCTAAAACCAAAAAAAAGGATGGAATTTCATATTTCCGGTAAGTATTAATTTTATCCTAATATATTTCTTACAATTGTATTGTAAATATTGGTATTTCTTTAAGAAATCACCAAAAGACAGTTTTAAAATTAAGTTGTAAATAAATCAACACCAGGTATAAACCATCTCAATTGCGAATACTCATACTAAAGGTACTTATCGTAGTTTATCATGCCCACTTGAAATGTTCGGGTTATAAGCTATGTTTCTGTTCCATTTGATGGAGTCGCTATTACTATTATTTTTTTATTGAGGATTTTTTTCAGGTTTCCTCGAGATCCAGTTAGATGTGGTAATAATATTATGTTCCCATCTTCGATCAAATATAGTTCCCATTAAGGATTTTTTAAGTAGGTTAAAAAGTATGGGCGTTGGGTGATGTGAGTTGTCCTTTGTGGCCTATCGGAAAATGTATGTACACTTATGTATATTTTGGTTAATGATAAAATTAGACATAACATTAGAACAACATAATATTACAAGTAAAAAATAATTACTCCTCACTTTATACATTAAACTTCGGAAAAATAAAAAAATGGACTATTAAAATTATTACAAATTACAATCAACAAAAAAAATTTGAACAGTTCGACTCCACTCATACTTCACTTCGCCCTGTTCCAGCGGCGAATTTCGGTCGTAAAATTGGATTTTTTTTTGGCACTATACAAATTTGAACTTAAATCATATACGCGGATGGTTGAATTTAGTATGAAGCGTGCATCGGACGTAAAAATTTTATTGCTTTGTAAACACAAATGTTCATTGTTTTATAAAAAGATCTTTAATAATTACTATAATTAAGGTTGATTTTAGATAAATGTATACTTCATTAAACTCTATTACTCGGGGACAGATTTTCGAGTGGTTTTGTATGAGACTGTGTATCTTGTATATTAGTGATCGAAGGAGTAAAGGAATAGAGAGTGCTCTTGTGTACTGCGCACACACTTGGGCACTATAAAATTACTCCTGCGTAGCTGGCCTGGTTTCAATGAAATCGGCCACCGTCACCGAAACCGGTGTGGGAGCTATTATTATTATTAATGTGAAGTATTTTCTCTGAATCTTAAACCACATTCTCATAAGTCCAGTAAGTGTCTCTTGCAAGAGGTACTGAGAGAGATACAGTATTATTTAAAAAAAGTAGTTGACTGATTTGGGCTTAAGGGCTCCCCACCACAGAAATAGAATAACTACGAATTCGCAATGCAATGTCATTTTGTTTTGTCGCAGATATTTGCGATGTGATGCGAATTCACAGTTTTGTGTAAGAGTCCTACTTGTAGTAGAACACTGGCTAAAATATTAATAATAATAATAAATAATAAAAACTTTATTTTCTTTAAAACAAAATACAATAGTTAAGTATAGATAACGAAGTCGCCTAGTAGGCTGATTAGCCTGTATCAGGCAACAACGCTCTTCCATTTTTATAATATTATGTACTAGCAATTAGTTATTACAATATACTATCTAAGATTTAAACTTAACATAATTAAAATAGTTACACACTCAGAAAGTTCAGAGAAGATTAGCAGATTTGATACAATAAAATATTAGTAAGATATCTTATTAAGAATAGGAAAATATTGTTTTATCTTAAGTACATAAAGTGTAACAATAAATTTGTTACCCCGGATATCTTTAAGTCACATCTGTGCGACTGGACTTTAAGGTGTTGGTCCACAACAATTTATTATGTTACATAATGTTGATTGTTCCTTACAGGTGTAATGTTGACTTGTTGAGGATAATACAGCTTGGTCTCACATTTATGGATGAGAATGGGAAAACTCCACCTGGTTATACTACTTGGCAGTTTAATTTTAAGTTCAATTTACAGTAAGTTGTTATTATGTACCTATTTATTTTATTACAATACTAGCTGACCCGGCAAACGTTGTTTTGCCATATAAATAATTTTTGGTATGAAAAATAGATGTTGGCCGATTCTCAGACCTACTGAATATGCATATGAAATTTCATAAAGATCGGTCGAGCCGTTTCGGAGGAGTACGGTAACTAACATTGTGACAGGGAAATTTTATATATAAGATTTACACACCTTCATAATATTAATCATTCGATCGTGGAAAAACGAGACACAATAGCAATTCTATACTCACTCACCACAAAGTTAATTTTCTGTGGTAATAGGATATATTACTGCAAATTGCAATGTTTTCATGCTAGACCGTGACCAGCACAGAGAGTAAATAAAAGTTTTGTTCTAGTACATTTAACAATTTGTCTGTATTCTGATAATATGTCGTTGGTTGGATTATTTTCTGTATGTGCTACTAGTAACACCCTCTTTTCGGAACTTTGTGTAATATTTCCTATTTATTTTAAAATAGAATTGTCTGACATAATTTTATTTTAGCTATTTATTTATTTATTTATTTCAAAGGCACATCTACAACATAAACACAATCAGTACAATCAGTTACTACTCATATTAAGGGTTATGCGCTTATGTCAATTACAGATATGCACAACATTATTATTACAATTCATAAACATCGTCAGTAGTCAGTACAATAATATTACTTATATAAAAAGTGAAATCAATCTTATAATTATTAGTCCATAGAAATATAAAAAATGTTTTTGTTTAGATTTTTAAAATTCAAAGTCAGTAATAAATTGAAATAAATTAAAACTTACCTACTACTTATAATGACATTTTATAAAGCAATAATTCATCTTACTAATAAAATTAAAAATATTTAAAATGTCCAAGTTATAAAATTATCTAAAATACAAAATCCATACTAATATTATAAATGCGAAAGTGTGTCTGTCTGTCTGTCCGTCTGTCTGTCTGTCCGTCTGTCTGTCTGTCCGTCTGTCTGTCTGTCCGTCTGTCTGTCTGTCCGTCTGTCTGTCTGTCTGTCTGTTACCTCTTCACGCCCAAACGACTGAACCGATTTTGCTGAAATTTGGTACGGAGATACTTTGAGTCCCGGGAAAGGACATAGGATACTTTTTATCCCGGAAAAATGTATGGTTCCCGCGCGATAAACGAATTTTGGCGCAACGGTTTTGCGGGCGTCATCTAGTGATTATTAAATATTATCACAAAATAGGTGTATAAATTCAAAATAATTCAATAAGTCACAGACAAAGATCACAATTAATTACATAATGTCAAAACTCATAACATATTATTACCTAACATAACATATTACATCACAAATTAATACTATTTATACAGTCTTTGTTTACTTTAAGTATTTTCCTTTTAAAAGACGCGTGTTGGTCATGAAAGATGTCTAGAAGATATCTAAAATACATTTTTTTACAATGTTTTAGGGAGGATATGTATGCTCAAGATTCAATTGACTTGCTCCAAAATTCAGGATTACAATTCCGAAAACATGAAGAAGATGGAATTGAGCCTCTGGAATTTGCAGAACTCTTAATGTCATCAGGTATTTTTAATTTTATAATGAGACAATAATATAAATACCTCCAGGGCCCCTGCTACCATATTATGTGCAATGTGTGCAATGCACACGGGCGCCATCCTCTAGGGGCGCCAAATCCAAGGACGGAGGACCCAAAAAATTTGCCTAAAGGGGCGCCAAAATCCTTTTTTTGCACACAGGCGCCAGTAGCCCTTATCCTTATCGAGGTATCAGGGCCCCCTGATACCTCGATCGCGGAAAAAACAGGCACAATAGCTTACTTATTCTTATCGCGGCCGCATGTGGCCGCTTTGGAGTTGAAGCACTAATAATACATTACTATTTAAATATTATGTATTATAGTACTCAATTTTAACATTTTTTTTTTCATAGTACAAAAATATATTTTAAAAGTGATAAGTACTCCTTTTTTCTTGCAGGTTTAGTCCTAATGGACAACATAAAGTGGCTAAGTTTTCATTCTGGTTACGATTTTGGATATCTACTGAAGCTGCTGACAGATCAAAACCTACCCCAAGATGAGAATGACTTTTTTGAAAGCCTGAGACTATACTTTCCAACTGTGTATGATGTCAAGGTAAAATTCAGTATTTCATTTATACCACCAGAGAAACTGATATATAAGGGCCTTATCACACTGGCGATTAGCGAGCGATTTTGAGCGATTAGCGACGCGACTGCGCAGCGCAGCGTCGTCGCGGCGTGGCGTGGACGCCATTTTGTACACTCGTATTTTGTATACTCCCTAGACGAGTGTACAAAATGGCATCTAATCGCCATGCCAGTGTGATAAGGCCCTAAGTTGTTGACAGACATTTTGTTGGATAAGTTGAATGAACATTATTTGTAATCTCTAGGGTGGCCTGTTTGTTAGTCAATTTCTCTGAAATTACCTAAAACTACATAATATTAATAATGCTTAAACTCAAACTGGGTTTACTGAATGATGATTGTTTTTACCATCAATAAGTAATAAAAATATCAAAACAACATTTAAAACAAAATAAAATACCTATTACAATAATGTAGTGGCACTTGAATAACGTCGTAATTTCAATAAAATTTGCCTAATAAAGGCCATGACTTACACAGTTGCCACTTAGCACCTCGATCGCGGATTCTTGGAAATCTTTTGTTCTCGCGGTCGCATGCGACCGCTTGGGAACGAAAGCGTTAGTATTGTTACATTCTTATGAATAGGGCCCGGAAAAATATGTATTAAAAAATCCAAAATATGGACAAAAAAATCGAAAATATGGACTACAAAACAGAAATATGGAAAAATATGGACTATAAAATTACAATTATTAAACATTGTTTTAGTGTAGGTAACCCTTAAATATTTATTTTATTTTAATTTTTTATCAATTATTTAAGTAAAAATAATATATTATCTAATCAAGGATTTTGTAAAAATTCAAGTGCCTAGCCATTTGTCGTATGGGAGCCACCCTTAATTATTAATTTTATTTTGTTTTTAGTATTTGTTGTTATAGCGGCAATAGATATTCTAACATTCTGTGAAAATTACAGAAGTCTAGCTTAATAGCCGTTCTTGAGATACAGCCTGGTGACAGACAGACATCGAAGTCTTTAAGGGTCCCCTTTTTACCCTTTGGGTACGGAACCCTAATAATCGGCACAGAATTTTGTTTTTCCTTGTGTGTTACGTACTTAAATCCTTTATTTAACCCGAACACCGAAACATACTTCAGTTTTTGTTTAGCCATGTCAGCAACAGGACCTTTTGCATCTGAAACTTTATTTTCTATTTCTTTATTAATCCTTCGATCGGGGATTCTTGGAAATGCTATTGTATTCTATTGTTGTCTGGTATTATATATAGTGGTATCTTGGGGCTTGAATCCTGAAGGAATAATCTTTGGAAACAATAAATACGACGATAAAGTGCGAGAGGAACAAAATACGTAGCCGCATGGTGGCGGTCTAACGTATTTTTTTTTTTGATATTTTTGTGAAAATATGCACGATTGTGACATTTTCTTGCAAAATATGGACTCATCTTTGAAAAACCCTAAAATATGGAAAAATATGGAAAATAAAACTTGGTTTTTCACAGTCTAAACATGATAATTCGTGTAAAAAACACATTCTAGGCCGAAAATCACGCAAAACAAAAATATGTATTTACATATACTTAAATCCGGGCCCTACTTATGAATAAACATTAGAAAAACAACTTGGTCTGAAATATTTTTTAATTCTTTTCCAGTATTTGATGAAACTTTGCAAGAACTTAAAAGGTGGCCTGCAGGAAGTAGCGGACCAGTTGGAGCTGCGGCGAGTTGGTCCTCAACACCAGGCCGGCTCCGACTCACACCTCACAGGGATGGCATTCTTCAAAATTAAAGAGGTAAGTTTTGGACTAGGTGTAAAAAGTTTAATACCCTGATCGTGGGAATTGAAGACGCAATAGATTTTCAATTGTTATGCGGCAGCCGGGTGCCGCTTCGGTATTAATGGGTTAAGGGGAGCTAGTTCAAGAAACGGACGATTTTCATGATTTAAACGGGACAGGAGACGTAAAAATACTATAGTAATTTAAATTCTGAAAAAAATATATGTGTTAGTTAAGGATCTAACACATTGGAATTCATATTCCATTACACAATATCATGAACTTCACTCGATAGAAAAAAAATTCCCAAAGTTACCTCTTCTTTTAACGAAATTGCCATACTATATCCAAATTATTTGGAATTTTCAGATAATTTTTGTACTGAATTAAAGACAAAGAATATATATCTAGCGAGTATCGTTTATTTGACTCGATTTAATTGATGTAAGTATAAATAACGACGATCAAAAAACTATAAAATTGCAGGAGCAAAGTGTGTGACTGAAAGCACCAGTCGAGCCTTTATTTGCTATTTAAAGTATATATTATGTGTATATATATATATATATATATATATATATATATATATATATATTTATATATATATATATATATATATTTAATCTTGAAAATCGTCAGTTTCTTGACCTAGCTCCCCTTAAAAGGAGAATCACTATGCACGCAGGAAACATTAGTAACATTACAATTTAAATGAAGAAGCGGATATGCCTATTTAGAATAACACATTTAATTGAAAAGGAAAACGAAATAATATTTGTGGTTTTTGTTTGTTCTGCAGATATTTTTCGATGACAACATAGAGAGTTCGAGCGGGCACCTGTATGGGCTGGGTGCACCGTTCTCGGTCAACGCCAACAACTTTCAAGACAACGGAGAGAACGGAAACTCGTCCTGAGATGAGTTTGTGTTCGTCTCCCACCTGACCCCACAGCCCAGGGTGTTTCACCTCACCGAGTGAACTGTCAAGTGTACATTTTCCAATAGGAGTTGTAATTTTGCACAGTATTTTTAAAATGAATTAGGCTATATGAGTAGCGTAAAATTTTAATTACGGAAATAACGCGATGAAATATTTTTATTTGATTTCATGTTTTTATAATTTTATTTTGTACTGTATTTATATAATCAGAAATTAAAATGTAAGTGATGTTTTAAATTTTAATCGGGAATGTTATTTTATGACCTGCTATTTTAGGTTTTTAAGGTAGTTTTAAACTAGTGATTAAAGGATTTTACTAATTGTTTCGTTTATTTACTTGGTGCGGCTTCCACATTTGAAAGAAACAAAAAATTATAGATATGTTTAGCAAGTAGAACTATTTCATCTGTAATCCAAAATTTTTTGTGATTGTCTCGGAAACGGAAGAAATATCCCTAATCTGAATGAGGTATTATGTAGGGTAAATGACTAGTAAATTGGACAGTACCAGTCATTGGAAAGAGCACAAAAACACAATATTTATTAATGTTGCTTTAAAAGTTTCCCGTTTTTGACCGACTTCCAAAAAGGAGGAGGTAATACGTTCGGCTGTATGTATCTTTTTTTTTTGTTTAAAGTAAAAGAACGCCTGTTTTTTTTTAAGAAAAACAGTCAATTTTTAAAGCAACATTAATAAATATGGTGTTTTTGTGCTTTTTCCAATGACTAGTACTGTCTAATCTACTAGTCGTTTACCTTACTGTAGTCTGTAGTATGAAACATCACAAAATAAAAGAAAGTGTATTTTAATTTCGAAAATAGAACAACACTGGAACTTAGAACTTTTCCATATCTATTTCGAAGGGTTTAAACAGTTTGTCTTCGGGGTCGTATTTCTTCTTCATCGCTATGTAGCCGTCGGGAAAGAATTTCTTTACGCCACGAATGAACATTTTGGCGTTGTGCTTATGTTGCGGGGTGCAGTAGGCGCAGTCTGTCGTCAGCGTATCCATGATATGAGCTGGAAATAAAGTTTTATATTTTACTAGCTGTCCCGGCAAACGTTGCTTTGCCATAATATAAGCTCATATAATTTTATTGAAGTGACTAAATAAGTATGTTGCCATAGCAACGTCGATCGCTATCTCGTCGCACAAACAATGGTCGCCGTCAGTCACAGGTTGTAATAATTTACTATTATTTATTCAACAAATGCACTTATCAATATATAAAGTACCCAGTAGCCGATTCTCAGACCTACTGAATATGCAATTAAAATTGTGTAAAAATCAGTAAAGTCGTTTCGGAGGAGTTCGTGGACTAACATTGTGACACGAGATTTTTATATATAAGAATAATCTTTCGTAAATGATTGTAAGAACTCTTTTACCCAAAAACTACACTTTTATTTTTTACGGTTCTCATATTAATATTTTTAGGAAACGTGTAAAAAGTTGGGATAAGTCAGTTTGTACGATTCGATAGAAATATTATATTCAGTGAATAATCAAGCACATTGATTACATGATCCAAAGCGAAAGCTTAACTATGAGAACAGTGCATGCAGTGGCGTCACAATAGGGTCAGGGCTGGTAAAATGCCACGAGCCCCCGACCCAAGAAGGCCTCGACCCAAGAGGCCGTGAGCTCAGAAATATTTTTATACATTAATTGTATCACTTTATTATTAACGTGACGATTTTTAATGACAATGTCCCATCAATTTGTCACGGGCCGCAAATGGGATAATTACGCCACTGCATGAGAGTCGCAAGTGCGTTTCTGTCACTTACATCTGTAATGTGCAGCAACATCAGAGCAGGGCTCGATCTCGAGGAAGCAGTTGAGGTGATGCTGCAGCTCTGTAGCGTTCTTCGCGACGTCCTCGTAGCTAAATGAATTGTCCACGTCCGTGTACCCGTACACCACTATCAACACGGAGAACAGCGCGAGAAACTTCATTTTTGCTGGAAATAAAATTATGTAGGTGTTTACAATATTATCGCCTTCCAGCGATTCTTTACAAGTTGTTGTAGCTACCATATGTGAATGCACACAGGCGCCATCCTCCCAGCGGCGCCAAACCGCCGCCACCTTTATGGGCGCCAAAATCCTTTTTTTGCACACAGGCGCCAGTAGCCCTTACGGGTTACCCTATTACTGAATACTGATCGCTCGCCAGAGCCCAGAATCTATGGGAAGGCGTAGTGTTCAACTTTTAGCGTCTTTGGTGAGGCGAGTACTGCCGGTTGCTCGGTTCAACGAGCGATTTCGAAGTTGTACGCACTCTTTACTCGATTCCGATTTCCGATTCAATGTAATCCAAATATAAACAATGCTCCGTTATTGCCACTCATCCATTAGGCTCGCTTCATATATGCGACCGCAGCCGATCACTATTCACGACATCTTCGGCTCGATATAGCCCGACCAAATAATACACACATTCTTTAGCTGCATATGAATCAATTTCCCTGATGGTACATACAGCCTGAATCAGGCTGAATGTACCAACGGGAAATTAATTTATAACCCGGGGCTGTATCAGGCTGCCTGATATATGACCCGGGTTTTAAACAGGCCGCGGCCTAGGGCGGCAGCATCCAAGCCTGGCATAGAATATCGAGGCCTAGAGAGCCAACAGCATCTAAGATTAAAATCGCGTCGACAGCAGCTGATTTCGTACATGGGACGGTGGAAATAAAGTGGCCTACACTTAAAACTCATAAAAAATATATAATTTGGCACTGGGTAGGTAGTGTACCTTTTCAGTCGGTAATATTTTTTTAACGTTTTTGATAAAATGTTTAAAAAATATTACCGACTGAAGAACTGAAACAAGAGTAGAACTTACCTTATTAAGTAGATTTTTGACATGAAATTTCCTTTACAAAATGTTTATATACTTACCTCCCTACTGTATAATTTACTAAAAGAATTTTGTCCAAATTATTCAGCAATTATAATATTTTGTTTCTTACACATAACACAGAATTAATTACTTAGCTAATTATTTATTAAATTTCCCAAATTACCTTATAAATTCTATGATAATTTTTAGATACAAAAAAAATCCCTAATAAGTATTGTTTTGCAATCAAGGACCTCAATAGCTCATCAGTTAGTTTACGCGTCGACAAATAAGTACCTACTAACTATATAACCCAAAGGCTTGAAACCCGCCGAAGGGACAAAATAATATTATGTTTACCTAATGTTCCTGGGTCCTAGGTTTGATAATATTCAATAGCTACGTAAAAAATTTAAATAAGTAGGTAAATATAGACCGTACTAATCCTTCAAGCCCCATAAGAGCGCGCCACCGGTGATCGCGACAATAATAGAATAAGTACAACAGCATTTCCAAGAATCCCCGATCGAAGGTTTAATATATTTAGGTAAGTATAAGTGGAGGCCAAAGGAAGATCTTCCGACCGAGCGAGGTGTTATGCTCGGTCAGGCCGAAGCCCACTGACGTCATTTCAGACGTTGTATATATCTTGCCGTTCTCCGAAATTTCGATAGCGCGATGCAGGATTGTTAGGCGAATTGTGGGTACCGCCACATCACTCCCCCCGAAGACCGGAGGTCGAATCTTGAAGTATTTTCGCTTGAGTCGCCAGTGCCAGTGAGTTCCGGTGAGTCGGAACTGTTGCAGTGAGTCTCAGTGAGTCGGAACTATAAGCTGCTGCACGGGATCCAGTGAGTCGGATAGCTGCCGTGCGAGGCCGATGCTACGTGCTGACCAGGAGAGATGTGCTCTGCTTGCTGACCGGTCGGTGTAGTGAGAAAATCCGATGATGCCGATGCAGAGTCGCCCAGGCCGCGGTACATTGCGACTAGTGGACGAGGGTACCCGATGAGGCGATGCTGGCTGGCGCGGTGCGGAGGGGCGGGGAGTGATGATGATGAAGGAGGCGTGTTCTGTCGAGGGTCACCAATTTAACGTTGTTAGTGGCGGCCGAAAAGGAAGATCTTCCGACCGAGCGAGGTGTTATGCACGGTCAGGCCGAAGCCCACTGACGTCATCTCAGACGTTGTATATATCTTGCCGTTCTTCGAAACTTCGATAGCGCGATGCAGGATTGTTAGGCGAATTGTGGGTACCGCCACAAGGGCATCCAGATTCCAGATACCGTCATTTAATAAAAGCTGAAAGTTTTGGAAGGGCCAGAGAGAGACTATGGGTATAGAGTTTGGGTCCCAACCCAAAATAAGGTACTCTGAAAGCCCCATGGCCCATAGTCCCAACTATGGGGTTTTCAGAGTACTTAATCCCGAAGAAAATACCCATTTTAATACTTCGATCGGAGGTTCTAGGAATTGTATTCTTTTGTTGTCGCAATCACCGGTGCTCGCGCGGGGCCTGAAGGATAGGATTTACGAAGCTCTAATTATATTTTAACAAAAGCTATATAATAGTAAGGTGCCTGGATAACGTAACCGTCGACCCCGGGGTGCGTATCGTGTGCGTAGCTTGCTACATAATAGTAATATTATATTACCTATGGCTATACCTATTAATCTAAAACATAAAATAATCTGTTTGCGTCAGTATATAACTAGAGTCGCCACTCGCCAGTCGCCACCATCACTCTTATGGCCACGCTATAGGGTGGCCATAAGAGTGATACCGGATATATCCGGTAACTATAGAAGATTTTCATGCCATACTAGTTGTGCCCCACGGCGTTACCCGCGGTATTTAAGAGCCTGCTGCCAAAAATACTTTTATACTTACTATACATAATAAGTACATAATATTTAAGATTTTTATTAGGTATATCATACGCATATTTAATACACATCCACGACCCAGGAACATTGAAAACTTTTTGTTCCGTCGCGTCGGCGGGATTCGAAGCAGGGCTTCAT
The DNA here is from genome assembly GCA_937595015.1 of Polyommatus icarus. Classification (NCBI taxonomy): domain Eukaryota; kingdom Metazoa; phylum Arthropoda; class Insecta; order Lepidoptera; family Lycaenidae; genus Polyommatus; species Polyommatus icarus. The sequence continues at coordinate 14,711,273 of OW569326.1, forward strand.
AACGTTATCGAATAACAGAAAAATATCGTTACGTACCGTAATTTTCATAATGGTAGCCAGATTACGTTATTTTTTATAACGATATCTAGTAAAATAACGTTATATTTACCGTTATTATTATAACGATATTTTTTCGTTATGTATAAACGAACAAATATCGTTATAATAATAACGGTAAATATAACGTTATTTTCTGGTATCAGGTATGCAATCATGCACGGTGCACTAAATCTCACTCGCAACCCACTTTTTTTGCGAGATTTGTGCTTACCTACTTTTAGGAGTTTAATACATAAAGAAATAATAAAAATAATAGTTATTGTTTTGGACTAAAAATGGGACGGACTATAACGTTATCAAAGAACATATATTTACCGTTATAAATCCTATATAACGTTATAACATTAACCGTTATTAATGACAATTATTTTTAACGTTATTTTTAATATCGGGTAAATTTTCATAACGTTATCTATGCCCTTGAAGCAGTAACGTTATGAAAAAATAACGTTATTTGAAGCCCTGATTCGAAGTTCGAACCCGCGACCCCCGGCTTGAGCGCTGACCACGCACTCTGATAAGCGAATCGTGTTTTCCTTTTACAGAATATCAGATATTAGCTGATAAATATACAATGATTAAAAATAAATCTCAATTTCATTAAGTAAATCGTCTTCCGGGATAATACCGGGTAATACCTATTAGAAAACACAGCAAAATTTGACAGCCCGCTCTTAAATTAAATATTATAGACTGTGAAAAGTACTAATAACAGGATTAATGATCATTATACTATGATGATGCTGCATGATGTACTTTGCATAGGTATTATAGGTATTAGGATATTTATTATAATCAGCTTTCCGTTCTTAAAACAAAGCCGAAATCCCTAAACTTTTATCTACAGGCTGTAACAAAACGTGTTATTACTTCAGCGCTGAAAGACCACATTTTCAGTTTTTTATGGGGAAACTCGTGACGCTGGGGCGCTTGGCGCTTTGAGCTTTCCCATACAAAAGAGAAAAAAAAATTGTACTTCAGCGCTACATTTTCAAAGTGAAAGCTCTCTACAAAGAACACGTCATGTACACACCTTAAAGTATTAATATACCACTTAGTTTTGCTACACCCTGTATAAGGAGTCAGGCGAGTTCTCCCTTCCAACCCATGGTATATAACTCTTGGTGCAAAATCTTACTTCTTTTATAGCATTATATAGTTATGATAATAGATCCCTTTATCAGGTCACCACTTTTGTGAACATGGCAAATTTACAATTTTATGTTAAAACTTTTTACAAAAATAATTATGAATTAGGCTGTGTTCCACTGAAGCGGAGCGGAGCTTAGTGGTGCCCGAATTGACCATCACCATGCTCGAAATCTTCGCTGTCATTTCGCTAGAATAGCACTATTGGTCAATTCGGGCACCACTAAGCTCCGCTCCGCTTCAGTGGAAACGCAGCCTTATGGCGTTTATTACTAATTACAACACCTATTATCAAATTTTGCATGTCCAATAAATGGTTTTAACTTTTAGGTGTCCAATAACTAAAATTCTGTAATGTAAATTAGAGGTAAATTATTTTTATTTTCCTCTATGAATTCTGTGTTTTTACCATAAAGTACCTAGTAGGGGTCGCAATAGCGGATCATTTAAGCAAAACCGGTATTTTCGATATTGGTTCCAGACCAATACCGGTAATCCGGTATTTTCGATATTTCCGGGATTTAAGCTAAAGTTGTTAAGATCTCACGTATTTTAAATAACATGAACTGTTATTATAGATGTCCAATAGGTAAAGCAAAGGAATAGACTTTAATACTTGCTTTTAATGTTATTTCTACAAATACATAATATTTCGATTTTGTATATAGAACTTGGCACTCATTTAGATCTCAATTCTTTTTGCAGCGAAGCCCACAGCCAGGCTTAATTTTTAAATTGAACTTGACTCTCCTTTTTAATTTATCTTCTTCTTATCTTATCATATTACTAGCTGACCCGGCAAACGTTGTTTTGCCATATAAATTATAGCAGTGCCCGCGACTTTGTTCGTGTGGTTGTCGAAAACACTGTCGCGATTGCAATAAAAAGGATATAGCGGGTCAATATCTTAAGGCGATATATCGAAAATAAATTATACCGCAAGGGCAATTTTATACTTAATAATACGATGCTGATGATGAGCGAAATTTGCATAGTAGCATCTGCTTTCCGTTCTTAAAACAACATCGAAACTCCCAAACTTGTATCTATAAAGAATCAGGAGTTCGCTCAGCACCTTCCGAACCATGATATACTTCGGTGCAAAATCTTACTTGCTTCGCTTACTAATGCTTCGAATACTTCTCACGAAACCGAAGTCATCAAATGTTTCCATATAAATTTTGAAGAGTTCCCTCGATTACTAATGGATCCTTTTATCAGGTCACCACTTTTGTGAACGGGGTACTAAATTGGGATGATGCCCTATACACCAAAAGAAAATTTTTGAAAATCGGTTCACATACGGCGGAGTGATCGTTAAATATAAAAAAAACGAACATAACACCTCCTCCATCTTGAAAGTCGGTTAAAATTGTAGCCTATGTGTTATTCTGATGTATAATCTATATTATTGTAAAGTTTCATTAAAATCCGTTCAGTAGTTTTTGCGTGAAAGAGTAACAAACATCCGTACATACACCCTCACAAACTTTCGCCTTTATAATATTATTAAGTAGGATATACTATTATCTCATACTATTATTATATCTCATGCATATTAATATGATAAAATTGCCACCTTGGTAAATATAATAATTATTAATATCTATAATTTTTATATCGCTTGACAAACTCAAGTCTCGATCTAAAAGACTATAAAAAGTACCAATAAAACGGTCATAATGGGACGATGCATGGTACTTATAATGGTTTTAAATGGTAGTGATGATGATAATGATGATTGTAATTTGCATAGTAATAGCAGTAGTAGTTGCTTTCAGTTCTTAAAACAACGTCGAAACTCCCAAACTTCTATCTATAAAGAGATAGGAGTTCTCTCAGCACCTTCCGAACCATGGTATGTATTTGCACCAAGATGATGCAAAATCTTACTTGTTGGTAGCATATGCTTAGAATACTGCTAACGAAACCGAAGTCACCACATGTTTCCATATAAATTTTGCGTAGTTCTCTCGATTTCTTAGGGATCCCTTCATCAGGTCACCACTTTTATGAATGTGGTAGCAAATAGAGATGATAACCTATACAACAAAAGAAAAATTTTGAAAATCGGTTCACAAACGGCGGAGTAATCGTTGAACGAACATAACACCTCCTCCATTTTGAAAGTCGGTTAAAATTATAGCCTATGTGTTATTCTGATAAATAAGCTATATTATTGTAAAGTTTCATTAAAATCCGTTCAGTAGTTTTTGCGTGAAAGAGTAACAAACATCCATACATCCATACATCCAAACTTTCGCCTTTATAATATTAGTAGGAATTAGTAGGATATATAAAATTTTCGTGTCACAATGTTAGTCCACGAACTCCTCCGAAACGGCTTTATTGATTTTTACCAAATTGTATATGCATATTCAGTAGGTCTGAGAATCGGCTACTCGGTACTTATTATGTTGATAAGTGCATTTGTTGAATAAATAATAGTAAATTATTACAACTCAAGAAAAACGACGACCATGATAGCGATGGACGTTGCCATGGTGACATATTTATTTAGTCACTTCAATAAAATAATACGGGCGATATACTTTATAATATGGCAAAGAAACGTTTGCCGGGACAGCTAGTCTTATGTCGGCACTACATATAGGCGAACGCGTTGGCCAACGTGTCGGCCCAATGTGTAGGTAGAACGGGCGACTCGCGCGTTGGAGGTAGGTATTTAGACGTTGGCCGACGCGATTTGTCGGCACTACATATAGGCGAACGCGTTCGCCTATTTGTAGTGCCGACATTATATATAAAATTTCCCTGTCACAATGTTAGTTACCGTACTCCTCCGAAACGGCTTGACCGATCTTTATGAAATTTTATATGCATATTCAGTAGGTCTGAGAATCGGCCAACATCTATTTTTCATACCAAAAAACCCAATAATTATTTATATGGTAAAACAACGTTTGCCGGGACAGCTAGTTTTATATAAAATAAGGGGGCAAATGAGCAAACGGGTTACCTGTTCCTGTTGGAAAGCAACTACCGTCGCCCATGGATACTTGCAACATCAGAAGAGCTGCAGGTGCGTTGACGACCTTTTTAGCGGAAATACGCTCTCTTCTTGAAGGTTTTCAAATCGTCTTGGCCCGGAAATACTGCTGGTGACAGTTCGTTCCAGAGTTTTACAGTGTGCGGCAAAAAAATTACGGGAAAAACGCACGGTGGAAGACTGCCACTCATCAAAGTGATGAGGATGGTATATTTTTCGCGTGGAGTGATGGTGAAAAGTTGCAGGAGGTAATATGTATGATTCCGAAAAATTCCTCAGAGTACTCCCCGAGATACAACCGAAAGAGTATGCAGAGTGAAGCTACATCTCGGCGTAATTCCAAGGGATCCAGCCTGTTTGAAACACTATGGACGTAAACAATTCGAGCGGCCTTTCGTTGGTACAGAGGGAGCAGTTGGTATTTTGGCGCCCCTGCCCAAGGATGAGAACAGTAATTATAGGTATTCCATATGAGGCCGAATCTGCACCTTGTAGAGTTGTAGGCGTTGGTCTGGACCGAAATACTGTCTCGCTTTATTAAGAACACCAAGCTTCTTCGAGGCTATCTTGGCCTTGCCCTCTGGATGATATTGGAACTGGACTTCACTCGATATGTTTATGCCAAGTATTTCAGTGCTAGGGGAGATTGTTAAAGAGAACGAGGATATACGACCATTGATGACTATTTTTAGTGGTAAACGCACAGACTTGTGTCTTGACGGGGTTGAATTGGACTAAGTTACGTCTACCTTTTTTGTTTCTCCAATGAATTCTCTATTTTAGACACAATTTCGTTTCGACTCTCAATGACGGAGAAATATGAGATATCAGCATCAACAAACTGAGTTTCCAAGCATTCATCGTCAACTACGACCTTTATGCTTTTATCTGCTAATAAACTTTTGACCCACTTGCATAATGTCTCGGGGAGCCCGTATGATAGCAGCGCTTTATGCCAAACCCGAACTTCGCAATGTCCAAACCAAGTCCATCTAGGGTCGAGTTTAACGCAAAGAGCTTACCCAGGAGACCAGCTTTGTCTTTTGCGTCGTGGGCCAACAATCCATTTCCTACGTGTAGGTAGGGATGGTAGGGATGGCTTGCAGAAATTCCCATCAATAGCTTTGGCCAACGACCAGCATACACGGGTTCCCGAGGGGAGGCACTCGAGTGTCTCACTAATTCTGCTGTTTGCACGTCAATAGAATTTGCCTGAGTGATCTCTCTCTCTTGAGAGACCTAGAGGCAAGGTTGTAATCCATTTTATATGTGCTGGTATTTAAATTCCAAGCAGACACTGCATTGGCCCAGGATTGGTACCCCTCCTGGTACCGGCCAGCTATTTTGGAGGATGAACCAAACCAGGGACGAAATCTGCCACCGGTTGGCACTACAGAGGACGGAATGAAAAGCTCCATGATCATTGGCAACAGAGTTGGCAATGTTGTCGCGATCATCGGGATGCAAAAAATGACCGCATCCCTTCCCTTGCACACTTACACACACGACGGTAATTAATAGTACGCTGTCGCAATACCGCCGTAAGTAGCACAGAACTCTTAATAAGGCAATGATCCGATCAACCAAGTGGTGCGGTCGCGGATACTTAGTAGCCATCAGGATTTGAAGTCAGAAGAAGGTCCAACAGGGAAGGATTCTGCCCGTCTACATCTGGGATTCGCGTTGGCATAGCAACCAGTTGTGTCAAGTCGTTCGCAAGGGCAAAGTCGCAGACAAATCTCCCAGCATGATCAGTTTTCAGGAACTGGATCATTTATGTTTTTGATAGAATATCATTGTTTTTTCGATAGGCGTTTTGAAAAATTGAATCTTTTAAGATAAGCGTTATAAAAATTTAGGCGCTCCTTATATATTTAATAATTGCAAGCATTTGAATTTTATGAGTTGAAGAGTTGTTAATAAATCCGAAGTTATGAACATAACTCCTGAGCCTTTCGAGAAAATTTCGGCATTTCGGGACGTAAAATATGCTGTTTGAAGTAGTATAAAGTTGTGGCTGATGAAAGATCCACCATATGTGAATATTTTTTAAACGTACTTAAGTATTAAGTGGGTATTTATTTAATTTTTTCATTTATTTCACTAAAACCGAAAATACCGAAAATCCCGGTTTTCGTAAAATGAATACCGGTATTGAGAAGACCTAAATTTGGCCCGGTATCCCGGTATTTTCGAAATTCGGGATCCCGGTTTGCGACCCCTAGTACCTAGCTTCCGATAGACCACAGATAAAGCGCTTATTCCACTTATCCTAGCTAGGAAGTCCGAGCAGTGGCGGATTTACCCTAAGGCCCAGTAGGCCCGGGCCTAGGGCGGCCAAATATAGAGGGCGGCAAATCGTGCAAAAAAATTTGTAAGGTACGACTGCAGTGTGAAGTTAGTGGCAATGGGCGCGACTCTGGACGGACTCTATATTTGGAAGTCGGTTTTAATGTTTTGTTAAAAATAATAATAATTTCACTCTTTTTAGTTACACTAGTAGGTAAACCTTCGCGTATATTTTACGTATCTTATTACAATTTGTTAAGAGTCACAGTTCACACTCACAAAATAATATATTATCAGTGAAGTGAACATATTGTGCTTTAACAATTTAACAATTTTAATACTTCAAACCCCAAGCGGTCACCGGCGATTGCGATAACAATAGAAAGACTATTATGTCTCGTTTTTCCACGATCGAAGGATCTATCAGATAAAAAATTGTATAAACTTGCATAGGATGTAGCGTAGCTACTCATCTAATATATAAAATTCTCGTGTCACAGTTTTCGTTGCCATACTCCTCGGAAACGGCTTGACCGATTCTCATGAAATTATGTGAGCATATTGTGAGGATATTGGTCTGAGAATCGGCCAACATCTATTTTTCATACCAAAAATTATTTATATGGCAAAACAACGTTTGCCGGGACAGCTAGTAATATAATATAATATTATCATAATTATTGACAGCTGTTCTTGTAATCAAGAATTAAATTTCAAATCCATTCAAATCGATACGTAGTGCGCCATCTATCGATTAATAAGTATAACTAATTAAAAAGACACTTATTGACTTTGTTATTTTAATTCTATATATTGTCTATTAAAATTTTATAAAGTAGTTAGTAAAGTATTCAATCTGTATATAAAGTAGTAAAGTATATTCGATCTTTCGTGCCGCTACGCGCCGCGCGGCGGCGCTGCGATGCCGTCGCCTCCGCGGCGCTGACCGCCGTGTATATTTAAACAAAGTGTTGTTAAACAGTATAAAATTATTATTATTATTAGTATATCCACACCTATGCCTTGTACTATTATCTATTCTGTGCCATGAGACATTGGTGACCTTAACACGACGTGGTAATGATGAAGACGATGATGATGATGATGATTGTGATGATGAATATGAGTTGCAAAGTAGCATATGCTTTCTGTTCTTAAAACAACGCCGAAACTCCCAAACGTGTATCTATAAGGAGTCAGGAGTTCTCTCAGCATCTTCGAAACCATGGTATACCTTGACCCAATATTTGACTTTTTGGTAGCATATTCTTAGTACACTTCACATAAAACCAAAATCACTATATGTTTCCATATAAATTTCGAGGAGTTCCCTCGATTACTCCTGGATCCCATCATTAGGTCACCACTTTTGTGAACATGGTACCAAATTGGAGTAAAACCAAATACAACAAAGCAAAAATTTCGAAAATCGGTTCACAAACGGCGGAGTAATCGTTGAACATACAAAAATAAAAAAATAAAAAAATATATCCACAGCCGAACATATAACCTCCTCGTTTTTTGGAAGTCGGTTAAAAATAGTTTGTACGTTTAGTTTAACCCGTTTCGGCCCATGACTCCACTCGAGAGGTACACCTCTCTTCATTGGCTCATAAGTCATAAGTCATAACAATATAACTAATGCTATTCGCGCCTAAATAGCCCAGTCACTATAGGGGGTTAACCTCGGAAAATCGAGATGCCCAGTATATTACCATGTAACAACTTAATTGGTTTGGCATCCTAAAACAGTTCTCAAAATTCACATAATATTATAATAATTGTCCTTGGTCAGAAGTCCCAAAAATCGATATTTTTACATTTTTTTGCAAATATTTAGTTTTCTATGCGTTTTACGTTTTTTGTATAAATAGGAAAGTTGTAGAGAATTAAATTCTCTATAACTTTTCTATTTAACATTTTTTTACACCTTGAACTGTTTTCCAAATAGAGGGCGTAGAGCGCGCGGTCGGAGAATTATCTGAGATCAACTGATAGTCTCGATCAAAAACTCGTTTTATTTCTAAACATGCAATTATCATTTTTTATACACCTTGATAACAATTATGGACTAAAATATCACTTTACACTTAGGAGTTATTTAAAAACTTAAAGTCAGTAAATACCATAATACTTTATCTATGGTGAATATTATTTCTTTTTACTTTTTAAAGTTTTTCGACGGGGGTTTTTTTTAATTTCTTAATTTAATTTTATTTCGTGCTTTTTAAACTTTTGTTGGTTATAGTGCAGAATAATATGCAAAGAATACCGTCTATGAATGTCCTCTTGGATGAGCCCGTCAATATGAGCCCAAACACGAAACCTCCACTTTGGGTTTATACGGAGCTCGGCTCCTATAGTATCCAGGTGATGCTCCAGCAGCAGCATGCAAATATTTACTGTTTATCTACGTCTTACTGATTGTTGCAATCAAAATGAGCCCAAACACGAAACCTCTGCTCTAAGTTGGTGAGGAGTTGGGTATCCTAATTATAACCAGGTGATGCTGCAGCACCAGGTCAACTTTACATTAATGTGTATGTTATTCATAAATATCACGAACCAGAATGCAAAATACAGGGTGCAATTAAACCTTCCTGCCAAAATTTTTCCAAGGCTTAGATATCATTAGGAGAGTCCATTTAACCAAAAAAAAAAATGTTTTTTTTTTTTAAATTACATATTTTATCCCATTTAAAATTGTTGCAGAATGGTTACTCGCGGCGCGGGGGAATGAGAGGGGGTGACGCGGGATGAGACGCGCGCGCGGGGGCACGTCACGCGCGGCAGACGCATTGTGTCCATTAATTGTAGTGTTTTTAGGATAACAGCTTTCGGAAGCTATTTCTTAACATTTTAGTACTGAGTGACTATAAAAGAAAAAATACGTGTATTTTTATTTTTAACAAGGATCAATATGTCAAAATTTGGCAGGAAGGTTTAATTGCACCCTGTATAAAACTCATCAAACAACTGCAAGTTGCTAACGGCCATTCACGAACCAGATAAACTGCGATTTTCCAGCACTGAGCAGGCTGATGATCATGAACTATAACTAAGAACACTCTCGACCATGTCAGCTTTCAAACAAAAAAAAACTAGATCAAAATCGGTCCACCCGTTTGGATGCTACGATGCCACGGACAGATACACACACAGACAGACAAACAAACAGACAGACAGACACGTCAAACTTATAACACGAGGGGTGTTATAAGTTTTTTTTTGTCGGGAGTTAAAAATGGGAATAAAGGAATTCATGAACTATGTATCTAGTAATGATGGGTGCTGAGAAAGGGGCGGCACATGGCCTGGGGCCTACAGCGGCCAGGACTGCAAATCCGCCACTGAGTCCGAGGTAGGATCCTAGCTTTCCTAATGTTATTCCATTTGACTAAATTTTTTAGGATCCTACAGAGGCGTGCAGAGGTTTTTGACATGGGGTAAGCAGCGGTATCGATTTAGTAGTTTTGGCGCGAAAGCAAAACAGACAGACAAACAAAAAGAGATATTTTCGCATATAAATTAAAAACTATGTTTTCTAAACTATTATAATATATGAGTACGTTCTGTTATGAAGAAACAAAAAAAAACGCCATCTGTTGTCTCGTGTTGGAACTACAATGAAAGTGCTAAGCTAAAGTAAATAAAACGCCATCTATTGTTATATATTAGAAATGCAATGTGAATTCATTTTCATCGATATTTCCATGGAAATTAGATACATAATATATATTTGTCTTATAAAAATGTAGCCTATGTCCTTTCTCAGGCTCTAGACTAACTGTGTACAAAATTTTATTACAATCGGTTCATTAGTTTTGGCGTGAAAGTGAGACAGACAGACAGATATACTTTCGCATTTAATATAAAAATTTTGTATACATTGACTGCATAGAATTAACTTTCACGTAAAGAAACGCAAATGACAGATCGTAGTGTTATAAGGTTGGTAGTCAGTCATAGACAGTTATAGTAGTGATGGTAGTGACGTAAATTAATCAAAAATTTTGATCTAATTTTGAGATTTTTAATAATTTATTTCTCGAAAACTACTAGGTTGCTTCAAAAACCGACTTCACCGAAAGACTTCTTGCATTGTGTAGTTTCTAACAAATAAATATGAAACGCCAGAGCAGCGTCCCGTAAAGTACAGTTTATCCTTACCAAATTTTATATGCATATTCAGTAGGTCTGAGAATCGGCTACTCGGTACTTATTATATTGATAAGTGCATTTGTTGAATAAATAATATTAAATTATTACAACTCGAGAAAAACGACGACCATGATAGCGATGGACGTTGCCATGGTGACATACTTTATTCAGTCACTTCAATAAAATAATACGGGCGATATACTTTATAATATGGCAAAGAAACGTTTGCCGGGACAGCTAGTAATATTATAAAATGATAAAATAAATTAGTACATGAATATGAATAACATGAAACTTTCGAGTAGTACTTACATTTCATTTTTGTTGCTGGTTTAATTGTTGTAAGTCAGGTACACGTACCTACTTTTCGAGACAAATCACAATTAGAATCTTTTCACTGAATGATAATTGTGAAAACTTGTTACCTATTTTAATTTTTAATAAACACACATTTTTACACAACACAAACCTCACAATCAAATAACATTTTTAAGAAATCAAAAAACGCACTCAATATAGAAATTAGAAACTCAGTAATAACAAATATCTAATAAACTGTTAAATGTACAAACTTTTAAATGTTAAAATAATAAAAATCTTCTAAGATAACTATAAATATACTGGCGCAAACAAAAATAATATGTTACAGTGCTCATCACATGAAAAAATGGCCTCCCAAAATACAAAACACTTCTGTAATGTAAACAAATATAAACCGTACTAAACAAAAATGCACTATGTGCATATGTGATTAATTAGATTTCCGTCTATTATTTTTACTCGGATTATAGGCAACGAACATATCCGATTACTTCCGAACGCGCCATTACGCCGGCTCTCGGAACTCATGCCGCAGGATCTGGCCAAGTAAATCGCACACGCACACACGTTTGCGAACAGTGTACGAATACGAAAATCTTAACTCACACATATAGGTGGGGTCTGCGTAAGATGGAGTGCCTATTGGTGCGTACCTTCGCGCGGCGCGCCTAGTTACCACTTACCGACTTACGTTTAAGTAGTTTTGCAAATTAGTTTTTGCTATTTTATAAATTTAGGCGTTTTAAGTGTATTAATTTTTTACTTTATATAATAACTAACGTCATCTAAAACGCGCGAAAGTTAAATTAAAATATGTGTATAGCAAGTATTTATCGTTAGGTAAGCAGTGCTTTTATGCCTTTATGGTACGCACGTCCGTGGGATCCTAACTAGGACTTTTTAGCTAGGTTAAGTGGAATAAGCGCTTTAAGGATGTAGGTAGGATAGACCACAAATTAAGGATATGGTTAACCCATAAAGTTAATATACCTATCGGATAGGTATATTATTACCTTTATGGGTTAACCCAATGATATTATATAAAAAAACATTGGGTTAACCTCATTGCGATTTGCGAAAGATCGCATATTAACTTTATGGTTTTTACCTGCTTTTCAGTTTTTATCAAAAATTCAATAAATACGAAAGAACATTCTCATTTTTACGATTGCATAATATTATTATCATCTATTTCTTTTTTTATACTATGTAATATTTTTATTATTTTTTACAGCAAATTGAAATAAACCTTAGCTGTCTAGGTACCTAAAAAAAACGTCAAAAAAAATTTACTTTGACAGCTGACAGTTGACACAGTGAGTAATGTCAAGAGTTCTAATTTGGATTGACCGGCGATATTCTCAAATTTTTTGTTAATTTCGATTAACGTAGTAACTAATACCTGTGATTTCGATTGTAAACAATTTCACGGGAAATATTAAATAAAAATTTGTGCTTTTAAGCTCCATAGTTGTAAAACTCCATCTATTGAAGCGCCCACAACTACGGACACGACAAATTCGCACAACATAAAAAAAATATGAGCTTACAGATGCCGACGGTAAATCTTAATTTAATTAATTTTTTGCCAAACAAAGATGAGTGCACAATAAAAAATGTGTGGAATCATAATCTTCACGAGGAGTTTCAAGTAATACGTAAGGTATTAGCGATTTTATTAAGATTTTAATGTAACAAAGGTTGTTGTTCACAAGTACAAAGGTGTATTTTTTAAAGGTCGTTCAGAAGTTTCAATGGGTTGCGATGGATACAGAATTTCCAGGAGTTGTAGCGAGACCCATTGGAGAATTCCGATCTACAGCAGATTACCAGTACCAACTTCTTAGGTAAGTATAATTAATTATATTGAGGTCTTTTATTCCCATTGATTTTGTTCCATTTTATCATTAAGTATGTATTATTTTATTCTTTTAGGTGCAATGTAGACCTACTGAGGATTATTCAATTAGGACTAACATTTATGGATGAAAATGGGAGAACTCCGCCAGGATGTACTACATGGCAATTCAATTTTAAATTTAATTTACAGTATGTAATGATTGTAGCTGTATTTAATTTTAATTTTTTAATGGTAAGTTAAAACAGTTTTAATTTTACCAGAGAAGACATGTACGCACAGGATTCAATAGATCTACTTCAAAATTCTGGACTTCAATTCAGGGAGCACATGGAACATGGGATTGAACCCATTGAGTTTGCAGAGTTGTTGATGACTTCAGGTATGTTATATTATAATGTTTGAGATTATGAAATATTTTACATTTCAATTTATATTGTAATGATTCTTTAAAAACAGCGGGCCCAGCAGGACATAGTCCCTTCATATGTATAAAGTTTAAATTGTTAAACGCAGTAAGGTTACGTCATTTGAAATAGTTATGTATGGTTCTGTATGACAATAAAAGGATCTTATTTTTTATGATTTAAAGTTTCATTTTTATAATAAAGAGGATAACTACTCAATTTATTTGTTTAGGTATTGTTTTAATGGATGATATAAACTGGCTAAGTTTTCATTCTGGCTACGATTTTGGATATTTACTGAAGATATTAACGGATCAAAACTTACCACTGGAAGAGAATGATTTCTTTGAAACATTACGCTTATATTTTCCTAATGTTTATGACGTTAAGGTAAGAAAAATTTTTTTTTTGTTTTTTTTTTTTGTTATTTTATAATCGCAATCCTAACAAGGTAATAATTTTACAGTATCTCATGAAACTATGTAAAAGCCTTAAAGGTGGCCTGCAGGAAGTAGCAGACCAGTTGGAGCTGCGGCGAGTTGGTCCTCAACACCAGGCCGGCTCCGACTCACACCTCACAGGGATGGCATTCTTCAAAATTAAAGAGGTGTGTATTGGACTGGGTGTTATAAAAGTTCAAGAGAAGAGTAACAAATGATCATATTATACTGTATGTTCATAACATATATTTACTGTTTTTTTACCAACTTAATCCTTCAGGCCCCGCACAAGGCCTTGGTGATCACGAGAACAAAAGAATACAATGGGAATTCCTAGAACCTCCAATTGAAGGATTAAGAAAGGATATTAGTATTAGGACTATGTCGATTATAAACAGATTTTTTTTTACAAAGAAGATATTTAAATGTTTCTTTCAGGAAAAATAATTTGAAGGATTTTTTTGTTTCAAATCTTATTGAAAATAAATATATTTATTTTCAATGAGATTTAGAATAGGCTGGTAAAATTTTTGATGTTGGCTTTAAAGAAAGAAAAACTTACCCTCCCCATTTAATTATGTTAATACTAATTAATAAGTATAATAATTATTAATTATGCAATTCCATTAAAATTTTTCAAATAACTTGAACAGAATGTTCATGAAACATATATTCGCGTAATTATTATAATTACTGTAATTAGTATTGTAGAAACAAGTTTATGTCACTACATTTAGTAATAATTAACTGGCTATATTAATTGGTAATTTTCATACAACCTTCGAATGCCCCGAAGAGATGATTTATGAATTATGAATAAAACAAGAATTATATTTTCAACTTTTCAGATATTTTTCGACGGCAACATTGAAAGTACAAGTGGTCATTTGTATGGTTTAGGAGCACCGTCTCCTAACGGAAACAACTCTCAGGAGGTCGATAATGATAATTCATCTTGATTTTAATCATTGTATAGTTAATTTAATAAATACTTAATTTCAATATTGTGATTTTTATGTACCTGAAGTGTGCAATGCATAGATTTATTATTATTTGACATGTTAAAAAATAATAAAGTGGTGCTTCAAATATTCCTTTTATTTTTGTGTTATTCAGAGTAGAATTAGCAATGTTTAATGACTCTATTGAAAGAACTGTAACGATTTTAATAATTAGATATAGTTTTTGTGTTGCAGCCTGCAGGGTTTTTAAGATAGCTAATATTAATACAGTAGTGGCGAGTAACTGCTATTATAAGTACTACAGTCATATTTTAATCATCTAAGCAGTGGTACTCAACCTTTTTTTATACAGGCCACAGACACGTTTTGGTCTGGACTCTGGGCGGTGCGGGCCGCAACCGAAATTTTTTAGAAAAATTAGCAATTTTTCACGACCCTCAAGACGACTACACTATTTCACGGTGGGCGTGAAATTCTAATCGATTTGACATTTTGCGCCGTAGTTATAGTTAAAGTTGGTGCAACCCACCCTAAATGGTTTAACTTCACGCGGGCCGCAACGTTCCGGTGGGCGCAGGTTTAGTATAGCTGATCCATATGCTTAAGGGGCCGGGTACCCTTGGAATTTCTCATACAAACGTAATACCAAAATCATTTTCTCATACGAAAATATTTAACATGTTTGAGTTATTTTTCAGTTTAAAATAGTAATTACCTAGGTTCCTACAGAAAAATTTACTTCAAAATATTTAAACACAAAATATATAAATAAATAGTAAATTTACTACAAAATATTTACTCTAAAAAATATTTTTTAGTATTTAAATATTTTGTAGTAAATTTACTATTTATATATATATTTTTAGTGTTTTACTCTATTTTTTAGTGTTTAAATATTTAGTAGTAAATTTACTAAAAAAAAATTTTACACAAAAAAAAAATTTTTGTGTTTAAATATTTTGAAGTAAATTTTTGTGCAGGAACCTAGGTAATTACTATTTTAAACTGAAAAATAACTCAAACATGTAAAATATTTTCATATGAGAAAATAATTTTGGTATTACGTTTGTATGAGAAATTCCAAGGGTACCTGGCCTCTTAAGCATTATTGCTATATTTGACGACCGCTGTGGCGCAGTGGTTGAGCGCGTGCAGATTGCTCAAGCTGGGGGTCGCTGGATTGAGAACTTGTTAAGACACGGCGGGAACCGCGCGTTTCCTGGGCAGAAACAGAGCGGTTCGTGAACGTTGTAATACAACGCCTTTAAAATAAGCTACGGCCTACGATCAGTTTAACCGCGCGGGTCCCGCTGTGTCTGAACAAGCAATATAATCCCGCCAGAAAGACGTTTTTTTTTTTGTTTTCAATGTTCCTGGTTCATGGATGTGTATTAAATATGTGTATGATATAATAAAAATCTTAAATGTGTGTATAGTAATATAGTAGAAATATCGTAGTCTGTAGCGCTAGCACGGCGACCTGCGGAAATGCGAAAGTATGGACAAACTGTGGAAATAAACCTAAGGTGCCGTTCCAATCTTTTTTCGTTCCGAAAAATTCAAATAAAATGCCATTTTATGACAGACTATAGTTACAAACTGTGGAGATATAACATTCTTATAATATGAACTAAAAACTAAAAAGTATTAAATAATTTTCCTCTCTAAATGTGCCTTTTTCCGAATTCAGCTAAACCTCAACAATTTTTGTACTCAACCTTCATCATTTTGAAGTCGGTACCAGATATAGCTGAATCTTTATATTTTCTTTGTCAGAAAATTTGAAACTTATGGAACTGGCACCGACTTCAAAATTATGAAGGTTGGGTATAGAAATAGTTGAGGTTTAGCAGAATTCGGAAAAAGGCACATTTAGAGAGGAAAATTATTTAATACTTTTTAGTTTTTAGTTCATATAATAAGAATGTTATTATTGTTTTTACCTTGGAAGTCGGTTTTAATTTTTTGTTAAAAATAATAATTTCACTCTTTTTAGTTACTAAGTAGATAAACTATAATTAGTGCCAATTTAAATTGTATAAAAAATAGTTTTATATTGTCTTCACTATATGTCATTGAGGCGCTCTGTCGGCGCTATCGCTTCACGCTTGTCCGAACTCCGATTGTTGTTCATATAGTTTTAGTTACACGATGTATTCAATAGATTTTGCTGAGGTGCTCCTGAATCGCAGTAGGTATCGCTTGTACGTAGGAGTTTTATATAGTTGTATTGGCTGTGTGAAATCAGAAATGTGTCACCATTGGTGTGAGCAGTGAGCATTGAAATTTGAATTGTCAACATTTTGAGTGGTAATTATTGATCTCGTATTGTTATTAGAAATATTAATTAACCCTCCAAGACCTCCGTCATAGTCCGCGAGTTTATAAGTGGTCGTCGGTGGTAGTGAACTAGTGAGTATTGACTTAGTGACCATACCACCCTACGCGTCGAATTACTGCGTTTATTCTACGTATCTTATTACTTTTTTTTAAGACTGTTAAGAGTCATACCCCAAGGCCCAAATATATAGGTAGATAAATTTAAACAATACATTAAAAAAATCTAAGTGAACACAACCCTATGCGTGCTAGGTAATTTAACAATTTAACGCTTCAACTCCCAAGCGGCCACATGTGGCCGCCAGAACAATGGATTTCCAAGAATCCGCGATCGAAGGATGAGCCGAATCACACCCAGCGGCGTGGCGAGTATATTTTCAGTGTCATAATAATATTATGATATTAATCTTTACCTTCATTATTGTAATACATAGTACTATCGCATGAGAAACTTGGAAAGCCGGCCTCGCGGCCGCCTGCGCCTTTCTCAAGCGATACTATATTGTACTACATTAATGAAGATAAAGTTTAAAATCATATTATGACACTCAAAATGCTCGCAGCGCGGCATGCCCTGACATTAGAACTTGAATAGGTACGACGCAATGCCGCGATGTTTACGCAAACGACGCGCGGCGCGCGGCGCGCGGCGGCGTGCGGCGACGCCGCACCGACCGCCGTGTATAAACAGCCTATATTAATAATTGGTGTTGTTATGTACATAATTATTATTATTGTATCCACACCTATGCCTTGTAAGTTGTACTATTATCTATTTTGTGCCATGAGACATTGGTGACCTTAATACGACGTGGTAATGATGATGATGACGGTGATGATGATGATGAATTTTAATTGCGTGGTAGCATAATATGCTTTCTGTTCTTAAAACAAAGCCGAAACTCCCAAACGTGTATCTATAAGGAGTCAGGAGTTCTCTCAGCATCTTCGAAACCATGGTATACCTTGACCCAATATTTGACTTTTTGGAAGCATATTCTTAGTACACTTCACATAAAACCAAAATTACCATATGTTTCCATATAAATTTCGAGGAGTTCCCTAGATTATTCCTGGATCCCATCATCAGGTCACCACTTTTGTGAACATGGTACCAAATTGGAGTGAAACCTAATACAACAAAACAAAAATTTCGAAAATCGGTTCACAAACGGCGGAGTAATCGTTGAACATACAAAAAAAATCCACAGCCGAACATATAACCTCCTCGTTTTTTGGAAGTCGGTTAAAAATTAAGGTGCCGTTTCGATCTTTTTTAGTTCCGAAAAATTTAATTAAAATGCCACTTTATGACAGACTATAGTCCTAAAAATTGAAGTAATATCCTACATTATGACTATATTCTGTCATAAAGTGGCATTTTAATTAAATTTTTGTTGGTCGCGATTAGCCGCGGTAAAGATCGGAACGGCACCTTAGGTTTATTTCCACAGTTTGTCCATACTTTCGCATTTTCTGCTGGTCGCCGTGCTAGCGCTACTGGTACCTGTGAGTTGTAACACAAGTCCTTCAGGTACTTAGCAGGGGTCACAGACGTGTTGTGCAGCATCCATAGATATTATTAAACTGACGATTTTACTTTGTATTGTAAAGGAATAAATGAGGATTTAATTTAAACACATACTGCTGAAGGCATAACTAATATATTTTAATATTAATAAACTAATGTAGGTACCTAAGGAACGTTCTTAAAAATAAATTAAACAAGTTTTAATTTCACATGATGTATAATTTAGGTAAAAACAGTAAGTAATATTTCAATCTTTCACTATTGTGGAAAAGGAATGTTAACACCTTTTTTATCTTATTGTAATACTCGAGGTAAGCCTAACATTTATCATACTTATGAGCATTAGTGCCTGTCCAGATGAGGCGTTTTACGCGCGAAGTCCATACGCGCGTTTCAATTTATATTCCATCCAGATACCGCGTTTTACGCTACAAATATGGACTCGAAGTTATCACGCTCCAATCAAATACGTCCATTCGCAACGGACTCGCGCGTAGTACTGGACGCTACAATGACACCCAAGTATCTCGACTCGCGCGTTTTGCACGCGTTAAACGGGCGAGTTGAGAGTTCCGCTCATTGCACGAGTTTTACGCGCGAGTAAGGAAACGCGCGTGTAAGGAAACGCGCGTAGGCATCTGGACGGGATATATTATGTGATCGTGTCTATTGAAAGGAGAGACGGTTAGCACTTCCCCTTGACAAGGATGGAACACATGTAGCTCTAGTATCTCGAGTACGCGCGTAAGGCTGCGTTTCCACTGAAGCGGAGCGGAGCTTAGCGGTGCCGAATTGACCAATCACCATGCTCGAAATCTTCGCTGTCATTCCGCTGGAACAGCACGATTGGTCAATTCGGGCACCGCTAAGCTCCGCTCCGCTTCAGTGGAAACGCAGCCTAAAACGCCTCATCTTGACAGGCTCTTAATTAAATATTACTAAAATTATTATTTGTGGCGCTTCACAGAGACCAATCAGGAATATTACTTTAGTAATCATTTCTTTTTCTTCTTATTTTTCTGAGCGTTGTCGGGAGTGTTTTCGGCCTTGCGTTTTCCGGCGTTTGCGCCTTTCCCCGTGGCGTTACCGCCGGGGGTGTTCTGGTTCACATTACCGACCTTCTTTTTCTTCTCTGCTCGCTCTTTCTCTTCTAGCTCTTGATTTTCTCTTTCAATCAAAGTGATGAGGGTGTTACATCTGAAACGATCACAGCATGTTACATTATAACATTTTAAAACATTTGCATTGTGTACTTTACATTTTATCTAGAAGAGCTTTTGAATTTTCGAGGTGTCATACTCTCTATCTTATCAGTTATCATCCTAGGCGTAAAATACGTCGCGTAATATTTTTGTACCAAATACTCATTGACATAATATTAGATCTGTGTATATGTATTAACTACTTTTTCTTTCATTTGCTCACTTAAAATTCCACACACTCCAGATGGTATTCAGGCAACCTTACCATAATCTAAAACATTATTAAATTGGTCAAGTGTATACCTTCGTTGTAGTTCAAGAGCTGTGCGAGATTTGAGGAACCAGTCGAACCGGAACTGAGGCGCCGCGTGAACCGCTGACCGTAACTCTTCATAAACATTCTCCTTGTCGAAACCCAGTTTATGTAGCATGCACACCAGGAACCTAAAAGAAATATGGTTATAGCTTATAGGCATATTTGTGTGACATACTAGTATTAAGTTGTCTACACACCAAAGCCGCCGGTGTCTGTCTGTCTCCATGTAGTATCTCATTTCTCAAGAACCGCTATAAGCTAGAAACAAATTATCGGACGCATCCATAAGTCGCGGCTGATGGATGCGGCTTAACAATGTGCACGGTTCATCCGCGGGCGTCAAAGACCTAACCTATATGTCAATGGCAGACGTCCGCGGATGCAAAATCATCCGGCCAGCCAGATTCTGTTCGCACGTCCGAACGCTCAAGGTCGCGTCCGCGACTTATGTCAGACGATGTGCACAGTTTAGTGTATTTTGTATTAATCAGATAGAAACAAGCCGCATCCGATGAAAACGTCCGCGGACGTTCGTCCGATAATTTGTTCCCAGCTATAGCGTGACTTGAAATTATCACAGATTTTGTATTTCTGTTGCCGCAATAATTACATAATATACTAAAAACAAAATACAATTAATATTTATGGGGGCTTCCATAATATAGCATTACGTGATTTTTTGGCCTTCGATTTCTCGTAATCAATAATGGCAACAGTTTGAAATACTCACTAAATCCTTAATTATATTTTTACTGTAATAATTAATAATGAAATTTAAATAAATATTTAAGGGGGACTTCCGTACAAAAAACTAAAAAGCCATGCCAACTTTCGCTCTTTTACGATATAGAACTTTTGGCCCATTATTTATCAACAAAAACAATACGGAATGGTAAGACTAATTTATTATTAAGAGACCAAGCCCCGCAATGTCATGCTGCTCGCCAAGTTATCCGAATCGCAACATTCAGAAGCCGCCGGCGGCTTTGGTATGTAGACAGCTATAACATAAGTAGTTGCAACTGTTAATTCTTAAAATTTTATACAATCTTACAAGACATTATGATTGCATAAATTTATGCGCATGTCAAGAATTTTAATTAATTAATAAAATAGTATTTTAAAAAGATAATTACCGACTTCAAAATTGTACTTAATTGAGAATTAAAATTACGAGGGCTGCTATTTATGTATCCGGAACTGGCCACTTACAAGAACAATATTTAAAAAGTAATTACAACATTTGAAAATAGAACTCTTTGGTTGAAGAATACATTTTGTTTCATGTGACTGTCAATTATTTTTCCATTGTGGCGTCATTTTGAAAATTGCGTGTCTCCATTTGCCATGGATTTAACGCGTGAACATTTTCGTGCAATGATTTACTACGATTTTCGGCGTGGGCTAAATCAACAACAGTGCTTTATTCAACTCACCGCAACTTTTGGAGATGAAGCACCATCAAAAACCACTGTTTATCACTGGTACAGTGAGTTTAATCGTGGGCGATCTATGCTCACGGATGAAAATAAAGATGCTGTGCGGGAACTAATAATGCGTGATCGTCATGTTACATATCGCGAGATAGAGGCGTCCTTAGGCATAAGTATGACGAGCATACATAAGATATTACACGAACATTTGGCTGTAAAAAAAATATGTTCGCGTTGGATTCCGCACAACTTGACAATCGATCAAAAACGGGCTCGTGTCGATTGGTGCAAAAAAATGATAAAAAAATACTACCGTGGTACGTCAAAAGCCGTTTATAATATCTACACAGGTGATGAATCTTGGATCTATGCATATGACCCCGAAACTAAACAACAGTCAACGGTGTGGGTGTTCCAAGATGAGCCGAAACCAACAAAAGTTACTCGTGCAAAAAGTACTTTGAAGCAAATGGTCGCCTGTTTTTTTTTTGGAATTAATGGATATGTGGCTACAGTGCCATTAGAGAATCGTAAAACGGTTAATTCTGAATGGTATACGACCATTTGTTTACCAGAAGTCTTTGAAGAAATAAGAAAGGACAACCGACAACGCAGAATCATATTACATCACGACAATGCTAGCTGTCACACCTCAGCTGAAACAACTCAGTTTTTGGAGGGTCAAAAGATCGAATTGACTGGTCATCCGCCGTACAGCCCTGATTTGGCACCTAACGATTTCTTTTTATTTCCATACGCGAAGAACAAATTACGTGGTCAACGTTTTTCGAGCCGCGAAGAGGCTGTTGATGCGTTCAAAATGCACGTTTTGGAGATACCTCAATCAGAATGGAAAAAGTGCTATGAAAATTGGTTCCAGCGTATGCAAATGTGTGTCGATCATCGCGGCGAATATTTTGAAAAGCAATAAAACCATATTAAATGATATATTATGTTTGTTTCTTTTTTCAATTCCGGATACATAAATAGCAGTCCTCGTACCTTATCTCAAAAACTATTGAACCGATTTTGATGAAACTTGTAGTGTCCCCTAAGTTGAACAATACCTAGTACAACAAAAAAGAATTATGTACTTAAATCGGACTTGTAGTTCCGGTGATATGCGAACACAAACATAAAAACATACATTCATACACTTTTGAAAGGCACATTTGTTCAGACACTGAAATAGACTAACATAATATACAAAAACTGGTCAGCTCTGTAAATATTACATACATACGCGTCGAATTGATAACCTCCTTTTTTTAAGTCGGTTAAAAATTACGGAATGTATACCTGTCCTCTTCTTCGACGTAATTTTTGCCTTTATTCGTGCCATACGAGATTCTCAATTGATGGAATGGTGCCCTGTATCTGGCCATTTTAGCGTCGAGCGCTTTCTTGATAGACGCCCGTCTTTGGATCTTGGCTTCACCCTTTTCGATTTGCCCCATTATTCTATCGACGTCTTGAAGCTCGTGACATCTTTCCCAAAATACTGCTGAGTATTCAATGACCTGTAAGTGGTAAATATTAATAAGCATAATATAAACAAAAAAACAATATGGCTTTATCGTTAAGCTTTTCGGCAGCGCCGTTGGAGCGCCGCGCGTTTGAAGATGTATGGGGATAATAGTTGCGTTTCAGTGTCGTCGTTCGTCCGTACGTTCGTTACATCTTCGAATGCGCGCGCTCCAACGGCGTTGAGAAACGCATAACGATAAAACCAGCCTTAACTTTACGTTTCGATAATTTCTTGTATATTTTTTGTAGGTAAATAAAACCTATCAAGTTGAAGAATTTATTATTATAGATAATATAGCAAAACTATACCTCTTCCGGGGTTTTCCCTTCAACATCCTTTGCGATGTTCTCGATATCATCTCTCCCGTATTTTTCATTAGCTTTGATAAATTGATTGAAATCACGTTTCGTCCAATTCGTAAACCCTGAAAATCAAAAAAGAATTTACAACACGCATTCAATATAGTACGCAAGCACGAGAATAAAAAGTTGGTTTATGTCATGTCAATCTTGACCGTAATCTATATTCTGCTTGGTTTGAAATAACCCAACCAAATAACGTAGGTCTGCTTACTACCAACAATAATTTTGATTCGTCAAACAAGTAGCGACATCGAAGATAACTGCGTCATGAATGGTCCTACCATCCATGACGTAGGTTTTGCTGCACACATTGTCATACCGAAATTCCTATGACGTAGGCTATCCATACATTTTCCGGTAAAAACTATTCCATGTTCATTCCCGGGTCTCAAAGAATCTCCATGCTAAATTTAATCCACGCGTGCGCGTGGCCGTGCGAGTGCGACCGCGGTGGAGTGGACCCTTTATAGACATAAGACTGAGACATAACATCGTAGATTGTAATATCAGAGAAATAGAAATGCATAGGCAGATGGTGGACCTAAGTAACTTGGTCGCGTTGTGTCAAACCCATCAGACCGATCACAGCTAAGGGCTGGTTAACAGGTATTAAGTAGATAAGTAGTTAACTAAATTTTAACTTAATTTTAAGTTACTTATTGCATGTAAACACACAATTTAGTAGCAAGTAGCAAGTTAAAATTTAGTTAAGTACTAAACAAGGAAATTTGAATTTTGACTATTTTCTGTTATGTTGGCAGGCGGGGCTTGTCACTAGACACATTTCGGACAGGCACTTCAAATTAAGTTAAAATTTAGTTACTACTTATCTACTTAATACGTGTAAACCAGCCATAAGAGCCAGTCAAGAGTGCGTTGCGTCGACGCAGCGCTGCCGTTGCGTTGTTTAACATACAAATAAGTAATAACCAAGGTGTTCACACGGCGCGCTGCGTCGTGACAGCAGCGCGCAACGCACACATGACCGACAGCAGCCCCCGAGACGAAGCGCGAGAGGGTGTTGACGTTAAGACTGCTTCTTGGCCGGCTATGCGTCAAACGGCAGCGCTGCGTCGACGCAACGCTGAGGCAAAGCGCCGTGTGGACTGGCTCCTAGGCCCGTATTTTTGGTCAGTACTCAAGATGCATCTCGGTCTCAAGACACGGTTAAGCCTCTGTGATTGGTTGGCTGTCAAAATTTGGACCAATCACAGAGCCGATACCGCGTCTTGAGACCGGGTCGCATCTTAAGTACTGACCAAAAATTCGGGCCTTAGACTGAGACAACATCGTAGATTGTACCTTGTGTGAGGAGTTGTTCCTTCTCTTGTACCTCCTCCTCGGTGAGTGCTTCGGCGTCGTCGATCTTGCGCTGCTCCTCCCGCTGTATCTTGGCCGCCTCCGGACCGAGTTCCGGATTACGGGGGACTTTGTACCTGCGGAACAAAACTTAACACTGCAAACTTGGACCTTACACTTACATAATCAAAATCAATATAATTTTTATTCAGAGTTAATTTTTAACAAAAATTTTACTGAACGTCGTAACTGGTGCCTACCACCGATTCGGAAACCAACCTGGCGAGAGGAACCGGCGTAAGAAACTCGCACTAATTTATAGTACTTATGTTTGTTATCTCTTTAAAAATTGATAAAAAATTACATTAGAAAACACAGACATAGATCATGATACACATGCGTGTATGTACTTTGCGTGCCATATCGCGCTCCCAAACGACGAGCAATGCTCGTCTTTCGAAAGTCTGTTCTTTAGTCTGCTATCGGAATCGGACGTCAATCGGAATTTTAAAAATGCCTAAATGCCTAAAAGTGTCGTATTGAGCTGTAGAAATTCAAATAGAAACGTTGGCCTAGATAAAGGGCACTTTTCTTATCATCGGTACGTCACAGTAGCTATAAAAAATGGCACGCTCGTTTTCATACAAATGGAGCGACATGCGGTATCTATCTTGATCTATGTCTGTGTTAGCAAACCTACACTACGCATGACACTACGCATGACACTATGCATGATTTCATGATGTCATTGATTACAAAAAAGCACATGCTTCTGTTAAAATTGGATATAACTAAGATTTTGCAGAATGCGGATTTTACATGTATGAAATATACTGCAGAAATAATTTAATTTTGATTATATATATTTACTTGTTTACTGCTGCTAATGTGAATACTGCTACTGATAGCTAAATAGCAAGAAGGCTTCCCTTGCCTACATTTAGCGCGTGTTCAGACCAAACCGACTATACGCCGCTGAATGTGAGCAGGCTCACTGTGAACCCTAGTGTGAACGTGAAAATATACGGTATCGAATGTCCGCGCCTACGCCTAGGCCCAAGCGTAATGGCGTATTGTCGGTTAGGTGTGAACGAAAAAGTGAATATGTATGGAAATACAATAAACTGCTCGCATTCGGCGACTCACAGTCGGTTTGGTGTGAACAGGGCCTTAGATCGTAAGTTCAGTTCTAGTCTACTGATTAAACTGAATTTACTTTAATATGGACTATATAGAGCATAATATATTTCTTATCATTGTCTTACCCCAGAGTTTTACGGTAGTGGTATATCTCTTGGTCCAAAAGCTCAAACAGTCTCGGCGGGAAGAATTGGAAGTCCTGCACGATCGGCTGCTTCGGTGGTCTCGGTGCCTGTACAAATAGAAATAAATTACTATGTGTACTAATAAAATAGAGTAAAATAATAGTCTGACTGGAATTCTAAAAAAAATTGGTGCAGAAAATTTCGGTTACTTAATTTAAATGTCGATTTATCCAATGAGCACAAAGCACAGGTTTTTAATTTTCTCGTCAGACCCGACACACAACTATGCTGTAAATCTACAGATACGTTGATACAAATCAATATTTAGCATATTCAAAAAGCTTAAAAACTACAACAGTTAAAAAAATATATTACAGCAAAACAAAACAATGATATTTTAAAATAATTATTTTATATAATTAAATAATAATTAATATAAATTAGATATACACTAATGAGCATAAAGAGCTAAACAATAATTACATAATATATTGAACAACGTAAACCTGGGAATAAAGTCTCAAGTCATAAGTGGATATTGTTTTTTTTTTCAATGACGATTATATAAGCTTGTTTAAAAAACAGCAACACTACCGTAAAAATAATAAAGCATCAATAATTTCAAGAACAGAAACAATCTACAAATAACTCGAGCTCACAACCAATGGCGTAACTATACTATCTGGAGCCCTGTCAGTAAAAATCGTCCCATTAATAACAACACCGTTAACAATCAATGAATAAAAAATTTCTGACCTCACGGCCTCTTGGGCCAGGGCCCTTTTGGGGGCCTTTTCATTTTGCCAACCCTGGCAGGACCCTATAGTTACGCCACTGCTCACACCATCACCACCCAGTATGAAAAGGGAGCGTACTTAGCTCTTTACACTTTATTACCTGTACCTTGGGCGCCTTGGGCTCCGACACTCGGAGTGCCTCCCTGAAGTACGCGTCTACAGCGTAGTTGGCCTTACGCTCTCTCTTGGGAGGCTCGATCCAACTACCGATCGGAATTATCTTTTGCTTCTCGCGATAATCCTCACCTGCGTAGTGTAAATATGGTAGTATTATATCGTCGTATGCTGTGCAAGTCAAACTGACGTGATCATGTGGGTGTTAAATTGAGATATCGCTTAACGCTCGTATGCGCAAACAATGTCGCACGTACAATGCAAAAATAATTGGTATTAATAATAATAATAATAACTCCCACACTGGTTTCGGTGACGGTGGCCAATTTCATTGAAACCAAGGCCAGTCACGCAGGAGTAATTTTATAGTGCCCAAATTTGTGCGCAGTACACAAGAGCACTCTCTATACCTTTTACTCTCATAACCCAGTGGGACGGAAGACCGACACGACTGGCGAGAGATAAGGCGCAGGACCGACTTTTTACATGCCCATCCGACGCATGGATCATCTTACTTGTCAGACAATCAGGTGATCAGCCTGCATTGTCCTAACCAAATTTGGAAATAACATGTTTCTAACGCGGGAATCGAACCCACGACCTCCAAGTCAAGAGCCGAGCTCTGAACCTATGGACCACGGAAGCGTTTTTTGGTATTATGTTTCATACTTTTGTCTTGATAGATGTAAACAACATGACTGCATTCACAACTCACTACATAATATTTTTGTGGGTTGATACACAAATGCTTAACAGCGTCCATATTTTATCAGTTACAAAATAATTAGTTTGCATTGCTGCGGATCCGCGGCGTTTTCGGTGCGCGCTTAATACGTCGTCACGCGCTATGCACATTCCACTCCACAACCACATAAATTGATATTGTGACCAAACCATAATATCCAACCCATTTTATACTATGAAACTGGATGTCAAGTGCAACACAAGCCTCGTCAATAATATAATTGAAAAATAATAATGTACTGGGCTTACATTTAAGTAAAATGTTATAAAATTTATCATAAACATTATCAAACCTTCAAATTGATATACAGAATCTGTGGTGGCGCCAGGCGTGTCCATGGAGAAAGCACGCAACGACGATTCTCCCAAGCTCTCCAACTTTTGTTTCAATTCTTCAGTCTGAAATTATTATCAAGTTTGTATCATCATTCATCAGAGAAATTGTTTACTATAACGAACCTACATAATTTATATCTAAGTATTATAAGTATATTAATGATTGCAATCTGTCTGCTGGTAAGTTATGAAGGTCCACCATCTGATACTGTATTACGAAAATAATTGACGAATTACTATTTCATTTTACTTTAAGGGCCTGTTTCACCAATTCCTGATAAGTGCCGAATAGGCTATACACCACTTAACTTGACAGATGAAGTATGTCTCCATACTGTCAAAAAAGTTGTGAATAGCCAATTCGGCACTTTATCAGAAAGTGGTGAAACCTAAGGCTGTTTACACACTGCGCCTCTGCGGCGCGTGTGTAAACATGCTAAGGGTTTTGTATTCAAAGTTACCTTTGTCTCGCCTTTCGCCAATATCGAATCTATATCCTCATCGGTGATTTCAGAGTCTTTGGATGAGAAAACGTGGTTGGCACCGTGTCGGATCATGTTCAACATTTCGTCTTTGTTCAGCTGGTTTTTCTGATCGACGAGACGGCCAGACTGGATGACAAGTTTGTCCAAACGCAGCTTCACTTCCGCACGTTCTACGATTTTCTCCTCAACTGTGTTTTCGGTGATAAGACGGAACACCCTTACCTAAAAAATGAAAATAAAAAATTTATGCTTTTTTCCGAGTTTATTTCAATCAAAAGTTTTAAGAACTCTGCTACTGAATGACCTAAGAATGATTTTGGGACCAACCCGGCGAGAGGAACCGGCGTAAGAATAGGTAGTAAATTAGGTTACTACAGAATATTATCTTAGTTTACATGGCAGTACATGATTCTTCAAAAATGATTCTCCGCGTAACTTTCGTGGCTTGACTCATAAAGAGTGAAATTATTCAAAAACGAATCTCCGCGTAACTTTCGTGGTTTCTTTATAAATGAGAGAACCCACGAAAGTTACGGAGAATCATTTTTGAAGAATCACTGTATATAAGTTGCTACGCAAAAATGCGGGCGTCCGCGTCACGTTGTAGAGGTCCTAAGAAAAATAGTACTTACTTGCTTCATCTGACCGATACGATGTGCACGGTCCATAGCCTGTAAATCCATCTGCGGATTCCAATCTGAATCATATATAATGACCACGTCGGCTGATGTAAGATTGATACCGAGACCTCCGGCTCGAGTTGACAACATGAATACGAACTTCTCACTGCCCGGTGCATTGTACTCCTCTATCTGCCTGTTTCTGTCTTCATGTGGAGTTTGACCATCGAGCCGGCAGTACTAAAAATTTAAAGGAATTACTATTAAACTTTTTTGGTTTATGGGGAGAGTTACATTTATTATGATGCCTAAAAAAATCACACAATACTGAGATGAAATAAGGTTCACAATATAGAACTTTTTCAGAATTACATTGATGGTGGAATAAAAAAAGTTACCAAGCGACACTAGAGGTCAAACTGAGTTCTTTATATAATCGGAATCAGCGAATTTTTCTCATCTATTATAGTGGAGTTCCTAGAGCGTAAAAATCGTGCAAACCTCCGATTTTAGCAATAGTGGATGAAAATTGAAAAGAAAAAAAGGAATGTGTAGCTGATAACATAAATAATAAAGTTTACCTAATGAAAAGTTGTGCTTTTGATTTTTAAATTATTCTCTCCCACTTCAAGTAAACTCATAAACTGTAAAATTTTGAAGAAAATTTGCATATTTCTTTCTTTTAAATGTATAGCAAAATAATAAAATATATTTTTTTTTTTGATTTGTATCGTTGCTTATATCCCAAAGAAAGAAAATAAGTTAAAAAAATATATAATTTAGATTTAAAATTAATATTTTTGTATACTAGATGAGCATACCTCCAAATGTGCTTGTTGTGTGCCTCGCCAGGTAAATGGCGTTCCTATTTTTTTTTGGTTTTAAATAGGAAGTTTAAAATTATTTTTTAGGCTTAACAAAGCCTTCTATTTCTTAATGTGTATAACTTTTTAGCTCTTACTTTATTAAATTTTCTGAAAATATAGCACAAACTTTTCACGGATATTTTGAAGAAAATCTGTATTTTATTTCTTTTGGTAAGGTTTTTACAGAATTAAATTGATTTTTTTTTTTCATTAATTATATTTGCTAAAACATAAAGCATTTTCCAAACATAGGTCGCAGCGTGCGTCTTTAGTATGTACACTCGAGGAAGTTGATTCCTATGCGTGTCGCGGGCATAAAGTTAATATACCTATCGGAATAGAGAAACAAAGGCCTGAGCAAGCGAGATGTCACTATCAGTAACACTGCGTGGTAGAAAGAGAAGCGTGATTTGAGGTTGCATAGCTTTTTTTTCATCTGTTTGACAGTCTGTCTGCCCCTGGGCCGATCGTTGTCAATTTGGGCTCTCAGAAAAATTGTGATTTTAAGTTAAATAATGAATAATTTTTAGAAATACTGCTCTAGAAACATGGCTAAATGTTTGTGGAATGATTCTGGATCCACACATCGAAAAAACCCGGACAAACATTCATTTCACAGGTGAATTATTCTACATCGACAGGACCTAGTTTTAAGTTTATTTTTGCCAATTCCCTACGAGTTATTGGTATTTTTACATCCGTGTTCACTTCTGTATATGTTTAATTATATGGAAAACATAATTTGACTAGCCATGGTGCACAATTTAAGGATATTTTGTGTAAACAATTTTCATCTATTTTACACTAGGGCTGCATCAAGTTATCGATAAGTTGTGTCGATACGAAAATATTTTTTAGTTAAGTATACTAATTATCTAGGAATGTTCAAATGATAACATACTCATCCGTAGTTTATAATTAGTTTAAGTATATTAATATACAATTATACATAATTTATCGTTTTTAAGGTTCCGCACCCAAAGGGTAAAAATTAAGTCCTAGTAGTGGGGTCCCGCAGCCCGCTCTACTACTAAGACTTCGTTGCCTGTCCGTCTGTCCATCCGTCCGTCCGTCTGTCTGTCTTCAGGCTGTATAACAAGAACCACTATAGTAATAGACTTCTGAAATTTCCACAAATGTAATGTCATTCTACATCCAATACGGCTGCTCATCCAAGATAGGGAAATAGTTGAAAGCACTTCTGCAAGATGGGCATCAAATAAAAGGGCTCAGTAGGCTCATTGAGAGTGAATTGAAAATAAATAGGGTCTAGTGAAGTCATGTCGTGTAGGTACTGATGTCACGTGACGTAACCTGTCGTGTCGAATCGTGTCATGACATGTCGTGTCGTATCGTACCGGGTTTTAGAAAATGCCCGGTTGAAACCGGTCACCCTTCATGCGCGAGTCCGACTTACACTTGGCCAATTTTTCAGATTTCCTGCTGACCTGGATACCAGAAATTCATGGCTTAAAATAATTAACCGTCCAAACTGGACTTCGAAGAAAAATTCATGCATACTTAATTATGCAGCAAGCATTTTGAAGAAAAGTCACATTTTACTTCAAAATTACAATTTTATTATTGATTATATTATATCTATGCAGTTTTATTTTATCCCATTTTATAATGCCCGCTGTACACTCTCGCCGAGAGCTCTCGGGCGAGAGTCTCGTGCGAGAGCCCCTTGCCCGAGTGCGATCATGTACATTCTCGCTTAAAAACGGGCTTTGGCCCACCACACATTCCCACCACTGTATCTCCTGTGTCGCCAGGATCGACAACGGTATCCAACCACGAAAACCCTTTGATATGATCTCAGGGAGCCCGAGGGACATGCTAAAGCTGTCTTGGGACCCGCAACGAATTTAATCAGAAGAAGATAGGAGGAGTAGGAAGTATACAGTTTTTCCCTCCCCATAAAAAGCACAAAGTTGCAGTGACCGAAAGTCAAAGAACTAAAGGGAAAGCACCACGGGAATAATTAAAGTTAATTATGACTACTAAGCTAGATCTAAGTTAATGTTGGGATTTGTTGTGTTACACTGTTTCCAGTAATAATTATGACAAAAACGCTTAAAGGCACGGAAGTTCCTAGCGTTGTCCACGAGATCATCGTAATATGGGACTCCAGATTTACAAAGCATGTTGTTAAGATTTATAGATCTTTCGTTTTGCCAGAGGTTACACTCCCAGAGAACATGATGGGCGGTTTGTTCGAACATGTTGCCTTCGGTCGAGCACTCGCACATGGGTGATTCTACTAATTTAAATCCATATAGTTTGGCTTTAAAATTACCATGACCGGTCAGGATACACAATGATCAAGTACATTCTCGCTTAGTTCAATCGCAGATAAGAACTCAGAGAAGATGGACGAAAACGACCATTCACCATGCGTTAGCATTCTATATAGTTTGTGAGCGCTCCCATTTACACTCTCGCACTCGGGCCGCCTCGCTGTGTCTCGGCGAGAATGTACAGCCGGCATTATGTTTACAATCTTACAATTATTATTCCTTGATCGATATTTTGTCGAATTACAAGATGTTTGTACATCACTGACACGCACACGTAAACATAATTGTATACACAGATGTAAATCAAATTTTGGTTAAGCTTGACAGCTCGGGATTGTTTCTCTATTCCGATAGGTATATTACCTTTATGGTCGCGGGTCAACTTAAACTGGTCAGTGGTCAATGTTGGTCGGGAAAAAGAAAAGGACATAATCGTATTTCTATATTTCCATCTTGGTCATTTTGTGTTTACCAAAATATCAACATTGCGATCTCCTTGGCAACAATAGGTTTATTCATGGTTTATTGGTCGCTATCTGTCGGCTATACTCGTTCACGATAGAATCGTATTTTATTGGTCGCATTGCTTTTGACAAAATCTACTTAGCAACCGCCTGTATACTTAAAAAATGTTTTGCAAATATTGGGAATTGATTAAAAAGTAATATAATATTTTATTTCTCTCATCCGAACAATCTCTGAAAAAAATAATAAGTACTATTATTTTTTTCAGAGATATATATATTATATAATATTATGTAAGATGGGTTTATTGAGACATTATAACCCATCCAATATGTGCTACAAAACAATGGACTTATTATCAGCAAATCGTGGAACAGATCAAACTGGCCAACCTAATTCTTCTCCTAACATCTTCGTCAAATATCATGACTTGGTTAGTTGGAAAAGGCTACCCCAAAGGATTAAGTAATAGGCTACTTGACCTATATTCAATTTCATTGAACAAAAGCATATTTCTAGTAGAACTTGGCCTAGGAAACCGTATTTCACCCTTATTATCAAATAAAAGCTTATGATTGATAAATAAAGTCGATTTGAAAATATGATTTTATGAAAATAGGAATTGTACTGACGAAAACGCTTTTGCGGTACTTCCGATTGGGATGTGACGTCATCCTCATACTAATTTAATATCTTTTATTTATCGCGCTTGCTATATGTAAGTTTATTTGTACATAAATAATAAGAATAAGCCTATTATATATTTTCTTTAATAATTCAAATAAAACATCAGTTTTATATATATTATCTCCATTTATTGTAGACGGGAAATGAAATGGCCAAAACTTTTCTCCAAAAGTTTTCAACATTACAAATGATATCTAATTTCTAATATAATTATTTTATAATTTTTGGGCACTTTTAGACTCGTACATTTAGCACATTAAAAAATTTCAATAAAGAGAGTTTAAAATACAAAGCGTATGACGTCACACTATGGCGGACAGTGTTTTCGGCGCCATTTAAGAGGCATATTTCTCAATAAACATTTTTATGGGTTTCTACTGTGTAAAATATTAAAATATTAGTTTTTTTTTTGTAAAAATGAATGATTATGAAGCGATTAGCATGAAGAAAAAAATTAGGTCAAGTAGCCTATTACTTATGTTTTTGAATTAAGTATATGCTCATTGCTGATCATTATAACAACCCAGAGTTCATATTATTACCTCAAGAAGAATACCTGAGAGTTCATAATAATTTTATAAGTTTTAAGTGTTTCGATAAGTATATTTTTAACGCTCAAATAAAATATTGTTACGATATTATACAAGTGTGTTCTGATTTTTATGGTTCTTGTAGATTAGAAAGATGTTGATCTACAATTCTAGAGCATTTTTACATTACGCAAAACATAATAATTGCGAGTGCCAAGTGCGAGTCGGACTCGCGCACGAAGGGTTCCTCACCGTTATAGAGGTATATCAATACTAGGTTATAATTCTATAATTTGAACTGCTCCTGCCTTGCAATTTAAATACCTAATGTTACTCAAAACGTGACCATCCAAAATAGGACAAAATGAAATCCGTATTTTAGGCAAATTGTCGCAATTACTTAAAATTTAGGTATTTTTATATAAATAAGAGACTGTAAAATGTATTCCCCCAAAGCCTATCGGAATCCGTATAATTATGATATGAAATTAAACCCACAGGCCAAAACTGACACCCTCAGGCCAATGATTAATTTAAGAATGCTATTATTACAAAGCATCTTACTACCTACCCATTTTTATCTAAAAGATCAGCATCTTTATAATCTACAAGAACATAATATTTTAACAAAAATCACAACACAAGTAAAAAGTGACAATATTTTATTTCACAGTAAAGACAGTAATAATTTACAATTGTGATCATATAAAAAATTTATGGGATCTTAAAACGATCAGCAACACGAACTAATTTGAAGACAAAATAGTGTTACTTCCTTTCGTGGCTTTTTCCGACTCTTACTATGACCATCAACGAAGATTGTAGAATGAGGGTGTGCTGTTGATATAGACTGGGTTAATCTGCTTAATTATAACCTGTGTATTGTATATGACTTCATTGTCCTTATAGCACATTTTGAACGTTAGGTTAGTTAATGATTTGAAGCACAAAAATGATAAGATAAGCCACGTTTGAAGTGCATAATATTAAGTTCAGATGGGGGAAATAAATATTCACACCAATAATTCAGAACATGTTCAGAACCTATGATATTATATTATAAAAAAAAAATCAGAACCATATTTGCAAAACTTAAAATAATCCTGTCAAAACCGTCAAAACGTAAATACTTTCGTTGCTAAGTAGCCGGTATAGTGACCAATAAAATAAGATTATGTCGTGTCATACGAGTATAACCGATTAACCGACAGATAGCGACCAATAAAATTATCGTCGCTAAGGAGATCGCTGTATTGATATTTTGGCAAACACAAAACGACCAGGACGGAAGTATAGAATTATGTCCTTTACTTTGTCCCGACCAACCTTATCGCGAAATAGGGCTGACCCGCTACTTGCATAGGTACGTGAGATTTGTAGCACCCAATTTTTTTTCTGGCTTTAAGTAGGAAGTTTAAATATATTTCAAAGACTAGAAAAAGTCTTTAATTTGTCGATGCATTTAATGTTTTAGCTCTCACTTAAATAAATTCTCAACAAATATAGAAAAATAATTTCGGCCTATTTGACACATTTTTGGAGATATTTAAACGTTTTTAAGTACTTAAAAGTTATCATTTCTCTAAAAATTAAATACGCACAACAAGTAAGTTTAACACACTTTTCGTTACAACCCTTAAATCCACCCAAACCCTTTTATCTTGGTTACGACGAGCGTTAATCTCTAAAAACTTTGCAAAAACCTTATAGTTGTATTTAGCTTAGCAAAGCAAACTTTCTTTTTTAAAATAGTGTATTTGGTTAATTTTCAACGTAAACAATCGAATAAGAGTCATTAAATAACAGGAACAAGAAAAAAAATTTTTTTCTGGACCGGTTTTATATGGTGAAATTTTAAGTAACTAAAAAATTAAAAGCACAAAAAAATTTTTGGTAAACTTTGCAAGTTATAGTGTAAGAAAGAAAATGACACCTCAAAAACAAAAATCCATTCACTATTACAGTTTTCGGAGGTTAAAACCTCTGGCGACTGCACTATTAGTCCAAGCGGGCCGCTAGACCTACAATAGTATCAAACAATTTATTTGGCAGTAAGATGTTGTTAAAATGAATCTCTACTCGGCAGCCTGAACGGCTCTACTGTAAAAATAGCAATATGGCTCTTGGTAACTTTTTTCATTACACCATTGATATTATGACCATGTCCATATTCAAATACTTAAATGTTATTTTCACCTTATACTGTCTCCATAAGCAATAATCTTCTAGAATATCCAGCATCCTGGTCATCTGCGAGAAGATCAACACTCTGGACTCCTGTTCTTGCAATTTAGGCAGCAGTTTGTCGAGAATAGCCAGTTTTCCACAGTTGTATACCAGATGTTCATCAGTTGTGTACGGAGGGCCGGGTTCCGCACCGTCGAACAGGTATGGGTGATTACAACATTTCCTCAGCTGCATGAGAATGTTTTGTAGGCGCATCTTCTCCACCTTACCAGCTCCATTCACTGCAATAAATAAAAACATGAGAGGTGTCAAGGGACACCCAGATGGAACGAAATTATAAAATTACTAGCTGTTGCCCGCGACTCCGTCCGCGCGGACTTTAGCTTATAGCGCGCGTTAGTTCCCGTTTACATGTAGGCTACATTACTGCACCACGATAGTTGCTTCCGCCGGTTCCGCGGTACGATTACTTCATAAAACTTAAAAAAAACGTGAAAGCTCCTTCAGCCTTACCACCTCTTATAGAAACACGGACAGAGTAAGCGCTTGTGCGATGTAGGTGACGCAGGGCGACGTCTATTATGAATTTTTGGAACTAACTTAATTTGAACAAATAAACAAAATAAACAACCCCTTTTTCCAGTTAAAATGTGGCCTATATCCTTTCTAAGGCTTTAGACTATCTGTGTACAAAATTTTATTACAATTGGTTCGGTAGTTTTGGCGTGAAAGCGAGACAGACAGACAGACAAACTTTCGCATTTATAATATTATTATTAAGAATTATATCAATTCACCTTTCTCAACACCAAACTAAGGAACTTCATTCCAACAATAAATGTGGAATAACAATTGACAACTTTCTAGTTGAATGTCTTGTTAGTTAAGTATAATTTACACAGATCCAGTACTGGCTGCCAGTCTTATTAGCAGCCAGTACTGGCTCTGTGTAAATTATACTTTACTTAGCAGGGCCAACCCACACGTACCACAACCACACGACATCGCAACGACAAAATGTCGTCGACCAGCGCGTGTGAATGGTGTCACTGAAGCTTTTTGTAGTTGCGTTGTGGTACCGACAAAATGCCGACGTGGTTGCGTTGTCGCCAGTGGTTGCGATGTCGTTTAACGTACGAAAGTCAATGAAACAGAGGGGGGGAAGAGCGCGGGCGGTGTGCGCGCACTGTGTGCATGACGCAACGTTGTGGTTGCGATGTGGTCAGCCGTGGTTGTGTCTTCTCAGATAACTTGACAAGTTATCTGACAAGTGGTCGACAACGACTGCAAAATGTGGTACATGTGAATGGTCCAGTTCATTTACAATACGAAATATACGCCCGACCATGTGGTGTGGTTGTGGTACGTGTGGGTTGGCCCTAAACCTAATTTGGTCAGTAAAATTATGCAAAAGTTCTCGTATGTATTTCTGAGATATAATTACGGCATAGTTTACTCACCCACATCAATATCCTTCATAAGAACTTTAGTGTACCATTCTCTCTGCATTTTGCTCAATCCAACATAAACCTTAACTTCTTTCTTAGGCTTTAGTTTCTTTTCTACTTCTGACTTCAGACGTCTAAGTAGGAAAGGTCTTAAAACAGCATGCAATCTAGAAACTAGTTGGTTGTCTCCTAAGGCAGCATTTGTGTTGAACCACGCATCAAAGTCCTGTAAAAGATGAATCAAATGTTGATTAAATAAACATCAGGCAATTTATAAAAATAAATATTATGTAGGTATTTGTCTTTGTCTTATCTTCTATCATCTTCTTATAAAGAAAGACAGGACACATGACAAGAGAGGTGAAAGAAAAGTGGACAAAAATATTTTCAGAATGGAAACCAAGAGATGGAAAAAGAGGAAGACCAATTAGATGGTGGCCCGACGATAAAAAAAAGATAGCAGGGGTAACATGGATGAGTGGCTAGAAACAGAAATGAATGGAAACAGCTGGAGGAGGCCCATGTGTCACAGGACACGCTGGTTACCAACCTAGAACAAAATGCGACAACTTTGCTATGACACAATACATTATAGTTGGTACCAGCAAAAAGGCTAATCTTATATATAAAATTCTCGTGTCACAATGTTAGTTCACGAACTCCTCCGAAACGGCTTTACTGATTTTTACCAAATTTTATATGCATATTCAGTAGGTCTAAGAATCGGCTACTGGGTACTTTATATATTGATAAGTGAATTTGTTGAATAAATTATTATTTATTCAACAAATTTACTATTGTAAATTATTACAAGCTGAGACTGACGGTGACCATTGTTTGTGGGACGGGATAGCGATCGACGTTGCCATGGCGACATACATAACATTTAGTCACTTCAATAAAATAATATCCATTGGACAAAGCAACGTTAGCCGGGACAGCTAGTAATAAATAATAATGTTTCTTTGGATTTGAGGTTGCATTGATGTTCAATAAATATGAAATACAGTCAAAACCGTTTATGACGACATCATTTACAACAACATACCGGTTAAATTGACCAAAATCAAAGGTCCCGGCTGAATGCTATATGACCACCTTATCAAAAAATTAATGTGGTATGTCGTGGTAAATAATGTTTTTACGACATTGTTTACTACGACATACCGCATTAATCGACCAAATTTGGTTAAAATTTCGGAGAATTATATCTGCAGAACGACCGGCTGAGCTGTATTTTAAACAATTTGAATAGGTAACAGTATCCACATCTGGCAAGTAGCACAGTATAATGGTCAATGGCTATTATCGTAAAAAGTAAACAGAATTTTGGGTCTTTTGTAATTCTTAGAAACAAAGTACATGCATGCCGTACCCTCATGGCCCGGTCAGTTTGTTACTTATCTTTACTTTAATACAACTTTAATTAGCTCAAAATTTACGACCTGCTTTATCTACTACTACTGAAGCAGACGAGTTCATTAATGTAGATCAGTCTATTGCAATTTGTGCACCAGCTACGGAGGATGATATTGTACGTGAAGTTCGAGGAAAATGGAAACAAACAGGAAGACTCTGAAGAACAATAGTGCCAACTTTGATTGACGGTCTCAATGATGTTAGTGTATTACGAAAGATTGTTCTTCTTATGAATAGTTCCACATGCAGGGAAATTGTGACGATACGCTGATTAAAATCCAACATGAATTACAAAATGTGTATGCACGACAGAAGTGTTTCCAAACAAACTAAAATTACAGATTTTATGCATACAAAAATGATGGAAAAATGTTTTGATTGATTGTTTTATATTATGGGTTTGTATTGAAGTAAAGGAAATGTGGTTTAATTTCCTACATGAATATACATCTTATTCTTCCTATTAATACCTGTCACTGGTTATTACAACTATCGGTTTTTACGACTTAATATGAGTAGTTCCTTTGATGTCGTTATAACAGATTTTGACTGTATACATATTACTGAATGTTGCAAAACAATGTGTAAAAAAAATATAATAATTTAAATTTATACTTACATCAGCACTATTGAAGAAATCAGGTAGAAGGAAATTAAGAAGTGCCCACAACTCATGAAGGTTGTTCTGCAGAGGTGTACCAGTCAACAAAAGGCGATTCATACTCTTGAACTCACGCAGAAACTCCGACAACTTGGACTTCTCATTCTTAATACGGTGAGCTTCATCTATCACCATATACCTCCAATTAAACTTCTTAAAGACGGACTTCTCTCGAATGATCATTTCATAAGACGTGATACAAACATCCCAATTCCCAGGCATAAGGGTCTCACGAATAAAGGTATTCTGAAATTTTTGTATAATACAGGTTAAAAGAATATTGTATGATTTATAAATCAATATAACAAAATATCTATTGAAGGTATAGCTTTTCTGTAACAATACATTGGGATGTAATAAAAAAATTGGTAAAGCTTGAATTTTTTTAAAACATACCCTTGTCTCCTGGTCACCAATTAAACAAACTGCCCTTAAGGAGGGACACCATTTTTTAAACTCATTCATCCAATTGGTTAATGTTGATTTAGGTACTATCACTATGTGTGGGCCCGGTGCATTTCTGAAAGTAAAGAAAATTGGTATTATTTTTTTTATTTGACATACAAAGTAGAAGTGGTAATTGCCTACATTATATTGGACACAAATAAAATATATAAAAAAAAATGCTTACTTAAAATTTTTCATATAGCCCAGGAGTGATATAGTTTGCAGTGTTTTACCGAGACCCATCTCGTCAGCCAGAATACCATTGATTCCATTTTCGTACAACGATATCATCCAGTTTAACCCTCTCACCTGATAATCTCTCATTTCACCATTCTTTATGTAGGGTGGAGATGATTCAAACCGGAAAATAGTCTTTTGTTTAGTATTAGTTTCAGCTAGGAGCTCTTCATCTTCCTCCTGTTCCGTTTTACGATGACGATGGCTGTAAGCGTTAGGTAATAAATAAAAATCTTGTTTTATAGCTCAATAAAACACACAATTACAAGTAGACTATGAAACTTACTCTCCCGGACTAGACTCTATCTCTTTGTTCTTTCTCGGTCTACCGGCTTTAGCTTTCGGAGGACTACTACCAGACTTGGAAGTATTTGTCATAAAGTGGGAGAATATTTCAGTTTGCTTCAACAAAAAATCGAATCTTTTCGAGCGGTCCGTTTCGATCTTGCTTTCAAAATCGCCTTCTTTTCCTCGCGACGATGGGGTGTCACTGGACGATGTATTCTACAAATAACAGAATACTTTAATATTAAATATCATTTTTAATCAACTAAAAACAACAACAAATCTAATTACGATTGTACTCACCGAATTTTCCCCATCTCCAGTTTCTATTGCTTCCTCAACTTGAGCCATTTTTTATTTAAAATAATGACGACAGAAAATGTTTAAATATATTAAAGTTAATATTGTATAGAATTTAACATAGTATGTTCTCAGAATAAACTAAGCACACAAAAGCTTGGAAGCTTGGTAATTATTACGAGCTTGTAATTTGTGAAAAGAATAAGAGATAAATTTTAACTGAAAACAAATTACGAAGTAATCGTCACATAGGATATTGCAGTGATTCAAATACCGTTTAATTTGATGAAAAAGTAATTTATTACTTCTACAAACGAACATGCAACCGGCTCCGTCGTGAACAAAACGCTAAAAAATGTCCGCACAGTGCTGCCAACTCTTCCAAACATTTTCCCCCTAAACCCACTAAATTTCAACCAAAACTCCCCAAAAATCCAAAACATTTAAAATTCTACTAAGCGCTCAAAACACTGAAATGTATATTCAGCCGGTATAAAATAATTAAATAGCGATCGCAATCGTTTCGATCACGGTAAAAACGAAAAAAAAGGCAAGCAATGATTTATTTAATCCTTTGATCGCGGATTCTTGGAAATCTATTGTTATTCTATTATTGTCGCGGTCACCGGTAACCTTATGGGGCTTGTTGGGTTAAAATTTAACCGACAAAAGTTACAAATTATAATATATTTATTTATTTTACTAACTGTCCCGGTGAACTTCGTGTCACAGGTCACTATAAAACCTTTCCTGGACTTCTACGAATATTTATAGACTAAAATCAGCCCAATACGTTCAGCCCATTTCGAGTTTTAGCGCGACTAGCACATTTGAAAACCCATTTTTATATATAAGAAGACTAGCTGTCCCGGCAAACGTTTCTTTGCCATATTAAGTATATAAAGTATTTTTTTTTAAATTTGATCGCAGCGCTAACTGTCGGGACAGACCAAAATTAAAATTCGAATTCGAATATTATTTAAAATTTGACACTGCGATGGTAGCGCCGTCTGTCGGATCCAATGCAAAACATTCCAAAATCAACAACTACTAAAAAATTAAAAATTAATTAAAAAAACATTGTCCAGCGGACAAAATTGTGAATCTAAACCATTCCCTGATCCCCTTGAACATACACAAAAAATTTCATCAAAATCGGTCCAGTCGTTTGAGAGAAGTTCAGTGACATACACACTCACAGAAGAATTATATATATTAAGATAGATATTGTAGGTATAAAAAAAACAATTCAACATTCCAGAAAATCAAGAATCAGTAAGCATTTATAATTAAAATGTTAATTTAAATTGTTAATTTTTATATTAAATAATTTTATCATTCCAGGAGATGGATTAAAATTTACGCATGAACCATAATATTTTTGGTGCAAACTGAACCTCAACATCATTAAAAAGGACTCTTAAATAGACTAATAGGATGACCATAATATCCTCTTCCTCTATAAAGTATAGACTTAGAATATGTCTGTCATGTCATGTCCTTTGTGCGGCAGTTCCATCTAGTAGCTGTTTCAGTAATTATCTTTATACAATTTATTTAAATCAATACTAAACTCTAAGGTTGTTATTAGAAAAAAATATCCATTCTTCAAAAATTTTACCCCCAAAAATATCCCCAAAATATTTTACACCCTAAAAAACCCACTAAATTTATTTTTCCCACTAAATTTAGTGGGAAATCCCCATAGTTGGCAACACTGTGTCCGCAAGCTAAACTTTCAACTCTGAAGGAAGGCGCAAAATTTTGACATTTGACAGTAGTATCTTCTTCTTTTTTATTTACCAATACTGCATAATAAACCACCATTTGCATTGGCATTTGTTCCCAGCCTGGTTTAGACTTTGGAACTATCATTGACATGAAACAGGGAGGGAACTGAGCTAGATTCTAGAAACAAATGGGTTGTTTTCTTTTTATCATCTCCACCAGACGGCGCGACGGTAGACACTCACTAATTTTCTATTGGTTCCCCACCGATTTGAAATTATCTGCAGGTTGGCATTACTGACTACATGTTGGTCGTGTTTCTAAAAAATATCAGTGTACTGGCAAGTGTAATATCAATCAAAATATCATACTCCTAAGCGATCATTGGCCTAAGCAATTAGGCCAGTATACTGGTAACAGCTTAGGAACACCGAACACGCTTGCACTTGTCAAACTGAAAACATGATAACTGAAAGAGTTTTCTGCTTCTACTTTTTATTGTCGGTGTGGTTTTTATTATTTTTCCCCAAATTGTGTTATTTGGGTTTTTGATGTTCATTATTGGTAAAATATTAGCCACTAAATATCTGTTATCTTGCACAAGTGCAGCAGGGCAATCGCGCTATTTTTAAACGTTTCAATTCAGTAGGCCTACTACGAAACTGTTTTGACACTCAAACA
The DNA here is from genome assembly GCA_937595015.1 of Polyommatus icarus. Taxonomy (NCBI): domain Eukaryota; kingdom Metazoa; phylum Arthropoda; class Insecta; order Lepidoptera; family Lycaenidae; genus Polyommatus; species Polyommatus icarus. The sequence continues at coordinate 14,754,543 of OW569326.1, forward strand.
ATCGGACGATAATACTGCGTCCTACTCTAACAAACGTTGAAATGACGTTGTTAGAGCAGGACGCAGCATTGTCGTCCGATTGTTTGAATCTCAAAACAGTTTCATGGTACAAGGCCTGGTTCACATCTACTTTGGTTGTGGTTCAGTTACGGTTTGGTTCCGCTCCGCTGTGTCTGAACAAATTCCGGTATCGTGCTAACGTTTCAACCGTAGCTCAACCTTAGAGTGAACTCGAACGAAGCGCAACCTTTGACCTTTAGACAGACATTGCAGCGGACCAATCAGCGCCCTTCTAATTTAATTTTGATTGGTTAAAATTTGAACAATTTTTTTCCGATGCGTTAATTGGTCAATTGACAAATTGTTTATTTAAACATATGGATGAATATGACACGAGTGTCGAGTGAAGTTGTTTTTGTAGTTATGAATGCGAATGATTATTACTTGGAGTTTTTAATTTACGTAATTAAATTATTGTTTTACTATATTTTACAAGCGCCATAAGTGTTGAGTAGTGACTAGTGACTTGTGACAAAAGTTTTATGAGGCGTAGAAAACATTTACGTAAAGAAGTAATGTCAAATTCAATTCACTTTTTAACAAACTCAAATAGTCCGTTTAAAGCTTTGAAGTAAAACATAAGCAAATGTTATATTTTTCCATCAATTTTCGTCAGTTTAACACACCAAAATAAGAAACGTTTCAGAAACATGCGAGTAGAAGTTGCATTGTATCAACTTTTTGTTTTGACAGCGTTTGCGCTTGGGCTGAGGTTCAGTTACGTCTCAACCGGCTGTCAAAACGTTAGCGCGATACCGAATCGTTCCAAAAGTCGATCAACGTCCGAGTTTCATTTGCGGTTCAGTTGAAAAAATTTAGCGCGATTGCCCTGCAGGTAAGATGTTGTCAAAACCAAAATGTATTATTCCTGTGACATTTGGTGTGAACAACGGTAAACAGGGCTATTTCTTCCGCAAGTTTTAACTAAAACATTGTTATTATAACTTTATTATCCTATTCATTGGAATATTATTGTGTCTTTTTCAAATTGAATTGTATCAAGTTTTACATGCTTTTGCCCAGTTATGTAGCAATTATTGATGGTATTCCCTGGTATTACCGATAGTTGTCTACCCATACGCCATCTAGTTACTAAAATGGAAGCTGTTTGACAATCAAATTAAAAAGCTAAGAAAATTCCTCAGGGATGTTTTCTTATTTTTAATCTCCACCAGACGGCGCGACGATAGACGCTTCTAGATTTTCTATTGGTTCCCCACCGATCTAAAATTATCTGCAGGTTGGCATCACCGACTACATATGACCTGTGTTTCCAAAAAGTATCAGTATACTGTCAAGTCACAAAGAGCATACGCCTAAGCGATCATTGGCCTAAGCGATTAGGCCACTATACTGGTAATAGTTTAGGAACACACTGTTAAAATAAAAACTTGTCAAACTGAAAACTGACAACTTAACGGCCTTGTGGCGGCCACTTGGCGGCCATTTTACTTTGAAACTTCTTCTACTTTTTATTGTTGGTGTGGTTTTTATTATTTTTTCCCAAATTGTGTTATTTGGGTTTTTGATGTTCATTAATGGTAAAATATTGGTCATTAAATATCCGTTATCGTGCACAATTGCAGGTAAGATGTTGTCAAAACCAAAATTTATAATTCCTGTGACATTTGGTGTGAATAACGATAATAAGGGCTATTTATTCCGTGAGTTTTAACTAAAACATCGTTATAATAAGGTTATTATCCTATTCATTGGAATATCATTTTGTCTTTTTCAAATTGAAATGTATCAAGTTTTACATTCTTTTACCTAATTTTGTAGCAATTATTGATGGTATTACCTGGTGGCTGGTATTACCGATAGTTGTCTACCCTGGATACGCCATCTACTTAGTTACTAAAATGGAAGCTGTTTGACAATCAAATTAAACTCAAATACTTTATCTATGTATTTGTAGCCTGTAGGTATAGGTGTACCAGAATCTGATGGCAATTTTTGACAGCAAATTTTCAAAAAATATCCTAAATCATTGGATAAATTTTTATATTTGCATGTTTAATACACAGATTAGCTGCTAAAAGAAAAAGATCAAAATGTTTTATTTTCTCACTTTTTGCCATCAGATTCTGGTACACGGTACACCTATACTATCTCATGGGGCATTTTCTTATTTTTTTAATTAGATTGTCAAACAGCTTCCATTTTAGTTACTAGATGGCGTATGGGTAGACAACTATCGGTAATGAGGAATTTTCTTAGCTTTTTAATTTGATTGTCAAACAGCTTCCATTTTAGTAACTAGATGGCGTTTGGGTAGACAACTATCGGTAATACCAGGGAATACCATCAATAATTGCTACATAACTGGGCAAAAGCATGTAAAACTTGATACATTTCAATTTGAAAAAGACACAATAATATTCCAATGAATAGGATAATAAAGTTATAATAACGATGTTTTAGTTAAAACTCGCGGAAGAAATAGCCCTATTTACCGTTGTTCACACCAAATGTCACAGGAATAATACATTTTGGTTTTGACAACATCTTACCTACACTTGTGCAAGATAACAGATATTTAGTGGCTAATATTTTACCAATAATTAATATCAAAAATCCAAATAACACAATTTGGGGAAAAATAATAAAAACCACACCGACAATAAAAAGTAGAAGTAGAAAACTCTTTCAGTTATCATGTTTTCAGTTTGACAAGTGCAAGCGTGTTCCTAAGCTGTTACCAGTATACTGGCCTAATTGCTTAAGCCAATGATCGCTTAGGAGTAGGATATTTTGATTGATATTACACTTGACAGTACACTGATATTTTTTTGAAACACGACCAACATGTAGTCAGTAATGCCAACCTGCAGATAATTTCAAATCGGTGGGGAACCAATAGAAAATTAGTGAGTGTCTACCGTCGCGCCGTCTGGTGGAGATGATAAAAAGAAAACATCCCATACCAGGGAATAACATCAATGATTGCTACAAAACCGGGCAAAAAATGTAAAACTTGATACATTTCAATTTGAAAAAGACACAATGATACTCCAATGAATAGGATAATAAAGTTATTATAACGATGTTTTAGTTAAAACTCACGGAAGAAATAGCCCTATTAATCGTTATTCACACCAAATGTCACAGGAATTATAAATTTTGGTTTTGACAACATCTTACCTGCACTTGTGCACGATAACGGATATTTAATGGCCAATATTTTAGCAATAATGAACATCAAAAACCCAAATAACACAATTTGGGAAAAAATAATAAAAACCCAGCGACCACATAACCCAATAGACGCCTAATGCAAGGCAAATACAGTACCCGGCGATAAATATTGCACATCGACCTTTGGAAAGTGACAGTCGGCTAATTTCGGTTTTGTAGAGCGTTATCTCTTACGCACGAAATACAAAAAGTCCGGTATATATTAGGAGCTGTTAAAACAATTATGGTTTGCTTCTTTTGACAATTTTATTATTCTTTGTATAAAATACACCAAATTTTCTATAAGTTATGGCTTTAGGTTCGGGTAAAATAAAATAAAAAAGGGTGTTCAAATTATGTTTACGTATTTAAAATTCGTTTGGAAAATTACAGCTGTAGCAAATTTAGGGGTGTTAACAACTCTAGATATATATTCTGAACTGGACGCGACTGCACTCTATTGAATTTGAACAACGACTGACATAATGTCAAATAGGTGTGTGCTACAAAGATAACGCTCTATGAAACCGAAATTAGCCGAATGTCTCTTTCCAAAGGTCGATGTGCAATATTTATTGCCGGGTACTGTACTGTCTGGCAACATGTAAGACTAATAGGTCTTACTTGAGACAATGACAGCGAAATCTGTCTCATTATCGACCACTTCCGTGACCTATGTACATCTCATGCGTCTACTACTAAATAAAATACGATAAAGGCGAAATATGGCTCCCTGTACAGTAAAATGGTGTGGAAAATGTAGCCAATCGTCTAATTTTAGCAAAGACGGCATAACTTTTCATAGGTAAGCCAATTTTAAGATTTATATTGTCAGGAATCAATTTCTTCAGAGCTCAACTTACGCTGGTCCGAATACGTCAAGGAAAACGTTTGTTTATAAGTATTTCCCTTTCTATCATACACAAACTAGTAATCCTTATCCTTTCTTTCATTACTATCAAGCCAAGTCAAGCGTCACTAGTGATGCGATGATTGACTTTTTATCAGTTAAACAAATTGTTTTTTTTTCATATTGTTGAAAAAGAGTAATATTTTATGAATTGTTTTTGTAAACGTGTGTATGTGTTTTTAAATTTTTAACCGACTTCTAAAAAACGAGGAGGTTATATGTTCGGCTGTGGATATTTTTTTATTTTTTATTTTTGTATGTTCAACGATTACTCCGCCGTTTGTGAACCGATTTTCGAAATTTTTGTTTTGTTGTATTAGGTTTTACTCCAATTTGGTACCATGTTCACAAAAGTGGTGACCTGATGGGATCTAGGAGTAATCGAGGGAACTCCTCGAAATTCATATGGAAGCATATGGTGATTTTGGTTTTATGTGAAGTGTACTAAGAATATGCTACCAAAAATTCAAATATTGGGTCAAGGTATACCATGGTTTCGAAGATGCTGAGAGAACTCCTGACTCCTTATAGATATACGTTTGGGAGTTTCGGTGTTGTTTTAAGTACAGAAAGCATATGCTACCACGCAATTCAAATTCATCATCATCATCATCATCATCATCATCATTACCACGTCGTGTTAAAAAAATATTGATACACACAGAACTGGTTGAAGTATTTACTGGTAACTGCATACCTTTAAAGAATATATCAATTCTAAACTGCTCATCTGCACTGCAAAGAATAAATTTGACTACAACGGCAGAAGATAAGAGCGAAATTCAGTTCGGCACCGAAAGTCATCAAGATTTAGACAGTGCCATAGAATCAATTTGCTTATCTCAGTTTGCTGAAAATACTATTGAGTACATAGCAGGTTTTGTTGCTAGCTCTTTAATAAAGCATTTGAGATGTAAAACCTGCATAGGGGCATTGATTACTTTAAACGAAAATGCTAACAGTTTTATAGCTTACAGAGACATGGGTGGCTTAATCTACCCGTCACAAAGTGTTGTTAAAATTTGCCGTCGCTGTGAAGTTATCATGAAATTGTATCTTGGAGGCGTAAAGAAAAGTGAACCACGTAAAGCAGAGTTTTTAGTCAATAAAACTTCAAGCAGCTTTATTGGTGAACAACTTTTTTCAGAAATAAGTTTCCATCAATTTCATTGTGAAGAAACCAATCATGTGGTGGATTTAGCAAATAGTGTGATGTATAAATACATAACTACAAGATTGGTATTTCTTACAAAATCTTCGGTTCAGAAACCTGCAGTTCGGAGAAAAGTAAAAGTCAATACAGTCAAGGAGTCAAGTCGGTCGATTCAGTAAAGTGGTAGACGCTTTACTGAAACTTTCGATGGAGTTTTGGAGGGAACACAAAATAGCACGTTTCTGGATAATACATCACTTTCCTACACTTGTGCATGAACACGAATATCTAATGGTTAATATTCTACCAATATTACACATTAAAAACCCAGCTAACACAATTTTAGGAAAATAATATAAAAACACAACAGCCCACTTTAACATTCCCGGCAAAACTCCCAATTGTCAGTTTTCAGTTTGACAAGTTTTTATTTTAACATCATGTTCCTAAACTATTACCAGTATAGTAGCCTAATCGCTAGGCCAATGATCGCTTAGGTTTAAGATTTTTTTATTTATGTCATACTTGACAGTACACTAATATTTTTTAGAAACACAACCAATATGTAGACAGTGATGCCAACCTGCAGATAATTTCAGATCCGGTGCGGTACCAATAGAAAATCTAGAAGTGTCTACCGTCGCGCCGTCTGGTGGAGATTAAAAAAAACAATCCATTACTCTTTGCGACCAAATTATTGACTCCTATACATATAAAGTACTCTGTTGTTACGTCAGGTGGATGCAAGTTTCGAACAAAAAAAAATTGGGTTCCAAATTTAAACGTAGCTACTAAATTAAATCGCATAATCTGTACAATTTTTAAGCACGGTCGACTGTGATTGGTTGATAAAAAAGACCATAGAGAATATAAACTACATAAGAAAATAAAGGAAGAAGAAGTTTAAAACTCAAAGTTCGAATTTCATTTTGTGAAAATTATTTATTACAAAAATACAAAAATTGTAAATTAAATGGACTAATTCATGAAAAACGAAAGGTAAGTCATTTTAAAATGTAAATGTAACCGTCAATTGATAAATTGAAGCAAAACATAACGATATCATACCATGTTCTAATACAAAGTATGTCGTAGTACTATTTGCATATTTGTACAATAATTTACAACTTTAACTATAATATTAATATGAAAAAGATATATTATTATTTCATAGAAAATATTTTAATGTATATCAGTATTCAGTATGCAGTTAATTTGGAAAATGATGAAATGTGTATCATGTGTATATTGTTTTATTGTAACAATACATAAGGTTATTAACTATACTAAATAATTTATGTAAACTGTATGGAAATGTAGTAAATGAAAATTTTTTCATTAATTTCAGATTTTTAGGTCCACAGCACAGCTACTTTACAACATTTCAGTCTGTAAGCAATAGCTGTTACCTCGATCGCGGATTCCAAAGAGGATGTAAACTGTATGCGGATTCTAGGAAGTCTTTTGTTCTCGCGGTCGCATGCGACCGCTTGGGAACGAAAGCAGCAAAGAGATTCAAAGCAAGGAGAATTTAGGAATTTAGGAAGGTATGGGATTATGAGTGGTAACTGGTACGGCCACCAAGGAAAAATCCTCTGATCAAGTGAGGTGGTATGCAGCTGGCCTGAGCCCGCGCGATAGACTTCAGCTGTCGTATACAGGGTATAAGAAAACAAAGTGTGTATGTATAAAGGTGCGGTCCACTGGATCGGAATCGGAGCGTAGGTACGCAGTGGACGGATTTGTTGCTTTGTATGTATGGTACTGACTACTATGAACTGCACTAGAAGTACTGGAACGTCATTCTGCACCTGACAAGTATATGACGACACGACGTGCCATCCGCACCGTACATCCCGATTCCGACCTGGTGCACGCGCAGCTTTAATCCCCTCCCTATATAGAGTTTACTGTATAAGTGTATAAGCCAATCAAGTAGTTAGTAGAGTAGTATATACAGCTATTCTATTATATTTATAAATAAAATACAGAAAACTGTACTGTAATATTATAATATTTAATAATAGAAATCAACAAAAGCTTGTGAATTAAATCTGTTTTATTGTTTAATTTACCTTATTAGCCTATTTGTTAAGTTATGTACAATATTTTTATTGAAATAAAACATTTATTTGAGCTCATTTTTTTATTTTTATTTTTTTTTAATTTTCGGTATGTTTAGAGTGAAAGGTTTTGCACTTAAAAATTTTAACTTCAGTTTCAAATTAAAAAAATAACGGATGTTAATTTTTTTTCTTCTAAGTCCGATCTCTTGTTACGTAGTATACAGTTTACATCCTCTTTGGTACTCTGTGTTATTGACGTTCGCCATTTTTGTTTGCAATATTTTTGGTACCTAGCTAATCTGTCAAAGTACGTAAACAAACAGCATTTATTTTCATAATTTCGGCAATATTTCAGTTAGTTTTGGATAAAAATGTGATAGGACAGTTTTGTTCAATAACTATATTTGAATACCAAGATGGTTCATCACCATCGGCTGAGTTACTTGTAGATTCAAGTGATATTTGGTTTTTGATAACGTTTAACTTTAATTATTATATTTTTAGATAAATGGCTCCGACTAAGAAAAGAAAGTCACTCGTTACAGAAAACCTGAAATTAGCTGTAGAAGAAGCAAAAAAAACTCGCAAAATAAGGGAGGTGGCGCGCAAATATGGGATTCCTAAATCCACATTATATTTTAAATTAAAAAATCCTGGTCACAAAACCTCTCGAGGACCAACTCCTATTTTAACCAATAAGGAAGAGGAGACATTAGAGAAATGGATTTTAGAAACGTCACGAAAAGGATTTCCCTTAAAAAAAGGTGATGTGCAACAAAGTGTACAAAAGTTTTTAAGAGATAATCCAAGGCCCAATTGTTTTAAAAATAACTATCCTGGTGATGGATGGTTTCGTAACTTTTCTAAAAGACATCCTGCAATTTCCGAGAGAACTAGCGAAGGGCACTCATCAAGTGCTTGTGTTGCTGAAGCCGATATCCAAAAATGGTTTTCTGAAATTACTCATTATTTCCTAGAAAAAGATTTGTTAAAGGTTTTTAAGGAACCTAGTAGAATTTTTAATGGAGACGAAACTGGTTTTCAACTATGTCCTAAAACCGGAGAAGTCTTAGCAGCCAAAGGTTCTAAAAATGTATATAAAATTCAGCCGAATAACTCCAAAGAATGCATTACTGTGATGTTTTCATTTGCTGCTGATGGTCAAGCTTGTTCTCCAATGGTTGTTTATAATTACCAAAAGATTCCACAGAAGGTGATGAATAAAATACCGGAAGATTGGGTTGTTGGAAGAAGTGATAGTGGTTGGATGACCAGTGAACTTTTTTTTGAATATATTGCTAACATTTTTTATCCATACTTGATAGAAAAAAATATTAAATTTCCTGTCATATTTTTTGTTGACGGTCATAAGACACATTTAACATATGAAGTTAGTAAACTTTGCAAGGAATTAAGTATCGAGCTCATTGCGCTTTATCCTAATGCCACTGTATTTCACCCTATTAAGTTGGCTTGGAAAGAGGCATGTCACCTTTGGCTTACAGAAAATCCAAATGAAACTATTACAAAAATTAACTTTGCTGAGGTGCTAGATACTGCTCTACGAAAGTCTCTAAATCCTCAAACTTTGATAAATTGCTTTGAGGCTTGCGGCTTAGTACCTTTCGACGCGAATGTTGTAGACTACAGCAAAGTAGAAATCAGTACAATTAATGGTAAAAAAAAGCCAGTCAACATCAACGACGAACATATCACAAATACCATAACATATTCAAATTTCATTGACTTGGTTGGACCATCAAAAATAGAGGAAATGAAAAATTGCAACAATGTAGATGAACGCGACGAACATTTCCAGCTCCTTTACAAATTATATAAAGCATTATGTTCACCTCGGCATCGCGACGAAGCTTTCCAAACTGCACTAGAAACTGAAAGCATTGAGTGGCTTGATTCACCACAAACTAGCTCGGTGGACACAGAGCTTGATGACAATATAATTTTTATAGATCTGGACAGTACATTTAGCTTTGATAATGACATTGTTGAAACATCAACATCAAAAGCTGTTCAAGAGATGACCCCTCAAAATAGTACAATGCTATTACAAACAAAGGATGATAAAAGTAGCCCCGCGTTTAGAACAACTTCAGACTCTCTGCTTGGAACTTATCTAACACTACATGAAACACAGAAAAGAAAAGGAAAGCAAAATACTGTAAAAATGCCTTTCGCAATAAAATCAGATAGTTACAGAGCCATTCTGAAAGAAAAAAAAAGAAAAAAAAAGCATGGAGCTATAAAAAAGGAAGATAGAAGAATGGCAAGGGAACTATATAATATAAATAAAAATATCAAAAAAAGTAAGAAATAATAATAAAAATTAACCGAAGAAGTTGTTTATTTGAAGGAAATTTGAGTCTTAAGTTTTATCTAAATTTTAAATGCTTTTATTATTAGAGGTTCTTTTTCATATTTAGGTATTATTACCAATATATGGGTGTCCCAATAACTGAAATTCTGTCCAACTGTTATTTTCCTACCAATCAGTTTTTACCAAAACAAAGTCTTAGTAATAGGTACTTAATAGGGTCCCGCTTTTACAAGATAAAGGGGCTGATGACGTGCAGGGCTGAGGCCTGCCAGGTCATGGCTATTGCTCTGCTCTAGCATGCCATAGGCTGCCTTCACACTAGTGTTTGTCCAGCGTAGGCGTTCGATGAACGTATGTGCAGCGCAGACGCCGCAACAACGCGGCGCGTACGTCGCGTTGTCGCCGATTCTCTACTGTTGAACTCATTTTACGTCGTATAACTTCAGGCGCTTGTCTACGAATGAAATAATCAACGCGTGCACTATAAATCGTAAGTATACAAACTAACCTTACAGGAAGACCATTATCTCCCAAGGGTTCACTAGCTCTTGGACTATTTCCTCTCTTTCTACATTTCCGTCAAAATATTTACCGCCTTTTTAAAAGAAAAAGTTAATACTTAGTTGCTAGTACTGCAAACTATAGTACTTCCTTAAATATAGTTAATTTATTAATGAACTACACTATTTACAGGGAATATAAATAAAAATCAATGGCTCTATAATTTTTTAAAGTTTATTTTTAAATTTTAATGATTCTTCTATTAGGGAGTTTAAATATTTGATCTTATCATTATTGTTACATTCATCATAGATATGCCAGCTTACCTGAAAAAAAAAATATTTTTAGTGGCTGGGGCCTCACTCCTTAAGAGTCCGTTTACGAAATTTTGTCGATTTTGCCGAAATTGCAAAGGTTCACTACAGAAATATTATTAGGTTTTAGCCCCTTAGGCTGCGTTGCACCAGAGGCGTGGTTAAAGTTAAAGCTAAAGTTAAAGTTAAATATGGCGTCCAAACACCTGTCATCTCATACGACATCTGTCAAATTTTCTGGTTAAGTTATAGTCAAAGCTAAAGTTAAAGGACGCCATATTTAACTTTAACTTTAACCACGCCTCTAGTGTAACGCAGCCTAAATAGACTTAAAAAAAAATATATATATATATATATATATATATATATATATATATATATATATATATATATATATATATATATATATATATATATATATATAAATTATTAGATTTAAAATATATTTAAGCGCGGAAAGCCGACTCGAACTTGCGGCGAGTAATATAATGTGAGATTTAGGTTGTTTTGAATCGTGTTTTTTTGGCACAATTTTTTTTCTTTTTTCTCGAATTGGATAGAATTTTATCTATAGATTATTTCTGTCGTTTTCTTTTTATGAATTACAGCTCCCAGTTGCCGAAATTAACAGCAATTCTTTGCCCATTTTCTTTCAACCTAAAATTTTGCCGAGTTACATATTTTTTTACTCAACTATTTCATATTAAAGTGGTAAAAAGTAATTCCAACATTTTATAGACGACTTTCTAAACAGTACATTGTATTTTTTCATACCGTTAAGACGTCAATACAATCCATAAACAGGTGATATTCTAAACCTTTTACAGCAAAAATCACAAAACTGTCGCGGGTTTGAGTTGGATTATTTAAAAATACTTAAAAAAATAAAAAATCTAGCTCCAACCATCTCCAACATTAGATTATAATTGAAATGATCTTACATGTTGTGTATTAAAACTTATAGAAATACTGTATTTTAACTGTTAAATCACGTCTGTAAATTCAGCAAAATCGGCAAATTTCGTATACGGACGCTTAAGAGGCCGGGTACACTTGGGATTTCTCATACATATACGTAATTCCAAAATCATTTTCTCATACGAAAATATTTAACATGTTTGAGTTGTTTTTCAGTTTAAAATAGTAATTACCTAGGTTCCTGCACAAAAATTTACTTCAAAATATTTAAACACAAAAATTTTTTTTTGCTTTGAATTTTTTTTAGTAAATTTACTACTAAATATTTAAATACTAAAAAATATTTTTTAGACTTTAAGTATTTTGTAGTAAATTAACTATTTATTTATACATTTTTTAGTGTTTAAATATTAAGTACTAAATTTACTAAAAAAAAAATTAAAAACAAAAAAAAAATTAATGTTTAATAAACAAAAAAAAAATAAATATTTTGAAGTAAATTTTTGTGCAGGAACCTAGATAATTACTATTTTAAACTGAAAAACAACTCAAACATGTTAAATATTTTCGTATGAGAAACTCCTACCGTTGCCTCTGCGGCGCCGACCGCCGTGTATATAAACAGCCTATAATAATAATTGGTATTATGTACATAATTATTATTATTGTATCCATACCTATACCTTGTACTATTATCTATTTTGTGCCATGAGACATTGGTGACCTTAACACGACGTGGTAATGATGATGATGACGATGAAGATGATGATGAATTTGAATTGCGTGGTAGCATATGCTTTCTGTTCTTAAAACAACCCCAAAACTCCCAAACGTGTATATGTAAGGAGTCAGGAGTTCTCTCAGCATCTTCGAAACCATGGTATACCTTTACCCAATATTTGACTTTTTGGTAGGATATTCTTAGTACACTTCACATAAAACCAAAATCACCACCTAGTTTCCATATAAATTTCGAGGAGTTCCCTCGATTACTCCTAGATCCCATCATCAGGTCACCACTTTTGTGAACATGGTACCAAATTGGAGTGAAACCTAATATAACGAAACAAAAATTTCGAAAATCGGTTCACAAACGGCGGAGTAATCGTTGAACATACAAAAAATATATATATATATATATCCACAGCCGAACATATTATAACGTCCTCGTTTTTTGGAAGTCGGTTAAAAATATTATTTAAATTATACTCACAACAACTTCGTACTTTCATTGAAAAAGAAGTGGCGGAGTTTTGCCGGGTATACGAAAGAGTGACGTTTTGTTTTTGTATTATTTTCCTAAAATTGTGTTATTTCGGTTTTTAATGTGTAATGTTGGTAGAATATTAACCATTAAATATTCGTTGTCGTGCACAAGTGTGGGCAAGTGATACAACTTCAAGAAACGTGCCATTTTGTGTTCCCTCCAAAACTCCATCGAAAGTTTTAGTAAAGGGTCTACCACTTTACTAAAACAACTGACTTGACTCGTTGACTTTACCGACTACTTTTTAGACTTTGACTAGACTTTCGACTTGACGATAATCTGGAAAAACAACTTGAAAATTTTGTAAATTTTTTACGAAAATTTTTTTCTCCCGCCAAAACTTTACTTGACACTGGCCATGGTTTACAAGCCGAGAGCCATAACAAGAAAAAAAAAAAAAAAAAAAGAAGTGGCAGAAAATGTGTAGAATTTGATATTATGTATGTCAAAAATTAAGTAATTATTAACCCATCAATCCGGGAATCACAAACACAATAGATTTTCAATTGTTATGCAGCGACAGCCGGGTGCCACTTGGGTTGGGGATTGATGGGTTCTTTTCTTTCTTTTTTTTTACAAAGAAGCCATAAATAAAAAAAAAAGAAAGAAAAGAACCCATCAATCCCCAACCCAAGTGGCACCCGGCTGTCGCTGCATAACAATTGAAAATCTATTGTGTTTGTGATTCCCGCGATCGAGGTATTAAAGCTGAGAGCAGATGAAATACTTAATCTGATTAGTTCTTAATGCCTGCAATAAATACTTACCACTGCAGCACAATATCCTAATTTGTTAAGTTCTCTTTGTTTTGTTAGAAAATGCCCAGTTGGACCTCCAGAATTGTGTATCATGGCATTTCTTCCAGCTATTATGAGAACAATCCAGATATTATCATCAGGAGGATACCGGATCATTCCAAATTTGGTTTTCGGAAAGATGTCCTCAACTGGTAAAGGTACTCCATGTATATCATTACAAATAATGATATCTGAAATTTCAATAAAACTATGTTAACATGCTATTTTATAACATTACATTATAAACAATTTTTACTGGATAAAAGATGTGTTTCTTAAAATAATATGATAACTCAAAGAGAATATAATCACTATGTGATAACTCTGCTAATAACTTCAAATATAATTGGATTTTATTTTGAGTTTGTCAAGTATATTCTAGATATTATTATAATTGACATATTTTGCATAATATGTCATGAATTTTAGTTTACCTCCTCTTTGATGATGAGTAAAAATATGATTCCCAGTGACAAAACTGGCACCCCCGCGAATTTCTCGAAGAGTTCTTTTAACATCTAAAAACATTTTCTCTGTTACATTGTACTGCATTTTATAATTTTCATCTGGAACAAAGTCTGTGTACTTTTTGGACATAATGGCTACTTCTTTATCACTTAGTGGACTCACGATTTCATTTTCTTTAAAATATATTTTTGATATGTTATGGATTGTTAAAACTTCTCTTCCATATAAAAAACAATGTTTTCCATAAGCCTTCATCAAAAATTCTTTATTTAAAACTTTCTGTATTAAACTTTTTGGGTGTAAGTCTAATAAATTCAAGTATGCAACACAGCTAGCAAAAGAAGCACCATGTTTATTAATCTCAATGGATCTACTTTCTTTATTCAATTCATCTATTACCTTCGTGAAAAAGCACTCTTTCGTTTTTGGAACAAAGTTGAATGTGCCATAAGTTAATACTAACCTTTCCAAATCTTTCATTCTAGTATTGGTCATATTATGTAAAACTGTTTCTGATATTTTAAACAAGCAATTTTCATGTAGGGTTAATGTAGTAGTACCCAATAATGCTACATGCACATTACACATTATGGATAATCTTGGTAATTGATGCTGCAGACAGTCCAGTAAATCATATATTTTATTATCAACACGTATTTTCATTGAGTAACGGATAACTTTTAATAGAGCAGCTAATGATACTTCATGTACTTTGTCTGCTTCAACCATGACTTTGTTTATAATATTAACTATTAAGTCCATACTGCGTATTGGTGTTTTACTCTTGAAAAATCCCATAGAAATTATGGCCAGTTCGTCAATATTGAAAAGTGCAAAATTTTCTTCTATAAAAACTTCTAGATTATGCATGTCATGAGGGGCTTTTCTTCGCACTCCTATATAAAACATTGCCTGTACTACTTGAGCTTTGTTTAGTTTTTTACTTTTGTAAGCGAGTCTCATTAAGCTTTTACTACAAAAATCACTATACCTTAATACATTGAGTAAATAAAATAACGATAAATGAGACAGGACATCATCAAAATCCATAGTATGATATCTCTTAAGACATTCGTCGTCTAGGGCTGCCCAAACTTCAATAAAATTCCTTGTTCGTATTGACTCAGTTGGTGGGAATCTCGCAAGAGTAAAGAAAAGGGTCTTGAGTTCTTCATTGGTGGCATATTTAATGTTGTCAGTTAAGGTGTCTATGAAATTATCAAACTTTGTGTCCGAAATGCTAGTATTATTTTCATTGCAATGTTTTGCTAAGCCATCAAAATAGTTAAATATACTTTGAGGTGTTTCTTTATGGCAGTTATCCAATGAAGTGGTTTCGAAGGTAGCTTTAGTTTTTGAAAAATCATTTGTAAATTCTGGAGTAAGATCTGGAACATATCCATACTTTTCCATTAAACTGTATGCAAATTTGTTTTCATTTTCAGCAAACATCTTTAGACGAAGTAATGCACTAGTACTAAAACACTTGTTTATGTCATTTGGACTACGAAGTACCTTGTTTTTAACAAAATTTCTAGATAAAAGTTGCGAAATATTCTTTAGTAAAAACATATTGATTATGTTCAAAATAAACACTATTTTTGAATCCGTTTAGATAAAGTAACTTGTTTTGTGTTTATATGTTGAATTATTTCTATATTTCATTTACGTAATTCGTATTTTATACACAGTTTTTAACAAAGAATTAAAAACATAACCTAACATTTTAAATTTTTTTTTCTTCTTCTTTTTTTTTTTTTTTTTTTTTTTTTTTATATATGGCGACTAGCATAAAACTATTGCCAGTGTCGAGTGGTGTAAAGGTAGGGAAACATTATGACGCGGTAAAAGTAGGGATTTCAAGGACGGAATTTGGATAGAATCAGGAATGTTTTGGTACTAATATTTTTAAATAATTATATAATAAAAATCGGTAATTGTATTTTTATAAACTTAAATTATTGGTTACTATAAATTCAGATAAAATACTTAAATATTTTATAGGGTCACTTAATATACACATCATATAAGTAGGAAGAGGAACATGAAGGGAGTACAAAGAGGACAAAAACGATGCATGATCAAGCAAAGGACACGAGAAAAATATGTGATCTAAAGTTCCCGTGTCCTCCCCACAATCACACATATCACTGTTGAATACGCCAATTCTATTTAGATGACTAGGAATACACGCATGTCCTAATCGCATTCGTATAATGGATGAAATCATTCGTTTTGAACTATTGATTCTATTAAACCAAGACTTTTTAGGTACTCGAGGCTGCAGTTTGTACATACGGTTACCCTTTTGTTGTCCAGTAAATTCCCAATATTTATTCCATTCGTTATATAAATCGATTGCCGGTAAACTCAAAAGGTCACTGGGATAAATTTTAAATGGAAACATGTCACCACTCTGCACTGCGTCCTTAGCTATTTCGTCTGCTTTTTCGTTGCCTAAAATTCCTGAGTGACTAGGAACCCAAGAAAATGCTACTGTATATCCTTTCTCAATGCATTTATAAAGTTTATATCTGATATCAAAAATAATATGGTGATAGGGTTTACTGCGAAACGGAAACTTTTCAATGCCCTGTAATGCACTTTTGGAGTCTGAAAAGATGATGGTCTTTATTAATTTAAACATTAATACATATTCCAAAGCTTTCAAAATGGCTAAACATTCTCCGGAAAATACCGAACTTTCTATAGGCATTTTAATTTTCTGATGTATGTTATATTGACTATGATAAACACCTACTCCTACATTTCCTGTTTCTTGTAACTTAGAAGAGTCAGTAAATATATGATGCCAATTACTGTATTTGGTATTTATAAAATTATTAATGTTATCTTTATTTAAACTTAAATCATATTTTACATCAGGTTCAATCAGCAAACTTTCAAAATTATATGAGAACAAAGGTAGCACATCGAATTGGTAAATAGGAGCAGATATTGAAAGAAGTTTACGGTAACTTACGATAAGGCATGGCAAAGACCTTTTATAGAAGGAATGTGACTCTAAAACGCTATTCAATTGATCAAGTTTTTCTAGTAATGGATGGAATTTATACTGTTTCAGACGAAAAACAAATCTATCACATAAATATTGTCTCCTTAGAGTTAAAGGTGGCTCAGTGCATTCTACCTGTAAGGCATTAATGGGACTTGACTTCATAGCTCCACCTATTATTCGGAGAGCTTTGGACTGAATTTTGTCTAATTTCTTCATAATACACAAGTTATCACCTACTAATAAAAATATACCGTAGTCTAAGACACTTCTAATAACAGCATTGTAAATAAGTTTTAAACAGAATGGATGAGCTCCCCACCAAACTCCCGCAAGACATCGCAACATATTCAAGTTACGTTCACATTTAGAAATCACATATTCAATATGTGAGTTACCATTTAATTTGTTGTCAAGATGAACACCTAAGAACTTTGCACTTGTTTTAACTGGAATTAATTTATTATCATAAGAGATGTTTACATTTGGAATAGAAACCTTTTTAGTAAATACTACTACACTACTTTTCTCTACTGTTAAATCTAGCCCATTATGGAAAAGCCATTCTTTAAGGACAGCAAGACTTTGGTTTAATAAATTACAAGCGACCTTAATGTCTGCATCGATAGCGTAAATTGTTAGGTCATCTGCGTATTGCAATTTTTTTACAAATTTCGCAATTACGGGGGCCAAATCGTATGTATAAATGTCATAAAGTAACGGGCTTAAAACTGACCCTTGCGGCAATCCTTTAAATACAGCACGTAGAAAATATTCAATATCATTAACAAATACATAAATTAATCTTTGTTTTATTAAATTGATAATGAACCTGATAAGAATGGGGGGAACCTTTAATTTGTGCATTTTTTTCTCTAAAATTGATATTATGACATTATCATAGGCAGACTTAATATCTAAAAAAGCAGCCACAGCGTACTGTTTATTTACAAAAGCTAAACGAATATCTGTAGTAAATATGCTTAAATTATCCATAGTAGATTTACCTTTTCTAAAACCGAACTGACTATTTGACAATAATTTATGATGCTCAAGGAACCATTCCAATCTATTTTTTATTAAATTTTCAGCCACTTTGATTAAAACTGATGATAGTGCTATTGGTCTATAAGAAGTAATTTCGTCAGCGGGTTTATTAGGTTTCAATATTGGTATTACTTCCTGTGATTTCCATGAGTCAGGAATGTTTCCAGAAATCATGACCGTATTAATAAGATTTAGGTAGTAACCTAACGCTTTATCCCCTAAGTTCGATAAAAAAGAATACGGAATACTGTCCATACCTGGAGTAGAATCATTTACACTAGCTAAAACACCCTTAAGCTCAACCATTGTGAAAGGAGAATCTAGTGCAGAATATGAATGTTCTCTTATGTAACAGGTTGGAGAAGAGACGGGAAAAAATTCTGCTACTGAAGATGGAGCTAACTGATCAACATAACTACTCAAAAATTCTTTAGGCAGTACCATAGTCTGTTCTTTAAATACAGATCTGAATTTTTTTATACTTTTCCACACTTCCGATGGACATGTGGATGGAGATAGAGATGAACAGAATTTTTTCCAACCCTGTTGCTTCTTATGTTTTAAAAAAATCCGAGTGGATTTATTAATTTGCGTTAAATTATCAAAATTTTCACTACACATATTGTCAGCATATTCCCTTTCAATAATTTTTCTTTTTTTAACTGCTTCCGAACATTCGGAGTCCCACCATGGAGGGAATGGGACTTTTGTTCCCATTGCTTTTTTTGTGGGGAATTGCTTCTCAGCAACATCGATAATTGTCTTAGCTAACAATTCAGAAGCAGTTATTTCGTTACCTAATCTAACTTCAGGAAGATAATTGATTTGAGATTCTATTTCATTTTTGAACTTACTCCAATCAACTTTATCTAATTTATATCTATTTCTTATTCTTTTGTTATTTATGTTGTTAGTTTTATAAGTCAAAGATAAACATATAGGATAGTGATCACTGCCGTATGAAGAAGACAAAGTTTGCCATGATATATTTGGTGCTAATGAAGGAGAGCAAATGGAAATGTCCACTGCACTTTTGTTTCCATTAATATTTACGACCCGTGTAGGATCACCTGTATTAAGCACACATAAATTAAATTTGTCTATGATGTCCAATAAATCCTCTCCATCCCTGTTTGACACATCGCTTCCCCAACTCTGATGATGAGCATTAAAGTCACCCATTACTAATTTTGGGCCAGAAAATGAATTAAGCAAGTTATTTAAATCTAAATATGTAGAAGAAGAATTTTGTGCTATATACAATGAGAAAATATACATGTTAGAATTTAACAGCTGTACACCGACTCTATTGAAATTTGTACTATTTAAATGTGGCAATGTCAACACTTTAAATGGTATGGTATTTTTAATCAACATGGCAGCACCACCATACCCGTCAGGTCTGTCATCTCGTACACAATAATAACCTGGAATACGAAACGAAAAATATGGTCGTAACCAAGTTTCAGAAAGGGCAATAACTATAGGGTTGTATTTATTTACTAAGTAAATCAAATCAGTTTTTTTAGTAAGTATACTTCTACAATTCCATTGTATTATGTTGGAATCCATTGTTGATGTTATCAACAGAGTTAATCAAATTGTTTATAGAAGCAACGTTGGACGGTTTTAAGGTATTATTTTGCTGTAAAGCACTAACTAGAGCAGATAAAACATTTAAAATAGTGTTTGTGTCTGTCTTATTGTTTACTAATTCTTTTCTTGTTTCAGGGTCAACATATGCACAACCGTTCTCAGAAGCTGGAATTTGATACTCTTTTATAAAATTAGTATGGAAATTTTTATCATAACCCTTACCAGGATTATGTGGGGAGCGTGGCTTTGAATAAAAGCTTTTTTTATATGACCGTGCATTATTATTCTGAGTTGTCATAATATAATCAGAACTCTGTACATCAGATGTCAAAACCTTTCCATAAGACCTTCTTCCGAGCAGAATTGGAGGCTGCAACTTACTAGCCTCACCATAAGATATGTTTTTTTCAGCCATACAATTTTTGATTGCTTTTTGTCTTGAAAACTCTGGACAAATTTTGTTTGTAGCGTAATGTTCACCTAAACAATTTATACAATGTTCTGTCTCACTCGTGCATGACTCTGCTGTATGTTCCTGTCCACACTTGAAACATCGTGGTGTTGATCTACAAATTGCCTTTGTGTGGCCATATCTACAACAATTGTAGCACTGAATAGTCGGATATATATACAAATCTACAGGTAAAGAATTATAGCAAATATAAACTTTAGGAGGCAATATTTGCCCATCAAAAGTAACAACCACAGAACGAGAAGGTTTCCATTCGACAATGTTATCTATTTTTACCTTATAATTAATCCTCCTTATTTTTAATACTTTTCCAAAACCTACTGGAGTTTCTAAGTTTTCTAATATTTCTGAGTCTGTCCACTCTGTTGGAATATTTTTAACAACACCCATTCTGGTAACATTAAAATTAGGTATAAATGCCTTTAACTTAAAAGATTCTAAATTTTTATTATTTACAAAATTATTAGCATCTATGTGTGACTTAAAAGCTACTGTACAGCGGTTCCTACCTATTTTCTTAATGCTACCTGGATTAATATTATTTACATTATTAGTTTTAAAGAATTTGCCTAAGATAAGGGGATGCAGAGTGGTACCATCCTGTAAAGATGCTGTTATCCTTTGAACATGTACAACATAAGGGTAACTGTCAGTAGTTGTATACATTCGGGGTTTAATATTCTGTGAATCAGTAGTTTCTGATGATTTAGGTGGCGTATTTGATGTTATATTATTAACAGTAATAAAATCTTGTTTGTATGATGTTTTCGGCCGTTTGCGGCTCCCACTCATCTCATGTTCATACTCCATATCAGTTGTGATAATTACATTCATGCCTACATCAGGACCGGGCCCCGGGCCCGGCCCCGACGTAGGGTCGGGTGGCTCATTCATTGAACCACCCAAAATAGTTTAATATTTACAACAGTACCAGCGTACTAATATATACTTATACAAGAAAAAACTTACCAATATATACAGCTAACTACACTATATTTATTTATACAATTAGTAATAAATAATAAAAATACTTAATAATTTACAACTTTAACCCTCCTTATCCTATTTTTAATAATTTTGTAAAATATTTTCCGAGAAAACACTCCCGCCTACTCCGAAGTTTCCCGCGCTTCAATTCTTCTTCTTTTGAAAATGGCTCTTTGGTGAGTTGCCAATGTTTTCTTCTTTTTTGGCAACTTGACACAAAGGATGTGTATGTTGTGCCACAGACAAGGTAAAAAGGCAAGGAATATGGCGGGAAAACCATATTCCTCCTATTATAATTTTCATCATCGTTTTCATGTATCGTCAGGTCTAAAGTCTAGTCAAAGTCTAAGTAAAAGTCAATACAGTCAAGGAGTCAAGTCGGTCGATTCAGTAAAGTGGTAGACGCTTTACTGAAACTTTCGATGGAGTTTTGGAGGGAACACAAAATAGCACGTTTCTGGATATTACATCACTTTCCTACACTTGTGCATGAACACGAATATCTAATGGTTAATATTCTACTAATATTACACATTAAAAACCCAGCTAACACAATTTTAGGAAAATAATACAAAAACACAACAGCACTCTTTCACATGCCCGCCAAAACCATTGCCAATGTCAGAGTGAGTGACGACTGACGAGACTCTTGTTCTTCTTCTTCTTTTGGCGTAAGCCTCCCCACTTAGGAGTTGCCAGCGTCAGAGTTGAGGACGAGACTCTGTTTAAAGGGCCCCCGAGACGATCAAACGGTTTGACTCAAACACGTAAATTTTGGTTTGACTCAAACCATTTTGATCGTTTACAAAGCTAGTTTGAACGGTTTGTCAAACATTTACGTGTTTGAAGCTTGTTTGATGAAACTTCATATTTTTGTTGTGATTGACGCGCCGTTTGATCGTGTTCCGAAGCGTTTGATCAAACTCGGCTTACTTTAGTGCTGGATTTTAAAGAAGAAAAAAGAAAAAAGAAAGAAGCTGTAGTTTTTAGCACTTTCTGTAAATGTTTGTCAATAAAACGATATTTTAGTTCATACTTTTCTTTGGATCAAAGTCTTTTTCTTTTTTTTCTCTTTTGACAGAGAACATTAACGTTATAAACATAAGAAAATCGTGATCCTCGTTCTAAAATCTAGACTAGAGCATCTTGTCTGCATGTCAAGACGTCTACTCGACAGCGCGTATTGAACCAAACTGCGCAGTGTCGTTTGACAAACCGTTCAAACCGACATCAAACGGTTGCATCAAACACGTAAGGTTTGAATCAAACCGTTTGATCGTCTCGGGGGCCCTTAATGTTATATTGACGAAGGTCTAACTTCTTCTTCCTCAACTTGACATAGACATTTTTTTTAATTCGTCCCGGTCGGGACAGGCAAAGATTGACGTAGACAGGCGACAAGTGACAACCACAGAATACAAATCACGGTACTGGTGACAAGTGACAACTTGACAAGTGACAACAGGTAGATCACAAATTAAGGAGTGCACAGATTAAGGATTAGGGAGTGCCTCCGCTGCCGGCGCCGGTTTCCGAAATGGCTGCCGGCGCTGTTTTCAGAACTCCGAAGTTTTTCGAAGTCACGTGATGTTTGCCAAATAGGCTGCCGGCGCCTATTCGGCAAACATCGCTTGTCAATTTTTAATCAGTAGCCTAAACATAAAATTTCATGTTTCTAACTCAAGAAATAACGGACTTTCATTCAAACTTTCAACCCCAATTTCACCCCCTTCGGGTTAAAATTTTCAAAATTCCTTCCTAAATGGGTGTCTACTTAATAAAACAACCCTACTCACCAAATTTCGTGGCTGTAACTTGAACAGTTTTTACTCAGCGATGATGAATCAGTCAGTCAGTCAGTCAATCAGGATATGTAATTTTATAAGTATAGATATACCTAGCTCGCGTGAAGTAATACCATTTTGAAATTCACGCCCACCTACAAAATAACATAGTTGCAAAGTCGTCGCGAAAGTCGTGACAATTTTTTCACTTTTTATTAATTTGAAGAAGGTTATTTATTTGTTAATCCTAAAAAATGACCAAGACGTATTTGTGGCTCTATAAAAAAGTTTGAGTATCACTGGTGTGGAGCATCGAAATCGGGATCACAGTGCGGCATAGAGTAACCGTCTAGTCTTAGTAAGTATACTTATATTGAGATCATTGTGAAAGTAGTAGCACTGAAAGATTTACTTTTTTGTTAATTTTTTGGTTTGGGAAAATTCATGCCGTGGCACTGCTACTTTCACTGTGAACTCTATAGGAATTACTGTTATCAGTAAATTTTACCTAATAAAACCGATAGTTCAGGGCCCGATCCACCTATTGCCTAGAGGGGAAGAGGGGGAGAGAAATATATAAGTATGTAAAACATGTAATTATTTCTACTATGCAACATAGGTTGGAAGTTCAAATTCTCTAGCTTAAGTGGTGGATGGCTAATGGCTATGTTGGAAGATACGAATAACTCAATTTTACAGCCTCTTATTTTTGGTCGGCTCGCCTCCCTTAGATCTGGCCCTGTATTCAGCCTTCAGTAAAGTAGGTAAAAGCAGTAAGGGCTTCAGCCTGACCGACCATACCACCTCGCTCGGTCTGAAGATCTTCCTTTGCGGCCACCACGCATATCCCCACAAGTTTTGGGACTGCGGTGGCCCCACATTTCCCGTGGATCTGTCAGTAACGCCTAACGGCACAGAAAGGAACACGGTCGGGTTTTAGTGAGTAGAGCTGCGGCCACTTACCATCTCATCGGCCGCAGCGAGTGCCACATACCCTTTCCAGCGCTGCCGGGGATGCTGGCATTTCCTGAGCAAAAAAAGGTACGGTAAAACGACTAGTGATTGGACAGACAGTCATTGGACAAAGCACAAAAACACAATATTTATAAAAGTTGCTTTAAATACTGCCTGTTTTATAGTAAAAGAACCTCTAATTTTAAAGAAAAACAGGTAGTTTTTTAAACAACCTTAATAAATTGTGTTTTTGTGTTCTGTCCATATGACTAGTACTGTCCAATCACTAGTCATATTCACCCTTGTAGTGAGTGACGATTACACTCCTTTCATAAGTTTCTGCCAGGGACGGCTGTCTTCTCCTCTAAGTAATTTTAGGCAAATAGGGGAAAAAATTAAATAATAGGTTCACTTAAATTTATTTTATTTGACTTAGGCTCTGCACATTCATTTAAACATAATATTATTACAGAGTAAGATAGACAAATTATTTATATAGACTACGACTTCCTCAGACAAAATATATAAATTATAAGGCAGGTATTATTGGATAAATATAACTACAATTCAACAATATGTAGGCATATTTATTATCATCTATGTTGCAAATAAAAAGATCAGCGTGTAATTAAGTTATACTTTTCACTTTGTAGTAATCTGTGCTATAACGTCCATTGAGCTCGACAAGGCTTTTTAAATGAACGTGGCGACAAAAGGAACTAACGCTGACATCATACAAAAACGCCATTTTTGACAGTTCTCCTTTACCAGCAGCGCCTCCGCCGTTCATTTGTCGCACTTTACACAACTTTTATTCATGATGATCTTTTTATTTGTAAAAAAGCAAGAGTTTAACCCTCTTACTAATAAAAATATTTTGTCTTGGTGTTAGCACTTTAAAAAAGTATTTACGCTACATAAATATCTTTATCAGTAAATAGTGTAATTTATTATAGGGGTAATTAAGAATATTAGAACTAATAAAAAGTAATAAGAACTTTGGTTCATAAATTATCTTAGATTATTTATTTATACAGAGTTAAATATAATATTATGTAATATTCTAATTCACATATATATTTAAGTACTATCACACAAAAAATTATAACATTTTCTTATATTGAATTGTCACACGTAATCTGCTGAATAGTTATTTACCTAAGCAATATTTACAGTTTTGTCCATAATTAAAACACCACTTAATTTTAATGAACTTTCCCAAAGAATATCTACCTACTAAACGCGCATGTACAAAGATCTAATCGTTAGTTCGCTACACTGTGTGCGCTCACAATCTGCGCACCTGGATACTTCATAATATTATGTTTTATTCCATTTATCTTCGATAAAAGCTTCTTAATTTCGCAGAACTCGCAGACAACACGGGAACTTCTCATTATTTGGACTAGTTATGAATTATAAACACTTTTGCCTTTACAGGCGCTTAAAAAACTATCGACCACCATCACCCTGAAATAATTAAATTGTATTAATTTTCAACACTTTCATAATAACTTCTGCTTAAATATGTATTTACAAGTTATAAAAGTGGCAAGTGCTGATTTTTTTAATAAATTGGCGTTTAAACGGTGCAATATCAAGGGTGCAATTACCATGGTCCATACTCCATAGTGCAACATGTTTGTAATTTACCTATTTTTGCGTAAAATAGCAAAATAGCCTGCGAACCGTGTCTAGGCCTAATATAATAATAATAATTGATATTATGTTCCACCACCATTGTATAACACCAAGTTCAAGTTATACAGCTGTTATTTACTTGAAAATAATTTATTTTAAGCAGAGCTCGGGGTTAGGTGTGTGATTTTGGACGAAAAATTAATATGGACATTCCCTTCCGCGGGATTCACATAATTGTTTTTATCAACCTCAAATAAAATACGGGATGTTAAAATGTACTAAATAAACATTAATATTGTCAGAAAAGAACACTACTACTACGATTAGGTCCTGCAAAATTAAACTTTGGTCATAAATTATATAATACAATACTCGAAAATCGATAAATCGATCTCTAAAACAAGGCATAATGCCTAGTTTCACTTTATTTTCAAAGCCTCTAAGCCTTAGTTTCACTTTATCTATCAACGAATATAATGTAAACTATCACTGATTTACATAATTTCGGGTACGTATATGCCCTCTTGCTATCTTTGTGCACTGTTTTCAAACTAGATAATTTTGAGCTAGGACGTAGGAAAATTACCGATCGGAAACCGACCACTTGCATTATTAAGAAGATATATTAAATATTGAGACCTGTTAATCAGTAGGTATAGCGAGGAGAGACAGAAAGAACGAATACTTTGCGCAGATCGAAGAGCAAAAAAGAACGTGGCTTTTTCCAAGATCATAAAAACGACAGTGGTCGGCGAGATGGTCGGCGCGGGGGGCGGGCACTTGATGGCTCGTATCGCTCCGGGCATACCCGAGTGAATACGATCGTGGTGATTTTGACTCGTGCATTGCGCCCGAGTAGATTGAAATTCTTATTTAATTTAATTTTCTATAATATACATAGATAGGCCATGAATGATGGTTTGGCGGCGCTATACTCGTAAACTTGAGAAATCGCCACTGGCTACATCTCATAGTTGCCTTTACTTCGTCAGGAACAGAATACATATAAACAAAATAAAAACCGTTGTTTTCAATTGTTAACAATAAATGACGCTAATTTCAATATTTGTTCACAATAAATCGAATTAGTTATAATATCGATAAATCTTCCAAAATTGGACCGATGTTTTTTGCGACGTTTGCCAGACCGCTGTGAAATGGCTCTTATAGCGAGACGAAGTAAATAAGTATTTCAACCTACTTCGATTTTTCAAATAATATGTACATTGTACCTTCCTCTTTTTTATTATTTCAAATCAAATCAATTTAATTGTCAGAATACACTACATTATTCATTCAATTACCATCCTCGTAATATATGCATATAAAATGAATACATTAACAAAAATATAATATGTATTTGCAATCACACAATGTTGTTTTAGCCTAGTTCAATTGATTTTTTTAAAAAGAGGGCATCACTGTGCACCTTAAAAAACAAGCCTAAATTGTGCAGAAGTAGTTCTAAGTAGGTAGCGAAATTAATAATCAACAAATCAGATCAACAATCGGGATTCGGGATTTGTCCCGGGATTATATCCATATTAATCTTTACATTTTGTCACAAGTACCAAAATCACACTACCTAACCCCGAGCTCTGATTATAAGTGATTATTTATATACAAAAATGTGTTATAACCGTGTTAATGGTTACAAAACTGCCCAAAAACCGAAAAAGTTATAGGTGGGTAGGTTAAAATTAATTATATTCAAATAAGGCTTGCCAAAATAGGTTTCCATTCCTTACGTTATTATTTATGATATATTTTATGTATTAAGTATTATAGTATCTTCTATCGTATTAGGGGTAAGACGAAGCAACGATTGAAAAGCTGATCAGTGTTTTAGTTTAGAGACTTTGGGAATAGTTATAGATGGCGGTAATGGTAGTATATTATTTCCATATCGAGCGTAAAAGTTGTCATTACTCAAGTTTACTCTCTCTAATTTATATAAAGCATGATCCTGTAAAAGATTAAATTAGTAGTAATTGTATAAAGCAAAATATTATATTTCTCTTTACTCCGATGGAACTCTTTTTAATATGAAATCTAAATGTAAACAGAAAATTTAAATTCGACCGAATCAAATGTTAATTATTATCAATTATAATAGTATGCCATACTTAAACTAAGCTCAGTTTAAGCTTAAAAATGTTTACATTTAGAACAAATTGAATGAAAACAAATTTAACGTTTATATTATACTTACTAAAGCTTCAGTCTTTTTACGCAGATTCGATCGCGACAGTGTCAGTGCCAGTTCGGACTGCAGTCTACTCGATATGGGTTCATTTTCTGCAATCTGATGGCAGTTTTTCATGTCTCCGGTCAGAAATTCGAGTTTGGCCGGTTCTTTCCTCCCTCCGATGTTATTCACGTACTGGCCGATAGTAACGGACACCGGTCGAGCGTGCTTCTTCATAGTTTCGGTCCCGTTAGGAGCTCTAACAAAATAATTAGAAGGCGGTTTCGGATGGACGCTCGAAGGGTTCTTCAACTTGTACGACTCCAATGAATCCACTTCTGCGTTCGTGGGTTTGGTGCCGTTTTTATCTGTGAGAGTGTCTGTTTTGTCACTATAGTCGGGGGTCGGTATTCTAGTCAGAGTCGTCACCTTCCTCATGTTAGGAATTTTCATCGGTCCGTCAGTTTCATACACGTCTTTAATTGAGTTTACTCCGTTTCCATTACAATGTCCGTTTTCAACTGGCATCTGAAATATAAAAGCAAAAGTAATAAACTTACCAGCTAAATATAAAATGCCTTATTAATAAGGTACCTAGAGTTCAGTTATTTTAGCATCTATTATCGGTCACACGCAGCTGAGAACTGAGATATTAAACGATTACTTAACTTTAATTTAATGAGGACTTTGACAGAAATTATATGGCGTTTATAAATGTCAAAATCATAATTCGGTGTATTAGGTAAAGTATAATAATGCGGCTATTAAATATTATGTATTTTCAATTTTGTATAACTTCGTGCTTCGGAAACTTTTTTTATCGTTCTATTTCAATTTTTCTTAACCCTTTACAGAAACAAAAGGAAAAATATCCTTTTGTTTGTCCCTCAATACTTACAGGCGGAGGGGGCGGTGGCTTGTAGTCGGGCTCACATTTAGTCGGAGTTACTTTTCCGTTCGTTAGTTCTGTCTGTGTACTCTCCTTTCGTATACTTGAGTTAACTTGGCGGTCCTGGAAATAAAACAGCCTATAAATAATAGTCAAAGACAATATAAAGAGATACTACTACTGGATAAATTTGATGCAATAGTTTTTCTTTATTTTACATAGGGGAATACATAATATGAAACAAATCAATCAGTCCACTGTATTTGTCTGGTATGTGACTTTTCCGAGGTGCATAATGGACCCAAAGACAAGCAGACCCTACGACGTCACACTTTATATCAACTGTATAAACCATTATAAAACGAAAACATTAATGACTTTGTCATCACAATTCATGTAACTTCTATGTTTAAGATAAGCTAGCAAAGAAAAAAACAAACGCTAAAGCCTTAAGCCATTAAAGCTGAACTTGATTGACATTGAACCTTAGTTGCATCATTCATGACATAAGATAAAAGATTCAAAGCCAGCAGTAATAGATTAGGTATCATAGGCCACAGTCAAGGTGTATAAGAAAAACAATAAACACGTAAATGACGTCAAATTGTTTATATGCATCATGCAGTATGTTTTTTTTATCTATTTTTATGGGGGTTTTTGTCATAGACATGTCAACCCCATCGTATCTGCCTTAACGAAATTCACATGCAGTAAGTACGTACGTACCATCGTATACGTACCGTATACGTACCATCAGAAAAGTTGATTCATAGGCAGATTGCGAACCTACGTAATTTGGTCGTTTTGTGTCAAACCCAGCCGACAGATCGCGACTAATACAGAATTACGACTTGAATTACTGACCCTTTGATTATCAAGTATATTATAATTAAAGTACTGACCAAATAACACCGGTCTGCCATTTGCCTAGAAATCAATTTCTTCGATGGTACCGAATATTCTAATACTAGTCTTTGCCTGTAACTTCGTAGTGTTGGAATTCTTTTTAACCGTACACTTTTTTTCCCGTGCCTTAATTGAAAATTGTCTTATCAATTTTAGTTCTAAAAGCGGTTAGGTGTACCGACGTACGTTATTTATGTATTAGTAGGTATGGATAACAAGTGGTAAATACCGAATAACAGGAAGCAATCATGGTTATGTAATTTATTATACTACACAGAGGAATAAAATCCAGTGTGAACTTTTTGTGTCTACAGAAACTATAGTAAAAATAATATTGTAATTTGTACCTGTACTGAAAACGACATGTTAAAGTAATTAATAATTATTGAAGGAGACATTTTTGAAAATAAGAAGAAGTAAACTGTAAAGTAGTTATTGTTTTTCCGTTTTCGACGCGGGTATCTTGTTTATCGATCGCATGTTATCGGACGGTGTTTCCCAGAAATGAGTCAAATACTAAACAGGTATGTTACCCGGAGTTATAACAGCAAGGTTTTGAAATACTAACAAAGGGCCGGCTATAACACTGCGTTGCGGCGTCGTATCGCAAAAACAACAATTGATTATTTTTTAACAAAAAATTAAAACCGACTTCCAAGGTAAAAACAAAAGTAATACTTATTCTTAATCTAAAAAGAATCAAATTATTCTTATTCCTTATTATAGTGGCGTCTTCAGACTTCGCCTAAACCTCAACTATTTCTGTACTCAATCTTCGTACTTTTGAAGTCGGTACCAGCCCGGAAAGTTCTGAGAATCTTGACATAGCAATTACGCTAAGGTAAGCTGGTATCGACTTCAAAAGCATGAAGATTGAGTACAGAAATAGTTGAGGTTTAGGCGAAGTCTGAAGACGCCACTATAATAAGGAATAACAATTATTTGATTCTATTTAGATTAAGAATAAGTATGACTTTTTTTTAACCGACTTCCAAAAAACGAGGAGGTTATATGTTCGGCTGTGGATATATTTTTTTTATTATTTTTTTTTTTTTATTTTTGTATGTTCAACGATTACTCCGCCGTTTGTGAACCGATTTTCAAAATTTTTGTTTTATTGTATTAGGTTTCACTCCAATTTGGTCCCATTTTCACAAAAGTGGTGACCTGATGATGGGATCTAGGAGTAATCGAGGGAACTCCTCGAAATTTATATGGAAACATATGGTAATTTAAGTTTTATGTGAAGTGTACTAAGAATATGCTACCAAAAAGTCAAATATTGGGTCAAGGTATACCATGGTTTCGAAGATGCTGAGAGAATTCCTGACTCCTTATAGATACACGTTTGGGAGTTTCGGCGTTGTTTTAAGAAGTTTTAAGAACAGAAAGCATATTATACTACCACGCAATTAAAATTCATCATCATCACCATCATCATCATCATCATCATCATCATCGTCATCATCATCATTACCACGTCGTGTTAAGGTCACCAATGTCTCATGGCACAAAATAGGTAATAGTACAACTTACAAGGCATAGGTATAGATACAATAATAATAATTATGTACATAACGACACCAATTATTAATATAGGCTGTTGACACGGCGCGGTCGGTGCGGCGTCGCCGCACGCCGCCGCGCGGCGTGTGCGTAAACATCGCGGCATTGCGTCGTACCTATTCAAGTTCTAATGTCAGGTAATGCCGCGCTGCAAGCATTTTGAGTGTCATAATATGATTTTAAACTTTATCTTCATTAATGTAGTACAATATAGTATCGCTTGAGAAAGGCGCAGGCGGCCGCGAGGCCGGCTTTCCAAGTTTCTCATGCGATAGTACTATGTATTACAATAATGAAGGTAAAGATTAATATCATAATATTATTATGATACTGAAAATATACTCGCCGCGCCGCTGGGTGTGATTCGGCTCATCCTTCGATCGCGGATTCTTGGAAATCCATTGTTCTGGCGTACGCTTGGGAGTTGAAGCGTTAAATTGTTAAATTACCTAGCACGCATAGGGTTGTGTTCACTTAGATTTTTTTTAATGCATTATTTAAATTTATCTACCTGATATTTGGGCCTTAGGGTATGACTCATAACAGTCTTAACAAATTGTAATAAGATAAGTAGAATAAACGCAGTAATTCGACGCGTAGGGTGGTATGGTCACTAAGTCACTACTCACTAGTTCACTACCACCGACGACCGCGGACTAAACTCGCGGACTATGACGTAGGTCATCTTGGAGGGTTAATTAATATTTCTAATAACAATACGAGATCAATAATTACCACTCAAAATGTTGACAATTCAAATTTCAATGCTCACTGCTCACACCAATGGAGACACATTTCTGATTTCACACAGTCAATACAACTATATAAAACTCCTACAAACAAGCGATACTGTGATTCAGGAGCACCTCAGCGAAATCTAATGAATACATCGTGTAACTAAAACTATATGAACAACAATCGGAGTTCGGACAAGCGATAGCGCCGACAGAGCGCCTCAATGACATATAGTGAAGACAATATAAAACTATTTTTTATACAATTTAAATTGGCACTAATTATAGTTTATCTACTTGGTAACTAAAAAGAGTGAAATTATTATTTTTAACAAAAAATTAAAACCGACTTCCAAGGTAAAAACAATAATAACATTCTTATAATAATTATGAACTAAAAACTAAAAAGTATTAAATAATTTTCCTCTCTAAATGTGCCTTTTTCCGAATTCAGCTAAACCTCAACTATTTCTGTACTCAACCTTCATAATCTTGAAGTCGGTGCCAGTTCCATAAGTTTCAAATTTTCTGTCAAAGAAAATATAAAGATTCAGCTATATCTGGTACCGACTTCAAGATTATGAAGGTTGAGTACAGAAATAGTTGAGGTTTAGCTGAATTCGGAAAAAGGCACATTTAGAGAGGAAAATTATTTAATACTTTTTAGTTTTTAGTTCATAATTATTATAAGAATGTTATTATTGTTTTTACCTTGGTAGTCGGTTTTAATTTTTTGTTAAAAATAATTACCTTGGAAGTCGGTTTGAATTTTTTGTTAAAAAATAATAATTTTACCCTTTTTAGTTACATAATATGAGACGACAAGGCTATAATATTACAGCTTGTTGTCTTAGAGTTGTACATATATACTAGCGGTCGCCTGCGGCTCTGACCGCGTGGATGTCGGTTACGGCTGCAAAATGCCTACCCAGGAAAGACTCGGTCAGCAAAATGATTCCCAGGTCAATTCACAGACTCCGACACTGACATCGACGACGCGGACGCAGTCATTATCCGAAGGGTGTAACTCACTTGGTGACGCCCACTATCGTAATATTTTAATTTCGCCATAATTTCAAAACCAAACGTCCAATTTTAATCATTCAAAGACCAAATTTTATCTACATAAACTGTACTTAGTGACGAAATAATTTATTTTGATAAGGATTAATGGCATGAGTAAATTAAACGCTAAAATGTTGTCCAAAAAATTCAAGATTTTTAAATAAAAAAATGGTTATTGTGCCTCACTCAACATAGATAAGTATAGTGTGTCGCGGACTTTTTTGTAGATATTTATAAGATCTACAATACTTACAACATTTTATAGTTTTATAGTTTCGGCAGCGTACGCACAATAAGTAACTTTTCTGGTTGATTTTTTCACCTGGCGTCCGAAAAACCAAAATATCTTACGAAACCCTATTTTTTTGAAAATAAAATTTAGCCTATATTCAGCACAAATAATGCAGGATTTGCTTAGAGTAGTTTAAATAAAGCTGAAATCCTCAAACTTGTATCTATAAGGATTCAAAAGTTCTGTGGGATACCATCAGAACCAGGGTATATCCTGGTGCAAAATCTTACTTTTTGGTAGTATATGCCTGAAATATTTCAGAAAAAATCGAAATCACCATTTGTTCCCATATAAATTTCAAGGAGTCCCATCGATTCCTCATGGATCCCATCATCAGATCACAAATTTTGTGAACATGGTGGAATCAACCCTGTACAACAACAAAAGTGTACGAGACGACGCAAAATAGATAGGTTATAGTTTAGTGCAAGAACGTTTATAGTTTAGTGAATTTGTGTACGAGACACTTCGATCACTAATATACAAGATACACAGTCTCATACAAAACCTCTCGAAAATCTGTCGCCGAGTAATAGAGTTTAAAAAAGTATACATTTATCTAAAATCAACCTTAATCACAGTAATTATTAAAGATCTTTATATAAAACAATGTACATTTGAGTTTACAAAGCAATAAAATTTTTACGTCCGATGCACGCTTCATACTAAATTCAACCGTCCGCGTATATGATTTAAGTTCAAATTTGTATAGTGCCAAAAAAAAAATCCAATTTTACGACCGGAACGCGCCGCTGGAACAGGGCGAAGTGAAGTATGAGTGGAGTCGAACTGTTCAAATTTTTTTTGTTGATTGTAATTTGTAATAATTTTAATAGTCCATGTTTTATTTTTCCGAAGTTTAATGTATGAAGTGAGGAGTAATTATTTTTTACTTGTAATATTATGTTGTTCTAATGTTATGTCTAATTTTATCATTAACCAAAATATACATAAGTGTACATACATTTTCCGATAGGCCACAAAGGACAATTCACATCACCCAACGCCCATACTTTTTAACCTACTTAAAAAATCCTTAATGGGAACTATATTTGATCGAAGATGGGAACATAATATTATTACCACATCTAACTGGATCTCGAGGAAACCTGAAAAAAATCCTCAATAAAAAAATAATAGTAATAGCGACTCCATCAAATGGAACAGAAACATAGCTTATAACCCGAACATTTCAAGTGGGCATGATAAACTACGATAAGTACCTTTAGTATGAGTATTCGCAATTGAGATGGTTTATACCTGGTGTTGATTTATTTACAACTTAATTTTAAAACTGTCTTTTGGTGATTTCTTAAAGAAATACCAATATTTACAATACAATTGTAAGAAATATATTAGGATAAAATTAATACTTACCGGAAATATGAAATTCCATCCTTTTTTTTGGTTTTAGACGTATGATTTCTACAATTATTAAACGCGCACTGAGGCATGTTTCCCGGCGGAGCGTTCGAGCACTACTAAATCAAAAGTGCACCAGAATGTTGAGTTTGGTGCTCTTTTGGTGAGGTCGTTTTTTGCCGCGGATTGTGTATCTTGTATATTAGTGATCGAAGACGAGACAATAAATATATTTAGATAGGTTATAGTGAGCATATAGATAGTATTTTATAGTTTAGTTTATTTGTAATAGCAATAGGTCTAAAATATTAAATAGTAATAGTTCGTGTAAAAGTCAGATAGAGACAGTAATTTTCAAATAAATCATCTGATAGCGTGTGTTTTATTCCCAAATATAGTCAATAGTTAATAGTCGCATTTTAATAGTTAAGTTTTGTATGATTTCATTTGTAAATTTATTTAATTTCAATAGTAAAATGGCTTATTTTGAAATCGCCACATGTTCGGTCCCTTTGACTGTATTTTCGTTAGTTTAAATACGTTATTATTGTGTTCCGTAAAGATCTTAAAAGTAATAAAGCATTGTCTTTGTAAAAACAATAAACAAAGGATATTTAGGAATAGGCGTTCGGCAATATTTAAGAAAGCTAGCAGATGCGTAGTTTATTTACAATAGAAATATTTATTGTGTGTTTTAAAATAGTGAAAAATAGCTTTGAGAAATAAATAAAGTTTAGCAGGGGCCGGGGGAATGGCGGGATCGCTGGCCAGGCAGCCGGCCAGGTAAAAATATAGGGTCGGGCCGGCCGCCGGCAGACCGCTCAGTCCGCTCCGCGCCAGCCTACCGCCAACATCGAATAATAGAACTGGGGAAATAGTTGGGTTGTTGGGATCCTCATCATATAGAAGGAAGGCTGGCCGGAATCGCGTTTACCTCGACCCCCGCTAATAGTACATAGCGACGAAGTGTTTTATTTCGACCACACCCAGTGCAGAAGCCGTTCTCGAGTAAATTCTCGCACGGCAACACTGTACAAAAAGAATTATGAAAATCAGTCCATAAACGGCGAAGTTATGGTTGAACATACAAAAAAATATATATATAAACAGACGAACGTATAACCTCCTCCTTTTTGGAAGTCGGTTAAAAAGCAATGTAATATTTTGCGATGTGACGCCGCAAAGCAGCGTTGTGACCTGGCCTTTATGGCTGGTTTACACGTATTAAGTAGATAAGTAGTTAACTAAATTTTAACTTAATTTTAAGTTACTTAATTGCATGTAAACACAGAATTTAGTAGCAAGTAGCAAGTTAAAATTTAGTTGTACTAAATTTTAACTTTAAGTTACTTAATTGCATGTAAACACACAATTTAGTAGCAAGTAGCAAGTTAAAATTTAGTTGTACTTAATTTTAACTTGCTACTTGCTACTAAATTGTGTGTTTACATGCAATTAAGTAACTTAAAATGAAGTTAAAATTTAGTTACCTACTTATCTACTTAACACGTGTAAACCAGCCATTAGGCCCACATCCGTACTGATAATATAAATGTAAAAGT
Organism: Polyommatus icarus; assembly: GCA_937595015.1. Classification (NCBI taxonomy): domain Eukaryota; kingdom Metazoa; phylum Arthropoda; class Insecta; order Lepidoptera; family Lycaenidae; genus Polyommatus; species Polyommatus icarus. The sequence goes on from OW569326.1 coordinate 14,790,570, forward strand.
GTGTCTGTATATCTGTTACCTCTTCACGCTTTAACTGCTGAAGCGATTTTAATAAAATTTGGTTGGTATTCAGATACTTTGTGTTCCGAGACATAGGATATAGGATACTTTTAGTTTCAAAAAATGTACGGTTCCTGCATGATAAACAAATTTTGGCGCAACGGAGTTGCGGGCGTCATAGTTTAATAAACCTCTTACCGCTAAGATTATGCTCAAGATCATTCTTGAGACGCTGATTTAATAATTAATCATACTTAAGCACCGTAATTATGTGCGATATCCACTGATATTAACCTATGAAGCCCCATAAGAGCACCGGTGATCGCGACAACAAATAATAACAATAGAGTTCCAAGAATCGGCGATCGAACCAACGTATTTATTAACGAAACTCGGCACTTGACTATGCTGTCAGACCGTTACATATAAGGGCTGTTTCTTGAATGTTGTAAAACCTTTTCTTTACAATGATTAAAGACTATCAAGAGCAGGCAACTTCTCTTCAATCTTAGGTAGAGTATTTTCTTCTCCGTGTAAACTTTGCAACTAAACAGTAGATAATATGTGCTACAAACAACTATGCTACAGATTTACAATAATAGGTAATTAAAACTTGAACTAGGATGTTTTTGTATTAAAAATATGAATAACACATTGTGTAATGTGTAGTGTGAGACCGAAATAATATATTATGTTAATAAATAAGCGGCTAAGTGCGTGTAGATATGTAGAGTTTCGTAGTTTTCTGTATAATAAGAAGGTTTCATAAGATTTACTTGTTGAAGATAATTAATGTACTCTATGATAATTACTGCAGCACTATTTTATATGTATATAAAAGTATCTGATTTTATTTTAATTGGTTAAATCTCGTCTAATATTTAAATAAACCTGAAAATATCATATAATTATATTATCGATTTTTTAATGACACTTTAAATTTTCCTACAAGTACAAATATAATAATTTTTCTGACTGTTGAATGTTGATACTTTTGAATGTTGAACTATCCATTCCAATGGATGACCCAAAAAAGAAAATTTGGTAAACTTTTTTGTTGTTGAAAACGTTTAAACTTTTGAAATTTATTTTGCCAGTTACCAAACTAAAATATCTACCTAACTTGTCGTTCCTTATCGCAGTCAAGTGTGTAGTAAGATAGTCAAATTCGGCTCGATAAGTATCATTTGCCAGGTTTATTCCGTTGTGTTTTGTATGTGGTTTCATTCACAACCTGTGAACCTGTGGTTAAACAGAAAGAAGATGTCACTTGGAATTGGCCACTAGGAAGTGACCAGTCTCTACGGTCAATAATTATACCTAGACTAGGGTATAGGAACTTCCCTATGCAGTATATATTTTAGACTTTTGTACAGTCGCCGGTGTACCAATTTACCCTCTGAATAGTAATATATATGAAATGTAATTCGTTGAATCTCGAGGTGAACGTACCTATAGTTTGTTACTAAAACTTGGTACAACTAATATATATTATATTCTGTGCTAAAACACCATATTTCAGGACCGAAAAATTCGATGGAAAGGAAAAATTCTTTTCACTTCCCCTAAATACAATTTATAGAGCTTCAGGTAAGCTCCTAAGCCTATAAATCCTATTTATCCACTAGCCAGGAGCCCCTTTCAAACACACTAATCCACACACATATCAAGTTCCTAAACTAAGGAATATATTGCTCATTTCACTTGGTACGTAATTACACGCAAAAATAATATGATCCAAAGTTATTCAAGAATAATATTAACATCATATTTGCATACGTGAATATGTAAATAAACACATGACTTACTTCATAACATTGGATGGTGAATAGAGGCTTGGATTTCGGATTCTTCTTCATCTTGTCGGCGAGACTTTTCTATTTCTTAGAGTGCATTATATCGTTATTAAAAATTCGATCTCGATGCACCGGGTAGAACGGAATTACAATGCAAACACGTGTGAAGGTCGTCGATTATTTTTAATGTGTGGAAAATCGTTTCGGAGCGACTCGTGCAGTGTCGCCGGCGTTCGAGCGAGTACAGCGCTCTACGTAGAGGCGGCTGGCGGGCGCCACGGGCAGCGAAGCGCATCGCGCGGATGTGGTAGCCGACTGCGGCGACCGACGCGGCTCGGGCTTATCAGTGCGAGGTGTAATCATGTAGAATCACTGTACCACTAAACGGATCAATTGGTCAACAAACCAGACCGACGGATAAAACAAAATCGATGAAACTCGCACCGCAAACTACTTTCGACGCCGTTACGTTACGTGACTAATCAATACAAAATACTTTATTTCCAGAAACTGATTTTTATTATCTTTTTCAAAAACAACACCTTAAAAATGATATGTAAAGAATGCCACCTACTTAAATTATGAAAGCAAAAATGTATACTGTACCCTAGATTTAATTGCTGAATAAGAATAAGAGACGGGCATTATCTGCTAAATACTGGAAGGATTACAAATTTAGTAGCCATACATTATCAAAACTTCCGATTATCGAAAACAAAATTACTTACATTATTATGAAATCGGTCTGTAGAGTTTTCGCTGAGTTTTCCTCTTAGCGAGTCTGTCAGTAACAACTATAATATTATATTTAATGAATAGTTGTCCGGATGTTATTTTACAGTTTAATGACAATAGGAAGTTGTTTTGCAAAGCCATTATAAAACAGTTACTCGCATTTTATATTACCTCTACTTGTTTATTAGCATCGCAGTTTTATTGCTTCAGTATTACAATTAACATAATACGTTTCCAATTAATTCATTATTATCGGAAATTTTATTATATAAATATTTTATATAATGCCTAAATAAAATTATTTTTATAACTAGTTTTATTGAATTTGCGAAATGTGTGCCATGAGAATTTGGTCTTTGTCACGTGCAATATTTAAAGTATTATGTAGAAACTAGATTTTTTGGCCGAAACGGACCGAAACCGAAACCGAAAGTTCGGTCAATCACTAATTTCATAGCTCCTATTAGTTTTAGTGATAAAATATAGCCTATAGTCTTCATCGATAAATGGGCTATCTAATACTGAAAGAATTTTTCAAATCGGACCAGTAGTTCCTGAGATTAGCGCGTTCAAATAAGCCCTTTCAATTAATTTCCCCCCGTTTTTTCCACATTTTCCTCTATTTATTCGCTCCTATAAGTCTTAGCGTGATAAAATATAGCTTTATAGTCTTCCTCGATAAATGGACTATCTAACACTGAAAGAATTTTTCAAATCCGACCAGTAGTTTCTGAGATTAGCGCGTTCAAACAAACTAACAAACTCTTCCGCTTTATAATATTAGTATAGAATATACAGTTACGTTGGTTCGTCGTCATCAAATAGTTGTAATATCAATTAATGTAAGCAATATTTCTCAAATCATATTGTATTCTATAATTATTTATTTATTTATTTATTGGAAAACAAACAGCATTTTAACACATATAACAATAATAAATAATAAAGTAGCACATATGAGCCAATAAAGTTTTCACAAATACATATTACAGTATCATGGAACAATTTGTGACAACAAGTGTGTCAATAATAACTATAAATTACAACACGATGTTCAAAAAATACATTCTAAGAAAACAACTACATTTATTTGATTGTGGCAGCAAAAGTTTTAAATTTTAAGTTGAATATATCAATTTCATTAAAATAAAGATTATGTTTTTACACGCTCTCACAATAAAGCGATTCTTTGCGTAGTTTGATCTACGGGTACGCGACGGGCACCTAAATAGAATTTGAGCTAAAAGATATGGAGAATCTATCATGTTGTGGATAATTTTGTATAAGAGGATTTCATCTTTTAAGCCTCTCCGCTTTTCTAATGACAATATTTTTGTTTTGTTAATGTTTGTAAATTTGTATTGCAATCTTTTTAGAAATTTGTTTTGAATTTTTTCTAACATGTCAATATATTTCGAATAAAAGGGATTCCAAACAGTTGACGCATACTCAAGCCCTGATCTTACTAGCGAATTATAAAGTACAGTGTATGTTGTTGGTTGTCTAAAATCGTTAGCCTGTCGAAACAAGAAACCAAGTGTTTTGAATGACTTGTTACATATATAACTTATATGGTTTGCAAAAGTTAATTCACGGTCCAGAATTAGTCCGAGATCTTTGACTTCGTCGACACGCTTGAGAATTTTACCAAAAAGTGAATAATTAAAAAGTGACACTTTATTTTTCCTAGAAAATGATATTAAGATGTAATTTATTTTTAGTGCAGTAATCACATAAGTCATCCAAATCCTTTTGCATATTAATGCAGTCACTTATAGTTCGAACCAGACAAACATTTTTTTTGCCGTCAGCATATAGAAGAACTCTTGAGTGCTTAAAGCAGTTTACTACGTCATTAATGAAAATATTAAACAACAATTGGCCCAGATGCGATCCCTGGGGAACCCCTGAAGTAATAGGAACAAAATTAGAAGTGTATCCTTTAATTGCAACAGCTTGGCTTCTGTTACGTAAGTAAGATTCCATCCATCGCAAGAGGTCCCCGTGAATACCGAAGTAAGACAATTTTTTGATAAGTATCCTATGAGAAATTTTATCAAAGGCTTTTGCATAATCGGTATAAACGGCATCTACGCGGTAACCCTTGTCCATGGCCGTACAGACGTAGTCGATAAATTCGTTGAGGTTAGATTCAGTTGATCTTCCACTAACAAAACCATGCTGGGTGACGGTAAAGTGGGGCCTAATAATGGGAAAGATTGAATCGTAAATTATTTTTTCAAAAAGCTTTGGTATAACAGAAAGTTTAGAAATGCCTCTATAATTTTTACAGTTATGCTTATCACCATTTTCATGAATAGGAACAACTAGAGATCTTTTCCAGACAATTGGTATTACACCTTGTTTGAGGGACTTATTGAAAATTATAAAAAGAGGAAGTGAAATTGTTTCCCGGGTATTTTTTAGGAAACATGGGGGAATCATATCTGATCCAGAGCCCTTATTAATGTCTAGATTTTTTAAATATTTTTCTACCATAAACTCCGTTATGCGTACAGTGTTTATGAAATTTACATTATTAGATTCCGGAAAGTCGCATTGTACGGCATCAGAGTCACGCTCAAATACTGACTGAAAAAGGAATTAAACATATTATTACATATTTGAGGTCCATCGGAACTAACTTCGTCATCCAGGTACATTGTGTCTGGCAGTCCACTCGCACATCGCTTTGAATTAATAAATGTCCAGAATGGTTTAGAACTAAATCGAATATTATTTTCAATTTTTGATACATAAGTATTATAACAAGTGTCTTCAAGAGAATTAGTCCAACGACGTAACTCGCAAAAATTATCATAATCATAATTCCTTCCATAAATTTTCCATTTCTATGGGCCCTAAACTTTTTATTTATCATTCTTATTAGTTGTCTAGAGTACCATATTGGATAGCGATTTGAGCCTGATACATTTTCCGACGGAACAAATGAATTGATAATACCATTAATTTTTGCATAGAAAACTTCTACTACTGAATCCAAGTTTTCTGCCGATAGACAAGATTGCCAATCGACTTTAGCTATCTCCTTGTTAATGGTGTCATAGTCGGCACTAAAAAAACGTTTGACAATTCGTGAGGCTGGCTGCAAAGAATTACAGGTTGATTGCAAATTGATTGAGATATAAAAACTTGGATGATGAGTGTCCTCTGGCAGGCAAAGTGGCTCTGCACGTACAACCCCGCATACATTACTAGAAATGACAAGATCTAAACATCTGTCGTTTTTATTTTTAATGCCATTATATTGGGACCAGCTATTGAACGACATGAATGTTATTAAATGGGTTACCATAATGCTATTTGTGGGATTTTGAAGGAATAAAACATTTTTTTCAGAATTATTAGATAAACTCCACATCGCGTCTTTAAAGTTAAAGTCCCCCGCCAGTAAAAAAGAATCGTTTGTAAAATCCATATTTAAGTCCGATATATATTATACCCATTTATTTTATTTCTTATGAAGTTAATCATAGAAGGTTTTGAGTGTTTTGACACAAAGGACATAATATATTTTCTGTTAAATTCTTTAGCCAAATTAATATCATTCATGCGAAATTCTGTCTGTCCGTCCTTGTCATGTGTCTTCATATTATAATATCTTCTTAAACTATTATTTTACCTAGTGCAATGAAGTAGCGGGCTACAGGTATCAAAATGATTTAATCATTGTTCACTATCTGAGTTGAATCAATCCGGATACCGGACGTTGCATCTATCTAATCAAATTATATTTCATGTAAATGTTACAAAAGAAACTACATGTATTACAAGTAACCAGATCATATTCACACATCACTGAGTAGATTTTTCTGTGAACTACATACAAGTAAAACATCTATTATATATGCATCTTTGAAGCAGCTTTATAACAATGAAAGTATGATAATATTTTGTACGTAATTTAAATAACAAACATGAAGTATTTCTGGTTCATCATCATCATCACTACAGTAGCCGTTAGAAAAATTAGGCTATTGTTCACTTAATATACACTCTCAGTAGACTGAAATTGGTTAGCAAACAGAAGCGTGCTTATTGGATTTCATGGGTTTATAGATTAATCTTCTAAGATTCGCTACCGGTTTTCCTTACGATTTTTCCTTGAACATTTGAGCGTCTAACTAGAGAAAAACCTAACTAGCTTACGTCATCAGTCACCACCCGAAATAAAACCTACGTTGCATCTTCTACATTGCAATCCAAGCTTAACCACTGTAATCGCTAAAATTTAGGTTATCTACTATTTACCAACGTTGCAATAAATTAGTTACATTGTTACTTGTAATTGCCAGATATTTGTAGCTAATTTTGCAATAGACGTGTGACAAATCAATATAGATAGCGTTCGTCTTTATTAATAGCCTTGTTCACTTGTTTCGAGTGATCAAAGCCGTCGGACGAGTGGCATAACATGCAGTAACTCTTGCTATAATATCCAGTTTTGAACGCTCTAATGCTCGCAGTTACGTAATTAACTCTACTTAGCTGTTCTAATTTTACAAAGAATTTTAATTGTCGTTCAAGTAATAAGATTTTTTCTCGTATGATATTTCTATTGTTGGCAACCGTGCTTATTACGTATAAAATATTGGAAAGTCAACAGTAACTATGAACAGGGTGTAGGTAAAAATTTTGTGAGTTTCGACATACAGCAGAACGCAAAACGCGTTAGGCTAAAGTTGTTTGTAATTATGGTCAATTACCTAAATACCATGACGGTCAACATTTTAGCCGGAGTATTCGGTCTAGTATGCATGAATTATGAGGGCTAAATACATAATTATCAGGTGCCATATTCGTCAAGGGCAGTGCTGGCCAAAATTACTTAAGAGGCCGGGTACCCTTGGAATTTTTCATACAAACGTAATACCAAAATCATTTTCTCATACGAAAATATTTAACATGTTTGAATTATTTTTCAGTTTAAGATAGTAATTACCTAGGTTCCTACACAAAAATTTACTTCAAAATATTTAAACAAAAAAATATTTGTTTTTGTTTAAAATTTTTTTTTAGTAAATTTACTACTCAATATTGAAACACTAAAAAATAGAGTAAAACACTAAAAAATATATAAATAAATAGTAAATTTACTACAAAATATTTAAATATTAAAAAATATTTTTTAGAAATTAAATAATTTGTAGTATTTACTATTTATTTATATATTTTTTTGTGTTTTACTCTATTTTTTAGTGTTTCAATATTTAGTAGTAAATTTACTAAAAAAAATTTTAAACAAAAAAAAATTTTTTTTTGTTTAAATATTTTGAAGTAAATTTTTGTGTAGGAACCTAGGTAATTACTATCTTAAACTGAAAAATAATTCAAACATGTTAAATATTTTCGTATGAGAAAATGATTTTGGTATTACGTTTGTATGAGAAATTCCAAGGGTACCCGGCCCCTTAATATTTCTACTTAAATACCTAAGTAATAATAATAATAATAATAATAATAAAGCCTTTTATTTCCTTAATACATATCATTTTAACAAACATTTTTCAATAAACAATTTCATCCATTCTAAACATTAAAAAATTATATCGCATGCATAATTAAAATTATAATACTATTCAAATTCAAAAACAAAATTAATATTAAATAATTATAGCAATTAATAAATAGTAATAATATTAAAAATCAAACTTTACAAAAATAATACCGATTCTATACAAATCTAAAATATATTCCAATTTGATTCCAATTCATTTGTTTTATAAAGTTACAGTTTATTGCATGTCAATTAATTAAATTAATTTCTTTATTACTTTTGTTACATTACTTTTTTTTTTTTTTTGATTAATTATTATTTTTAAGTTGTTCTCTATATCAAGGACCTCTATAGAGTAAAGGCCTCCTCCATATCTCTCCAAACTATTCTGTTATTTGCCTTATCTATCCAGTCCTTTCCCGCTGATTTTATAATTTCATCGAGCCATCTTTCTGGCGGTCTGCCTCTACTTCTTTTACCCGCAGGTCCTTCCCACAAAGTTATATTTTTGGCCCATCTGTCATTTGTCATACGTGCAACATGACCAGCCCATTTCCATTTTAGTTTTCTGCTGTGTTCTAAAGCATCTATAAATTTTGTTGCTCTCCTAATGTCTGCGTTTCTTTTTTTGTGCCTAAGTCTTAGATTCAAAATGCTTCTTTCCATCGCTCTCTGTGTTGTTGCTACTTTGTTTCTCGTCTGTTTATTGAATATCCACGTTTGGGATGCATAAGTGAGAGATGGAAGTACACATGTATCTATTAATATTTTTTTAAATTTCATTGATGTGTTCGACTTGAGAATTTCTTTGAAACTCCAAAATTTATTCCACGCCATATTAACGCGTCTCAGCAACTCATCATGATGTCTTGATTTTTTAAAAGATACTAATTTGCCTAGATATGTGTACTCCTGGACATATTCCAAAGCCACATCTTTTATACATATTGGTGTTTCGGTGCTATTCGTCATAACTTTGGTTTTTGTTGTGTTAAGAGCTAGGCCTATTTCGTTGCTGACAAAATTTATTTCGTTTATCATTAACTCTAACTTTGACGGGCTTTCAGCAAATAGCACAATATCATCTGCGAATCTAAGGTTGCTCAAGAATTTGCCATTAATGTATATGCCTTTATTTTCCCATTTTAAGGACTTCATGATGTCTTGTAGCACGGTTATAAAAATTCTTGGGGAGAGCGGGTCCCCTTGACGAACGCCTCTACATATATCTATCTTGCTACCTTTTTTGTCAAGAATTACTCTACTTGTGCTTTTCTTATATATGTATTGTATGAGCTCTATGGTTTCTGATGGTACTTTACATTCTTGCAAGGCTCTCCATATACTGTTGTGGGAAATAGAGTCAAATGCCTTGGCATAATCGATGAACGCTAAATAGAGTGGGCGATTCATCTCTACATATTTCTCTATCACCAATTCTAATGAATGGATATGGTCTATAGTTGAGTATGTGCTCCTGAATCCTGCTTGTTCCACTGGCTGGTACTCCTCGGTATACTTAGCTAGGCGTTCTTCGAGACAAGAGGCAAATAACTTGTAGAGATTCGATTGCAAACTGATTGGTCGATAGTTACCGATATCATTAGGATTTCCTTTTTTGTAGAGCAGTACTATGTCAGAATTTCCCCACTCAGTGGGAATTTTTCTTTCGTCTAGGATTTTATTGAACAGTATGGTTAAAGGTTGTGCTAATAAAGCCTTCCCTGCCAAAATTACTTCATTTGATATATTGTCGGGTCCGCTACTTTTATCCTTTTTTAGTGACTTTATCTTAGTTACAATCTCTTGAACTGTAAATCTTTTTAGTGTTGCATCATTTTTTTGTAGAGGTACAGTTATGGTGCTTGCCGGTTCTTTGTAGGCGTAGAGATTTTTATAAAATTCTGTGGCAGCTTCTATTATTCCTGACCTCGATATCGTTTCTCTATTGCTTGTACTATTTTTCAAGGCAGGTATCCATTTTTTAGTGGTTGTTAGTTCTCTTAGTCCCTTCTTTACGCTTCCTGACTTCTTAAGATGTTTTTCTATTTTTGATAGTCTGTAGTTTTGATATTCTTTTCTGATCAGCTTATGGATGTTTTTATATAAATAACTTTTCTCTAATTTTTCTGTAGTTGATAGATGTTTTTTGTTTATAAGTTCATTTCTTCTTTTTATAAGGTTTTTAGTTTCATCTGAGATAATGTAGTTCCTTTTTTGGTGTGTGCTTTTATTACATGATTTTATAGACTTTAAGCTCTGGTCGATTGTTTGTTTCATTTTATGATAATATGTCTCTACATCATCGTTTTCCGCTAGGTTAAGACTTGAAATATTTTGTTTTAGAGCTTCGACATATGACTTTTGTTCATTTAGGTTTTTCAATAACGGTTTGCTATTTTTGTATGAAATTCTAGACTTTTTTGTTTTCTTTAGCAATAAGGTGCTTCTTACAAGTCGGTGGTCACTTGGAAAAGATAAGTTGCTTAGTACTTCAATATTTGAGAATTTGTTTTTCATATTTGAAAGTATATAATCTATCTGGCTTCTATTTTTACTCGGCGATATCCACGTCCAAATATTTTTAACCTTTTTTTTGAATAAGCTATTAATTATAAACATATTATTTTCCCAACAGAATTCTATTAGTTTTTCACCTCTTTTGTCCCTTTTTCCAAAGCAGCTTTTTCCGAGTATTTTATCTTCGCCTTTTATTTTTTGACCAACTCTAGCGTTAAAATCTCCCATGATTATAAGGTTTTTGTAGCAGTATTTAATATTTTCTTGTATTTGATTATAAAATTCCATTATTTCTGATTCTGTAGATTCGGAGGTTGGTGCATGTACTTGAATGATAGATATTTTTGTATTCATATAATTCAAATGTAGTATACATATTCGTCCGTTTATTGCTGTAAAACTTTCTATGCAACTTTTTAGATGTTTTTTTATTAGAAAGCCTACTCCATACTGGCCTTTAGTTTGGCCATAATAACAGAATATATGATCCTTACTTTCTTCGATTATATAGCCCAGACGTCTGATCTCTGATAAGCCTATGATATCATATTTTACGTTTGATATTGATTGTTTGAACTCTAGTAATCGCTCTTCAGATAGTAATGATCTAGCATTGTACGTACAAATGTATAAAGGGTGGAGTGGAGGGTTTTGGTCATTGACTCCCGCGGCGACCACCCGTGTTGGGAGCGTTGAATCCTTTTTTGGTTTATAGTTACTGGTAGCGTATTCGTCTTTTTCTTTTTGAGATTCTTTTATTTGCTATGCCTGATTTTCTTCATTTGATGAGACATGTTTTTCGAGTTGATATTTTTTCAGGTACGATGCGATCGAAGAACTGGAGGTTGATGGGTTATTATTAATTGTAGATTGCGTATGTGGTATGGTCGGTAAGCATGTAGTTTTTGACTTCTTCTGCATTTGTTTCTTTTGAGCTGATGGGGTCCCAGTATTATGATTTTCGTTGGGACTAGCCGATAGAGCTCTCTTGTTGTTAAATACCTAAGTACTAGGAACTAACTTAGTAATAAGAGTAGGTAACTATTTAGAAAAAAATATCATTATGACGAAGAACATTGTATGGCTATGGTTGTCTGGTGTGGGATCGTTTACAGACTCCATTATAATTTACTAGCTGTCCCGGCAAACGTTGTTTTGCCATTGCCATATAAAGTATTTCTACTTCATCAGTTGATACAAAATCTTACCCTCTCTTTTGTCCCCTAAGAGGGGTGGGGGGAAAAATGTAATACACCAAATGTCAAGTTGAAAAACACAGTAAATAATATGAAGTAAGTCCATTAAAGAAAAAAGTTTGATACAAAATCTGACCCCCCCCCCCCCCATTTGTACCCTTGGAGGGGTGGGGGAAAAAAAAAGCATACACCAGATGTTAAGTTGGAAGAAGACAAATATATCTGCGAAAACCGCATTCAAATCGGATCAGTGGTTTTCGTGTGATGCTGGAACAAACATACAGACAGACAGACAAAAATCTAACCACATTTTTGGCTTCTATAGCGATGTAGTGACACCCCCCACTTATTATTTTTTGAATATCTTTAATGTACAGAATTCTCATTTCTACAGTTTTATTATATGTATAGATAAATAATTTATAACGGTCATGGTAACGGCGAGCCGCCAGTAAGAGGGCTACAAAATACCTGGGGGCTGGGACTTCTTCTTTATTCCCAGGACGTGTCGTACCACGCCAAATTGCGACTACGATAGAAAAATATTTTAAAAAGTAAAAAAAGTGTGTCAGCTCCAGACAGTCAAAGGTGCGCTGCGCACCAAAAACGTGACACATTTTCGTTACTTGTTAGTAGGTTCCCCTCGAATTTTTCTCATACCGGGCGCCTTATATATGAAAATCGATTCTTAAGGAGTAAACTCCAATAATATAAAAATTGTTTTATTTTTGAATATATTTGAATCAAATACTTTCAGAACGTCCTACATGTTGCCTGCCACCGGTTCGGGAGTGAACCTATACTGAAAGATAATAGAGTACCACCCCGCTGGACGACCTAGAAGAGTCTACATGCTTTGATGGTCTGCGAGACGCGGACAACCGCTGGTAGAGTAGCGGTGGGTTAATCGTGCCCGTGATTGGGCCTAGGCGGGGAGTGGAGCACCATGGGGTTTTAGTGGGTAGTTCCTCGGACAGTCCCACACACCCCGGCCGATGTCCCCAACCGCCGGGGATGCGCTAAGCATTTTCCCATGCAAAAAAAAGTCTTTGACGCTACTTACACCTACAATATGTATATAACTTAACCAACTTCATAAAAGGCACTAACGCAAGCAGAAAACGATAATTTAAGTCAACGAGCAAATATTTACCCAGACGAGGATTGTCAGAGCATTAATGCATACGAGTAGGATTTAGGTTTTGCACGATAAGGAGTCTTTTATCTCTATGGCGATTTTCATAGTGATCAGTAACGTCATGATAACGTGTACATGTACCATAGAGGAAATTGATTCCTATGCAGTTGATAGACCAACGTTATTTGGTCGAATATGTCAATTTAATGTTAATTGTGATCTGTCGGCTGGGTTTGATATAACGCAACCAAACTACATAGGTCCCCGATCTGCATAGGAATCAACTTCTCTGATAGTACCTTCTTAAGGCCGTCCCCCGAGCAAACGACCTTGGCCATACATTTGCTGCGTTGCCGAGATCGCGCCAAAACCCTATTTTTTACTTATCTTAGTTCAATATTAAAAAAATTAAAACGGGGAATATGTAGTTTATGGTATTGTCGATCTATTGGCGTGTGTTTCAAATAAAAGTAATTTGAAAATCCTAAGGAGATGCTGAATGTATGCTTGAATTCAATAAACTTTGGAAGCTGATATCATGAGTATAATAAACGAAAATAGAAAATTTAAAACGGGGAAAGGAATGTTGAGATACTGAAGATTATTGCTGTATTTTTATTATAACTCTGTAGCTTTCAAATTATGAGTTTAGGCTCTAAATACGGTAAATTACGGATTCTCCGTTAGGAACGCCCTTAATGTAGACACTATGGAAGCTGAATAATTAGCCTTCTTTAGGAGCTTTCACATAGTTCCTATGAATGTTAATTAGTAATAGAACAGTGACGACTATCTAAGGCAGATTTAGTATATCCATAGTGTATCTCACCATTCCACTACATGAGTGTGATGAGATGATCTGCACTTGTTGATTGTACTTATAGTTCTTGCAATCTAAGAGTGCGCGTCGCCTTTATTTGTAGTTGGAAATGTGAATAGACATTTTCGTTAGTGTGCGTCGGGTCGACGGCGTCGGGTACGCACACTGACTGCTTCGTCGGGCCGACGAAGCAGTCAGTAGCGAGCGAGCCATGTACGCGTGTATAGATATGGTCACTCACACAACTAAGGGCGACGCGCACTCTTAGATTGCAATAACTATATTATCAGTAAAGTTGATTAATAGGCAGATAGCGGGCCTACGTAATTTAGTCACGTTATGTCAAACCTAGCTGAAAGATCACGACAAAATTGAATTGACATAGCCCGACCAATAATTGATGAAGATCCACCATCTGCCTATGAATCAATTCTTATATCTATGGACGCTTCACACCACGTCAGTCTGGCCCCGTGCTAAGTGCCTAAAGGACTTGTGTTACAGACTATGAACTACCAGACTATGAATCAATTCTTATATCTATGGACGCTTCACACCACGTCAGTCTGGTCCCGTGCTATGTGCCTAAAGGACTTGTGTTACTGCAGGTACCAGACTATGAATCAATTCTTATATCTATGGACGCTTCACACCACGTCAGTCTGGCCCCGTGCTAAGTACCTAAAGGACTTGTGTTACAGGTACCAGACAACGGAAATATATTTAATACTTCGATGGTACTTGCAAGTCTAAAATATTATGCCTATTGCCTAGGCATGAGAGTGGGTTTGTAAATACAGTACAGTGGTATTTTTAATTTATGTCGTAACGACTACTACTAAACTACTACTACTGGTGTGGTATCGTCATTTACGTAAGGGGTATGAGGTATCTAAACCAAACTAAATCTGACGGAGTAAGAGTATCTTACCGAATTTCACGTAACATTATTATTATTTTTTAGCCGAAATCAGTGACAAATGGTATGAAAATTCGGTTGAGATAAAAAGTTTACATGTAGTCGCGATTTAAAAGATAAAACAACATTTTATCACTTACCGGTGTGTTGGCATTATTTTCTTTAGCGTTTATATTCGTAGTTTCAACAGGTTCTTGGTTTAAAAACATTTTTCTATGGACTTTCTTGAACTCATCCATCAAGGCATCGTGATGTTTTTTTTGGTCGGTGTCTAATGTTTTTGTTATGTTGGGTTTTTTGCTCGTCACTGTGGTTTCTTCGTTTTGTACAGGCGTTTTCTTATTCTGCACAGATATATAAAATCAAGATTAATATTGCAAAATTAATAAGAAACATAAATAATGAACAGGTTTTTGCGGTAGTGATGATAATATTTGTGCAATATTCACCTTCAATTTATGCACAAATAAAAAAGTTACAAGCTATACCCATGACCCGACTGGCGACTACAGAAATTATACTTAGTTAATAGTTACAGCCTTTGTTGCTGGGGTATTATAAACCTATTTACACTTTAAATTGTATCAATAATTTATGCGTTGTGGTTATTGGTAAAACCATAATGCCTATAGCATTCATAGATGCATTCATTGGTGCAAACGAAGACACATCTTAAATTAATAAGGTACAGGGAAAAAGTGGTAATGTGGCCCCAGCACATATATTGCCCCCCCTCAATATTTAATGTTTTAACAACGCTATCCAGTATAATTTTGGTGGAACGGGATGCTCGCGGCATGCTAATTTACCACCGTACAAATCCAACAGAGGCTGTCAAGTTCAATTGTCATTCGATCAAGTTAAACTTGCGACCTGCGAAACTTTTAAGTGTCTGTGATTTTATTTCGATAGTTGTTAAGAAACAGAAATATTTGGCTTTTGTGTTCAAACATCGGATACATCGAACTGTTCTCCTACGGAATTTAAAAGGTTAATATAAAATTATACATTTAATAAATATTTTTGGTACATTTGTTTAAATATTAGCAATGATTGTAATTTGGCCCCCTCACATTGGTCGTAATATTGTTCCAATGACAGAGCTGGAAAGCCATGGGTACAGTATCAAATTTTTGACTAATGGGCTATGTAGCCTGTGGAGGCTCCAAAGGTG
The DNA here is from genome assembly GCA_937595015.1 of Polyommatus icarus. NCBI lineage: Eukaryota > Metazoa > Arthropoda > Insecta > Lepidoptera > Lycaenidae > Polyommatus > Polyommatus icarus. The sequence goes on from OW569326.1 coordinate 14,806,386, forward strand.
ACTATTACATTTTTGATTTTTGCCGTTAAGTTTCACTTGTGCAATACATTTAATGTGATATCCCCGGGGGGCCACATTACCATCACTTGATCACAAAATACCAAATGTGATTGATTAAGAATAATTAAAACTTTCGATTATCCTGCGAGATTAATACATGAGAATAAGACATGTTTAAACAAACGAATAAGAAGTCCCATAATGTATATTTTAGCTTTCTGACTCCTACATTTTTTAAATAATGCTTGATAAACAAAGTGGGGGACCACATTACCACCTTCTCCTATACTACTAAAAACCATAAGCTTGGTTATAGATTTTTTTTTTACAAAAATGACTTGTCTGTTAAAATACTTACTAATTTTCTTCTCTGTATCTCCTCTGCAATGGCACTAGATAACGAATTAGAACTATTCATGCTCGTGTTGTCACACGCAACTTCTTTCTTCGGTGGTGGTGGATAGCTGCAGTGCGTCTTAGAATAGGAATTTGAGTCCATGTGATGCACTTCAACGAAAATCGTCTTCTTCTGTTCCTCTCTTTGCGTCGTTCGGTTCGGTAAATAATGGCTGGTCCTATTATAGTTGGAGTTGTTGTTGTCGTAGCTACATTGTATCGTCGCTCCGTCTTCTGTCAAGTTTATTATTGTCCTGTTCAATCCCTTAACGTTTTCATAGTCCTTAGGCTTTACAATATTCGCTTTGTTCTCGTAGGTGTGGGGGTTGTTTGGTATACTGGGGCTGTCGTAGTCTGGCTCTATGTCAGACGGGATATCGAAGTTGTGAACATCGTCGCGTTTCCAATTAAAGTCCAAATTGTCCCATGTTCGACGTTTTATTCGATTTATCGTTAATCTGCAACAAACGAAACAATTTATTATTTAGAACAATTTAATTTACTCAATGATAGTCAAAGCTGCGCCTCCACGGCGTTGGAATCACATCGTACGGAACGTCAGCATGGCGTTGCTTTGTGTTATACAATGTTCAGTGCATCGTAAAAAATCCGTAAATACTGAGAGCGCGGCGCCGCGCCCATGGCGGGTCCAATTTCGATGCAGTGGAAGTGGATAACGGTAACAAAATAATCTTGCACTTTCTACATTAAATGCTAGTTTAGCCTATTTCCTTCCTAAAAGTTGCCCGCTATTTCGTTGAAATTCATTTATGCGTGAAAATTATAAGTTTGCCGCAGAATAATGAAAAAATACCTTCTTGTATGACTCAGGTTGTCTCCATGCAGTTGTAAGCGCCTGAAGAGGGAACAGACAGATACTCTAACTGCTAACAGTCAGACAAACAGTCTAAACTCTAACTGTTAGCAGTTACCACCGTCCATGGCGATTTTTGGCAGAACGGAGAGCATCAACTAGCGTAGTGCGCACTTGGTCACACCTAATCAGAACCAGATCGAAGTCTGTGTTTCCACCAGAGATGTGTTACGAGTAATGTGTTTTTGACAACCAATAGAATCGCTTCATTGACGTGACGCTCAGCGCGGCGATGCTATTGGATCTTAAACACACATTCCTCGCAACACATCTCTGGTGGAAACACAGCCTAACAGGGCTTCGATCGCAAAACTATAAGCGTTTATAAGATCATCATTATAAATTACCTATCAGCTCTATCAGCGGCCTCCTCGGCGACGCTGGCCAGTCGGCGTCGCAGCGCGGCGGGGGGCGGCAGGGGAATCCCCTGGACAGCGGGCGCGGGGCTCCGCTCTCCCGCCGCGGACGACGCGGAGCTGTTGTACCCCGAGCTCTCCGGAGACACCAGCTCGGTGCCCGCGCCCTCGCGGATCACCAGCTCCAGACGACCGCTCACCTTCATCGCTGCTATCGCCTGGGAAAATGAGAGAAAATGGGGAAAATGAAGAATACACGTATCGAGCATCTTGCTTTCGAGTCATAAAAATAACTTAGCTGTCGTCGATTCGTAATAACATAGAGCTGTTGGATAAATAAAGATTTTTCTATCTATTATATTATATTTGTAAAAACACAATAAACCACGACTGATCAGTAAAAAACTAATTAGTAGCAAACAAAAATAGCTTTTGCAGCTTACTTTGAAAATTGAAATGTTGTAAGTAGGTATTATAGGTGTGTAAGTATAACATGTAGGTATTATAGATAGTATTACACCTAGATAGGTACCACACTAGATAAGTAATAAGTTTGATAATAATTATTGTACCCTACTTTAAAATCAGTAATAATTTTAAATTAAGATTGTCAATTATCAATTTATTAAGTAGGTACACAAATAACACATTATTGTTTACATTGATATCTTACAATTGAGTCAAGTGTAGTTTTTCAGAATTGAATCATATCAATAGGTACGATATGATTAAATACTTGGCATCTGATATTTCGTTATGAAATCTAGATATGACGATATAGTAGGTACACTTTGCAGGATATCGCATTTTTATCACTAACAAGCAAATCATCCTTATAGTACGTAATTTATGTACCTACTAAAATAAATAAAAAATAATGGTTTTATTCGAATTAAATGAGCGTCCGTGGCCTATGTGAAGATAGAGGTTCGCACTTGAGAGGGTGTATGAGACATTTTCAGATCTCAAGTACATAATGCGGACGCTCGTATGGCGAAGGAAAACATCGTGAGGAAACCCGCTCATAGTTAATCCCAGACGTACTGACCTATTCATTCCTGTGAACTAGGCCGACTATGTTGCGAGAATGAGACGTAAATATGTAGGTACTTGGGAGTTGGGACCATACGTTAACGGACATTAATTATTATTATTTTTAAGAAAAAAATTAAAACCGACTTCCAGGGTAAAAACAATAGTAATATGAACTAATGTACATACTACAGTCTTCATTATTTTGAAGTTGGTACCAGCTAATTTAATCGTGAGTTCAGTAATGTCAGAATATCTGAAACTTTTGGGACTCGAATGCTTCTGAAAAAATCGAAATCACTATATGTTTCGATACAAATTTCAAGGAGTCCCCTAGATTCCTGAAGGATCCCATCATCAGATCACCACTTTTGTGAACATGGTACCAAATTCGAGCTAAACCCTATAGGCCTATACAACACAAAAATAATTTTGAAAATCGAACCACAAACGACTGAGTAATCATTGAACATACAAAAAAAGAGATACTAGGTAATACGTTCGGCTGTATCCGAACGTATTACCTCCTACTTTTTAGAAGTCGGTCAAAAATATTATCCCAGGCACTACAGAATTATTAAAGAGTGGTTACATAACAACCTTGGCTGAACCTGCTCTCGCGAAATTGAGATAGTCCGCAACGTGGTATGAAAATTTAGAAATTTCTTGCCAATATTTGAGTATTGTGTATTGTCTCCAGAAGTGCTGAAATAATATCACTATACAACATCAAACCAACCACCTACTATACAATAAAGTAGGTGGTTGGTTTAATCTTCTAGTATAGTCTACAGGTACTTACGTCATTAAACGATATATTCCCAAAGTCGAGGCCGTTACACGACAAGATCTGATCTCCGGGCCTGAGGCCAGCCTCGCGTGCGATCCCCCCCTCCCGGATGAACTGCACGAATATCCCCGGCTTCCAGTCGGGGCCTTTGCAGATTCTGTAAGCATTACGAATATCTTGTTAATTCAATGCAATAAAGTATTTTGTCTTATCCATTTCGAAAAAAAAAACGTTTTCCTTCGTCTTTTATCCTTTTAAATGATATATCGTCAGCTAGATTTTTTTTAAAGCTAGAATAGGTGTTCTTCCGACATACCCTGAGTGATACTTATAGCAGAAAGCAGTTATTGTTTATAAATTAACAGTTAATGTGATAATATTTAAGATTCTCAATAGGCTGCAAAAGGTTTTTTCTGTACGTAACTTTCTATATCTTAAGTCTTAAGTTAACAACGACGACTTAACGCCTATTGGGGACAAGTGCTCTAAAACCCTAGACAAAGAGCTTGTTAGCAAACATACCCGCATCCGAGCTTAGCTCGCGGCGGCACTAGTATGGAGAGGCGAAGATCTGTCAAGTGGTCTGTAGTGTGGCAGAGTGTGGGGGACGATGACACTTCCGACGTAATCGACGCTCGCTCCGACGTGAACAGCCATGAGAGGCTCTCGTGCTCTTTCCTGCAACAGTTGGTCGCCATTAGCAACTGGGGTAGGTACTAGTGACACTAATCTCTAAGGGTGGGTTGCACCAGAGGCGTTGTTATAGATAAGTAGGTTATCGTCAAAATATATGTCGTCTAACGTTAACTAGAAATTTGACAGTTCATTTAAAATTTTGTTAAAGTTAAAGTACCTAAGTTGGTGTAACCCACCCATGATAGTTAAACAATACCTTTATTACCTACATCTAATGAACGAGCTCCGCTTGACAGGTACGCCAGCAGGCCTGAATTAGTTATTTGCTGTTTAAGCAGCTTTATTTGTAAGAGGTAAAAAAAACATGATAGAGTTTAACATTCTCAGAGCAATTTGTGCCCTTGTCTTACCGAAGACACCGTTCGGCTCTATGACTGGTCCAAATTTGTCTTGAGACGGAGATGCATCTTAAGTACTGACTATTTATACCGACCTAGGTTAGCCCAGTTTTTTCTGATTTTGGAACTAAATGCAAAAATATACACTTTAACAACTGTGGTACAACTGTGGCACTCCAATGGTTGACTTAAAGTGGTCATCTAGACAAAATAAAGAAAAAATCTTTACATTACAATGTAAGTTATAAACTTATAACCTATCAAGTAAGGTCCAAGTGGGCCGCGATAACAAAAGATTTCCAAGAATTGGCGATCGAAGGATTAATGGCTTTAATAACAACTATTATTGTGTAAAAATATTTTAATACTTACTCCTTAACAGGAATCATGCCCACATCTGAAATAAATGTATTATAAATTATTATTTATTATTATCAATTACTACATAATACTTATATCTAAGTATAGATATGTAACATCAATCCCCAAGCGGCAGCCGGCTGCCGAATAACAATGGAATGTAAAGTGGAAGTGCTACAAAAATCATGGATTTTACAGATATCCAATACTTGAGAGTTTTACACTGTGGTATAAGAAAATATATTTTTGCTCTCCTTGAACAATATGTATTTATAATAATTTATGAGCATTTTCATATATTGCTCAAGCATATTTACGGAAGCTAATATTATGGACCCATTACGAGGGCACTCAGTAGTTGCTGCAACACACAAAGCAACAATTATTACGTCCAACAATAGCATATAGCCGACCACGTATTTGATACAGTTATGTCAAATCATTATGAATATTCAGATCGGTATGACGAAAATCACTATGGTTCCATTTTAAAATTATTAAGAGTACTTTTGTAACACATTAACTTTAGTAACTGAGTTCGATTTGTAGTTTGTACCCACGTCAAAACGATGAGTTTTCAGCTTTCCTGCGAGTTTGTTAATTGTTTCGATCACATTTCTACAAACTCTCAGGCTCTATGTTGGCCGTGGTGGTTCCTTAACCATGATTGCGATATTGTCTATAGCGTGAACCTCTACAATCGATCCCGATCATGAGCGATCATAGTCAAACACATGCAAGAAGAGAGGTCCATGATTCAACGCACAGCGGTCGTTACTAATTTACGTCCATAAGTGATTTAGTGGAACATTATTTAAAGTTTCTAAATCATAGGCTGTCACTGTTTCTGTTAAGTGAAATTGACAAGGACAGCATAATAATTATAACTTCTGTGCCATTTAATTTAAAAGGGGCTTTTTAGTCTGTAGCCAAATTAGTGCCCATAACGATCATAACGACAAGACTGTTATGCAGTTTTTGTAGAGAGTAGAGACTCTAAATTTTATGAGCGTCTACCAATAATTTGCGATGGGTAAAGAACAAAAAACATGAAGATTTAAGAGATTCTGCAGAATATTATTAATATGGGGCGTAAGTCGAATATGTGACCTAATTGTATTGTGATCAAAGCTTGAAATACCTGCATTATTGCCTAATTAAATATCTATCCTTTAAAGCTCGTTGTCACGTAACTTCACAGTTACATTTTTGCCGTTTGTAGTGGGCACTATATTCAAATTTAAAGTTCTTTAAAACGCAATTATTTAAGGTCATTTAAGAAAACTATGGAGGCAGATTTTGCTAAGTTTATTTATGAAGGACGTAGGTTATAAATACTTACGTCTGACTTTAAGTTTGAGCCTGGACTGGCTGGCGATGTAGTGGACCAGCTCGCCATGTATTGCGTCATCCACGCGATACCCGTTGACACTTATCACTTGATCACCAACCTGAAAATGACAAATGTTTCTGTTATTCCGATAGAAACTCACCGCGGCGGCTTTCGAGGCCGAACGACCGCAATAGTTTTGGAATTCGGCCCTTGTTATCTCGGCTAAGGGAAAATAGGTAGATGCAGATACTATATAGCTTAGATATCTATTTGAAGGTAAGTGTTAAGTATAACAGTTTATACCATAAATCCCTAATTGTACGTAACGCTAACTTATTTTATGAATTATTGCAATTTGCACTTCTTCCGAGAATAATTAACAGTCTATTCATTTAGATAATGTTTTAATGGCGAAAGTTTGTAACTGTGTATGTCTGTAAATATAGGGTCTGGATAAACACATAGGCCAATTTATATTAGCTAGTTACAACACAGGTAAAAATTGCTTAAATCTATGATATCATATTATTAAGAACGAAATGTGTGTGCAACGTGCATAAAAATGTCGCACGCGGCCGAGCACGCCTGTCTTGTGAGCGTTTGATAAGCATAACAGAAAGTAATAAATTATGTTGTGGACATGGCATTGTTGAATGACGTCATCCGCAATGTCACGTCAACCTCTTCGCTGGTGTGACGAATGCGTAATGCGACGCGACGCTACGCAGCGCGCGCACACTTTCTTTGTAAAGTACTAAGAAGCCGGACGGTACGCCTTTTGCCCTACATATGAGACAACTTTCATTGAAAGTTTCGTTGGTCGCCTCTGTTGCCAAGTACTACGCCAGACTACGCGGCGGCGTCATATTATCCTATCAGACATTTTGTACACTCGAGTCTCGATGTGACTTTCCGTATAATGCAACTTTAAAAAATATTAAAAACACTAATTAGTTTCTTAACTTTGGTATGAGTATGCACTCAGAGTGAATATTCTCTATTGTTTTGTTATAATTGCCTAATATTTTAAAGTAGTTTAAAGTTCACTGTTTAAAATATTATAATTTATTTAGTGTTAAGTTATGTGTCATTGTCAAGTATTTATCGAATAATAATTTGCTGTATGCAGCTGTTCAAATATTCGCAAGTTGTCGACACCGATGACTACGATAAAATCAAAATTATTCGCCGAGGTCCAGGTATTTTAGAATACGGTACTTAAATTTACGCAACTAGTTCTACGAAATAAAAATCGTAATTGGTAACTGATCTAAGCTAGACTAGCACAATACATACATAGTAAAGTTATCATTGTAATCATTTATTAATGAATTACAATGATATTTAAAAAAATGAGTAGGTAGAGTAAGCGACCAAGTTTGTTGTAGAGTTATAAGCATAATATAATGCTCTACAATTATTATTATTGAGCTAATTACACGCTGTTTCACTGTCTCTCAGGTACATAGAGTACAGCAAAACCAAAATATCAAAAGTACTTTTCCTAGGCTATTTTCATAGGCCACAGTATTACAATCTTAATAGGGAATATTGTAACACTGTGGCTATACCTCATAATAGCAGACGTCCCATAGGTACACACGCAACACAGATCTTCGCTGTTTTCACAAATGCTAGAGATTTTCCAATAAGTTATACAACGCGTACAAAAACTTGTTTGTTGGTGAATAATATAATTGACTGTCATTATGCTGGCGATGCGCGATGAGGGATATCCATGAGGTAACCTCCATCAGCATACGTAAGGTTCGATTATACCACAACGTAACCAGAAATTATGCTTGATTAGCGATAGCATAAGACAAGAATTGATTACTAAAAATGTAGTTAACGCAGTAAGAAACTTTATCAAAGAAATATTATAAGCTTGACGCAGTCGTTAGCTTAGTAGAAACCAGACAATGTTAAAACCAATTGTGTACACAAAAAGTACTACTGAATTTGGTTTGGATGCTGTGATAGCAAATTCACTATGTATTAGTGCAAAACTTAATAACTTCATTGTAAAATTAGTAATGCAAATTAAAATTATAACTGACTGAATAATGAATAATGTCGTTCATTGTTTACGATGCGTGCTGCTTTTTATCGTGCGACTGTTCCAAATTCTATGATAATTTAGTTTTTGTTGACTTGAGCATGGTCTCCAAAATGCTAATAAAATGCCGGATGTTGAATAAGAAAGGTTAATGCACTACTTCCTTCTCTCTTTTCAAGCCACTTAATGGTCAAATTGTAAGTAAATGTTGTTTTTTATGTTTGCAGATAAAATAAGCGCAATGTGCTATAAATCTAATATAGAAAACGAAAAAAGGAAAAATAACTAAATATATTTTAAGCCTGAACCGTTTACTTAACTAGACCGTCTGTTTTTTCTACGTTCATGGTCTGAACTTAAAAAGTAGCACTCTAGCGTATTTGCACTTTTCTATTTTAGCAACTCTTGCGCAATTGATATTGTCGAAGAGACCCACGAGAATGATAACACTAGAAAGTCTTCCACAGACATTGTCTCCCGTTTGTTTTGTGGCTCAGAATTTGTTTGTCTTACACTGATTAATGATTATAAAAAATTGTAATTATTTTTAAATGCTATATTTATACCATAATAATATAGGTAACTACGGTTTCAACCATTAAAACAAGATTTCGAACAAAATTTAGTGATTTCATACTAACTTAGAAACGAAACCTTCAGCAAATATTTTTTACGTCCGATTGCAGCACAAAAACATTACGCCTTTCTGGTTTTTGCTATTCACAATATGCATTTGTAATGGTGTTCCATTAGTGAGTATAATCGATGCCAGCAAGTGAACAATAACCAGTTACTTCCAAGGAAAGCGGCTAATATTAAATCAGTCGTTCGAGCTGACTGCGAGTTACAAAACGCGCGAAATTATAGTAAAGATCACCTCGAGGACAGACAAAAACGAATAATGGGATCGGATGTGGGCAAAAACTCACTCAGGCTTTTGTACGTACGAGCAATACAAACGTTAATTAACGTACAGCAAATTCACATCATTATGAACACAGGCGTCCCAAAATATGATATTAAGTGAGCCCACCGGATATAAGCAACGCCTTTCGTAACGTCTTTGTTAAGGAAGTAATTGTGCGAAAACTACTAGATATTTGCACAATAATGTGCTCATTCTTGTGTTAACTAAACACAGGCCATAAAGTGAGAGTGTGTTTGTTGGCCGAACAAAATATAATATTATAACAGTATATTATACGAACTATAATACGAGTATACTGTTATAAAAAAACACCTCGGCTTCAAAACATTGTTCAGATAAACTTTCCTCTTGAATCACTCTATTGCACAAACCGACATTAAAATCCGTTCAGTATTTTAATAGAACAGAGAGCTGCGGGGTGATTCACTAAGCGATTCCGCGCGGAATCTTCCCGCTGGCGGAAACTATGTCACTTTCAAGCAAATGACAAGTGAATACTTTTCGATTTTGCTGTCATTTTGACAATAGTGACATTTCTTTTGTATGAGTGAAATAGTTTCCGCCACGGAATCGAGAAGATCTCACCGCGGATGGGAGTTTGACATCCGACGGCGGGAAATTATCCGAGGATTAGAGTCGTTTTCGTGGAATGTTCCCGCCACCTCCGAGACTCGTGAAATCTTTCCACTACGAGATCCGTGTCATGGCGGGTATTGTTAGATGAAATAATTTAATGATAAGATTAAAACAAAGCAATTATTAATACTTACTTAGTTAGTCGTGTCTTGTTTAAAATATTAAATAAATGTCATACTGTAGTAATTATGTGTTAAATCTTTAGGAAGTGTTCATTGAACAATAAATATTTTTTATTTGTAAATGCAGTATAATATGTATTAATATTCGGTACTTAAAGATTTAGAAATAAGTATAATAATTTTTAAATTTTGTATTAACTATTAATCCTTCAATCGGGGATTCTTGGAAATGATATTGCATTCTATTGTTATCGCGGTCACCGGTGTCATTATGGGGCTTGAAGGATAAATACTTATGTATTATGTTAAACCATTATTGTGATTTTACAATAATTTTAAATAGTTATATAAGTATATATAATTTTAAATAGTTATTTAAGTATATATTATTATTATAATTCCAAGATCATACTCACCACCCTGGAACTTCCATAGTACTTATAATATATTCTAATAAAAACTAATATTAAAAAAAAAAAACAAATTTAAAACAAAAAAAAACATAAGTATAAAATTTAAAGTAAGTAATAAGTTTTTTTACACATAAATAAAAGGTATTCTCACACAACAAGATTTACCGATATATTATAATAAAGTACTCTGTGATTTATCGGAGCTCAACACACTAGTCAACACATGACTTACAGATTTGACAGATTGTCATTGTCACTCGGCAGTCGGCACATAAACAATATTTTTTGTTTTAATTCCACTCAAGCCCCAAGCGGCCGCGGCAGTCGGCAGCCGCGCTATTTGTACTTTGTACTGCGTGGTACGCCATTCACTCAAGACTTAAGCCCCAAGCGGCAGCCGGTTACCGCGCTCTTTTATTCAATTATGTAACATATTTCGCTGACTTACAGACTACTTTTGTATAATCCTTCCATCGGGGATTCTTGGAAATGCTATTGTATACTATCGTTGTCGCGGTCACCTGTGTCCTTATGGGGCTTGACGGGATAAATAAGTTTCATTAGACGTACGATCTTTGATATATTGGCTACATTCTGAATGAAAAATACTACAATATAAGTCTATATGGGCGATTAGTATCTTTTCGGCTATTGTGCGTTATTTAGTGTGTGTTGCTATAACGTGTACTCTTTCGAAGTTTTTTTACTGGATTTCACGAATGTAAGTAGTGTTTTGTATTAATTTTTTTTATGAGTAGCTTTTTAATATTCAATGAAATACTTACACAAAATCATTCGTTGATTAAAACGCGAAATATATTTTTTTGTAAGGTAAGACTAATCTTAGTTTTAAAAAGTTTGTTCATTAAATTAAGAGGTGCAGGAAAAAAAGACAATTTTTTTCTGTCTGATGAATAACCAAGGCCAAGGCTTATTGCCAAAAAAAAACTAGTGTCAATTATTCTCTTCGGTTTTGGATTCATTCCGTCGCGGAAGTTTGTGAATCGCTGTAATACTGACAAAATATTAGATCTTTTCACGTGAAAACTTTCCGACGATCGTGAATCGGGCAGCGGAAGTGATTCATTTTTTATCAAAGTAGATGAACAAAAAGTTGAGATCAACTAAAGTGAATAAAGAATCCAATATATTCTAAAAATGATTGATTTCGCTAACATAGATACGAATATAGAGGTAGAAAGGTCTTGTGACTCCGTACTTAGAGGATGAATAAAATTGCAAACGGAATGAAACTGTTATGTTTTACCGCTAGGTGTATCAACAACTTAAGCAAACACTCGTAAAGCAGAAGTAGCACATCTGTCGTCCCGAACAATCGAACAGGCTTAAGAGATTAATTACCCAATAATATAGTAGATAACCTTCGTCGCTTGCATAATGTTTGCACCTAATTCCTGAACGAAACAAAACGAAGTACCGAACGAAACGTTACGTGACCGTGATGGAGAGCGGCGGTACCAACACGAGAGAAACGAGAGTGAAGAAAAAGTTACACCTGTCTCCAGCACAATTAAATGTGCTATTGAACTCCACATAATACCCAGTTTATGTTCTGTAAAATTATGGTAATTATGATTCACGACAAAAGAATTTCATTTAAACGTAAATAAGCGATGATTTCTGTTTTTTTGAACTCAAAGTAGGTACCTATAGCCTTTTCTCGTTTACCCATTAGATTAGTAGTTACTTAAATAGCTAGTTTATAAATGCTATTGACTCAATTAAATAATATTCATAATTATTATTAATTTTATAATAATCTAAGTAGAACAATTTTAAATCCACGTGTTTATATCTACGTTGCGAAATACGCATCAAAAAACGAGACGTGATAATTTACGGAACCTAAATTATCCGACTAGCCACACGTGAAAGAGAAACAATGAAATAATACACAATCGCTTGTAGTCCTTGTAAAAATAAAGCAATTAAACACAATAATCATACAAAACTGCATTGCCTTCTTTTGTTACGCAATATTAGGTACTAAAGTACCAAAACACTATCAAACTTTTACAAAACTATTAATTCGTTTTTATTGTTTCTCTTTGATTATTCATCATAGTTTTATGAATACACCCGATCGTTTTTATCAGATTTCTATTTTACATCATCCGACTTTCCAACGTCATAACGATTATATTTTTCAAGTAAGTAGTCAAATAAATTTAATTTATTTATTCCTTATAAGTTATAAATAATTATAATGCATGCTTAGAATTAAGATGGTGGAGATAGTTTCTTCGATAACATTGTAGAGATCAACTACGATAACATGGCGCGCCCCTCCAAAATTCAAAACGTTTGAAGTGCGTTGTCAAAACTTTTAATGTGCCTTGTCTTGCGCGGTCGGCAAGTTATGATTAGTTGACCAACAAATCTTGGTAATAAGTGACATTAACAGAAATATTACGTGAACTGTGATTGGTTGAATACTTACTACATACAAACTCTTTCATAAGGATGTGACTATACACAAATTGAAACAGTCATTTGGAGGGGCGCGCCATGTTATCGTAGTTGATCTCTATGAATAACATTTTTAGTCGTAACAGTCGGGTCGTTTGGGTGCAAATGACAATTAAATAACTCCCACATTAAAATTAGTCATCTCGGCTATTATATAATGAGGCTATCGTTGCATAAGCAGTTATTAGAGTCACCAAATAATCGCTCTGTTACGTCTTTGTTTATTTTTTGTGACTGTGAAAAACTTGTACTCTACACTTTCGTATGAAGTTTTTGGTTATTTCTGTCCACACTTTCTTTAGTTTCATATAATCATACCCGTTTTGATTATTGCACTTGCGTTGCAACTATGAGTTATGTTCTTGAATGCTTGTTAACGATGATACACTCTTTCCTCAGGCCATTGGCTATTGCCCTGAGGTATCTGACACGATAGGTAAGATATCAGGTGCAGATATCAGCTGATGCATGAACAATCGCCTTTCTTGGATCACTGATCATTTGATCTTCAGGCAAGAAATTCTTCATGCATCGAGGAATGTCAGCGACGAGCCCAAACTCGCTGATATTCCTTTGGACATTTCCAACGGACGGAAGTTGCTTTGCTTTCTCTAGACTTTTAAATTATTTGAAGAAAGATACAAAATATATTTTGAATGTATCGGAACGTAGACGCAATGCTAGAAAATCATTATGTTATCAGTTTACTATGCTTTTGCAAGATAAGCATCCTACATTACTCGAATATTTTGACGTTTTAGCCATTAAAAATAAGTCAGTAACTAAAATATGCATCTTACAAACATCGAAAATATACCTTAACAGTATACCTATACAATATACATGACTCCCACATTAACACTTTCTTTAAGGTACAGGCTAGTCAAACACGATAAACACAAGAACAACTCACCTTTAACCCCTGCAGATGCGCCTCGGAGTTCAACTCGACCTTGGATATGAAGAAGCCAGTGGCGTACTCCTTGCCGCCGCGCAGGGAGAAACCAAACGCGGGCGCCGCCCTGCGCGGGCGCAGCAGCCGCACCGCGCGCACGCGCCGCTCCGCAGACAACATGGCCGACCCCGACGTCGTCGTCGACAGCGTCGATGTAGAGTACATGATGCCTCCTGAAAAAAAAAACAAAAGTTGAGTTCAGATTCTGATGATTTGCCCTTCTTTTTGAGGTGCTTGGTCAAAATGCATTCGCCAGTTTCGATAGCAAAGTTAGCTGTCTATGTATCAGATTTGACATAACGAATCGCAAGTATCATAGCGTTTGCGATACGTTATGGCGTCATATCCTATAAACGTTTGTCGTTTAACCTCGCTATTGAACCTGGCTATTGCATTCAAGCGAGGCGACGGGCTTTCTTCTAACACGCTAACAAACTGTCACAATAATAGCATAAAAAATTATGACATTTAAACTACGTCGTCGTAAAGAGATAGGTAGACTTATATAGACCTATATCTAAAACATACCGTGACTTAAATAAACAAAGTGACAAAACTCTAATTATATACTGTGTAGGCATTATCATAATTATAGCCTCATTAGAGCACGATAATGTATTGTTAGATTGCTTTGTGAGGAGCAACATTACACTAGAGAACCTACGCTGAGGTCGACAGAGCAGATTCTCGAGAATCTTGCGCAAGGATAACCACATAGATAGGATAGGTAAGTGAGAAAGATTCCTTTGTTTATTGCAGCTAGTGTTGAATTAGTTTATCATAAGTTCTAACTGTATAATAAATCTGGTTTAGCTTGGTTATTCGGAGGAAATATTGTTTGCTTGTTTGTATCAAAGAGGCTTCGCAACGATTGAACAGATTTAGATGAAATTGGGTAGGTCTGTAGGTCATAACTCATAACTCATAATAGGCCATGCAAAAGGATTCATGCTATTTTTAAACCGGGTTCCAAAAAGAAGGAGGTTATAATAGAGGTATATTTAAAGTTTTTGTGGAGTCTCGTATTTACGCGGAACATACCGCGAAAGTCTTTAAACATAATACTTTTCTTGATAGAATCGCAATCAGTTTCTTCTGGCTTTCAATCCCGAATCCCGATAACCCGCTTCAACAGTGGACGGTCGATCTGATAAGTGGGTAAGTCGCACGGGAACCGCAACCTCGGCGGTAACACCAAACCCGTTTCTCGTCATTAGCTATTAACGACTCCAAATCTCACGCTTATCGAGTGTAACGGAAGCCGACGAAGTCCCGCTGGGTATTGAAAGTTTAAATAACAGGTACATATGTCATATGACAGGTAAAGATCTATATTTTGGGGCCAGAAGGCTTAATTATTATGATGACATGGATTTGAAATTCGATTAGGACTTACGTAGTCACATAATATGTTCCAGCTAATCAAAACAATTAACTATATATTCTTGTATCACAATATATTACATTACTGGTTATAATATTATTATGTTTTATTATTTGTAAAAGTTTTTAAGGCATGTATTGTAGATAAGGCTCAATATTGTCAGTCACCAAATCATTAAAACTTTTAAAGTAATTTCTATATTTTAGTATTTTCGGAAATATAATTCACAAATCAACACGAATAAAATTATTTATGTAGGAGTTATGTTGTGGTAAAATCTTTCAGCATTTTATATCCGCTATGCGGTTTTGTCTTGTGATTTAATGATAAAAGAAGATTTATTTTAAGTCTTTCATTTTAAATATGCGCCTAGGCCTTTGTGATTTCTTTACTTTGAATCTTTAACTTTGATAGCAAAGTCGCCGCAGAATATCTGAAGTAAGTCAAGACCAATTTTTCAAATGTCTGTAAGTATTAAGGGCGTTCCGTCCGGAGATTCCGTAATTGACCGTATTTAAAACCTTATAAACTCATAATTTGAAAGCTACAAAGTTATAAAAAAAATACAGAAATAATCTTCAGTATATCAACATTCCTTTCGCCGTTTTAAATTTTCTATTTTTGTTTATTATACTCATGATATCAGCTTCCAAAGTAATACCAATTTGTTAAAATTCAAGCATACATTCAGCATCTCCTTAGGATTTACAAATTACTTTTATTTGAAACTCACGCCAATAGATCGACAATATCATAAACTACATATTCGCCGTTTTAAATTTTTTTAGGACAATTTTGAACTAAGATAAGTAAAAATAATAGGGTTTTGGCGCGATCTCGGCAACGCGGCAAATGTATGGCCAAGGTCGTTTGCTCGGGGGACGGCCTTAACGTGCTTTTTTTTCATTTCTATTTAAATATCTTTATTATTCTCAAAAGGACAATTTATTTCACTTACATGAGAAACAATATTACACTATACTTATTAGGAAAGTTTACAATACATCAAAAATTTAAGAACATTAATATTATTTAATCATCGATTAACTGAAAGGGTATTAAATGACCTGTTTTCTGATTAGATGATCAACGTTACAAGTTTATACGTAACATCTGTTTGTTTTGAATTATATGATCATTAAATACTGCTTAGCTAGAATGAAGAGTGATTACACAATAGGCATTTATCCGAAGAGGCCCTACGAACACGCCATTACATTACACACATTATACACACGTAATTAATCAATAACTATAGTAATGGGTCATTTATTATAGATCTGTTTAAGAAAACTAGGTAACCATTATCTGTAAAGAATGTCATCTTATATCTTTAAACGAGCAATTCTTGTATATAATTGGAATCTCGGAATCGGCTCCAACGATTTTCATGAAATTTAGTATATAGGGGGATTGGGGGGCGATAAATCGATCTAGCTAGGAATCATTTTTAGAAAATGTAATTTTATTCGTGTTTTATCGAATACCGAGCAAGGCTCGGTCAAATCGCTAGTAACTAATAATAGGAGAAATCCAAAACCATAGGTAGGTACCTAGCTTAAAATGCTCAAAAGAATTATTGTGAGTTCGATTCTGATAAAAATAAGTTTTCATTATGTCCTTTGCCGGGATTCAAACCCTTCGCTGGGATTAAGAAAAAATGTATACTGAATAATAACATTCCAAAGTGTTGTTAATAAGAAACAATTTTTTTTAATTAATATTTTAAGTTAGAAGCTGTACCTACATCGCTTTTAGAGCATTAAACCAGCTGGTTTAATGCTCTAAGCTACATCGCAAGAGCCGATATTTTACTCGCTTTGTCCAATCCCAGAAATTTTTCTTAACTTCAGCGTCGAAACTAACAAATGCTTGATTATCCTGTCAAAGTGCGAATTTTGTCGACAGTACCTAATATGTACTATCAAAGAAACTAATTCATAGGCAGATAGATGACCTACATAATTTGGTCGCGTTGTCAAAACCAGGCGATTGATGTAGGTCAGTCAACAGCTCACTGAAACATTTTCTTCGATGGTACATAGAAATTCTAACATAAAATAGAATGAAAGCCTTTGTAAAGCATCAGTCGCATATCTCCGTCCAACAGTTATTTAAATGATGTATTAAGTAACTTGCCAAATCGTTCGGATAATGTCAAAACCAATCACACGTGTGTGTATGAACTATCGAGCTTTCACAACAACGGCCATTTGTTTAAGTCAAATGTGAATCAATGTTTAAAATATCATTCGTCATGATCATCATCACCATCTCAACAGAAGTTTGATGGAATTACTAATTCTTAAGTTTGATGGAATTACATAGATAACAGTATATTTTCCCTTAAAAAAGGAGCCTATGTCCTTTTCTGTGGTATACTCTATATCTGTGCCAACTGCCAAATTACATAATAATCAGTATTCAGTACAATACTTTATGAGATTAGTGCGTTCAACGAACCAACACTTCAGCTTCTTACAAATTACAACATGTTACATTAGATCATAGGTAGTATAATCAAAATTCAAATGCAACATGTTGCTTCGTTTCTTTTTCAATCCAGAGTTTCAGCGCAACTCAGTTGCAGGAAAAATCTTTTAAACTACAACTCACTAAAGCATAAAATAAATGTAAATAAAAGTGTTTTGGCCTCAGAACTTATTAAACCCCCACAACATCCTGCTGACGTCAGCATAACTACTAACATCCACAGGTATAATAAAAAATATATAGGTACCTATTACAGCTAAGAAGTGGCAAAGGAAGAGACTAATTACGGTAGAAAATACTTTTCCACCTACTCTTAATCATAGCATCTAAGTATCGATACTTAAGTTCGATCGATCGATCGAGTTTAAATAAGCGCTGAGACGAAACTTAATTTCTTTAGGTTCTATAAGCTATAATAGAACTTAAGATACTTAAGTTGGGACGTCGAAACCACTGTAGTCCTTTCCCGGGACTCTAAAATATTCCCAGAATAAAATTTCTTCGACAATTGGTCGCTTTAAGCGTGAAGACGACAAACAATCACATTTAAAATATTAGTATGAAATTATGTTTTGTTTTACTTGTACCTTTGGCAACAGTTTTTTAATATTAGTTTTGTTATTCGTTGTATGTACCTAATACCTACTACAACTACGTCGTACTTGCCTACCATTCCTACCAATAAGTACATAAGTAAGTACGAGGTGCAGCGTGGAATGTAAAGTAAATTCCTTGACATTAAGGCGATTCCATTCCACCGTGATAAGCCGAACAAAAGAAGGTCGACGAAGATTTTTACATAAACATTGATTTGTAATAGCTGTGCTTTTCTATCTTTTTTATGACGCGACCAATGATCATACCACCACAACCACTCTTATATTCCTTTTGTTAAAATTCTCCTTAGATACTAAAATTTATTATATCTTTTATCTTCATAGTTTTTTTTACTGAAACAGTTCTCTCGACCTCTGTCGTGACCCACAGGTCGAAAAACACTGGTAATAATAATAAAATATATCTACCACTTGAACGAAATTGCATATAATAATAATTCGGAAGTTCTATAGTCCTACGCTTAGGCGGCTTCGGTGACTGTGAAACAAAAATTACTGGTACAGTTTATTTTTGTAAAAAAAAAGTGTGTCAGCTCCGACGCACGACTGGAGTTTACTCTACTATATATAAAAAATAATATAATAAATTATATAATATAATTATATTATTATATTATTTTATATAATATTATATTCCGATAGGTATATTACCTTTATGGTCTTAATACACTCACAGCCAAATTAGAAAGTAGCGCACTAAAGGTGCGCACCAAAAACGTGACACATTTTCGTTACTTGTTGGTAGGTTTTACCCCTCGGATTTTTCTCATACCGGGCGCCTTATATATGAAAATCGATTCTTAAGGAGTAAACTCCAAAAACTTACATTCTATTTTGTGCATTTGGAAATTATTGCGTTTTTATTGTACCAGAAATAATTGAGACATCTACAAGTAAGTACGTTGCCCAATGCTCGACAGTGAATGTTTATATAAGTTAAGGCTTTACTAAACTTTACTTGCTCGCTTCGCTGAGCGTAAATAATGGCACGCAAAAACAAAAAAAAATATTTGTTATTACTTAAAGACACTAAAACTAATTATTATCTATTAGTATTGTTTTCTATTACTAATTACTATTATTTTTGTACTCTTATAGCTCTTTGTATTTTTATAACGTTATTATAATTTTCTCATTTTACACTTCTCTAATAATAAATAATAAAAAATAATCTTATTTTAGGCAACTACACATCACATAATCACATAACTTAAGTTGAATACGGAGAACATCGCACGCGTTGATGTCTTTCCCTTGTCGCTTAGATTTTTATCGGTAACTTATTTTAATAACATTTGTGCTAATATTGTTATTGTTTGTTGTACTCGGTTACCAATAATTATACTTTTTTAATAATTTTATTACAATATAATGAACTTTTTGAACGTTATGCTGTACCCATAAAGTGCTACGGTAGTACCTACTGATATCAGAAAGTCTAGGATAATGTAATAAGTCATAAATATATCATGTATACTTTGAGCTTTATGTATACCGTTCAATAAGCTCTTAAACTACATATTTTTTATCCAATACAATGAAACAGATAAACCAGGGTCTGTAAGGGGGTCTATATCTATATATTCGCAACTTGCAGGTCATGGATGGCGGCGCGGCGGGCGCGGGCGGGGTAGGAGGGGGTAAGGAGTGAGGGGAGGGAGCTTCTCGCAGGGGGACATTGACCCCACTTAGCGTCAACCGCCTTCGAACGTTTTACTTGAAACTTGTCAAAATCGCATCTTAGGTAGGTCACCATATTGGGTAAGTATACGAAAGATTGTGATTGAATGTTTCTCAGATGTAGATGGTATGGAATAAATAATAAGTGCTAAGATAAATATTTTTAACCGATATGCAATAAGACGTTCTACGTATGGTTGTGCATTTTTTTGATAATAGTAGTAGGTTTGATTGAGTTTATTTCTGAAGCTAGGGACACCCAAAACAAGTCCCACAAAACCGTTAGGTTGAATTTAAGATCTTGAATTAAAGATTATCATGACGTAAAGCTCAGGATTCTAACAAAATAAAATACATTTTAATATTATCAGTGCGAAACCTAAACCAATTTTGTTGATATATGGTATGGAGATACTTTGAGTCCCGGGAAAGGACATATTATAGCTGGATACTTTTATACCGGAAAATGTACGGTTCTCGCGCGATAAACGAATTTTGTCGCAACAGAGTTGCGGGCGTCATCTCGTCCTATAATAAATTACTTACCTTTTAGCAGACAATCAAAAATAATTTAATTGTGTTTTATCCTGCTTAAATGTAAAGTATCGGGCAATGGTTTTGGGATATCTGATTTTATATAACAAGTATATTAAGCTCATTTGTATGTATTTCAATACTAACGGATTGTTTACCTTTTACGATGTATTTATGTTAATTGTTTTATATAATCCTAAATTGTATGTCAATGAATGCATAATGTATACAATATTTAACACATATTTTATGTATCCAAAGTCCGAATTTTTTGTCTTGCATATTATTTTAATGTTTACAATTTTAACCTCAACAGCGAATTCCTTAAATGCAATAAAAATACTGAGAATTGCATTCGTATCTTTTTATATTTTTTAAACCAATCTAACATAATTAATATTAAACTGTACTTACATTAAAAATTTTAATAGATTAGTATAGATATAATAAACTTCTTGAATTCAAATATTTTTCTTGCTATAGATATAAAGCAAAAAGTATATTCTATCTAACACTATACCATAATATTATTATAAAGGCACAAGTATTTCGGTTTTTTACATTTCTCCTCAAACTGATTCTTGTTGCAATTTTGTTATAGAAATTCTTTAAGTAAATGCTTACACAAAGAAATGATTCTTACTGCCGCACTCAGAAATAAATATTAAGGGCGTTCCTTATGGAGCTACCGTAATTTACTGTATTTCAAGTCTTATAAATTCATAATTTGAAAGTTACAAAGTTATAATAAAAATACAGCAATAATCTTCAGTATATCAACATTCCTTTCCCCGTTTTAAATTTTCTATTTTTGTTTATTATACTCATGATATCAGCTTCCAAAGTAAAACCTATTTATTAAAATTCAAGCATACATTCAGCATCTCCTTAGGATTTACAAATTACTTTTATTTGAAACACACGCCAATAGATCGAGAATATCATAAACTACATATTCCCCGTTTTAATTTTTTTTAGGACAATTTTGAACTAAGATAAGTAAAAAAATAGGGTTTTGGTGCGATCTCGGCAACGCGGCAAATGTATGGCCAAGGTCATTTGCTCGAGGGACGGCCTTAATTACTTGAATGCTACGAATAATAAAAAATAAAGAAACGTAACTCCCATACTATTACCGTTTTAAATTTGGCTCCTTTCGAACTGTCATGTAACGTCAGCCTGATACCGCTGAAGGCCACCTATATTGTAAATGTATTGAAAATGTGTACCTAGTACACATTTTTGACAAGTATTGTAGACCATGTTTTTTGAAGGAGTTACTTTTCCTAAGTTTTTATTATTCGTAGCTTGAATGTAATTCAATAAAGGTTTTGACATAACCCCATATTATCTGTCAAATTCTCCATTTAATTACAGTTAAGAATTAACATTCGTCTCAATGTGATAGTTACAAAAAAAACAGCTTAAGGTATTTAAAAACCGGTGCACTGATTTTATTGGAAAGTATTAACAATTAAAACATTTAAGCCCTTTCACTTTAAAATATGTGAATTTAAAAAATTAAGCGATGAGATTAAAGCCGGTTCGGTACGGAGAATGTGAATGTTTTCATCCAAATCCTTGCTCGTTTAACGGTTTTTGATACTAATTAGGTTAATATCTTCGCTGTATAAAGTTAATAAATTTCTCCTTTCTCGATTTTATCGATGCTGTTATTGGCACAAAACAAAGGCTAATTGTTTCATCTCGAGACCGTTGATTATTATACAAGAGTCTCATATAAATTATTTAGGGTTAAAAAAATGTGAACGGCATAAAAAAATGTTTCATTTTTTAATTAATTTTAAAACAAAAACCTAGGTGTAGACATTCCACCGGTTCGCAAACTAGCCGGAGGAGATATGTAGAGCAGGCTGTTACCATTTGGCAGTATGCTTATAGAATTTTCTAGAGCGCCTCCTCTAGACTGGAGAGTGTCTTTAGCCAGTAATTGTCTAGAAGGTATACTCGTACGTCTACGACATAATATTTTATGTTGTTAGTTGTTACGTGTACAATGTTTTTCTTTTTAAAAGCAAAGTTCGCAAATGTTTGTAAGATTTCATCTTGCAACAATCGTTCCAAATTCAAAAACACATTTTGATATGATATTGAATGTACTGTCACTTCTTGGTGGAAATTCTTGTAAGTGGAATAAGTGCAAGGAAAGTGTATAATTATTTAATTGAACACATTTTGAATTCAAAGTCCATTTATCATACCTTGTTCCAATTCACCAGTGAATGTGCAGGTCATTAGTATATACTATAGACTATAGAGACCGGTGTCGTGGTTTTAGATGTTTCGGTAAAAACTGAGATAATGCGCGGGCGCAGGTGGCGGAGCTGCTCAACCGTGCACCCCCCTCCTCTCTTTCCCTCACCTCACCCCTCTAACGCCCTCACCGGTTCGCTTCACAACTGTTGTGGGTTTTTACTCTTCGTTTAGAAAAGTGCAACGCCCTACCGCAGTCCCGGCAAATGTTTGATCACAAAATTAATCTCATTTGACGAAGTTGGTTTAGGATTTGTGTGAAATGGTTTGCTTGTTTG
Source organism: Polyommatus icarus (assembly GCA_937595015.1). Classification (NCBI taxonomy): domain Eukaryota; kingdom Metazoa; phylum Arthropoda; class Insecta; order Lepidoptera; family Lycaenidae; genus Polyommatus; species Polyommatus icarus. Next base: position 14,829,424 of record OW569326.1, read on the forward strand.
ATGGTTTCGGTGAAAATAGTTATCAAATTAATATTCATACTAATATTATAAAAGCCAATATGTGTCTCTCTGTCTGTTACCTCATCACGCCCAAACCATTGAACCGATTTTGATGAGATATGCAGATATACTTTGAGCCCCAGGAAAGGACACAGGATGGCTTTTATCTCGGAAAAATGTACGGTTCCCGCGTGATAAACGAATTTTTTCACAGCGGGGTTGCGGGCATCAACCAGTATTCTATATTCTAGCAAAGAAATCAAGCTATATTCTAGTAGTCATATACGCACACTTAGCTTTTTGCTTCATCCATTGTACATTCTGTTAGAATTAGTCACTGTGAATTCACGCATTAAAGACTACAAAAGGACTTTAAGCTATTATCCTTTTGTAGTCTGTCTTTAATGCCAAAGTTGCCTAATATAGATGCTTTTGGTCAATTTAAATAAGATTTGAGCTCATTTACTGTGCCAAATGCTTATACTTGAACGCATACTTTGGGTATTACTTACGAGTTCTTATATTACTTTATTTAACATTATGAGGTTTATCAGGGTACTCAGTTAAATTGTGTTCGATAGTTTTCTATTACATACAAAAAAAGAGATATAAAAAATGCACCTAATACTTACTTCTGACCCCACTTTCAAAAGTATAGAATTTAATTTGACTGAGTAGCCTATCACATTAAAATGTACAGGGTAGAAATAAAATTGTTTTAGCACAAAAATATTAATTGTTCTGAGCACAATATACAATTTTGGTTTTTAGTAATTGCAGGATTAATGAACTATAACATGAGCTCTTTATTACCACTAGTATTGGGCAAACTTCGATCAATATTGCCTGGTTACACTATACTTAAACATTTGGGGTGGCTTTTGTGGGGATTCTCAATTTCCGGGTTACGGTCTACGGTATGGAAGCCCGCCGCCGCCGCCGCGTCTATATCACGTTCCCTTTCACTTTTCTGTTTTAATTTTCATCTATTTTATTAGTTTTTATCTTCTATCAACCTACTTACGTCCGTAGGTATGCAACTAAAATTACTATATTCATACTTTGGCACACAAATGCGTGTAACAGCCGGCAATTATGATGAAATCGAGATTGTTTCCCCCCAATTTTCGACTCAAAACATAATTATTTTGGTGATTTCACATGTTTTAGATGTGTACGGTATTTATCTCTTATATGGATTTTTTTATGTCTTCATACCAAAAACGCTTAAACATAGCGAAGGTAAAAAATATTAAAATAAATCTATAAAACTTTGTAAGTTGAAAATAATGAAAAATAAAGTAGATCTGGTAATGTGACAAAAGTTTTGCGGTGCAATTTAACATTATCGAATATGTCATATTATTATATTATAGTACTTACTACTTAGTACTTACTATAAACATTCCCATAAACATATTATGCATTGATTCCCTAAGCTAACTGTCATCTCAATGATATGATGGCACCTCAGACAAACTAGAATATTTATTCTTGTAAGTCGGCACTTATTTGCAGTACTTGCAAATAAGGCCCGCACTATACACAGATTTCCGGAGTTGCGGGAAAATCCTAAGTTTGTACCAAGCCACAAACCAAGTTTGCAAGGTGAATACTCGATTTGCGAATTATTTTAAACTGACTTCAAAAAGGAATATAATAAGGAACTTCGTTCCAATTATATAAAAATTAACTATCGTACTTCAGGTGAAAATTCATCTTTTACACTAACAAAATACCATCTTCTTGTACCTTTTCATTAGATACTAATTATTAATTAATTATTAAGTTTTGGTAGTGATTAATAAAAATTTAATCAAATTGCGAGAATTTTTATCGAAGCGGCCGTGTTTGTCCGTTTTGATCAAAATCGTCATCCGATCATCTAACACATATTATAATATTGAGGATAATTCTGACTTCAATGCTATTTTTCCCGCAAGTCCGTAAATCGTAATCCCGGCGCGTCCCAGACCTAAGCTACGGTACAAAAGGAGCGAGACTGCGCAAACCGGCCGCGCGGACCGGCCGGCCAATTAACCGCTCCCGACCCCGGGCTATTCATAGACCGGACACTCCGTATCACTCGGACTGAGGTTACGTCTGCTTTGTAATACTTGCACAAGCAGACTTTTGCATCTATAATTCTTACTTCCATACTTATATTATAAATGCGAAAGTGTTTCAGCCAATGATATTCTACTAATACAGATCTGTTACGTTCATACTATCTCTTCCGAACAATTTTCAAATTCAAAATTGGACTTTGACAGATAAGTGAAACAAAAGATACAAAATGTCATTTACATAAAAGAGACAGACTAAATAAAAGACGACCCAATTGGGTCGTATTTGAAGCTGCTTAGAGTTTTTTTATATAATAGGTAGGTATATCATTGGTTTCAGCGGTTCAGCGGTTTTAGCGTGAAGAGGTAAGCGGCACAGAGTCAAGTGACTTATACCAGGTCTATTAGGTTCAACCGATTTTGATGGTAATTTGTATACTTACGGTATACAAATTACCATCAAAATCGGAGTTTGAGTAACTTCGTTCAATTCTTTGAACTGTATCTAAAACTTTCGCATTCATAATGTTACTAATACTCATACATAACTTGATAAATCAGCTTTCTATTAAATAAATTTATTTTTATTAATATGTATATGAATTATTGAATATGAATCGTTTTTACGTAACTCCCAAGCTCTTTTCTGACTCAGCTTCGATTTTTTATTTATTAAGTAATTTGCTGGAATTTTAGGATAAATTTTGAAAGTTTTTACGTAAAAAACTCGCTTCCGCAATATTTTGCAATATTTTTGCTTTTATTAGCATAATCAATTAGAAGTGGGTCGATGATTCGGAATCTGATGTTATTAGGTTACTTTTAGTCTGCTAAACGTGTTGAGCCGGTATTCTGAGTGGATCGTAAATACTTTAGATATTATTTATAACAATAACAGTAAAATGGTGATTTTCCCCCGTTATCGTTACTAATAAAAGTCGTCGTAGAATCTGTATAATGTTTTGTCCTAAAACGTTACAAAAGAAAAAATATTAAATTACTAGATGACACCCGCAACTCAAAAATTCGTTTATCGCGCGGTAACCGTGCATTTTCCGGGATTGAAAGTATCCTATGTCGTTTCCCGAGACTCAAAGTATCTCCATACCAAATTTCACCAAAATCGGTTCAGCCGTTTGGGCGAAAAGATGTAACAGACAGACACACTTTCACATTTATAATATTGAGTTTGGATATTTAAAAAATTAAAAACGGATTTCATATGCCACCACCAAATCATAATGTGCAATGACCCCGCTATCCTGTTTAATCGCAAGAAGCAACGGTACACACATTTTGAAAGAGTTTTTATTATGAATGAGGATAAACAAACATTCTAAAATATTATCTTTTGTAAAATGAAATATTAGTGTTCATGACAAAAATTACTTTTCCAAACTCCCTCAAGATTAATACAAACGTACCAAAAGTATGTTATCCATACTAATATTACAAATGCGAAAGTGGGTCTGTCTATCTGTCTGTTTGTCTGTCCGTCGTCTGTTTGCCTGTCTGTTATCTCTTCACGAATCACGTTCAAACCGCTGAACCGATTTCGCTGAAATTTGGTATGGAGATACCTGGAGTCCCGGGAAGGACATAGAATAATTTTTATCCGGAAAAATTTACGGTTGCCACGCGATATACAAATTTTGGTGCAACGGAGTTGCGGGCGTCATCTAGATTCTAGTACTATCAAAGAAGTTGATTCAGATGCAGATCGGGGACCTACGTAGTTTGGTTGCGTTACGTCAAACCCAGCCGACAGATCACAATTAACATTAAATTGACATATTCGACCAAATAACGTTGGTCTATCAACTGCATAGGAATAAATTTCCTCGATGGTACATATCTGTCAAACTCTTCATTAAATTGAAGGTTAATCATATTTCAATTTTCAACGTCTCTGAGCCTCTGAGTACGGCGGTCGAAATATTAAGATTACAGTATTCATACTAATATTATAAATGCCAAAGTGTGTATGTCTGTCTGACTGCCTTGTCTGTCTGTCTGTCTGAACCTCTTCACGTCCAAACCGCTGAACTGATTTCGCTGAAATTTGGTATGGAGATACCTGGAGTCCCGGGAAAGGACATAGAATAATTTTTATCCGGAAAAATTTACGGTTGCCACGCGATATACAAATTTTGGTGCAGCAGAGTTGCAGGCGTCATTATTTCCTATGTATTCATTAACAAAACAAAGCGATTGCTTTATACCATAGATATTTACTTGTCAATTTGCGGGTACACGTGAGTTCTAGGAGCGCCGTCAGACAATGGCGTCCCCACAATTATCAAATATAACGATCAAATCGCACAAGGCTGTGATCTGCTACCTGCAGAAACACCGCGACACAACAATGGCGAGAAAACCTGAAGATAAAAGCCCATCGCCTTTGCGTAATCCAAAACTCGCAATAACAGAGCCTTCATATTATATCTTATGCGGGCTGCCGTATAATAACTAGGTATGCACACGAGTACCACCAGTAAAATTGATTCTTGGGCTGCCTCCGTCATTTCGTCGGGATGTCCATGATAGTCGTGAATCGTCATCTGTTCGCTGGGTTTGATATAACCCGACTAAATAACGAACGTCCGTCATCTGTCTATGAACCAATTTCATCAAAGTACACGCCAAATGCCAATAGCCAACTTGACAGTTGGAAGAGAAGCTTAGGCTAGAGACTGATACCAACGATACACCGAACAGACAAAATTAATTGTCTATTATTCAAATACATTTTAATCTAGATTTTAAAATTCTTTTGAACACTTCTATTTTATAATATCAACTTTATAAGAAGAACATAACTCTTATAGGTACTTCAGTACTTACAAGTAGGTAAGCTTAATAATATAATCTTCGTTGCAGCTCGCACAGATGGTTAGTAATGTTAGTATCGAGCTGAGAGGACGTTGCACTTTTACACAATATGTTTTCAACCTCAATACCTTTGCACCAGACACATTATTAGGTTGGCAAATCTTGGAAACAAATTACCGCCGGCGATGTTATCTAACAACTAGCTGGGAAGGCTTTTCCAGGTAATAACGGGTAATGCTCAGACATTCTCGGGAAAGCATCTTAATTGTTAGGATTTCCTACAAACATTATATGCGAAAGCTTAAAAGCATACGTGTTTGTTTGTGCACGGTAGCCGTTAAAGTAATGCTAAAAGTAAAATTAAATATTGATAAGTTTGATATTTTCTACTTTTTATAAAAAAATCTGCTACCTTAAAATTTACCTAGTAAATCTAAGACAAACTCCAGAATACAGCTGTTTTAAATAATATCTCGATATTATGTAGTTTCTCCTAATAATAATTAAAAATAATATCTCGATATGTAGGATCTCCTAATTAACCCATCAAGCCCCGTAAGGACACCGCGACAACAATAGAATACAATACCATTTCCAAGAATCTCCGATCGAAGGATGAATAATCATTGAAAAGATTTCTTTGAAGACATAAAGCCCGTCACTTATGTCATCATTATTCAGTTCATTAGTGAGAAGGAATCGCTTCTCGGAAACATCCCGTTAATTTCGTATCATCTTTGAGTTTTTTAAAACACATATTTTTTAAACATGTCTGAATCAAGTATAAACTATGTAAGTTGGCCGCTCGTATTTGTGTTATTCGTTGTTTTTGTTTTGTTTTATTACTTTTTCAATTACTAAGAACAGTGGACACAAACTTAAAATAAATTCACATAATATTTAACATTGGTTATATAGCTATAATTATATCGCTATAATATAAGAAATATCAGATTCACTAACATTTTAATTCAATAACAACCTCACGTGCCCGGATCACTATAGATTTTCTTCTTCGTAAACAAAGTTTAAAACTTCGTTAGCGATAACAAAGATTGACAACCGCGAACCGATTGCTAATGACAATAAGTAGATGTAGTACAAGACACGGTGAGCCTTTCGTTCTTTTTACTATAGAAATAAAGTTCAAAATTCGTACTCAGATTTGTCGGCAACTCTACATGTAACATACCTGTCCGACCTACACAATCGACCGCAAGACATTATCATTACATCTCATTTGCGATGTTGCGATTAAAAATTAATTATGGACTGAATGTTTCATAAACCTAATTACTAACGGAAAGGTATGCCTACAATTAAGGTTACGCGGACTTATCGATAACATCATTGCTACAACAACCGTGTGTTGTTACTTCGCAGAGTTCATTCGTACAACTTTATTAAACAGCTAGACGACGACCGAAACTCCGTTGCAAAAAAGCAAATTCCCCTGGATTTTGGAAATTTGTTCATAGCGCGGGAACCGTACCTACATTTTTACGCCAGAAAAACTAAGTAGGTATTCTATGTTCTTTCCCGTCTCCAAAAAATATATGTATCTGCGTAACAAACAGTAAAATCGGTTAAGCAGTTTCAGCGTGAAGAGTATAGACAGACTTATACAATTTCTCATTGATATTAAGTAAGATAATAAGTAAGATATTAATGTTCGTATGTTTGTGTGGTAATTAAACAATATTTTCAGGGAAACTTATTTATCCTCAAGTTGTAATCTAATATACAACAATCATTGCAAATGAAACTATTAACTAACAATAATAATCATTAGTAAGTAAGATTTGAGAAGCTTCGAAAACAAGAGATCTCGCGTCTGACCATCGGATTTTTCCTGAAAAACTTTAATAGCAGGATGCCGCCGCCGGAAGGGTTGCGTCGTATCCACCCGCGAGAAATCACGCAGCGTCCGGTCCGAACGAATTTCATAATGTAAAACTTCCTCATTTAAATACAAAAACGATATTATCAATAAATTCTACCTCGTCGAATTACGTGATCGCAATTAAACGTACCGAAGTGAAAGATGTCGACATGAAAGCTAGTAATAGCTTCACTCGAGCGTATACCGATTTTTAAAGAAAGAAATCGAATGAAAAAGCTGGATACGCCATGAATGGATGGAAAGTGAGCTGACGGGCGCCATGTGGAAGTTTCTGTTCACACGGCCTCCGAGAAACCCCGCCACGGCTATTTTTATACGTGTGTGTCATTGTACACGTTGAAAATGATGGTAATAATTGTAATATTATTGTATACTACCATATACTTATCCTACTACCTATCAGAAAAGATAGTTAAAGTTGCTATAGGTTAATTACAGGTCAAAAAGTAGGTTTGGTTTGGATCGTTCTGCCTTTGTTTAGAAAAGTTTTTAACTGTCGAAATAAAATTAACACTCAGCAAAATCATATCTGCAGTGCTCACAACATCATTAAAATACAGTAAATTGTCATGACAAGTATTTTTATCCATGTCAAGTTGATCCATATAATGATTGATTGCATAATCCTATTTGATACTTTGATAGCAATTGAATTAGGTTTTTGTATTCCATTGCTAGTTTTCTTTTCTTTCATTTATATTTTTAGATACAAGGCCATCATACTTTAAGGGCACCATTTTACATACAAAGTTTTATTATCGACGACTAGTTTTTAATCGATCTTGTTACTTATATAGGCATTTGAAAGTATTGAAAAAGAAAACCGATTTCTATTTGTCATTGAAAAGTTAGAAATTAAACAAGTTTAATTATGTGTACTTATTGAGTAAGTACAAGTGAGTTTTTCTTTTAGGTTTCCGACGTCGATAGGAAAGTTGTTGTCTCTCCTTGCGATGAGCAAAAGTGTCGAACCTGGATTCTGGAGCCACCCTCCAACTTCCATAATCAAATGATGATAGATTCGATAAAGGAAAAATTTGTGAAGACAGTTGTTACTTTTACTCGTATGCATTTAGTGTTATTTTCATTGTCCGGTACCCGTAACACAAGTTGTTCAAAAAATTACTAGAAGTTATTCGACCCTCGCTGGTGTGAAGCGTCCATCGATATTTTTATCCTTTATTTTCCTACAAGAAAGGCGTGTCTAATCTGGAAGTCTTAAGGACTAAATGCAGGATCTAAAGTGCTCAAAATAGGCTAATGTCTGGTCCTAAGTGTTGACCTTAAATTGCAAGGCCACGGTTAAACTATGAGAGGATTCAAAGATACGTAATAGACCTATCAAAAGTAATCCTCTGATACTGTCAACTGACGCTATCTTGAGATAAGTGCTATTAATACTGGTTATACCTATAGTAGATGCTGAAACATCTTATTTGATTTATTATTATGAATGTAAATATGGAAAATACACATTACTAATAATAATTACCTAATGCAATACGTATCATATTTAAATAAAGCATGTCAACATGTGGCATAGAAAACCCTTGTCATTTAATTGTATATTTTTTAATTTTCGCATTAAAATATGCAACTAGGACTGTATGCTAGGGCCTAGGACTGATAGGTTTTCAGTAGTGACATTGAACACAATATTACGTCTACATCATAAGTGGATTCCTCCACCTAACAATTTGAATTTTTTTAAGTACATAAACGGAAGCTTTGGGATAGGGAAAATTAATTAAATTTATAAAAAGGTTAATTTTATATATGGGCAGATATTATGTTAACCTGCAGATGATGAAATAGGTAAGATACAAAGTTTGTTCAAATTATAAGGGAAAAAATTAATACTTGCCCTTACGTTATAAAATATTAGTTATTCACCACGTCTTTAACTCTGAACACAATTTGAAACCACTTAAAAAGTATGAAAACCTTATAATATCGAGATAAAAATGTGTTAAGGAGTATTAAAGCGTTCTCTGTGGACATGCAAAGAGAAAAAACACATTTTGAGCGTGATTACGTTTAGAAAAATTTTATCTGCGTAGCTATACTCTTTTTTGACCGACTTCCAAAAAGGAGGAGGTAATACGTTCGGCTGTATGTATCTTTTTTTTTGTATGTTCAACGATTACTCAGCCCGCAGCCGTTTGTCATCCGATTTTCAAAATTCTTTTTGTGTTGTATAGGGTTTAACTCAAATTTGGTACTATGTTCACAAAAGCGGTGATGTGATGATGGGATCCTTGAGGAATCGAGAGGACTCCTTGAAATTTGTATAGAAACATACTCGTATAGTGATTTCAATTTTTTCTGAAGCAGGCAAGGTAAATGCTACCAAAAAGTAAGACTTTGCACCAGGTTATAAGGGTATAACCTGGTGCAAAGTCAGAGGCGTACCTGTGATGGTTGCCTGTCAAGTGTGAGTAGGACTCTAGCACGAATGGTTCCATATTCCTTCTATGAATATGTATTTCAAATATTTTCTGACATCAAACAAAAAACGATAAAAAATTTAATTTCTTGTTTATTGGAAATCCTACTATGTATTTTATTTAATTTTTGTTATCCCTAGTATAAATCGACTATTTTAATTGCCAATCACGAAATATAAATAAATCTAGAAAATAGATTTAATAACAAATTACAATAAGTTTTCCATAATATTGGTCAAATTTTTACAAATAGGTATTACAAGTCATAGGATATTATATTATTACTACATTGTTACTACGCTAGAGGCAGCACTAGCATAGACACTAGACAGTAAACAATAAGTTTTGTTATGGCCTGTTTCACCGCTTCCTGATAAGGTGCCCGATAGGGTTATTTGACAGATTTTCCATACTCCATCTGTCAAATTAAGTGGTGGATAGCCTTATCAGGAAGCGGTGAAACAGGCCCTTAGACTTTTGACTTTTCTGTCAATATTCTGATATGAGTTATGGCGTATACGACATGTCGGATTTTGGTCGGATTGTATTATTTACTGTATGTACTAGTAGCGCCCTGCTCCGATCCTTTGCGCCAAATTTCCTAATTTAGAGAAAATTAGTTGTGAGTATTTTTTATTTCATTACTTACGTGGTGTATTCCATGTATTTCTTGTAGGTAAAGTTTCTGTTACACTATAGTTATTGCGTAGTATGCTCAAACAGTGTGAATCCACAATTTAAAGTTTTACATAGGTATAGTTACTTTCCCAACAACACGCTCTGTCAAATACATATACACTAACTAACTGTTAACCTGAACCAGGCAACGATTGAGTATTGACCAAACAATTGCAAATACCCAAATAAAACTATTATTAATAATAAATGAATACTAAATACAATAGTTAACGTTTAAACTGAGAACCAGTATTTGATGGTTAACCCATAACTTACATGCATTTAACATACCCTTAATTTACATGCATTTAACTAGTGACAGATATGTTTTACCTGTTCAAAATATTGCACATATATAATCTGTATTTATTATATCTAAAAAATTCTATGAACAATTGAAATATAACATAAATAACATACCTTTACTTCTTTATAGAATTCCGTTGTCAGACTTTTGAACTCCTAGCTTCTTTTAGCCGTTCGAAGATTTAAATAACTCGACATTGTTGCAAGTGTCGTTTCACTGGAAACAGTTTTTCTGTCACTAGCACTAACAAAAATATGGACAGATGTTTTGTAAAAGTTAATTCACGGTTGGTATAACATTATCCGACAGTGCACTGAGGCCGAGCGAGCGCAGACCGGCGCGCGCCCCCGCAGCTCCGACACGAATGGTAAAATAAAGGCCGCAGAAGAAAGTTCGTCGCATACCATGATAAAAGCCTTTGCTTACCGATTTAATTTGAAGCTAATAGCTCATGTTGACCGCGTACTGCTGCTGATTTCAAAATTGTGCCCGTGATTTCTATTCGGGGCCTTGAGTACGACAAATGGTAGCAAATGAAACAGTTTAAATGTTTATTTTGTACGACACGTCAATTTGAGAGTATGCAGGGGGGTGAGCCAAGATCTTTTCTTTATTGCTTCTTTATATCGCCGATCAAAATGTATGGAATTGACATAAGACGAGTCGAACGTCAACGTCATATTATAACGAACGCTTATGTCAATTCCATACATTTTGTTTGGTGATATATTTTGGTTGGCTATAACGAAGCGATAACGAAAAACATTTGGCAAAATGGCCAGGTGTGCTCGAATAGCTGACGACTTGCAGAGCCGTGACGGATTTCTGGTATTTATGAACATGAAACAGTCAAGTCTAAAATCAAACATTCAATTGGACAATCATCTACACTGAATACGATGTAAAGAACTATAATTTGATTGAATTGAAAAGCCGCCCGCAACACCGTTGCGCCGTCCTGTGTCAGCCAGGAGTTGAGGAGACGGTTCCTCACCTGTTACTCGATTGTCCAATTTTTGCTAGCAATAGATATGATATTGGGCAAAGATTGGGCACATCGATGACTGATGGAGATGGGTATCCTTGGGGGGGAAGAGGGATTTGTTTCTCTCTTTCTGTAAGAGAATAGTGTGTGATACAAATAAGAGAAATTCGAGTATGTTAAATTGTGATTCTTTAGGGTAGTTAAATATTCCGCAGATATCGCCCTCGTCGGCGGGTCCGGTGGCCCAGCAGCGTAGCGGAGGAAGGAGGCACCGGTGGGTTTTAGTGGGTAACCCCGGGTGCTCCTCCTTACCGCAGCACGGAGCACCTGGGGAGTCCCACATACCCCGGCGACCACTCCCCCGGGTCGCTGGGGAGATGCGTAACGCATTTCCCACCGATAAAAAAAAAGGGTAGTTAAATATTGTGCTGTATTTTTATTGTTTTTAATTTTGACATTTATTATTATTTTTATTGGAATTTTATTGAAGTATTTGAATTGTGAATCGTTAATCGTAGTTAGCTTAATTGAAATTATTTTTAAATAAGAATTTTATGTCCAGGAATATATTTTTAATGTAATGTTATTCAACAAGCCCTGACAACGTTAGGGGGATGAGAAATAATAAAAAAAACTCCGTTGCGCAAAAATTGGCTATCACGCCGCGCCACAATAAATTTTTTTCGGGATTAAAAGGGATAAAATCTCCATACCAAATTTCAACAAAACCGGTTAGCGGTTCGGGCGTGAAGAGGTAACAGACAGACAGACTTTCGCATAATATTAGTACGTATAGACCACAAAATTATATACTTAATGTATTGAAAAATATCTACTTGACAGCAGAGAAAACTACATAAAAGAAACAGATCGCTCTGATAATCCCCATCATCGATCATCTCATATCAAATAATGTATTAATAAGAATTAGATGATTTATGTATCTAACTACGTGGCTTTCATCTAGATTTTAAATAATAGGTACTGTTTCATTTATTATGTATGTAAAAATGATATGAGGACAATTAAAACACCATCCGTAACCACATCTGAACATATTTTATTAATAGCACAACAACACTAAATCTAATGACTTATTTATCACATCATTACATTTTTTATTCTTCCTTTGCGCATCCCCCAGTGGTAATAATGTTATCAAAGATATGACTCCTCCACCGTAAAATATCACCCAAAAATACAGCCTTCTATAACATTCGACGTTCCACACTTCGGCTGTTAATCTATATTTACAATAAACATCTATTAACATCGATTTTATCAATAATTTTCTAAAATACATCAAGTTTCAACAACAATATCTATTTACTTAGGCAATTTTTATTTCAAAACATACATACCCACTAAAATAGTATCCTGTACCCTATAATCATATTTCCATACACCGTATTGCCCTGTATCGATGCCACCGCGCCGTGTGTTTTTAACAAGCCCCGTTATACGGCCGACACGATCGTGCATCGGAATCTTCAAGCGCTTTCAATAACACACTATAGGGTGCTAAACTGGGCCTGCCGTTGGAGTATGTCGAAACTCGAATATCTAGTATTAAGTTTTTTTCCAAAATAATTTCTTTGTCACTACATCTTAGGTATCAAAATATGATTAAATTCAGTCAACTAAAATTAATAACCGAGCGTGGTTAATGCAGGCCCAGTGAGCATACAATATCACTTTCAAGTTTTAGCCCACACAACGACATCTAGTTCCGACTTCGGCCTAAGTCTACGCCGATACTATATCTCTCCCCTACACGCGACATAATATTATCTACAGTCTCCTTGTCATTACCTAACAACGAAAGAACAATTAATTCGGGCACTATTAGGTAAACGAACGGTTCCACTGAATTCATTTATATATCGGGAAAACACGACATTTATCAAAATAAATTCATCTAAAACTGGTAAAAGGAACGGGGAATTCATCTTAAATATCTATAACTAGAATTGGGTAAAGTATCTAAACGACACGGCTAATTTCTAATCAGATTTGATACAGCAATAGATATGACATCTATATACCTACGTAATTTCATTTTATCATTTAATCTCATTTATGTGTAGTTACTGTTTTTTTTTCTATTTTAATTACCCTCATCCCTTTTCAAGAGTTACAAAAATTAATTTTAAAATATAAAACTGTTATTTTTTTTTTATTTTACATAAAATTGTTATAGTAAAACAATACTTAGAAAGTTAGAACACATTTTTGTAAACAACAAATTATTTTAATACTTACGCATAACAACGCATCGTTTCGTTATACTATCTCTACCTATTCAACGACGGATTGAAATAATTTTGATGGTAACAATAATTTGTTTTTCTAAATTGTCATAGATCGTTACAGTGAATTTATAATAATTAATAGAGTAAAATGTTTTCAAAAATGTAATAGAAACTAAACTTATTACTACAACTACCTGTTTTAAACAATACATTTTTTTAATCACAATTTTTATTCAACTAAAACATCAGGTGCATAATTTTTTTATTTGTTTATCAAATATAATAAAAGGCAGTCACCTTCTAGAACTTAGAAGTAAAAAAATACCCCGGGTAATAAGGATTTTTCATCCCATATAGGCTGCGGCAGGGTTGACCATGCAGTTTTTACATACATTTTCTTTAAGACTTAAATATTAATAATTTTATTTACATTCACCAAAATTTATATAATTGATTAAATATTATGTAAGTACTAATAGTATATTGCACATTTGGCCGTGTGTTGGGTTTCGAATAAAGTGGTTTACAAACATTAAATACGTCGACTATGCCATACTCTTAAATTTTTTACAAAAAGGACAGAAAGTGCACAAAATATTTTTAACAAGAATGTCGGAGGACATGTAAAAAGAGTACGACATTACGTGTTTACTTCAATTTAACACGGCATTCAGATTTCAGATTTCACTGTCTAATTTTTTACGCACTGCAAGTGCTCATTAAATAAGATTTGAGGATTCTGCCGAATTGAGACCGAAAAAGTTCCCTGTATTTCTAACCCTACACTTTAAACAATTTTACTATCTAAGCTAAAACCATTTGACGTTATAACGTTTATGCTTTTAGTTTTAGTCATAAACTAAAAGAGCCCAATCACGGCAGTCCGCCGTGCAAGACTGCAAATGGACATAGCTCACTGATTGGTTCACACTAAGTGTTTCCGGTCGTGTGAACCAATGAGAGAGCTATGTCCATTTGCAGTCCTGCACGGCGGACTGCCGTGAATGGGCCCTTTAAGACTTGAGAGAAGTCCTTTTAGTAGAGGCCATCTTCAGTGATCGAAGGAGGCCATTTATACTTATCGCTCTCGCAGGCCGCAGCAATAACAATGTCAAAATAAAACACCTACCGCGAATCCTCTCTTACTTTGACTACACAATTTTTATGTCAGGTTGTGAATTACTTTTAATTTTATTGTCATTATTAAACCGCAGTTGAAAAGATGCTAACTTGACCAACTTTGGTGAAAGTAGTTATCGTTATATTCTTGAAAAAATCGTCAAATATGTATTTTACAAAATAAAGTTTAATATATTATGTCATTATATCAGTTTATTTTGGAAAAGGTTTTTATTTAACATCTAAATATGCTTATGAAACACGGAAATATTTTGACAGTGTCTCATGAACACCTTTTTCTACCGACTATTAAATCGCTCTGATTCAAATATAATTATTCCATATAAAATATAAGTATTTTTCGCACATTATGTGACATAATAAAATTAAGTAATTGCGCTGATGGGTATAATATTACGTAAGGTAAAGACGGATATTATAATTTATAGTTTTTTTTATAAAGTGGACGTCATAATTAATTCATTTAGTACGAAAAATTGAGCACAACGTTCATTCCTAAGGGTTCTATTTTTATAATAAAATAACAATTAACCCGGCGTCTGCCTGGTAGAAAATAGGAACGACAACTGCATGGTGGGTCATGATTACCCGGATTTTAAATCGTTGTTAATTTTTACTATTTCAACGATATTTAAAGCAAATTTATATTTAACTTAAAGAATAGTACTTAGTTTATAATATTTTGAAGATACACAAAAAAATAAGTAACATAATGATCGTTTTTTCCTATTTAAAAAGACAGTGTAAAATTTACAACTAAAAAAAAATAATATCTCTAAATGTAGTAATAAGTAAACAAAAAGTGACTAATTCACACTTTGTATTTTACTTTTTAGAATGACAAACGTTAGACCTTAAAATAAGTATGCGTAAAAATGATAATGAATCTTAGATTTAGTCACTATGAGCCCTGTCATCCACGCAAACACCACAGAAAGAAATGTCATGTTCAGGGCAGATGAAATTTTTGGATCTTGAGAGGTATGGGTAGTATTCTTGTCTCTTATACCGGGAAATATTATCTGGCATCGCTTACGAAAACTAGAAACTTTGACAGGAAGCTCTTCTGGTGTTTTTCCTGTAAACTACCTTACCTCCTTTGCACATACTCTTATTACATGGACTACATCCATGTACGAGCCCTTTAAGTGGTCATTTATAAGATCAAACGCAAAAATAATGTAAAATATTGAGTAATATACATTTTGTCACCTGTCAGTACAAATAAATAAACGAAATAATCAAATAATTAACTCAACGTTACTGGCACGAAATGGCATCATGGAATGCATGGTTGGGTCATATTGACCCTTTTGTATGTTTGACCACGTTTATCATCCCGTCCAGACGCACACCATCTTAGCTCACATAAGAAATAAGGGGGGCCAGGGCTTTAACTGCAGCTACTGAGAAATGTGGCAACGTAAGACTATTATTTTATCAAAATACACGCATTTGAAAACATCACGGGTCATTATAACCCAACCTGGCAGTCGCGGGGTTAATTTAATCAACAATGAGTTATTTTATAAAATAAATCTGGTAAACAGTATGAAATATACCTAATAGTATTTGAAATGAGATTTTCAGTTGTGTTCATGAACCGCGGCAGAAAAGTTCATCACCAAGTACCCTGCTGTGTCAGGGCTTCGTCCACGAGCACGACTGTCACACAATTATTATTGAAATGGAATAGGTAGAGATGTTACATTAATGTACAGCACGGTCAAATTAACTTGACGCATCGAAATGTCAAATTAACATGCGAGCTCCATAATGACGTCATCAAACCGTGCGTCTAGTTAATTTGACCGTGTTGTAAAATATTATATTATTTAATTTGAAAAAATGTTATAAATTGACATTGTATAAGATGAAACGAATCATCTTAAAACTTTATCGAAAATTGAAAATATATTGTCTATGAAAAATATTGTTTAAATTTTTAGCACCACTAACCATATCAATTTTCAGACGGTCGAAATAGAACGACGTTTTCGGAAACTTTTTGTGGTACCATAAAAATTATAATAATAATATATTTTTTTTAGTATTGTACACGATGATATTAAAATTGTAATTCAATTCCTTATTTTATAAAAGTGAGCAAACAAATTATTAATGCCTAAAGTGTTTCTACAACTAGTGAGTAGTACCAAAGCATAATGATTGACCTCAGTTTTTTGAGAGTGCAACCTGAACATGTAGATCCGAAAAATATATCTATATTATACAGTTATAAACTATAATTAAACATTTAAAAAACTGAACAATATTTGTGCAATAAACATTTTGGGGCTACATATTATGTACATCTAGGTATATTTGAGAATCTAGTAATAATTAGAATCTGCTACTATTGCTTACTGTGGAATGGGTCCTATTGATCGTTTGGCCTTTGAATTAATCCATTAAAAACCAAAAAATATACCTACTTACACACGATTGTTTTAACAATAATAATAATTCAATTTATTACAAAACAAGATAACACATAAATAGCATCTACAATCATAAGAGGACATAATTGCTAAACTTTGCCTCCATCCTTTTGTTTTTCTGTATTAGTTTTCGTTTGTTTGACCGGACCCGACTGTTTAGTACCTTGGCTCGATGATGACGCGGTTGGTAGCGCAGTAGTTGTTGAAGTTTTAATGCTTGTTGCTGGCGTACTTTTTATTGAGTATGAGTTTGTCGAACTTTTTGAATCGCTTGCCGATTTGTTAAGTTCAGATTTTAATGTAGCACTAGTGGTCGCTGGTGTTGGTACCATAGTTATTGTTGACTTAGCTACTGGTGTCGTTTTTACTGAATATGAACTTTTTGTATTTTTAGAGTCGCTTGCCGATTTAGACGGTTCCGATTTTAATGTGGCACTAGTGACTACGGGTGTAGATAGCGTAGTGGCTGTTTTAAAGCTAGAAGCTGGTGTCGTTTTAACTAAGTATGAGTTTACTGAACTTTTAGAATTGGTGCCCAATTTTTTGGGCTCCGATTTTAAAGCAGAACCAGAAGTTACTGGAGTTGACACAGAACATGTTGGAGTTTTTGGGTTAGTCGCTTGTGTCGTTTTTACTAAATATGAGCTTGTTGTATTTTTTGAATCGCTTGGTGATTTACTGACTTCGGATTTTAATGTAGCACTAGTAACTACTGGTGCTCCTATTTTCGCCTTGGAAGCGGATACAATATTCGAAGGCAGTGTTTTAGTAACGGGACAACTTTTCTCTGTTGCAACTGGTGAAATTTCTTTGGCACTTGATTTATTTATATTAGGCGACTCATTATTACTTAATGTATCAAGATTTTCTTCTTTTTTGTTTGAATTAGCAATTTTTATTGAACCAGTAACTTGTATTGTTTTTGAAGAGGTAGTTTGTGATGTTGATTTTGTTACTATATTACTGACAGGACAAGTGGGAGTTGGTATCTTAGAAATTGGGGTTTGAATTTTACTGTCAGCAGATTTTGGTGCTGTCACCCCTTTACTACTTGTTATGGATTGTGATGTTAAATTTTTAGTAAGTTCTGATTGAATTTTATCGCTGGTAGCTTTTGGTAGTGATATTACTGGGCTCGGTATTTTGTTACTTACTATTGGTTGATGTATAACGTTTTCAGAAACTGGCGTTTGAACTTTACTATCATTGGATTTTGGTATAGATCCTACTTGACTGGATATTTTACTACTTTCTATAAATTGTGATGTGGTATTCTTTGCAATATTATTACTTTTTAAACTATATTTTTCCGCACTCTGTGATTTGGCTGTTGCTATCGTTGACGGGACTATTGAGGTGACTGTTGTAGTTCTTGTTTGTGAAACAGTTGGCTTGTCATCAGGGCTTATCTTATCTTTTATAATATTAGCTGATGATATTGTGGAGTCCTGTAGTTCGTCGATAGTTGCCTTTTTCTGCCTCTGCAATTTTTTACTGCCTTGAACTATTAGTTGTTTGTCACCTTTTTGTCTGCTGTTTTGCTCTGATTTGATAGAGCATGAAGATAATGCACCATTATCTGTAACTATTTTTTCTATCATTTCTCCTTTTGAGCCTATCTGTTTTGATATATTTTGCATTTGTTTTGTTTGCTCCATATTTTTAATATTTAAATCTTCGGAAACTGTTTTGGCATTCGAGATATTTATGGTGGTATTTTTTGTAGCGGTTTTTATTGAAATATTATTACCTACTGCATTTTTAGGTATATATTCTTCAATTTTATGACTTGTAGACTTTTCTGTAAGATTCAAAATAGCTTTAGAGGTAGAATTATTACGTATGTCTGATTCAAGATTCAATTTGTCATCTTTACTGCTTATATTTAATTTTTCGATTATACTATTACCGGAAACATTATCTTTATTACTATTTATACTACCGGGCGTTTCAACATCTTTCTCAGTTGTAGATGTAATAGGTACTGGAGTGACTTGAATTGGCTCCATAAGTTTCGTTTTACAGTCGCTGTGAATCTTCGCAGTGGTAAAAATTAAACTCGGGCTGTAACCAGTAGTTTTAGCGGTATCAAGTTCTACAAGTAGGGGGCTTTTGGTCGACATCTTACCCTTTGACGTCTCAGATACACAAAAAACATTTGTATTCATATGGTTGCGCAAAGTGTTCATCCCAGTTGAGACATTATTAGAGTCCTTTACGTCGCTCATATTGGTTGTAGTTACTACTTTTTCCGCTGCTGTAGTTGGCGTCGAAGCGGGAAAGTATGTTATATTTATTTCCGACATTTTAATTGAATCTTCGTTTTCACTTATCGAATCAGTCTTTGTTTTTGACAATAAATATTTGGCACTTCGAGGCGCAGCTTCCGATTTGTCTTTGTCAGATTGGAGCAACGGTTCAACTATACCGTCATCAGACTCATGGCTAAAATTCGGAACCTTCCGTTTGATTGAACTTTTCTTCATTTTTAATATTCCCGTTGTACTACTCTTTTTTACTTCGTTCTCTACTCCACTCGTAATAGACGTAGTGTCGACACCATCGTGTGATGTCTGTGGATAAAATATATTGTTAGTTTTCATAAGTAACTTTAAACATAGCAGTAATAGCGATAAATATAGTACCTTCCGCATAGCGATGAGCGGATGGGTGTGCGGTGGTCAAGCACCGCGCTCGCGCAGCACGTGACGGCCGTGCAGGAGCAACACCGGCGGCGACAGCTCGCACTCGCGGGTAACACTCAGCGCAGCACCCTCCATCTTAGCCGGACCCCACTCCTCCGTCGGACGAGCTAGCACACGGGCTTTCTGAAAAATGATGTCACTTTAATGACTCTACGCAGAGCATATACTTTTAAGTTTCCGACAAAGTAATATTAGTGTTATGGCTTACTTCCATTATAGTGAGATCATCTGGTCCGCTGCATATTTGATCGACCGCCATTAGTACGACGACTACAATAGGCAGAACCCCCAAAGTCCAGCCGACTGCATCTGCCCACATCGGATACACGTAGTGGCCGTAGGACGCTGGCTTATATTCGATCCAATTGAAAACTAGAATAAACTGAAAAAAAAGGTTTTATTAGATTGGGTAACTCGATAAGAAACATAGAAAAAGCTCAGATCTACCGCCTTATAGGTAACCATAGTGGTTTAATTTTAGTGTGCACCATGCACCAAGTGAACATAATATTATGTGCGAACTGCGAACCCACCAAGGTTACTAAGTAGTATGTCTTAACAAGTGAGCGCTGAGGAAATTGACAATATGGCAAGCGAATTACTTAAAGTAATTTTTACCACTAAAGCAGCTGGTGTAATAATTCGCCACATGGCACTCCAGAAGAAAACCCATAATTTGGACTGCCTCCCGATCATCCTCTGGATGTCACGACAGAACTTCTCCGCGCCGTATATCCAGGCGATGAGGATGCATTCTCCGATGGCGATGATGAGGACAGACCAGTTGGCAGCGTATTTGTCCATCAGTTGTAGCCAGTACATGCCACTCTGCAACAAACTCATTGAAATTTTAGGAAGAATAGAAATGGAAGTAAGTTTATTCAATTTAAAAACATTTCTATCTTTGTAAATATAGCTCAGAAATAGGTTAGCAAGTAAAGATGCACTTACAAACTTGTCAGTCTTGAATATTGTCGAAAGCAAAACAGATTTCAAACTTACGTTTGTTGTAAAAATCAAGCCACCGATGTATCCAAAGACAGCGACAGATAGAACAACCCAAACTTTCTTCTGGCGGAAGCTCGGGAAACGATCCAAAATGGCCGTGGTAACAGTCTCCATTAGTGCAAACTGAAATAGTAAAATAAGTTTTACTTTTTAAATACTTCTTAATCATCAGCTTTACAAAGCAAGAAACCATATGCCTAGTTTTGAAATTTGGAGCACAAAATCCTAAGAACTATGAAGCGACAACAATTTAATCGAAAGGTATTTTTTATTTTATATTCTTTTTAAACACCTTTCTATTAACCAATCCAAACCAATTAGCACGCTGGTAACCCATCAATCCCCAAGCGGCAGCCGGCTGCCGCATAGCAATTCAAAATCTTTGTGTCTGCGATACCCACGATGGAGGTGCTGCAGCCTGCAATATCTGTATGTAATCAGTACCTGAGAATCAAGTCCCAGCGTAAGGAGCATCACGAAGAACAGTATCGACCACAGGGGAGACACCGGCAGCCTGGTCACCACTTCCGGGTACACGATGAAAGCCAGCCCCGCACCTTGGTCTACCACGCGGTCCACTTCCACATTCAGCTCGTGCGCCAGAAATCCAATAACCGAAAAGATGACCAGACCGGCAAAGAATGACGTCGCTATGTTCGATACGGCAACTATCAAGGAGTCACTGGAAATAAATAAATTCAATTTATACTCAGTTATTTTACCACGAATTATTACTTTTCATCGGCATCGGAACGATTTTATGATTATTACAAAATCAAGCCACGGTACCGTTTTTAAATCTACGTATAATTATAATTTTAAGAGCACTCAATAAAATCTTTGTGCATACTTACATGTAGCAGTTATTGGAGAATTTATTGTATGAAGACAGTGTAATGAGGCCTCCCCAGGCTGGACTTAGGGCGAAAAATATTTGAACCGCTGCGTCACCCCAAACCTAAAATAAAATATTTGACTAACTAGATTATAAGTAACTTACATTAAAAGGTACAAAACGATAATGCTGAATTATGAATATCGACTATTAATACTAAAAGTAATATCCAAGCAAATCTCACCTGAGCATTTAATAGTTGACTGAAATCAGGCGTCAGATAAAACAGTATGCCAGTGGAAGCTCCGGGCAATGTTACTCCACGAAAAAATAGAATCACCAACACAACGTACGGAAACAATGCCGTAAAATAAACCACCTGCAAATATAAATAGTTTTAACACAATAATTCTTTATGCATTTGATGAGACAATCTATTAGACTCAGCGCACATGGCCACCGAAAGCGACTCCGTCGTCTGCAATCACAATGTTGACTCTAGTTGCTTGTACTATTATCTATTCTCTGCTCCAATACAGGCGAAATTAATTCTAGATTTCCACAAAACAGTTGTCTAGTTTAGTGAAAAACTAGACTCTATATTGCGGGTGCTAATAAGATAATCGGAAAATACATGCGCGCATTGATGACAAAATTAAGGAAACGTTTTCGTTCGCCAGTACAGAGTAAAGCGCATCACAGACGGTGAAGATAATATCTAATACTAGCTGTCCCGGCAAACGTTTTTGTTCGCCAGTACAGAGTAAAGCGCATCACAGACGGTGAAGATAATAATATCTAATATATATAAATCTCCTGTCACGATGTTTGTCCGCGATGGATTCCTAAACTACTTAACCGATTTTAATGTTGTTTTTTTTTATGTGTGCTTTTTTCCAACTTGAGAGATAGGATAGCTTAGATCTTTAATTATAGTCGCAATTTTATTTTATTGCAAATTATTTTACAACCTGATACTGACGGCGGCCATTGTTTGTGCGACGAGATAGCGATCGACGTTGCCATGGTAACATACATATTATTTAGTCACTTCAATAAAATAATAATATGGCAATCATGAACGTAGAAAAAAAGGCGGACGGAGTCTTGTCATATACAAAACTGTGTCTTCCCTTTTCTTCTGAGTCGGCCTTGTACACATTCTGACGCCTGTCAAATGGTATGGACTAGCGCAAGAATGTGTGCGTGCGGACCGTCTACATACAGCCAGCTGGCCGACTCTGAGCGACATAGTTTTGTGTATGGTGGGACTCCGTCCGCCTTTTTTTATACGTCCATGATGGCAATTATACATAATATATTATGGCAAAGCAACGTTTGCCGGGACAGCTAGTAAAATATATATTATCTTAAAGCATATTTTAGAATATCGCTCACCATACAAATCCTATGAACCATCACACACGACGAAGTTAATTTATATTTTATATTTTGTATCTTAAGATACCGAGCGATATGGAAATATATATTTCGTACCTTAATATTTTATCTTAAGATACGAAATATATATTTCGTATCTTAATATGTTATCTTAAGATGCGAAATATATCTTTATGAATAGGTACAGGGTGTTTTTGTGTCGAGCAGCGGGCTCATCGGTGATCGGACGCACTAGTAGATGCAGTGTTGCCACTGCCAGTGCTGTATGTTAGAAAGTTACATACCTACTCTCATTCGAAAAGTAACATTTTGAGGGAAAAAGTAACATTTCGGATAATTTTAAATAAAATTGACTTATAATAAATTTTTGACGACCTCTGTGGCTCTGTGGCTCAGAGCGCGTTGGTGCTCAAGCCGGGGGTCGCGGGTTCGAATCCCGCCGACGGAACAAAAAGTTTTCAAAGTTCCTGGGTCTGGATGTGTATTAAATATGTGTATGATATAATAAAAATCTTAAATATATGTATAGTATAAATATAAAAGTATTAAATATATTTCCGTTGTCTGGTACCCGTAACACAAGTCCTTTAGGTACTTACCACGGGGCCAGACTGACGTAGTGTGAAGCGTCCATAGATATTATTATTATTAATTTATTGCTTTATTATTATTATTGCTTAAAAAGCTCATGAATCGAAATGAATGTTTCTCTTGAATTTCTAAAATCTTCGTTGACAGATATTGATAAGGGTCTACACAGACGGACTGCATTTCAACTGCAATCCAACTGTAAATTGCAGTTCAAGTGCAGTTTGAATGCAGTTGACACGACTGCAATGCGACTGCAATAGAACTGCAAACCAAACAGTTCACACGACTGCACGCCGACTGCAACTGAACTGCAATCCGACTGCGTGTTTGGTTTGCAGTTCTATTGTAGTCGCATTGCAGTCGTGTCAACTGCATTCAAACTGCAATTTGCAGTTGGATTGCAGTTGAAATGCAGTCCGTCTGTGTAGACCCTAAAGGTTAAATTCGCCGCAGGTTTTTCTCTTTTTTATGGGAGGCTCTATCCAAATGTTTCTCCTTTTGGAATGTGCTACTGCAATCTGCATTTCACATTCTATATCAGAATCATCGTCTGAGGAGCTGTCTAACAAATCATGAAGTAAGGCAGTATCAGTTATTAGTTATCACTCAGTCAATCACCCTGTATATAGAACTCTAACAAGGAATACGTGTGGCACCAACGCAGACTCGTGAAGAAATGAACATATTTTTAATATTATCGTATCTTAGCCGTGTGTGATAGCTTAAGATACTATAATATTTTATATTTGGGCATCTTAAGATAAAATATTATATTATCTTCACCGTGTGTGATGCGCTTTAAGTATTGCACTTACATATTTATTTTGTAAGCTTTTTCCGCAACATCAATGCCATTAAAATCGCCGACCTATTTAAGCCTGCTTATAACCATTAATGGGCATTGTCCAAAAAAAATCACATGTACTTTTTATATTTTTTTTCGTTAAAATAGGGTATTTTAAGAATATAAATTAAATAATTTTGAAATTCATTGGCTAGTTTTTTCTCAATAAATTTTTAAAGTTTCGCTCTGACGTCATCATCGGCGGCCAATTGACCTCTGCAGTATGTTTAAATTTCCTTTCAATCTTATTATAATGGCTGGTTCGTCAAATGCAAGTTCTCATTATGTGAAAACTGATACGAAAAGCTTACCAAAAGTTCGAAACGTAATATTGGTCGAATTTATTGCTAATTTAACGCCATTGAAGGTCAAACTAAGGTTAAACATATTTGTTCAAAAATGTAAGTAACTAATGGGTATTTTTTTCGTTAATATACAGAAAAACGATCACTGACCTTATTCCTCGAAATGTTTTTGTAATGAGCAAAATTAAAAAAAAATGGACAATCCCCATTACATTTAATCAGCTTTTATGTGTTAAAGCTCATTTTACTAGCGTCACAGCAATAGCGTACAGACACGGTTGAATCTCTCTTTTAGAAGGCATATTTATCATATTATATATTTTTTTTTAATTTAAGGTGCATTCAAACTTAATTACTAAACTGTCAGCCTCGAACGAGATCGAGCTTTACGCAGTTCTCTGTATTTACATACACCTTATTCGTAGCATACGCCTTTACATTTTCGTTCACATCTAATCTAACTGATAATAAGTTATAAACACTTTACTATTGAGCTTGTAAGCCTAGCTAGCTAGTAAGCCCACTCATTGTCCGCGATGACTTTTTATAATATTTACAAAATGCTTTTTCAGAAAATAAAACTTACAAAACACGCGTAAAAAATACATACAGAAACCTAAGAAATGATAAAATTACTAAATTGAAATAGATTAGAGATTAGGATATTTTAACTTCAAGTTGGTATAAAAAACAGTATACCCTTCCGATCAGGGCCTCCTTTCAAACGCAACCTCCAATGACACTTAAGTATTTCCGTGGCTTATAATGCACAGCAGTTTACAGCGTTCGCTTTTATACCACAACCCCAAAAATAATTTCGCTTTGTACGCACAACGCAGTACCAACTACCAATACGCAGTAAACAGTAGTTACTCTACTAATTAGCTGTGGTAAAATTCACTTTATTAATTAACTTCCATACCAAAAAATCCATACTGTAAAAGAATGATTTGCCCTTATCTGCCAAGCGACTTTTTAACTTAGCAGGCAAGGAAATACGTAGTGAGGATCTTTTTATTACCAAGGCGGTAGGTGTACGATATGAAACTTACCTTTCCTGAAGACTGGACACCTTTGCATAGGCAGAGGAAAACGATGAGCCAAGCAGCGAGAAGGCAGAGTGCCATGCTCCAACGAATCTGCCCAGTCTCCTCTATACCCGATGACAATCCGAGCACTTGATTGCTAAAATATAAAAATACAACTCGTAAATATCTTTGCATCCGGGAAAACCTCCGTGGTGTAGTGTAGAGCCCGACTCTCGATATGGGTCGTGGGTTCGACGCCCGCAGTAGAACCAATAAAATGTTTTAAAGGTTTGATTAGGATTTAGGACATTGCACGCTTACCGCCTGCCTGGTTGTCTGACAAGAAAGTGATGTTTGGATGGGCATGTAAAAG
Organism: Polyommatus icarus; assembly: GCA_937595015.1. Classification (NCBI taxonomy): domain Eukaryota; kingdom Metazoa; phylum Arthropoda; class Insecta; order Lepidoptera; family Lycaenidae; genus Polyommatus; species Polyommatus icarus. The sequence continues at coordinate 14,855,565 of OW569326.1, forward strand.
TGGAACCTAGCATAATTCCTCGCCGCATGTTAAATAATATCCGTCCCACAGGATTATGAGAGAAAAGGAATAGACAATGACTTTTTGCATTGCAAGCACACTAGGATACTACAAGGTTACTCCTCCAGGCTTGAGTTGTCACTGACATTGAAAACGGTATGAGAATCTATACATAAGTCGCAGGTGTACACTATAAATCGAAGTTTCTTACTTAACTCTTCTGCTTGCTTGGATATTTTAATCAAGCTTTACAGCACTTAAAAGGAGTGATTCAAGAGTAAAGTTTATACATTGCAATCGCGCGCTGTAATTAATAATTAAGTGATTCCTTGTTTGAATTAGAATTAATGTAATAATTACTCAGACAAACGTCTGATCCTGGCATCTTGTTCTAGCACATAGAAAATCCTCTGGTCCTAGAGACTATTTTAATAAAACATAAGAGAAAAAAGAGTGAAGGCACTTAACTAAGAAATATGTAGGCTTAGCATGTCTACATTAGAAATTCGAAAAAAAGAAAAACTTAGGGGCTAAATTTAGGTGGGGTTTCCCTGCGCATTAAAAAAAATTTGCTGGTTTTACTTTGTTGATGAAAAAGTAAATTTATTACGCCATGTTCGCAAAGAATAGAAATATTGTTTGTCATGAGGTGGCGCTTCGACCCTTCTGAAGAACTTTTTAGGGTTCCGTACCTCAAAAGGAAAAAAACGGAACCCTTATAGGATCACTTTGTTGTCCGTCTGTCCGTCTGTCAAGACCCTTTTTCTCAGGAACGCGTGGAGGTATGAAGCTGAAATTTATATCAATTACTCAGGTCTACTGTCCCTTGAAGCTGTGAAAAAATCAAACTTCTAAGCCAACGCAATCAAAAGATACAGCCGTTTATGCCGCAAATTTTCGACACTTGCAAGGGAATCAAAACCTACAGGGTGCTTCCCGTGAACTCAGAATCTTGAAATTTGGTACGAAGCAACGTCTTATAGCATAGATAAAGGAAAAATTACGAAAACCATAAATTTTTAGTTACATCACATAATATATTTTTTTTAAATAATTTTAAACTTACTACCCATTTCCTCATACTCGATTGTCGTAATGAACGAACTTTGTAAACCTTGCAGGTTTGTACGGAACCCTCGGTGCGCGAGTCCGACTCGCACTTGGCCGGTTTTTATTTTTTGTTACGAACGTTAGTGTGTAAATTTTTATGTCTATTATTTCGTGCAATAGACTCGGAATCGGCATGCTATAAGCGCGCTGGTGGTTGTTACTGGTTTTTTTTTTTTTTTTTTTTTTTTATTAAATTGGGGCCGTCTATGGGCTTTTCGCCCATATCCTTTTTTTTTTTCTTTTTAAATTTATTGTATAGGTTTTTCGCACCAAGGATAATTGAAATAATATTATTAAGTCATTTTAATTAATTGTAGTCCATAACGCCATGGATTTTTTTTTTTTTTTTTTTTTTTTATAATAATAGAATAGATTATAATATATACATATAATAAATAAATATATATTTATTGTTTTATAAATTATATAGTTATAATGTTAGTGTTTTGAACGGTGTGGTCCCAGTGTGGCGGCCAGTAGATCCGACATTTCCGATTTCCTTAGATAATATTATGCTGCTCCACCCTTTGCCTTTAGATGTTGTGACATTGGCTTGGTGGAGAGGGGTCACTCAAGCTGGGTGGAGTTTCTAGGATGTTAAAAAGATATCGTTCTGTGCCGAATCTACCAGATGCCAGCCATTGGAGTCTGGGGTCCACACTTGGATTTTCTATTTATGACTAAGTTAGTGTTATTAGGTTTACGTTTTTTTTTTTTTTTTTTTTTTTTTTTGCCGATCTCTGGGGATCACAGGTCACAACCCGCTATGCGGCTTAGGACTTTATCGTTCCTGTCTTTTATAGCCATTTTTATGTTATAATCTTTTATGTGTTCGGTTGACACCTCCGTGGTTCTTTTTATGAAGCTTGCCACAGCGTCTCCGTCAGTGTCAGTGTAATAGACACAGGTGTTAGTGTGCCGGGATATAGCTACGACTGCATGAGGAACGCTGTCATGGATTGCCAGCTTTCGGGACTTGGTCTGTATGATAATCACCGAAGGACTCGTTAATCCCTGAGCTTCATGGATTGTGAGGACGCGAGAGTCCGTTCCCGATCCATAGCCTGTATTAGTGAGGGCTGCTTTCTCCTCCTGTGTGTGGACAAGATACAGGGTATTTAGATCGGTTTTAGGTATTCTCGCTCCTGTGTACTTCGTTAGCTTTAGGGACCGCACAATTTCCTTCGATGAATAGATGTTATTATAGACCATGCTTAGGGCGTATGCCACATCCATAGGGCTCCTGTGTGTGCAAGACAACTCCTGGGTGATGCCGGTTACCAGGTTTGGACGAGTGTAATTAAGTTTAAAGAGGTTTTCACGCTCTATAAACGGAAGTTGGTTAATATCTCCAATGAGGATGACATCGTTGGCGCCTGTTAGCTGATTCGCCATGACGATTGAGCCGAAATGGTTCATGAGGGCCTCGTCAACTATCAACCTTTTGTAGGCTCCTTTTGTCCCATTTACCAGCAAAGAGGCCATGGTACGAACTTTATCTTTAACTTTGTTGCCAGTTCGTAGCGAAAGCCTTTGCTTTAGATCCTCGGCTGCTTCGATCGTCGTTGTTATTATAACGTCTGTTTCCTCATTGAAGTTATTAATGATCCAAGTTGTCTTCCCACATCCAGGAACCCCATTGACCCACGAGTAATTGATTGGTTTTGCGAATATGTCCCAGTCCATGCTGGATTCAGGGTCCCCAGATAGGACTTCTGCCTTTTCTAGTATCCTGTCTTCCAGCATTATTCTGGTACATTCCGCTATTACCACTATTGGATCCTCAGATGTTGTGATAAATTTGAGTGTTCCTGTGCGTTTTGTCTCATCCTCGTCCAGAGCCACGAACTCGCAGTCGGCACTTAATGCCGCCATATACTGCCCTGTCATCGCCCCGGCAATTATTGTGGAGGTGACATTGTCGTATATGGCAGCTTTTGCATCCTCGAGTCTCACTTCTAACAGCTTTAGATTTTTTCGCTGATAGGCCTGCATGATCTTATTGCAGGTCAAGAGCTTTATGGTCTTATTTGCTCTTGTTATCGCTTGGAACTCGAGGAAGGCATTTATTATGTGATCTTCGGGGCTCTGGGCAAGTCTGAGTTTTGGTGGGAGCACTTGCCCGAAATCGGCCCTATATCTTTTGTTTTTATTTGCTGGTTTTTGTGTAGATGGTTCCCTCAAAAAAGCCTCCATTGCTGAAGCCTGCCGATTTGTTTGTGATGAAGCCTTGATCCGAGAAAGGGTGTTTTTATTCTCGATCATGTCTATTTTTTCACGATGAAGTACTTTTTTGATGGAGCCGACAAACGCTTTTAATTTGGCCATTGAGTTTTGAGATTTCTTTATTTCATTTTTATCCCTCTCTTTTTCATTCTCTTTTTTGTTCTCCCGTGATGCTTGGAGTCGTTCACTTGCGGAGGATGAGTTCGCCTCGTTGCTGGGTTGGGACGCTGCTGGCTGATCGTCACGATTCTTTTTGAGGAAGCTTAGGTCATCCCCTCTATTTTCGTAGACGATTATCTCATGATGTTCTGAGGCTTTTACTATTCCATAGTAATTTGCAGCCCTTCCTTTGTCCTGTCCCAGTGACATGGCGTCTACGCTGATTATGCGTGAGGTGGTACTGTGTCTCATCCCCATTGCTCCCAACTCCTTCAAAGACGAACATGCCCGTTCAAAGGCTGTTTGCGCATCCCATTCGAATACTATTATCGTTTTGGTGTCTGATTGCAATATTCTGCATGGTTGGCCAGCGAAATTAGATGTTGGGAGAGCTAAATATCTGCTCATTTTCATGTTCGTCTTTGATGTACTCCCGTTTAGGATTGCTGCTAGTCCTGGTGAGATGTTAACGTGGTTGGGAGTGCTAATGCGGCTGTATGTTATACCTAATGTTTCCGTTGGATTTGACATAAAGAGAGGGATCGGCCTTAATTTAATTTTCGGTTCCCCGTTTTGTCCGCGTGCTAGTAATTGTTGGGTTTGTTCTAGGGTCGGCTGTGTTACAATTGCGGTTGAAACCGCCCGTTGTATTTCTGTGTGCGCCTGTGATTGTGTTGGCGCGTGTATTTCTTCTGGCCTATGGGCTGATGTAAAGTGTGTCTGTATGGACGTTGAGGTTTGTGCTCGTGTGCGTTGTGTTTGATTTCGTGTGTGTTGTGATGTGTTTGTTATTACTTGCCTTGGTGTATAGTTTAATTTGTTGTGGCCTGTGTATAATGTTGAACCATTTGCTGTGGCTGCACTGGAGACAACTTTGCTAATGAATACCATCAACGGTTCTCTGGTAGCTTTTTCCTCCATGATGGTAGGGAGGGTTGCCTGACTTAGCTCCATTTCTAGTTGTATTTCTAAGTCAGATCTGTAACTACCAAACCTTGGGCATTCAATGAGCAGGTGGAATATTGTCTCGTCCTTTGCGGGGTCACAAATGCAGGAGGGGCTGTCTTTAAGGTGGAAACGATACAAGTATGCTGCGAATCCTCCATGACCGGTCATAGCTTGCACGTGTGTAGGCGTTATTGTAACGTGCCTTAGTATTTCCCACGCCTTTTTAACAGTGGGGAAAAAAACTTTTGTGTCCGATCCGGTTGAGGAGGATTGGTATCTTTCCTGCCACTTAACTGTTGTTCCCTCCCTTATTTTTCTCCGTATATAGGACATTGGCACTCTGTTGTAATCTGCGGCCGTGTTTATGGTAAGTGCAGCCTTTTTTGCCAGTTCGTCCGCTCTTTCGTTCCCTGGGGTACCCACGTGCGCTTTTAGCCAGAATAGCCGCACTTTTCTGCCTTCCTCTGTTATGGCTTTTAGGTCTTTCTTCATTTCGATCGCAAGTGGGTGAGTCACTAAAGGATTTCTCAGCATGTTTAGTGACGATTTGGAGTCGCTCATGATGTTAATTAAGCTCTCCTTAGATGTCCTTGCCAATTGGATCGCTCTAAAAAGCGCATAGATCTCAGATTGGAAGACTGTATTGTGCGGTTCTAGTTGGAAAGTGGAGTGTCTGGTTTCCCGGCCGTTATTCCACCACGTTAGAGCAGCTCCGGTTTTCCCCTCTATTTTACTTCCATCCGTGTATATTTGGGGGCCGGTTATTTGGTTTTCCTCGGTGGGGCTTTGGCTTACGTCTTCCAGGCATTCGTACTCAGTTATGAAGAGTTGCGATGGATGTGGGTTTTGAAGTGGTCCCACTTTAGCTTCCACTTCCCTGTTTGGTGGTAGGTATTCTTGTGAGTACCCTTTTTTTATTTTAAATAGGGTTGCCGCTTCTTGGATTCTCAGGTCTAGGGGCAGCAGGCCGGATAAGATTAGTGCCGAGGTCAGAGATACCGTGCGGTACGACTTACAGATTTTTTGGGCGAAACCCCTTTGCAGTGCATTCAGTTGTTTTTTTATGTACAACTTTTCTACCGCAGGGGCCCACGCACATGCTGCGTAAAGCACGATTGGTTCGACCACTGACACATATATGGTTCTGATTATCTCCTTATTTAGGCCCCAGTTTATCTTGGCTGCACACGCCAGCTGTTTGTATATGTCAGCTGCTTTCCTGCAGGTTTTGGATACGTGCGCAGCGAAGGTCATTTTGTTGTCTATAGTTAGGCCCAATAGCTTGATCTCTTTTACTAATTGGATCCTAACGTCAGCCATGTGGATGATGGGGGTGTCATATTTTCGTTTATTTGTTATTAACATCGCGTTGGTCTTTTGCGGTGCAAAACGAAGTTTGTTTTCCAGCCCCCATTCCGAAACAATAGCCAAGATGTTATTAGCTATTTGTTCAATGGTTTGACCGTTATAACCTGAGATAACCAGCACCACATCATCCGCAAAGGCCTGTACATGTATGCCCATTCTTGCAAGAGTTTGCAGCAGCGAGTCGAGTATGAGGTTCCAGAACGTCGGGCCTGCTATTGAACCTTGTACACAGCCTTTCGTTGTCCCTCTCTCGCTCGTTGCTCCAGCATAATTCACCCTGACCTTCCTATTTTGAAGATACGACCTAATACTGGTTTAGTAGTAACAGTAGCGGCGTTAGGGGGAGGGGGGGCGACGCTGGGCGACCGGCCAAGGCGCCGGGTAAAAAGGGGCGCTGAAGGCAAACAAAAAGGGCGCCAACTTTTTCAGCACAACCTGCACCCTGGGCGCCGAAGAATTCTCTCCCAGGGCACTTGTAGTGTTAAAACCGGCACTGGAGCCGTACGAAAAAACTGTTTTGAGAATTGAGACTCAAACAATCGAACGAAAATTACGCGTCCTGCTCTAAGGCGTCATTTCACCTTTATAAGAGCAGGACGCGGTGTTTTTGTGCGATTGTTTGAGTCTCAAAACGGTTTCGTAGTAGGCCTACAGGGTAGTAAACTTACGTGAAGTATTCCTCTGCGGGTGGCCGCCTCAGCGCTACCTCAGCCAGGGCCGCGATGTTGTGTCGCGCCGCATACGTCTGGTTGATACATTGCCGCAGGTAGTACGTGCCGTTCTGCGCCTCGCACTCATCTGCTTCCTCGTATGAGTAGCAGACTGGAAGATATTAAAATATTTGAACACTGTGCAATATGAATTAGCGCCAGTTATCGCTAATCGTTTGACCAAATCACGGTAAGAATTAAAAGCTTAACAGCTATGAGCTTTTAGTTCCACAAAACATTAAAAACAAAAATAAATCAAATGATTATAAGAGAACGATAAATATCGGCCTCTTCGCTTTTTTAAGATAGTCCCCTTTTTGGAGTCCAAAATTACAAATAATTGTCACAAGTATAAAAGTTACTGATCAAGCAATGGGGATTGTCCATTTTTTTTAAATTTTGCTAATTACAAAAACATTTCGAGGAATAAGGTCAGTGATCGTTTTTCTGTATATAAACGAAAAAAATACCCATTAGTTACTTATATTTTTGAACAAATATGTTTAACCTTAGTTTGACCTTCAATGGTGTTAAATTAGCAATAAATTCGACCAACATTACGTTTCGAACTTTTAGTAAGCTTCTCGTATCAGTTTTCACATAATGAGAACTTGCATTTGACGAACCAGCCATTATAATAAGATTGAAAGGAAATTTAAACATACTGCAGAGGTCAATTGGCCGCCGATGATGACGTCAGAGCGAAACTTTAAAAATTTATTGAGAAAAAACTAGCCAATGAATTTCAAAATTATTTAATTTATATTCTTAAAATACCCTATTTTAACGAAAAAAAATATAAAAAGTACATGTGATTTTTTTTGGACAATGCCCATTAAGTCTTAAATAATTCATCAAGGCCATACTGAGAACTCAATAACCTCTCAGTGGTCTCTCTCTACCTCTAGACATTATGCGTTCTCATTCACATAGAAATATAATAATAATAAACTTAAAACCAGAGCATATTATGTGAAAATTGTCATCCATTTACTAGATTTAGGGCCTGTTTCACCACTTTCTGAATTCTGATAAAGTGGTGAACAGGCTTTTCACAACTTTTTGGAGTTTACTCCTTAAGAATCGATTTTCATATATGTATAAGGCGCCCGGTATGAGAAAAATCCGAGGGGTAAAACCTACTAACATTTAACGAAAAATCGTGTCACGTTTTTGGTGCGCACCTTTAGTGTGCAATTTTCTAATTTGTTTTAATAAGATTTGAATGCACAATCCTTTAAAGTTTAAAGGCATTCCCGGGTAAATATTAGGTATACATATAGAATGTACACATTATTCAGATAAAAAAGTAGTAGAGTAGTAGATTAGTTCAAATTCGGGGAGGGGGTAGCCGAGGTGTTGCCTTTGATGTTAGAAGAAACCCCGTTCCTCTAGGCCTATTGGAAGCTGAGTTATGGCCGCTTTTGTTCGACGTTTGACAGTTGCCGAACTGTCAATGTCAAAGTTTGAATGCTTGTAACTCGGCAACTATTTGTCCTGGATATGAGTTTCTTCGGCTTGATCTTCCTGGATTTTTCTCCTCTATTAGATTCTGGCCTTAGAATTGAGAAAAAAATTGATGTCTCTGATTTAGTTCAAATTCAGGGAGGGGGTAGCCAAGGTGTTTCCTTTGATGTTAGAAGAAACCCCGTTCCTCTAGGCCTATTGGAAGCGGAGTCATGGCCGCTTTTGTTCGATATTTGACAGTTGCCGCGCTGTCAATGTCAAAGTTAGAGTGCTTATAACTTGGCAACTCAGTTTTGCCGGGAATACGAAAGAGTGACGTTTTGTTTTTGTATTATTTTCCTAAAATTGTGTTATTTCGGTTTTTAATGTGTAATGTTGGTAGAATATTAACCATTAAATGTTCGTTGTCGTGCACAAGTGTGGGCAAGTGATACAACTTCAAGAAACGTGCCATTTTGTGTTCCCTCCAAAACTCCATCGAAAGTTTTAGTAAAGGGTCTACCACTTTACTAAAACAACTGACTTGACTCGTTGACTTTACCGACTACTTTTTAGACTTTGACTAGACTTTTGACCTGACGATAATCTGGAAAAACAACTTGAAAATTTTGAAATTTTTTTTACGAAAATTTTTTTCTCCCGCCAAAACTTTACTTGACACTGGCCATGGTTTACAAGCCGAGAGCCATAACAAGAAAAAAAAAAAAAAAAAACTTGGCAACTGTTTGTCCTGGATATGGGGTTCTTCGGCTTGTTCTACCTGGATTTTTGTTATAAATATCAATAATTAATATTGTTATTGTGAAGTTATAATTTTTATCATTATACTGGCTAAAGTGAACTAAACGTATTTTGAAATAACTATGGCAGAAAGGGGTGTAGATAACATTGCCGGAACATCTGATTTCATATGATATTAATCTTTTTTCAGTTGAAACTCTTTTTGCGTATGGTTAGATACTCGTACTTAAGGCCGTCCCCCGACCAAACGACCTTGGCCATACATTTGCCGCGTTGCCGAGATCGCACCAAAACCCTATTATTTTTACTTATCTTAGTTCAAAATTGTCCTAAAAAAAATTTAAAACGGCGAATATGTAGTTTATAATATTGTCGATCTATTGGCGTGAGTTTCAAATAAAAGTAATTTGTAAATCCTAAGGAGATGCTGAATGTATGCTTGAATTTTAACAAATTGGTATTACTTTGGAAGCTGATATCATGAGTATAAGAAACAAAAATAGAAAATTTAAAACGACAAAAGGAATGTTGATATACTGAAGATTATTGCTGTATTTTTATTATAACTTTGTAGCTTTCAGATTATGAGTTTATAAGGTTTTAAATACCGTCAATTACGGAATCTCCGGACGGAACGCCCTTAAGGAGTAAACTCCAGTCGTGCGTCGGAGCTGACACACTTTTTTTGACAGATTCTCCATACTTTTACTGTCAAGTTAAGTGGAATAGCCTATTCGGCACTTATCAGGAAGTGGTGAAACAGGCCCTTACTATCTAAAAGAATAACATTGACAGTGCCATTTAAGGACACTCAGAATGAGATGTAATGTAATTTGTAACATTTTATTTACATCAACAGCCGTATGCACTATGTTTTAACCCTGAAAAGTAACAAGCTTTACGAAGTACAAATAATCGGCCAAGTGTGAGTCGAACTCGCGCACTAAGGGTTCCGTACCATTATAGAGCAAAATTAGGCCAAAAATTGTGTTTTTTGTATGGGAGCCCCCCTTAATTTTTTATTTTATTTTAATATTATTATTAAATATTAAAGTACACATAAAACCTTGAGAAAAAATCAAGCACCTACCTGTTGCCATTATTGATATAGAGCCAAAAAGGCAAAAAAATCCACGTTTGTTGTATGGGAGCCCCCTTAAATATTAATTTTATTTTGTTTTTAGTATTTGTTGTTATAGCGGCAACAAATATACACAGTCAGTGAAAATTTCAACTCTCTAGCTATTACCGTTCTTGAGTTACAGCCTGGAGACAGACAGACAGACGGACAGACAGACGGACAGACATCGAAGTCTCAGTAATAGGGTCCCGTTTTTAACCTTTGGGTACGGAACCCTAAAAACGGCGCTAAAAGCTTTGTCGGTGTTCGGTTAATTTTAACGTGTCTAACTCAATAACACGCTCGATTGTAACGAGTTAAATCTAATTCTGAAACTGCACTGGACGGCGTGCGGCGTCCGAGGGTGTAAAGCCAATTTCGTTTTTTTGTCACGTACGGCTCTCCGCATCGGCATCACACAAAAACGTGTGACAGTTTTCAGAAACACCACATATGTTACCAAACGTGAAACTGGCGGCGACCGTGTCTCGCGTGGATCCCGTTTTCGCTCCTAAGTCATGCATTACATAACTGATCGATAACTCGTGATGCCTACTTATCGCTCCCACTTGGCTACTTTTATTCATGAGCCTATTTTTGCTACATTGTATTGTAAATTCAGAGAATTTGATTCATAAGCATGCAGACCTACGTAATTTGATCGTCTTTTATGTCAATCCCAGTTTGAATTAATTTCTTTGATGGTACATACGTGTGCTACTGTAAGCGATATTCAGTACTAGATGTTGCCTACAACTTTTGCACATACATAATTACAAGTAAAAAAAAACTAAATAATTTCTTGATAGAATCTATATCCTGGGTCTTTACGGGGGTCTCGAATTATCTTCATACCTATAAAAATCGCTCGTGTGGTCAAAACTTGAAGACACATATTCGCATAAAAACAATTATTATGAACAACTTACATTTAGTGCTCCAATCGGCGTCGCAGTTCTGCCACGGTAGCTGATAGAAGATGCTCGCGAAAGACACGGTCATGTAGTATATGGTCCAGGCTATGATAAGGTTGTAGTAGAGCATAACTATACAGGAGACTATGACCATGCCGTAGCCCAGGCCGCGGAAGAGCGGACAGAACTTATTGTAGACGGCGACGGGGCCCAGCGCGGCGTATTGACCGAACGACAGCTCCATAAACATCAGCGGCAGGCCAGCGATCACGAGCATTATCGTAAACGGTATGAGAAATGCCCCTGAAACAAAATACATACCTGAATTGTGTATGAAATAAAATAAATAAAATTGATTTATTTGTTTCGGTGGTAGACCACCGGTTCGGGAAGGGAACTAACCCGGCAAGAAGAACCAGCGTAAGATACTCGCAATGATATAAATGATCTGGGTAACCTAAGTGGGATTAAGCAAATGAGCTGCGGCCTGCGACCCTAGCATGGCCACAGTAGAAATGCGAAAGTATAGAAAAATTGTGGAGATAAACTGAAGGTACCGTTCCGATCTTTACCGAAGCTAGCCGCGACCGTCAAAAATCCAAATAATGTCACTATATGATATCTAAGACTGTAGTCTCTGTCATAAAGTAGGATTTTATTTGAATTTTTAGGACTATAAAGGTGAACACAGATTTGGCCGCACCGCACGCACCGCAGTCGCCGCATTTCGAATTCTTCATATAAAGAATGTAGAAGTTGCGAAGACTGCGGCGCGGGTTGGTATGCGAGCTTGCCTAATGTCGGCACTACATATAGGCGAACGCGTTGGCCAACGCGTTGGCCAACGTGTCGGCCCAATGTGTAGAACGGGCGACTCGCGCGTTGGCGGTAGGTATTTAGACGTTGGCCGACGCGTTTTGTCGGCACTACATATAGGCGAACGCGTTGGCCGACGCGTTGGCCAATGCGTTGGCTAACGCGTTCGCCTATATTTAGTGCCGACATATAACTTCCTAAAAATAATTCGAAATGCGGCGACTGCAGTGCGTGCGGTGCGGCCAAATCTGCGTTCACCTTTATAGTCTATGTCATAAAGTGGCAGTTTTGATTTTTTGTCGGTAACCGTTAGCCGCGGTAAAGATCGGAACATTCCTTCAATTTATCTCCACAGTTTTTCTATACTTTTGCATTTCTACTGTGGCCATGCTAGGGTCGCTGATAGTGCACGATTGTAGAAAATAGGTTTTAATTTTTACAGGAAAGTTATCGTAAGCGTCACGTCCATGGTTCTAGAATCTAGTTGATCCGTGGTCATCCAAAGTCAAGGGTCATTCATGTCCATCCGACAAGTATTTTTAAGTTAATATTTTCGATAATATCTTATGCGCAATTGCATTCAGGGCACTTACTATACTTAACGTAAGTGCCTGACTTAAAATAAAAGCGGGAATCGAATCGACATTGGTCATATATTTTTTGTTACAGATTTTTATTTTATAATTATACAAAGTAGGACTAACGATATACTTAACAACTTTAACAATTAGAGTCAAGTAACTGTTAGAGTAAAACTCGAATAAATATCTCTACGCCTGGCCTAAGTGACATACGCAATATTGTGGGGCGAATGTGATTTCATTTCGCTGTCGCAAATATCGAAAGCAATTAAGCCAAAAGTAGCCTGAATAGAGGAGAAGTAAGAATCTAATCGGGATAAAAGAACATTTTGCCATAATATTTTTATACTCATTACAAAATCGTTGAATTAATTTATAAACAACAACCAATGATAGGTTTTAGTAACGATTAAGGTTTAATCAACTGTTAATTGCTACGAATTAAGCTGTAGAAAAGAAAGCAAGAATAAATTGATATGCAAGTCATAACTTGCATATCAATTTATTCTTGCTTTCTTACAGGATTATATAATACAGGATTATATAATATTATGGCCCACGACTCATAAGTCGTGGGCCATAATATTATATAATCCTGTTTTATCTATATACTAATTACAAACAAAAGTCAGCAAGTAATAACCAATTAACTTAAAAAGATGTAGATTGTAGATTCAATTTTCAAACAGCGTAGCGCTCCTGCTACGAAGAACTCTATATTATGCCTCTACGTCGCGAGTTATATATCACAGTTCCGACTACACAGCACATTCATTTGTAACGGGAATACAATTTCAAAAGCAAAGTAGCATAAGTGCTGCTGACTCAATTTACAAAGCAGAAATGCACTGAAATATAAAATATTTTCCTGCAAAATGAATGTGTAACTTTATATTAACTTAAATAAACTCATTAATCAAAATATAAAATGCTCAACTCATTCGACGGATTCACCGACGAATTTCGATGCCGAGATGTATTAAAATTATTGATATATTAATATTTTTAATTAAAAGTAAAGTGGGAAGTACGGTGAATTAAATGCACTGAATTAACATTTAAAACTGAACTTTATTTACAAGAAAAGAAAATACATATTGAATTATTTGCCAGTCTTGCCACCTGCGGTGTTAAGATGCCTGTTAAAAAATTTAATGACTCATTTAAAAACCTTTACGCCTCGTGACGTTGCAACGTGAATTTACTTGCCAAACCTAATAAATATTTTATGAGGTATAATTTATATGCTCTTAAATATGAGGTAGGTACATTCAAGTGCTGACTGCATTTCAACTGCAATCCAACTGCAAACGTTTGCAGTTGGATTGCAGTTGAAATGCAGTCCGCTGGCGCTGCCGTCGCCGCTGACGCTACCGTCACCGCTGACGCAACCCCTCACCACCGCCGCCATCCCTCATGATTACCAACACCAACACCAACAACACTCTAGAGGCCGCTGCACCAGCCCTCACCGCCGCCGACGAAACAACAATACACTACTCACGCTGATCATGATCATTAATTTTCAACCTCTTATCAACTAATACCAACATAACATGACACACCACTCACATACATACTACACCACACACAGGGATCTTCTTACACTGGTTTAGCGCTGGTCCAGAACGTACATATACCCACTACTGTCTCTGATATCAGTTTGAGACATAAGTAGTACTTAGTTAAGCTACATATTTTGTACGCATCCACCATCTTGAGACGAGTAACTATATTTCACTAAATAGCCGCGTACAAGTTTATAAGATCGATGCAAATTTAAAGGAGAAAGAGCGATATTAAAATTTTTAGATCTCTTTGGTCAGCGCGGGCCATGGACGTGCTATTAGTAAATCAGAAAATCTTCCTCCAATATCGACGAGCATAAGTTCTGCAAGCAAGCTGCATTCTTCAAAAACACGTCGTAGATAGATAAGCAGTAAACAACTCTCAAGGATGTTACCTACAATTAGTGGCACATAGGTCATGAAATTCATTATGCAGATATACACAGCCCCAGCCAGCAGACCTCTTTCCCCTGACCTCATAACGCCCGCCCTTCACTACCCTAAGCATTGTTTTTTGAGTGCTGAGAAATAATCAATATGAAGAGGTGGGATTTTTTGCTGGCAAGCTAAAAATATTGAGCTTTTTATTCGAAGCGAATAATTCTTTTTTGTACGTCTGACTTCAGATTTAATGAGTGTTCTAGATCTCCAACTATGTCAATGTCTCTCGGTAAACGTTTCAGAAATATTAGCGATACCTAAAAACTAATGACGAAAATTAATTATTAATTAAACCTAAGCAGTTTTATTAACATATTCTGTGGTTTTTCAGGTTCAGGAATACAATAGAAAATTCTATATAAATTACTGTTATAATAATAAAAACACATAACCATACTAATTCTATTCTTCCATTACTAATATTTTAAATGCAAAAGTCAGTCTGTCTGTCAGTCTGTTACCTCTTCATGCACAAACCACTTAACCGATTCTGCTGTTTGTATTAAGATACTTTGAGTCCCGGGAAACGACATAGAATACTTTTTATCCCGGAGAATGTACCGTTCCCGCACGATAAACGAATTTTGGAGCAACGAAGTTGTGTGCGTCATCTCGTTTATTAATTTTATTATATATTTTAACCGGGTAATGGGGATTGTCCATTTTTTTTTAATTTTGCTCATTACAAAAACATTTCGAGGAATAAGGTCAGTGATCACTTTTCTGTATATAAACGAAAAAAATACCCATTAGTTACTTATATTTTTGAATAAATATGTTTAACCTTAGTTTGACCTTCAATGGCGTTAAATTAGCAATAAATTCGACCAACACTACGTTTCGAACTTTTGGTAAGCTTCTCGTATCAGCTTTCACATAATGATAACTTATATTTGACAAACCAGCCATTATAAATAAGATTGAAACGAAAAAAAAACATACTGCAGAGGTCAATTGGCCGCCGATGATGACGTCAGAGCGAAACTTTAAAAATTTATTGAGAAAAAACTAGCCAATGAATTTCAAAATTATTTAATTTATATTCTTAAAATACCCTATTTTAACGAAAAAATATATAAAAAGTACATGTGATTTTTTTTGGACAATGCCCATTGGCCCGCCATACATTTCCACCAGGTTCAAAACAAAGTTGGACTGTGTCGCCTGAATCAAGAGTGGTAACCAACCACGAAAACCATTTGATATTCCAAAACAGATTTAGCTTCTGCCTCGGGCACCCCTGAAATCATATCGAAGGAATAGAATACTATTGACATAGGAGTTGCCGTAGTGCCAATGTGTGATGGTTTAATTGCCTGTTTTTACAAATATCTCTATTCCAAATGCTGAACCGGTTTAAGTCGATGGACTACATTGGTTCAGTGGTTTATTTTATTTTATTCAGAAAACTTACAGGTTGCCAAAAATTTCAGTAAGAATACAAATTATAGAAACATAAAGCCAATTAAAAAGTTTTCACATAATATAAGTAACAGACAAGTGAAAAATTAAGCATTAATATCTAAGTAAAGTTTCGACGTGAAGAGAAAACAGGCAGACTGCAGAATTATGCATTTATAGTTCATACTAGTATCCAGGGTAGCTGTGGGCCGATTCTTACCTATCTCAAAAAGCAATCAAGGTTCCAAGAATAAACTAAAGTAGTGAAGCACTAAGCACTTAGTATTGAATGTAAACCTAATGAAACCTACCGATCGATTCGCCGCGGGTTTACTGAACGTGAGCGGGCCCCGATGTTCCGCATTTAAAAACTTTTATCTCTGCTATTTACACTTTTACATTCGCTTTTAGTGGGTGTAAACTGCGTTCGATTTCCAGTACGTCGTTCCAACGGAATATTTTCCACGAACACACCCGGGAGCCTGCGACGGAGCGACTCGTGCTAATTAATTCCAACTTTATTAATTTGTGTAATGCCGCGGTACGTTTATAGAACCTATCATATCGATACTAATTGGACGGTGACTCGAAGGTCGATCGCATTAGCAGAGCAAAGTTAGACCTGGACTAAGTATAATTCAATAGCTCTACAATCACATTACCGCGTCAATTTGCATCCATTAGTAGTGTATTAATACACTACATGGTCCTGTGGCTAAGATCTTATCTCATGAGGCGGTGAACGTAGGTTTGATTTTCACACTAGAAAATTTTTGTTCGCAACTTCGGTCAGAACAGTGCAAGCTGATGGGAGATAAGGGCAATCAGGTGATTGCCTAAAAAAGGGGGCTCCTCTCACCAGAGACCGTATAACAACAACCTAAAATACCAGCCAGCTTATACCTCTAAACAAACTACTTAATTTTTTTGTTGATACGAAAGTGTTAGTTTGTTTAAATGTGGAACCCATTAATGGGTTTTCATAACAACTCGGAAAGGGATCGTAATCCTAATATAACCTCAAGCCTTTAGTATTGCTTTTCGGCCACTGCAACGCACACTAAGCGCCATGCGAATGAAACAACGTAACGTAATCGTTCTGCCTTGAAACAGAGAGCGTTACAATGACGAATGACGATCACTATTCATCTCTGAAAATTCGATAGGCGCAGAAGACGCGTTTCAGACCGTGCGCTATTTGGTGCTGACGTTACTACAATGGTTTCTTTGGGTAAGAAGTAGATAATGGCCGATTCTGCCATTCGTAAAAAAGGCTCACACAATAATCGTACCAGCTAGTTTTGACATAAAGAGATCTTTTTTTTTTGTTATCTAGTAACAAAACATCGGATTCTGGGAGTACTGGCAGTGAAAAAAAAACAGCAGAAGCGGGCAAACATTTTCTCCGTGCAGAACGAGAGCCGGTCTACTCTCCCTTCGTGTACGAATTTTTCACCTCGAGCAAAGTACTCATCCCAAATAGTGCACAATGTCGCTATAAGAGTTTTACTTTAAAATAAAATGCATTTATCACAAAACTAACTATCGATAAACTATCTCAGAAAGTCGCTATCTCCAAGACATCGAATAATTTCTTTAAACCGATATTTTAAACGGTTCACTGATAATATGATTAAGTTGCCTGTAGCACAGTGTAAACATTACGCAGTAGACCAACTGCATTCTAAATTGCCCGAATCAGGCGTACAGTAAAACAATACTTGTGTGATTTGTGAAACTGCTTTCAGACTATACTATAATAGCATAGCATGTAGTATAAAGCTCATAACGAAACAATATCACGTACCATAGATTAAATTGTGGACACGTTCACATTGTACTGTATATTAATTGGCTATTAGGGTTAATTCAGACCACGATTTCAAAATTTTTTTATTTCTGAATTGACAGATTTGCAAGACGTCTCTTGCAAATCTGTCAAATCCATACTTTAGAAACGCGTCGCGTTGCGGTCTGAAATCTGAATTGACCCTTGTTATGTATGATGCTCGAATTCGTTGTGCTGTTACTTGTGAGCTATATTTTTTATGATAATTATAATATCGAAGTCTGAAAGTACAGTGTTGCAATTTTGATTTCAACACGGCTAAGTTAAACAGCTGTATTTGTAGCCTCTACGCCGCGTAGAGGAACTCCGGGAAGTATTAATATTTTAAAGACGTAATTAACATTAATTGACCTCTTAAGGAATAAGAATATTTACACTATGCATACAGATCTTATTTATTTGTACAATGTTTTATCCTTGTCTAACACGTGAGGAAAGTTCCTTGACGGACAAGCCAAAACATTTTATAACTGTAACTTCTATAGACTATATTTGCAGAGAAAACGGCAAGTTTAACCGTTAAATTAAACTGACAGATGGTTATACTACTTATCATACTATTGATAAACTTCTTCTAATAGTTTTTCCAATTGCTGAATTTTATTTTAAAAAAATCAAAATTTATTTTTTATTATTCGTAGGTCGGATGAGGTGATAAAGTATCGGTCCTGCGCCTGATCTTTCGCCAGTCGCCTGTCCTATTGGGTTTTGAAACTAAAGAAATAGAGAGTGCTCTTGTATACTGCACTCACACTCGGGCACTATAAAATTACTCCTGAGGCAATTCAGTGAAATCAACCACCGTCACCGGAACCGGTGTAGGCATTATTAAATGCTTTTGAGAGTGAGTTAATTTACTAGGCTGTGTCACGCTCATGCCCGGAAATTAGGAGCATCCAGGCGTAATGAAGTTTATTAAAAGTTTTTTTCTAGTAAATGTCTCGACGTAGTTAAAACATTTTGCAGCCTGACTCCTTTGAGGAGACGTGAAATGGAAATTTGTTGTGCCTCAGGTAGTCGCGTAATTACGCGTTTCAGTATTAAAGGATACTACTGACTCAAAGTACATGGATAAGTTGTGCATGTTACAGAGAAGTTATAATATCCGCTTGCTATCACCGTATTCGCATGGATGTGACAGATAATATGAGCAAACCGATTTCCGAAAGAAATTGAGTTGTAAGTACCCTATATTATATCTGTGACGTCACAGCTTCGTCTAAATCTAAAGGGTTGGTTGTGGAGTAGTTAGACGAAATCTAGAGAGATTTATAAATCATTTGGTATTCCGATTATTTTAATTTTTACTGAACATTAAAGCATATAATATTTTGATATTGGACGGAAAGTAATAAAATACATAAGTAGTTTCAATTGCGTACTCCGAATGCCCTTTAACCTTTTCTATCCCCCAGTACAATTTATGATGAGCTCTAGTTAAACAAGGTATATGAGAATCACTTTTTTGACGGATTGCCAGCAGCCGCTATGAAAGGGCGTGTCCCGAATCTGTCTTACTCAGAACACTTTCTACGACCGGTTAGAGTTTCGGGACCGGACATCCAACTTTCCGTCCTAACACGGGGGTACATGGCCATACTTCGATAGACAGAGACGGAATAGGGTTTGCTAGGCCCTCTTCATCAATAAGATGGCCCAGCTCGTGAGGGTGGGTCAGTCCTCCAAGTTGTTGCAAATGGTTGCGATTGCCGAAAGTCGACAAGGTCCTTAAGCCTATTAGGCTGCGTTTCCACCAGAGATGTGTTGCGAGGAATGTGTTTTTGAGAACCATTAATAGAATCGCTTCATTGAAGTGAGCTTGCCGTGACCTCGCTTAGCGATTCTATTGGATCTTAAAAACACATTCCTCGCAACACATCTCTGGTGGAAACGCAGCCTTAGGGTCAACGGCATTATTTAATTGGCAAACCGATAACATTTCACGTCGTTTGTAAAGCCGCATTATTATTATTTTAGTCGCCGCCATGCCAGTTTCCTTCGACGCCGTAGTCCAAAGGCAAATACCGAACTTACCTCCCCCGTTGTTGTAGCAGAGATAGGGGAACCGCCAGACGTTGCCCAGGCCCACGCTGTAGCCCAGCAAGGAGAGCAGGAAGTCGAACCTCCCCGTCCAGTTGCCCCGCTCCGGCTCCACCTCCTCAGCCAGCGGCTCCTGTGAGGATTCCTCGCGACACTGCAACATGATCAGGCCATTTAGCCAAGACTTTTTTGTTATCGCTTCGTTACAGAATCGCCGATCAAAATGTATAGAATTGACATAAGCGTTCGTTAATATGACGTTGACGTTCGACTCGTCTTATGTCAATTCCATTCATTTTGATCGGAGATTCTATAAAGAAGCGATAAAGAAAAGATCTTGGATCACCCCCCTGGTTGTTAGAAGGGTTGAAATGTTTACAAGAGGCAGATTTTTGGCAGGGTGTGCGCTGGCAACGTATTTACGAAACGAACCTATCGATACCTCATTCGTTACAATCGGATCAGTTTGGGCTATGGGGGAACAAACATATTTAAAAATTTACTTAGATTAGATATAGACTGCTCAATCTTCTTCAATTTATTATTTAATTAGCTTGGTTAGATAATAAAAAGGTTTTTGGCAAAAATGCTGTGAATAACCGCGATTTTCCTCGCGAAATTCATCGCGAAAATTTTCTTTGATTTGTAGCAATTTTTTAAATTAACAATTCGCGTAGTAGGCATATAGGTACTATGTCAAGACTCTAGCATTAAAAATGTTACAGAAAACATCGCTCTATACCAGATTTTCAGTATAACAATTTATAAGCAAGACGAATTTGGTAATAACTAGGTATTAATCACTAAAGAGGTAGGATTACGACATTACGCGCCTTCATACATACTTTTACTCTTGTACCTGCATAGGTATTAGGTATTTAATATAATATCATACATAATCGGGAAAAACAAAAACAATTTTGTTATTGATAAAGTATTTTAGTTGAATTTAGTTGAATTGTGAACCACTCAAACAGGATTAAGATCGCCTGAAATATTTAGAATTTTAGAGGCAGAAATAATGATTAATGTTCCTCAAGTTTTCTAGATCCAATAAATATATTTTTTATTATTTCCAGGAGAACCTTATAAAATAAAAAAATATTCGATGCCTTTACAAATATATCAAGTCAGGCGTAAAGAAGTGCCAAAGGTCCTTAAGAAATAATTTACTTACGTCTGGATAATTCATGTCAACGGTGGGCAGGTTTTTGGCCACCGCCGGAATGGGCGACTTGGATTGGGTTTCGGGCTTCATGCTGCTATTGTTCGGTCATCAATCGAATGCTATAGCATTTTTAAATCACTCGAGCGCGAATCTCGTAGGTAGTAGTGAGTGCCGATCTCGCCTAGCGCATAACCTGGCCCCGTCTACGCGCTCAGCGGGGAGCGAAAACGGACCCCGAAAAGCCCCTGCCTCATTTAAACGAGTAAAAGGGAAACAAACGAGGCGACGATTGGTTAAACGTATATTAAATCGAAAAACACTAGACGGCCGAACGCAGGAACGCGCAGATGTCAAGTTTCGCATCGACCGAACTCTGAATGAACATCTAGGTCAATATCAAGCCTCCGCCGAGCCCCCGCCCCGCGCGCCCCGCCAGTCCGCCCGCCCGCCCGCCTCTGAAACAATCTCACCCACACGTCGCACCGAAATGTCCTGATCCCGATATCCGTTTGTAGTGTTATTGTTTCGAATAGTAATGGACACCCGACGCTCCGGGAGGTCCGGATTAATTACTTTGAAAAAATTACATAATGTCGGGGTGCTCCCGAATCAGGCGGGCCGATCAGGCCCGAAGGTTACGTAATTATGAAGCGTGTATGTACTGAGGTAATCATAAAAGGGTTAAATAGGGAATTTGCATAAGTGCATAGGCGCAGGGCTCTCCGGCGGGCGGGCGGGAGTCGGGATGTTGCGACAGAAGGCCGGTGGAAGTGGAGCGGCGTATTGATTACACGCGCGCTCCTACCGCCGGCCCACCGCGTGAGGGTAGGTCACTTCTACATCTCTCATGGAAACCGAAATTAAAAAGAACCCCGGAAGCGTTGGTCATTGATAAAAACTAGACGCAACGGCTTCCGTGTTGGACAGGGACGAACTCAGCGCTATTGAAATTAAGCTACAACGTTTTGTTTGAATTGTAGTCTAATTAGGTTTAAAAGTCAAGTTGAAAGTAGGAATTAAGTAACATTAATACACATCCAGATCCAGGAACCCCCCCCGGCTTGAGCACTAACGCGCTCACCACTGAGCCACAGAGGTCGTCAAACATCAAGCATGACTTCGTCAAGACTCAAGATACTTAGCGTTATTATAAACATTCCTAGAAACACGGTACATTTGCGGCCGCACTCAAAGACAGATTTACTTAAGAAGTTACCTAGGCCCGTATTTTTGGTCAGTACTTAAGATGCGACCCGGTCTCAAGACGCGGTTCGGCTCTGTGATTGGTTCAAATTTTGACAGCCAACCAATCATAGAGCCTGAACCGTGCCTTGAGACCGAGATGCGTCTTGAGTACTGACCAAAAATACGGGCCTTATAGTTGTTATTTTGATTTTTGAGATAGAGTAGGTACCTACTATTATTATATACATACTATTACATAGACCGATAGGGTAATTAAGAGGTTAATTAAGTTTTCAATAAAAAAAGGTAGTTAAAACTACGACAAAAATATTAGTACTTACCTACCTATGGGCTATGACATACATTAAATAATAGTTTTTTTTTTAAATTTAAATACCCTTACTATTTCTTTATATTATAAGACTAGCTATCCCGGCAAACGTTTCTTTGCCATATTATACAAAGTATATCGCCCGTATTATTTTATTGAATTAGTCGCTATCGCTATCCCGTGACCCGCGTCGCATATACAATGGTTGCTCAAGGGTCGCTCTTTATAGACAAATATAATTTGCAATAAAATAAAATTGCGACTATAATTAAAGATCTAAGCTATCCTATCTCTCAAGTTGCAAAAAAAGCACACATAAAAAAAAAAGAAACGTTAAAATCGGTTAAGTAGTTTAGGAATCCATCGCGGACAAACATCGTGACAGGAGATTTATATATATATTAGATTATGTAGTTATACACTGAAGAACTTAGTCAACCCGTACGACACAAGAATTAATATATTATATTATGTGTTCCATCCAAAAATATATTAAAGAAATAACGTAAGTGCCAACAAAAGTCAAAAAACAGTAGCAGGCATTTATTTTTGAAGTGTGGCGGCGCAAGTGGCTTTCTTTTCTTGTCTTACAAATCACGATTTTTGACGTGACAACGTCTTATAATTCGATATGGGCTGCGTGCACGAAAAAACATGACGCAAAATGCGGCGCTACCTCGCTTTGAGGCGTTCCATTTAAGGCCGTCCCCCGAGCAAACGACCTTGGCCATACATTTGCCGCGTTGCCGAGATCGCGCCAAAACCCTATTATTTTTACTTATCTTTGTCCTAAAAAAAATTTAAAACGGCGAATATGTAGTTTATGATAATATCGATATATTGGCGTGAGTTTCAAATAAAAGTAATTTGTAAATCCTAAGGAGATGCTGAATGTATGCTTGAATTTTAACAAATTGGTATTACTTTGGAAGCTGATATCATGAGTATAAGAAACAAATATAGAAAATTTGAAACGACAAAAGGAATGTTGATATACTGAAGATTATTGCTGTATTTTATTATAACTTTGTAGCTTTCAGATTATGAGTTTATAAGGTTTTAAATACGGTCAATTACGGAATCTCAGGACGGAACGCCCTTAAGGGCGTTCCGTCCGGAATAATCTTCAGTTTATCAACATTCTTTTTGTCGTTTTAAATTTTCTATTTTTGTTTTTTATACTCATGATATCAGCTTCCAAAGTAATGCCAATTTGTTAAAATTCAAGCATACATTCAGTATCTCCTTAGGATTTACAAATTACTTTTATTTTAAACTTACGCCAATAGATCGACAATATCATAAACTACATATTCGCCGTTTTAATTTTTTTTTAGGACAATTTTGAACTAAGATAAGTAAAAATAATAGGGTTTTAATTATGGCCAAGGTCGTTTGCTCGGGGGACGGCCTTAAGGCTATGACGTTATCACGTTCAACTATCGTCAGTAAACCGACTTTACAGACAACCGAGTTCGAGTCGAGTACGAGTCGAGTTCGAGTTCGAGTTCGACACAAAACACTACTCTCCAACCGTCTTTTTGGTCAGGTCTCAGGTCACCTTTTTTGGCGCTAGTTTACCACTTTTTATCCATCCCAAAAAAGCCCATCCCAAATCAACATTGTTAAAAAGTTGTCACTTCAAAAATAACTACTTACTTATTTATAAGTGATTAGGTATTATTTATTGTCTCTTAGTACAACCGTACTAAAAGTCCGTTTGCAACTTGCATTGAATACGCTTGGCGGGACTGAGCGTATTCAATACGTATATCTAAGTAGATATATTAATGGGGGAACCCGTGTCAAGCGCCACCTTGTAATCCGGCGTTGGCCATGACCTACAAAGATACGATTTGAATAAGAGCGCCTTCGCACCACCTCCGATCCGGATTCGATCCACACCCGTGAAAATACGGTCCAGAGTGGACGTGGAACTAAAATTTCTATGATAGCTTACGCATGTTACCCCACTTCTCTCCGTCAT
This sequence comes from Polyommatus icarus, assembly GCA_937595015.1. Classification (NCBI taxonomy): domain Eukaryota; kingdom Metazoa; phylum Arthropoda; class Insecta; order Lepidoptera; family Lycaenidae; genus Polyommatus; species Polyommatus icarus. The sequence goes on from OW569326.1 coordinate 14,879,695, forward strand.
TCGCGAACCTCGGGTTCGGATTCGGATCCGATTCTAATCTGAATCCGGAGGCCTACTACGAAACCGTTTTGAGACTCAAACAATCGAACGAGAAAGCCGCGTCCTATAAAAATTAATTGTAACAACGTCATTAAGGGGCCAACTAACCATTTAATTTAATTCAAATATAAAAAATGAATTATTTTAATTCATTTTTTATATTTGAAAATAAGCCCCGAATGGGGATTGTCCATTTTTTTTTAATTTGCTCAATACAAAAACATTTCGAGGAATAAGGTCAGTGATCGTTTTTCTGTATATAAATGAAAAAAATACCCATTAGTTACTTATATTTTTGAACAAATATGTTTAACCTTAGTTTGACCTTTGAAGCTTCTCGTATCAGTTTTCACATGATGGAAACTTGCATTTGACGAACCAGCCATTATAAATAAGATTGAAAGGAATTAAAACATACTGCAGAGGTCTGCAATTGGCCGCCGATGATGACGTCAGAGCGAAACTTTAAAAATTTATTGAGAAAAAACTAGCAGAATTTCAAAATAATTTAATTTATATTCTTAAAATACCCTATTTTAACGAAAAAAAATATTAAAAGTACATGTGATTTTTTTTGGCCAATGCCCATTGTTTCATTTTCTAAACATAGATACTACATTATATTTCCAAAAATTTCATCTCAGCGAAAACACGATATCTTAAAATTTTCTCAAAAAATTACATATATGAGATGATATAGATGCATCTACTTTTCACGATTTTTAACCGACTTCCAAAAAGGAGGAGGTTATACGTTCGTCTGTTTATATTTTTTTTTTGTATGTTCAACCATAACTTCACCGTTTATGAACCGATTTTCATGATTCTTTTGTTGTTGTACAGGGTTGAATCCGAGGTTGGTACCATGTTCACAAAAGTGGTAATCTGATGATGGGATCCATGAGGAATCGAGGGAACTCCTTGAAATTTATATGAGAACATATAATGATTTCGAATTTTTCTGAAGTATTTCAGGCATATACTACCAGAAAATAAGATTTTGCACCAGGATATACCCTGGTTCTGAAGGTACCCAACAGAACTTTTGAATCCTTATAGACACAAGTTTGAGGATTTTGGCTTTATTTAAACTACTCCAAGCAAATCCTACATTATTTGTGCTGAACATAGGCTTAATTTTATTTTGGAAAAAAAAGGGTTTCGTAAGATATTTGGGTTTTTCGGACGCCAGGTGAAAAAATCCACGAGAAAAGTTACTTATTTTGCGTACGCTGCCGAAACTATAAAAGATAGAACCATAAAATGTTCTAAGTATTGTAGATCTTATAAATATCTACAAAAAGTCCGCGAAACACTATACTTATCTATGTCGAGTGAGGCACAATAACCATTTTTTTTATTTAAAAATCTTGAATTTTTATTTAAACGCGTTTATTTTACTCATGCCATTAATCCTTATTAAAATAAATTATTTCATCACTAAGTACAGTTCATTTAGATATTTGGTCTTTGAATGATTAGAATTGGACGTTTGGTTTTGAAATTATGGCGAAATTAAAATATTACGATAGTGGGCGTCACCAAGTGAGTTACACCCTTCGGATAATGACTGCGTTCGCGTCGTCGATGTCAGTGTCGGCGTCTGTGAATTGACCTGGGAATCATTTTGACTGTTACTAATAAGGTTCTCCTAGGAGTTTGCTACTGTCCTTCATCTCAAATGGACTACTTTTTTACTTTTGAACACACACTGGAGACTTTTATACCAAATTACAAGCACTCTATTATCATGGGAGATTTTAATACTTGCATGGCTAGGGGCGATTTGAGATCTAGGAAGCTTGCTTCTATTTTAGATAGCTGTAGTTTACACATGCTCCTTCTCAATCCTACCCATACCTCCCCTGGCTGTACACCATCTTTATTAGACCTGATGTTTGTGCAGAACCCGGATCTCGTGGCAAAACATGGGCAGTGCTCTGCGGATTTATTTTCGTATCATGATTTAATTTACATTTCATATAGGATGCGCCTCCCTAAGGTCAAAAGAAAGGTACTAATGCAAAGGAACTTTTCGAATCTGGATGTGGAAAGCTTAAGACGAGATGCAAAAAATGTCGACTGGTCTTCGGTGCACAGTGTTGATAATGTTGACGATAAGTTAAACGTTTTCAACACTCTGCTCACCGATCTCTATGACAGGCATGCACCCATCAAACCCGTCAGAATTAAACATTTACCGGCGCCTTGGCTGACAGACGACTTAAAGCACTTGATAAAGCAAAAGCATGCGGCGAAGACAAGGTACAAGCTATCAAATAGTACAGAGCATCGCGAAAAATATGTGAAACTTCGAAACCGCTGTAATAAACTATGCAGGGATGCCCAACGACGGTACATCCACTCATCTGTGGAGAATGGAGATCCCAGTCGCGTCTGGAAATTTCTAAAGACACTAGGAGTTGGTAAAAATTCTGATGGTTGTCAGAACCCCTGTGTTGACGCTGACACATTAAACCGTCACTTTACTTCACCACCTAATCAATTCGATCAGAGACTAAAATTGCACACCCTGAACTGCCTCTCCCACTCATCTACTCCCGAGTTTCCGACATTCCAACTCAACCAATTCACCGGGGATGACGTTAAAAAACATATTATGTCCATCTCCTCGAATGCCGTCGGTGAGGACGGAATTAGTCGCAAAATGATAATACCTGTTTTAGACATAGTTTTGCCGGTGCTTGTCTACATCCTTAACCATTGTGCTACGTCTTCCGTGTTTCCCTCTACTTGTAAAGATGCCACCATAATCCCGCTACCAAAAACTGCTCGACCAAAACTGGTGTCTGACTTTCGGCCAATTTCTATATTACCATTTCTGTCCAAAGTTTTTGAGCGACTTATAGGTGAGCAGCTAACAAATTACGTGATGCAAAATAACCTGCTCAGTACCTTTCAGTCAGGTTTTCGTCGTGGGCACAGTACGACTACTGCTCTAATTAAGGTCACTGACGACATTAGACGTGGAATGGATAAAAAGCAACTTACATTGCTGACATTACTAGATTTCAGCAGTGCATTTAATGCTGTCGATCACGACGTGTTGATAAGTATGCTTAGGGTTTATAACTTTTCACCTCAAGTTATTGAGCTATTTCGCAGCTACCTTGTGGGGCGTCGACAAAGAGTGAAGGTAGCCAATAATTCTTCTGATTGGTCTATGATCATTACTGGTGTTCCTCAGGGTGGTGTGCTGTCTCCACTACTCTTTTCACTTTTTATAAACAGCATCACACAATCGTTAACCTCATCTTTTCACCTCTACGCTGACGACTTCCAAATTTATTGCCAATCATCCCCACATGACATACATGCTGCTATACATAAACTCAACAGTGACCTTAACTTAATTTGTAACTGGAATAAGAGCCATGGCCTCTATATTAACCCAGCTAAGACGCAGTTAATACTTATTGGTAGTCCTGGGCTAATATCTCGGGTCGACTTTGGATGTATACCTCCGGTGGTTGTGAATGGCGTTGTAATTCCCTTTACCAAATCAGTTAAAAATTTAGGAGTATACATTGACGAAACATTATCATGGTCACAACACATCAAAGAGATCAGTAGGAAAATATACGCAACCTGGCACTCTCTATCTCGCCTACGTTACCTACTTCCCATTCCCACAAAAATTAAGATCGCTGAATCACTATTTTTACCTACGCTGGACTATGCAGACGCGTGTTTTGTAAATCTCACAGAGGACCAGCTAAACAAACTCGAGCGATTGCAGAATCTGGCTATTCGATTTATCTTCGGCCTTCGCAAATACGACCACATCTCCGAATACCGTGCAAAGCTGAAGTGGTTGCCTATTCGCCTTCGACGGGATGCTCGCCTTCTTTCTCTCGTTTATTCCACTATACATGATCCTTATATTACCTTCATACTTAAAAAATAACTTTCTATTTCGACAGGCACACGTTAAAAATTTGCGATCAGTGTCTAATTTGCTCCTGGAAATGCCTGTACATTACACCAAATTTTATGGCTCATCCTTTGCTATTACCGGAATAAAACTTTGGAACGCTTTACCAAGAGACATCAAAATGTCTAAAACACTATTTCGGTTTAAGACCTTGGTCAAGAGACATTTCCTTGCTATCGCATATAATGATGATTGTTGATAGTAATTGAATAACTTGAATTCATTCTCTCTCTTATCGCTAACAATAATAATGATTATAATTTGACTATAATATTATAATATGTAAGTATATATGTATATATATATTTTTTTTTTTGTTTGTATGTATGTATAAATAAATATATTAATATGTGTATATTGTATATATGTATTTTAGTATTTTAGTCTAGGTAGATATGTATGTATCTGTGTATTTATTAGATATATGTATCATGAATAATAATATATAATTTTATTTTTCTTGTATATTATGGCACATTCACCTGATGTATATATAATATAATGTTTCCTCTACCCGTGGTTGCCTGGAAGAAATTACTAATTAGTAATAAGGCCGCCATTGTGTTATACTTGTCTTATTTATAATTAATGTTCTTGATTTTTCAATTTTATGTGTGCACAATAAAGAGTATTTATTATTATTATTATTTTGCTGACCGAGTCTTTCCTGGGTAGGCTTTTTGCAGCCGTAACCAACATCCACGCGGGCAGAGCCGCAGGCGACCGCTAGTAATATGTACAACTCTAAGACAACAAGCTATAATATCATAGCCTTGTCGTCTCATATTATTTAACTAAAAAGGGTAAAATTATTATTTTTAACAAAAAATTTAAACCGACTTCCTTGAGTACAGAAATAGTTGAGGTTTAGGCGAAGTCTGAAGACGCCACTATAATAAGGAATAAGAATTATTTTATTCTTTTTAGATTAGGAATAAGTATTACTTTTGTTTTTACCTTGGAAGTAGGTTTTAATTTTTTGTTAAAAATAATAATTTCACTGTAATTTCATATGTTGCCGTAACCGTGCATCAAACTAAGTTGTTATTTTTAACACATTATATAAAATTCTTCATTGTAACACTCACCTGGCGGATTTTTAAAATGTTGTAAGTATATATTTTATCGAGCTATTAAGAAAAAACTAACTTGGCCATGATTCCGCGACGTCGGCCTTTTTCACCTGGCCAGAGTAGACCTGGCATATGAAAGACGGGCGTGAGTGTGAAGAAAGAACGACAATGTTTGATTTTTTGCGCGAGTTTTGTTTAGTCTTAATTCACGTATGTTAGAATAGGAAGCGGATTGCTCGTTCAAATGTTTGAGTCTAAAAAAACGGTTTCGTTGTACGGCCCCAGGACCGGATCCTGATCGGACGTAGTGCGAAAGCGCACTAACGCTTAGAATAACTCTAACGTCGAAATTCAGTTTCAGTCTTCCTTCATCCTCTTAATTTCGTGACTTCAGATGTTGGTACGATGCCACGGATAGACAAACACAGACACACGTCAAAACTATAACACCTCTTTTTGATTGGGTGTAGATAAATATAATATTATCTACCTATGTACTTATAATCAATGGAAAATGGAAATATATTTTTAAGCCTATAATGTAATTGGCCTTGCCACCCTTCCCTGCACCGCCATGGCATCCCTGCGCAAATCACACACATGGCACCATAATAGCACACAGACATGCAGGATTATCCACCAATTCTGGGAAAGCCTGTCAAGCGGGGTCCGATAGGAGGTTGCCCCCCATGTGCCCCCTCCCCTTAAACTAAGTAATTACTATGTGCGACGCAGTTGCATTTTTATTTCTACCTATATGTATTATAGGTATTGCGCCTCATATTATTTGTAATCCAAAATCACGAGACTCGAAAAGAGATTGCCAAAAAACCCAGTTGCAGGCGTAATGTGATGTATTATCTAAAAAAACAGTAATATTATGTAATATAATAATTACCATACGGGATCGTGATCCTTACTGGCAGTCAATCGAAATTGCCTGTTTTATTATTCAGGCGCCGATTTTAAAAAATCAACTTTTTTATTACATTTATTTTGTTTATTTACAAAAAAATAATATGTTAATAGTATTCTTGAATATAACTACAGGCCAAACATCACAATATATTTAATATTTTTTCATAAACTGACGATAATATAATTAACATTAAAAATAATATGAAATCGTCAATGTACCTATATTATGAAATAATACTTTTAACCATTGAGATGTCTTTTAACATATTTTTTTCATAAATATGTAAACGAAATAAATGTAAGTAATAATAAAGTTGATTTTTTAAAATCGGCGCTTGAATATTAATTATTAAAACAGGCAATTTCGAATGACTGCCAGTAAGGATCACGATCCGGTATTAGTAATAATAATTATTATATTACTTAATATTACTGATTTTTTGAGATAAGTACATCTCATTATGACTGCAACTGGGTTGTTTTTTCCGTGAGTTGTGACACAGGGCCTCCACACAGGGACTGTGTGGAGTTTACTGTGAAAGTAGCAGCGCTGCAAGAGCACTTTTTTTTACTTTCACATGGGAAACTCATTGCGTTCGGGTGCTAGTTCATACAAATCACAAAAAATGTTGGTCTTTCAGCGTTGCTACTTTTACAGCGAACTCTGTAAGGAACCCTCACACATCCTAAAGTTTTATTATCCTTTAGTTTTGTTACACCCTGTATTGATAATAATATTACAATTTATAAGTTACTAGCGACCCGCCCCGGCGCGATCGCACGGGTATAAAATATATAGCCACTGAAAAAATGATTAAAATCGATAGCCTACTTCTTATCTGTGCCAAATAACATAAAAATTGCTCCAGTAGTTCGCGAGATAAACCCTTTCAAATAATTTCCCCCGTTTTTTTCACATTCTCCTATTAGTCTTAGCGTGATAAAATATAGCCTATAGCCTTCCTGAATAAATGGGCTATCTAAGACTGAAAGAATTTTTCAAATCGGACCAGTAGTTCCTGAGATTAGCGAATTCAAGTTAGCTCTTTCAAATAATTTCCCCCGTTTTTTCCACATTTTCCTCTATTTTTTCGCTTCTATTAATCTTAGCGTGATAAAATATAGCCTATAACCTTCCTCGATAAATGGGCTATCTAACACTGAAAGAATCATCAAAATCCGTTACGTAGTTTTGAAGATTAAGGGAACAAAGGGACATGAGGGAAAAAAAAGTGACTTTGTTTTATAATAAGTACCTATATGTCGCAGCCGACTGGTTAAGATATTTTTCGTAAATATACGTTACAAGTGTTATTAAAGTGACAGAAATTATGGGGACACATACGATCAGTGAATCAAATTTTAAACAAAATATATCCGAATTTCAAGGAGAAATTACGGGATTATGAAATGCATCACGAAGGTATTAATTGCAATTGTGTTCAAAATAGTTAGAATACAATTTATTCTGCTTATTATCATTGCGCTTGTGTAATAATAAAACTAAACTAATGGTCAGCTTCGTTAATTTGCCATTTAACCAGTTAGCTAAGCGTCGTCTAGCTGTAGTGTTGAACGTTGCAGTCAACAAGTCAGCTAATCGACGTATAGCCGTGTGATTGAATGGCGCTGTTCAGTCAAAGGGCTAGGTGTTTGATTGATCGGCTATTTAAACCAGTTGGCTGCGACATATAGATAGAAGATGACCATCATCAATTACATGTACCTATTAACTATTTGTTACATGAGAACACACTTTAATTATTATTATTGTAAGCGTTCTACTTTCGAGCGCTGTGGTAGGTATTCAATAACTGCTTACTGCTTGCATTTAAAAGTAGAAAAAAACAGAAAAAATAATTTACTAGTGGACAACAGCTGATGATGATGAGGCAACTTGTTGCAATCACTTGATGCGCCTTAGCCCTAGATTGTAAACTGTAGAGACACGCTGCTTACTGGCAGTGGCATAATATTATCGACTCAAGTGTCTGTTCAACCAAACCGATACATCCTTATACGGATGTATCGGTTTGGTTGAACGACAAGAGAGCTGATTTGTATCTTCTACATGCTTAATCGATTGAAGAGTATTTAAATCTACCTAAAAAATCTCGCAAAGTCCAAGTCGGACGCGCACATCAAAGGTTCCTTGCAATGATGCGGAGGGAGTCAATGAACTATACAAGGTGTAACAAAAGTGATAATGCTAGGGTGTGTATGTGTTCCTTGTAGTGTTCACTGTGAAAGTAGCAACGCTGAAAGACCAATTTTTTTGTGATTTCATAGAGTAGGTAATAAATATCTGGTCTCTAATAATATTCAGTTTTTAATAACTCGCATAATTTTGAATACCTAGATGTATTATAGCTAAAGCACGCCACGACTCTGCTATTGCAATGTAAATTGACCCTTATTGATACTATGCTACAAGTAAGTCTACAACCACGTAAAGTGCTACAAGGCGTAAATGAACGTGAACGGGGCGCTCTGCGCTGCAGCTGCAGGTAAAGGAGAACTGTCAAAAATGACGTTTTCCATTTTTGTATGATGGCCGCGTTAGTTCCTTTTTTCGCCACGTTCGCCATTATTTTTATTACACACGTGTGCGCGGCGTCCTCTCTTGTGTGTGGTGAGTAGTACTTTACCAGTTACCAGTTACCACACAACAGCAGCTGTGAGCTGTGCAATACAAGTTATCTGTTATAATAAGTTATAACTTTTAACAATTCTCACTTTAAATGCCAAAGCTGACTAGAGGCAGATGTCTCTGGTTTTGGTTTTTATGAACATACACAAATAAAAAATATCCACAGCCGACATGGGCGTAGCCAGCCTTGCGCTCAGGGTGGGGCAGAATCAAACCTTTGAATAGTAAAAATTTATGAATAGTAAAACATATTGTTATGAATTACGCGAAGAAAAGAAATTTGGAAACACCCTGGCTCTGACCTATAAGTTGTCTAACTAAACAACAGTTTCTATTTAGTTTGGTACCTTATAAGGCCGGCAACGCACCTGCAGCTCTTCTGATGTTGCGAGTGTCCATGGGCGACGGTAGTTGCTTACCATCAGGTGACCCGTTTACTCATTTGCCCCCTTATGTAATAAAAAAAAATTTAAAAAAAGGTCAGAGCCAGGGTGGGGCAAGCGCCCCAGCTTGCCCCAGTGTGGCTACGCCCATGACAGCCGAACATATTATAATTTACTAGCTGTTGCCCGCGACTTCGTCCGCGTTAACATAGTAAACTTTCATGTTTCTAACTTAAGAAATGACGGACTTTCATTTAAACTTTCAACCCCAATTTCACACCCTTGGGGGTAGAATTTCCAAAAACGCTTAAATACGTATCCATTCATTTTTTATCAGTAACTCAAAAATAAAGTTTCATGTTTCTAACTCAAGAAATGGCGGACTTTCATTCAAACTTTCAACCCCTATTTCACCCCCTTCGGGGTAAAATTTTCTAAATTCCTTCCTTAGTGGGTGTCTACTTAATAAAACAACCCCAATCACCAAATTTCGTGGCTGTAACTTTAACAGTTTTTGCTCAGCGATGATGAATCAGTGAGTCAGTCAGTCAGGACATGTAATTTTATAAGTATAGATAGCCTCCTTTTTGGAAGTCGGTTAAATAATCAGGTTTTTAGGGTTCCGTGCCCAAAGGGTAAAAAAAAGTTAACTCAAGAACCGCTATAGCTAGATTTCTGAAATTTTCACAAATTGTGTAAAGCTGTTGCCGCCATAACAAGAAATACTAAAAACAAAATAAATTAAAATATTTAAGGAGTGCTCCCATACATAACGTGACCATTAATTTTTTTGTCAGAGTGGGACAAATAAAGAACCCCCAGGATAGGCTTTATTTTATAACGCCAATACAAATAGGAGCGAAGAAACAGAGGAAAATGTGGATAAAACCGGAAAAAATATTTGAAAAAAAATGTCTCACGAACTACTGCGGTAAATTCTATGTTATGATAAAAAGAAGCACAGACTACGTGAAGGATTATAGGCTATTTTGTGGGCTAATTTGTCGGTGGAATTTTTAATTTACGCGGGCGAAGCTAAGCGGAACGTCTAGTTTGATATCGAGCAAAATATGGCAGATGTTTGTTGTCTGTATGCGTTACTTCCAGGCGTTGCACCACGGAGCTCTTATTAGTAGCTCCGTGCATTGCACAGGCATTTCAAACATAAAAATAATTTTAAATTATTGTCGTTTGGTCTGTTTGCTAAAGCGGGACAATTTCGGCCTTTCGGGGGACAGCGGGACAGACTGCCTCAAAGCGGGACCCATACAACAAACTTTTTAGCTACCTATATTTTGCTCATAAGCAATTGAAAATATGTTCACAAAATACTTAATTGTATTTGTACTTTAATAATTAATCATAAAATTTAAATAAATTTAATAATTAGGGGGGCTCCCATACAAAAACACAATTTTTGTCTATTTTTGCTCTGTAATGGTACGGAACCCTTCGCGCGCGAGTACAACTCGTACTTGGTCGAATTTTAATAATAAATTACGAAACTCAAAACTATGCTTTACTCGGTTACAGTTATATTGTCAAGACTCGAGTCAAGACAAGAGTAGATATCTTCATCTCTTATTATAATAATAAATTTAGAGTGTGTTAAAATAAAAAATAAATAAAATTACATAAAAATTTATTGATGTAACAAAACTTTCAACTGTATTCTTAATACACATTAAAGGCAATATAGGAATGTATAAAATATTTTATCAGACCTTTTGTAACCAAAAAATGAAACATGTAAAACTTTTTACTTAATTTCTAAGAATTTGTATATAAATAGGAAAATGCATAACAACAGTTAATATTAATAAATATCCCATACATAAATCCCACATTATTTGTAACAAATCATTAATACATCAAAGATATGCAATAAACTTTCTAAATTTTTACTTCTTAGCTAGCATTCCCTTGATTAGAGACTCTAACTTTCTCGTGTCAGCAGCGAATTTTCTGATACCCTCTGAGATTTTGTCTGTCGCCATCTGGTCTTCATTCAGATGCCAACGGAACTGTGCTTCGTTCAAAGTTATTTTCTCCATATCACTCTCGGCAGCGGTGTTTATGTCAAGCGCCTACAAACAATAGATGATTACAACTCGACAAACATACAAACAAATAATACTTTACCACAACATTATCTAATTTATTTAAAACATAATACCACCTTCTTTACTCAAACTATATTTTATGTAAAAAAATTAAATGCAGTTTATCTAAGAAGTAATGTAAACAACACTATCAATATTTACACATTCAATAAACCATTTGTCTATCAATTTCTTATCAGATTTACAGTTATAGTAAAGATTTTTTTATCGGTTATCTTGATAAGGATCATAATTACCTTTTTCAAAGTATCTTGGCTGTCGGCGAGCTCCTGCAATAGTTTTGGGCTTATAGTGAGAAGATCACAACCGGCTAGCTCGGTGATCTCCCCGGTGTTACGGAAGGAGGCACCCATTACTTGGGTCTTGTAGCCAAACTTCTTATAGTAGTTGTAAATGCGCGTGACAGAGATTACTCCAGGATCTTCTTTGGGTTCAAATGTTTTCTTTGTATGTTCAACGTGCCTGTAAATTCAAGATCTCATTAAAACAATGTTACACCACATTATGATTTCATTGAAGTCTAATTATATCATATTTAGGAGTTGCCTTGACTATACTTTAGTGACACATTGCTAACTACACAGAAGCTAGTATGTTATGGTTGTTACTTATTTTGTGGTTTCTTTACTGATGAGTGATGTATTTTTCCTATTAAGCAACAAACAATTCAAATATGACTAATTGACTATAATATAGAATCAAACTTGTAAAATAAGTCAGCAGAATTTTAAACACAGTTTGCTTACGGCCATATGAATAAAAACTTAGCGAGGGTTTTAACTACGTTTTTACTATGTTAAAACCTGTTATAAACCCTCGCTAAGTTTTTATTCATACGACCGTTAGTGTTTTGGCATTAAAATCAAATACGTAGGACGTAGGTAATAAATTCCTATTTTAAAGAAGGTCATTTTAGTTTGAACATACCAATCCAAAATTCTCCCAACAAAAGGTGATATCAAAGTCACCTTGGCCTCAGCACAAGCAATTGCTTGGTAGATAGAGAACAGCAAGGTTAGGTTGCAATGAATACCATGTTTCTTTTCCAATTCCCTGAAAAAAATATAGGCTTTGTTATTCTAAGAAATATTAGGTATGTTAATTAATCAACTATTGAACAAAACATTTAAGATAATGTGACTTTAGTCTTTATAATATTAATGTAGTCCAATATTACTTTCAATTAAATATTATTTATAAACAACATGATTTAAAGAAATGTAGTAAGTATACTTACTTTGCTGCTTGAATTCCTTCCCACGTAGAAGCTAATTTGATTAATATTCTTTCCTTTTTAATTCCATGTTCCGCAAACATATTTATCAGTTTAATTGCTTTGGACATGCTAGCTTCTTTGTCAAAAGACAATCTGGAAAGGACATACTACATAAAAAACGAATAACAGTTATAGTGTGAGCTTTGAATACAATTTTATTAGTAAATCAAATATTACCTTGCATCTACTTCTACAGAGACCCGTCCGGGAATTATTTTTAGGATTTCACAACCAAACAGCACACTCAGCATATCCAAAGTCTCACTCAGTTGCTCTTCAATGCTTCTGCAAAAAACAAATACTTTCTTTAATCTTATTTTCTTAGATATTTAATGAAACTTTGAGATCATGGCAAGACAGAACTTTAAATATAAAAAATAAGTGATAACTGATAATACTTTAGGGTGTGTACGTGTTCCTTGTAGAGAGTTTACTGTGAAAGTAGCAACTCTGAAAGACGAATTTTTTTTTTTGACTTTTGTATGGACATGGGCCTGAGCGTCACGAGTCTCCCCATACAAAAGTGAAAAAAAAATTTGGTCTTTCAGCGCTACTACTTTCACGAGCTCTATACAAGGAACATGTACACATTCTAAAATATTTGGTTACACCCTGTATACAGATAGTTCTGTATAATACATAATATATTCTGTATGTCATGGTTATTTTGGTGCAATAAAGAATTTTCATTCATTCATAGTCTTTATCAAAAATATATATTGTATCCAACGAATAACAAAACTACAGGAAACATAACTCCCATACTTCAACCGTTTTAAATTTGGCTCCTTTTCGAACACTAAAATATGACAATTCAGATTCTCGCCAAGGTCGTTTCCCAGGTAACGTATCATAATATTGCGCGCTGGACGACAGCCTGCGCGGTTATTGTCAATGTCACAGTTATGAAACAAAGCGGATGGCATTATGCAGTATACACCAAACATATCTACTATCACGAAGAAAGGAGTACATAATTGTTATTTTAAAATCAAACATTTTCCTCTGATCCTTAAATCGTCGATAATAATAATATATAATAATTTTGAACAAACCGTGTACGACTCGGACGAATTTAAAACTATCCAGAGCACCTAGACAAGACGTTTTCAGATTACAAAAATATATGTGCTAAATTATTACAGAACTAGCTGTTGCCCGCGACTTCTTCCGCGTGGACTTCAGTTTATAGCGCGCGCTGTCAACAAAATTGGTGTCAAATTTAAAAGCCTTTTAAAACCCTGGTACCCCTTAAATCAAAATATCTAAAAACAGCTGTGCAGTGCGCACATAATATTTCATTTTACTATATTATACCTAAAGCTTATTTAGCCCCCCATTACACAACTTTAGCTTTACCTATAAACTATTTAGCATTGGTAGGTTTAAGGTTTCGTCACTCATCACTGCGTAGATAAAGTACTGAGTACTGACTACTAAGTAGAGTAGTGAGTTATTCATTATTTATAGACGTGAATAACAATCGCAAGAATCGAAAAACGGTACTTAACTTGGTACCACCTCTTATAGAAAGATGCACAAGCAAGCGATATCGCGATGTAGGAGATGCACGGCGCCATCTATTATGATTTTTTGGAACTAACTTAATTTGAACAAATTTACGCATTTTCACCCTCTTACAACCCTTTTTTCCGGTTAAAAAGTAGCCTATGTCCTTTCTCAGGCTTTAGACTATCTGTGTACAAAATTTCATTACAATCGGTTCAGTAGTTTTGGCGTGAAAGCGAGACAGGCAGACAGACAGACAGAGACACTTTCGCATTTAAAATATTAGCAAAGATTATTACAGAATTGAAATAAAAAACTTACGGTACAAATGCAGATTTTCGTAATCTCTTTAATTTTCGGTCATTACTCATACAAAATATATCATGACTAGGGCCCGGAAAAATATGTACTAAAAAATCCAAAATATGTACATAAAATATGGACTAAAAATCGAAAATATGGAAAAATATGGAGTATTAAATAGAAATATGGAAAAAATATGAAGTATAAAATTCCAAAAATTAAACGTTGTTTTAGTGTTATAGGTAAGAAAAGAGTCACTCGTAACAGTTAACAAAGAGATAGAGGCCAGAAATATCCTATGCTGGCTTTGCCTTTGCATATTTGGTAGGCCAGAAATATGCTATACTGGCTTTGCCTATGCATAAATGGTTTGGGAATAAACATATGTGACAGTATTAACTGTACAACTTGCATGACATGCTGATCATAATATTGTAACTATGACAGCACGTAACGCACGTCATGCTGCATGATTTGACGTGAGAGAGCCGTGCTTCGGCACGAATGGGCTGGCTCGACCGGAGAAATACCACGGGCTCACAGAAAACCGGCGTGAAATAGCGCTTGCGCTGTGCTTCGCCGATTGATTGAGTTTACTGAAGGCCCAATCCCCTACCATTTTCCTTTCCCTGCCCTTCCCTCTTAAAAGGCCGGCAACGCACCTGCAGCTCTTCTGATGCTGCGAGTATCCGTGGGCGACGGAAGTTGCTTTCCATCAGGTGACCCGTTTGCTCGTTTGCCCTCTTATTTCATTTAAAAAAATGACCGTCTTGGGTTCGCTTAATATTGGCTAAATGATCCCTGCACGTCACAACTCACAATTCACGATATTTTTTTACTTCAGTTTTTGTTTAGCCATGTCAGTAACATGACCTTCAGCATAGCTGAAACTTTATTTTCTATTTCTTCAATAATCTTTATTGAAAACAGAATACCGAAAAAATATAATAAATAATAATATAAAACGCGAGAGGAACGAAATACGCAGCCACATTGTGGCGGGAACGTATTTTTTTTTGTATTTTAGTGAAAATATGGACGATTGTGACATTTTCTTGCAAAATATGGACTTATCTTTGTAAAACCCTAAAATATGGAAAAATATGGAAAATAAAACTTGGGATTTCACAGTCTAAATATGATAATTCGTGTAAAAACACATTCCCTAATCATGACTATTAAAGTGTATGCTACATAAACGAGTAATCTGGCTCGGCATCCAATTCAGTTCGTTTCTTACTAAACGAAGTACGAACGGCATTATAAAATTAAGATACTCCATAGTCCATACTGATGTCAGTCAGACCCCCGGTTATGAATTATGATTAAATTGTTACATCTTGCATAACACTGTCCATGGCGACTTTGTAAAAATTTTGTAATTATATTATTTTTTGATTATTGCATTTTTACAATAACATGTAAATTTAATAAGACAAACACAAAGAGACCAGCTTAATTTTACGCAAATACCCTGGCATCCAACTTAAATAAACCATCTTCTTGGGCATGTTTTTGGGTCGGAAAAAATACAAGAACTTTACCTAAGCATAATTTTAAAAAAATCACTTACTGATGAAACTTGAAAGGTTATTCCTGTATTAAAAGTCGTATCTGTATGACTTCTACACCATTTCACAGGGCATTTAGGCATTTTAACAACGAAAATTTTGTAAAAAGCTACGTAAAAAGTAAGTAAACCAAAAGTAAACAAATTGTAAAATGAGTTTGACAATAATTATCATGTCAACCTGGTTGAACGTCACTCGAGTATATATACACGAAAAATGTGTACCGAACACATGCATAAATATGCATGTATTCGGGTCACATTTTGTAGCCATTTGGTGCACTTTTTTTGACGGAGTTACTCTTCCTGTAGTTTAAAGTTCACTGATTGTATCACATGCAATAAATCAAACTGTACATATAAAATTTCAACATCTAACACTCAATTAAACTTATAACAAAATCATTGTATTATGTAGCCGCATCTCTTACTGATGTAAGAGATTATCTAATAGCAATGCAACTTAGTATGTTATGTGGTAATGAGTACCAGATTCTAAATTACTTTGCACTACACAATAGACTTTAGAATTGTAATTTTAAAACATTGTTTTTACACAAAAAATTCTACTGTAGGACTCACCCTCCACTCTCTGTTCCAAATTTAATTGCTTTATCCAACAAATGTTGGTACTGCTCCATTCCAGCTGCAGATAAAATGAGGCTAGGATTTGTAGTAGCATCTGTTGGCTTGTAAGCTTTCATGGCTGCAAGAAAACATTATTATGAATGATTTTTTTTCCAGTGGAAACATTGGGCAAGTCCCCAGTGACCTGCAATCAATAGGGATGTTTATCTACTTCATTTGTGAAAGTCATAGCGGCCCTATTGTCATACACCCAGGGCCTCAAATAGGTTAAAGACAGCCCTTGGAGTATTACATTTATATGCCTTCTTTTACTTCATTTAAACCTTCAGTCGTGGAAAAACAAGACAATAGATTTCTATTGTTATTGCGGTTGCCGATGACCGCTTGGGGCTTGAAGCATGAAATATTTAAAAGAAGAGCAAATTATCTAATCAGATAATTTCAATATTAGAGTTAAATACAACACTAAACCCGTTTACACCAAAGACTTCTTATGTGATATTATGTCAATGCTTTACACTTAAAAACTTCTTTACTACAAATTACCTTTGAAATCGCCGGTATCTGCCACTACAGTTGAATATTGTTTCAGCTGATCTAAGACACTCATTTTGGTTCTTTTCGCTTGCGGTTCCGAACTCATACTGACTTATTATTCTGCAATCGACTGTAACAATTGTTTAATGAAAGTACTAGCACCACTACTACTAACTTGAATCACTTGAAGGTGACCTCGAACGTACAAAACGCAACCGTCACGTCGAAGATAACCTTTAATCATTAATTTAATAATTTAGCAAAATAAATTTAATTGCCGCTGTTCCTGTGAGGGGAATTAAATAAATTATTGGCTATGAGCACAGCGTTATGAGAGACAATTTTTAAACAATACATACTTGATAAAAGGCTTATTTAAAGTTAAAAACTTTGAAATTTGTATTAATAAGGCTAAAAAAATATTTATAAATAAAATTTTCCAGACTCAATAATACCACTCTCAATAGTCATCGACCAAGGTGTGCTGCTAAACTTTATACAGCTTAATGAATAGTGATATGATGTCTTGTTGACCAATCAAATTGCGTGAAGTTGCAATAGCTGATTAGTGCTGACCAATAGCTGACTAGAGCCAGTAAGCTGATAAAGTATGAGAACACAGTTGAATTTGCGTTGTCATCTCTCATCTGTCACCTGTGACATTTTTGATTTTGAGAAAAGACAATGACACGTTTTTTAATTTTTTATAAAGGTCCATACCATGGAATGGGTTGTTTTCTTTTTATCATCTCCACCAGACGGCGCGACGGTAGACACTCACTAATTTTCTATTGGTTCCCCACCGATTTGAAATTATCTGCAGGTTGGCATTACTGACTACATGTTGGTCGTGTTTCTAAAAAATATCAGTGTACTGTCAAGTGTAATATCAATCAAAATATCATACTCCTAAGCGATCATTGGCCTAAGCAATTAGGCCAGTATACTGGTAACCGCTTAGGAACACGCTTGCACTTGTCAAACTGAAAACATGATAACTGAAAGAGTTTTCTACTTCTACTTTTTATTGTCGGTGTGGTTTTTATAATTTTTCCCCAAATTGAGTTATTTGGGTTTTTGATGTTCATTATTGGTAAAATATTAGCCACTAAATATCTGTTATCTTGCATAAGTGCAGGTAAGATGTTGTCAAAACCAAAATGTATTATTCCTGTGACATTTGGTGTGAACAACGGTAAATAGGGCTATTTCTTCCGCGAGTTTTAACTAAAACATCGTTATTATAACTTTATTATCCTATTCATTGGAATATTATTGTGTCTTTTTCAAATTGAAATGTATCAAGTTTTATATGCTTTTGCCCAGTTATGTAGCAATTATTGATGGTATTCCCTGGTATTACCGATAGTTGTCTACCCATACGCCATCTAGTTACTAAAATGAAAGCTGTTTGACAATCAAATGAGGAATTTTCTTAGCTTTTTAATTTGATTTACGGTTAATATTCTACCAACATTACACATTAAAAACCGAAATAACACAATTTTAGGAAAATAATACAAAAACACAACATCACTCTTTCGTATTCCCGGCAAAACTCCCACTTGCTATCTTCTTGAGTGTCAAAATGAACCTTATCATCAAGAGAATAAAGTATTTTTTTATTAACTAATATTTACTCTAGGAAGTGTGCCCACGTGAGACAAACTTTTCTTGATGTGTCTCTTTCGCATAATTGCCATGTAAAATATTTTAAGTTTAACGGTAGTAAATTCAAGAACAGTTCTTTCGCAGCAAAGACAAACATTTTGTTTATGAATATCACGTGCTGTATGTCTGTACTTGTATACTAATAAATTGTAAAATTGTTAAAAATGTGTGTGCTGTGATGGCTGTGTGAAAGAATCGTACCCTGACTGGATTATCTTTTCACAGGTAAGTTTGACATTCAGTATGAACTAGAGTGACCACGTATTTTGAACTTTACGTTTTTGTTTTGTTAGGGAGATCGCACACGTCACACTTTTTGTGCGATCGAGTCTGCGCCTTACATACAATCTGATGGCTCGTGCATGTAGATTGTATGTAAGCCGCAGACTCGATCAACAAAAAGTGTGACGTGTGCGATCTCCCTTATTGTTATTACCTAATTATGTACTAAATTTACACTTGTGGTGTCACTAAATACCTTGGAAATTCACTATTTGCATGTACCTCTGCATCTAAAAGCATGTAGATTGTAGAAGCTTTAATGAGTATTCTAATATTCTTTACTACGCCAAAAAAACCAAATAGTTAAATAGGTAGTATAATAGAAAATGGTAAGTATTAATTAATATTTAATATATAAATTTTATATTTTCAGTTTGCCTTCAGATTTAGAGCTACAGAAAACGTGGTTAGAGGAACCCGGAAACTTTTTTTTTTTGATGTCGCAGGGGAAACCCATCATGGGTGCCCCGGGTTGGGTACCCCGGGGGTATGTGAGACTCCTACTCACTAAAACCACCTGCGGTTCGCCTTCAGCCGTATAACGGATTTATTATTTTTCACCTTTATTTATGAAATTGCCTTTTTCCAAAGAAAATTAAAAATTAATAATTGTTTAGTTCAAAGTAAATAATTAATAAAACATATTTCTGCTTCATGTATTAATGTTATTTAATTGCAATAGTCGTATTTTCATTTCAAATCGTTCAAAGTTGGCGTTAGCGGTTGTTGACCTTACTAGTCTAGTTGCTAGGTAGAAAATGCCTTCACTGTATTTTGTTAACTTTAACCAAAAATTTTACTCTTAAAGAGACACAGGCTATTATAGATTGACAGTAAAACCTATGGCCTATAATGGGTAACTCTTAAAAATTATAATTTCCAACCTTTATAAGTTCGAAGTGTAACTTTATATTCAGTTCACATAGAGTTAAGCAAAACATGATATAACCCCAACTAGAAACATATTTTGTCACTTTATTGTCAATCGTGGTTTGTATAGAAAACTAGGAAATATGAAAAAAATTGACAGATGGTTATTGATCGCTACCCTACGAATAATAAAAACTTCATTATTCGTAGCCGCTATCGCCGAGATTGACCGATAGGACAATATTTATAGGCACTGCATTGCACTTGCATTATAATTGAATGTCCTACAGATAGGTCATAGGAATGGTTACACTAGTTAGAGAGAGACGGACCAAGGTTTATGACCTCTCACTCGGCACGTGTTTAGATGCACAGTGAGCTTTCCAGTTATACGAAGTATATATTAATTCCATGGTCCATACCTACTCCAATATACGATAATGGTTTTATGCTCGCTGTACACTCTTGCCAAGAGCTCTCCGGCGAGAGTCTCGTGCGAGAGCCCCTTGCCCGAGTGCGATCATGTACATTCTCGCTTAGTTCAATCGCAGTTAAGAACTCAGAGAAGATGGACGAAAACGACCATTCACCATTCACCATGCATCGAAAGATATTATTGTAATCCATAAACTTAATATACCTATTCCGATAGGTATATTACCTTTATGTTGTTATCCAAAGATTTTGTGGCGTCTCCGTCGATTTTAAGGCTGGAGAGAAAAAACATGAAAAAAAAAGACAATTGGGTTTGTAAATACCTATTATATTAAAGTGGAGTCTAATGTATTGTGGAATTTTCATTTCGAAATATCCGCCTACCATTCCAACGGACTCCAAAGTGGTGACCCCGACGTGATAGTTAGATTTCCCAAAGTGGTGACCCCGACGTGATAGGAGATTTCCCAAAGTGGTGACCCCGACGTGATAGTTAGATTTCCCAAAATTTATAATCATTATTAATTTTATTTCTCACAGATAATGATCAATAATGATGTTTAAATAGTTATTTTTCTGTTCTATACTGTCCAACGGCGGGACTAGTGCTAAAAGACGAGAGAGTGTACAATAGTGCGCTCGTTTTCCTCGCGAGACCCTTTGTCTCGGGCGCAAAATACCGACAACGGACCGAGAGGGTCCGAGACAGGCGAGACGAGGCGAGCGCATCCATTTACACTCTCGCACTCGGGCCGCCTCGCTGTGTCTCGGCGAGAGTGTACAGCCGGCTTTAAATAGAGTTAGTAGTTAAAGCGCTTAAGCGCTTATTCCATTTCACTAAATTTAGATATCTAAATGATTTAGTGACTAAATTTAGTCAAGTGGAATAACATTTAGAAAGTTACTATATGTTATTCCACTTGACTAAATCGGAAACGATTTAGGATCCTAGCTAGGATCCTAGCTACTAAATATTATTCCACTTGACTAAATCGGAAACGATTTAGGATATAGGAACCTAGCTAGGATAAGTGGAATAAGCGCTTTACGACTTGCGAGTTGCGACTTGCAAGTTGCGACTTGCTACCACAGAACACTTTTAGTACTCCTATGACCTATCGGACTTGCTAAAGCGCTTATTCCATTTCACTAAATTTATATATCTAAATGATTTAGTGACTAAATTATTTAGTCAAGTGGAATAATATTTAGTAACTTTCTAAATGTTATTCCACTTGACTAAATTTTGTCACTAAATCATTTAGATATTTAAATTTAGTGAAATGGAATAAGCGCTTAATCCTCCACTCAAGTCTCACGAATACGAAAATTATATATCTGTGGACTGTGGCTATATTGTGTCATCTGTGGTGCCATCGCTACAATATTTACTAGTAATCTGTGGTGTTATCTGTCAGTTGATTGTCATTTGTCACTTATGACTTCATCTTAGTTTGTCACTTGTCAATTTTTAAAACTCATGTTCTTGTCTTTGGACGTGCTTCTAGAAAATTCGGGTTCATTTCATACAGTGAGAAATTCTATTAGGTCGACTACACACCAGTGTAAAACCGGCGTTCTTTGCGATTGACTGATTAATTTGTCAGCCTACTGCCTAGTGAATATCTTTTTCTGACTGAAACAACGTGTTTTGTGCGATTGCAGTTATATTGCTCAGACGGTTTATAAGTGCTGAAAAATTGTGTTTTTTACACCAGAATGGCCGCAATGTCCGTAATTGGTATCGATTTCGGTAATGAATCTTGCTATATTGCTGTTGCTAAAGCAGGTGGCATAGAAACAATAGCTAACGATTACAGTCTACGAGGTACTCCGTAAGTATTTTCCAATTATGGTATTCATTAATAGAAAAAGAATCCAATTAGTGCAAATTAAGCTCTTCGATTTATAGGTTTTCATAATCTCGACAACATCTAATATGAACTATTTCTAACCAATGTTATACATGACAGTAGTTTTATGGAACTGAAACATTAGCAATTTTGATGAAAAATCTTTGAACTACTTTTCGTTTTAATATAGATGCATAGAATACCGTAGTGATTTGTATGATAGATTTCAGAGTTTTAACATTACTTAATCCTTCACAGAGCATGTGTTGCATTTTCACAAAAGAATCGTATACTGGGAGTTGCTGCAAAAAATCAGATGGTCACAAACATGAAAAACACCGTTTTCGGCTTCAAAAGGTTGTTAGGAAGAAAATTTTCTGATCCACACGTTCAAAAAGAATTAAAACACCTTCCATTCAAGGTTGAGCAAAGGCCCGATGGAGGAATCGGTATTAGGGTTAACTATCTCGGAGAAGATAATGTTTTTAGTCCTGAACAGGTTAGTTTTTGTATTGACTTGATTGATTTTTGTATTGATTGATTGAGGTCATCATTGTTCATGATGATTATTGTTAATTTAAATGAGCAATTTAATTTTTATTGTAACTTGTTACAGATTACAGCAATGTTGTTAACAAAGTTAAAAGATATTGCCGCTACAGCGTTACAGACACAAATCAATGACTGTGTGGTGTCTGTTCCAAGTTATTTTACAAATGCAGAACGAAATGCACTCTTAGATGCTGCTGCCATTGCAGGTATCCATACATTTATTTATATTTGCTAAACATTATTAATTTATCTACTAAAAAGTAGATTATAAAAATGACATTCCTTAAGGCGGGCATACGCCCGCCTTAAGGAATGTCATTTTTGTTATTCCCCCCAATTTGTTATTCCATGACACCCGGTTTACGTATTTCCAATATAATACTGAAATGTATAAAATATGAGATATAAAGCACAATATTGAAAAGACTTTAAACTATAAACATTTTTATAAAACGTAATACTTTGGCTGTAATTAATTTACAAACTCACCTCCGAAAAAAATCTAATTAATCGAAATATAAGTACCTATTAACTAGGATAATTATACATTTTATTTGAATAAATTGTTAGTAAATCTATATTAAAATATCCTTAACCGAACAATTTTGTTTCTTAATATTTATTTCCAAAGATATTTAAAAAAAACATGAAAAATAGAGAAGATCTGCCCCTAGTAACTACAGTTTTGTGCTAAGCTAAAATGAATCTTATTACGATGCGTATACGCTTGGTCTTTGGTTGTGTGCAAGGTTATCGTTTTGGATTGAGATTGATCCCTGCCTTAATGACACTATATACCTTTTTTTAAGAAAACCCTTTCTCAGGGCTACAACTCCCTATTTTGATATTTCAGGATTAAATGTTCTTCGTCTAATGAATGAAACCACTGCCACAGCTTTAGCTTATGGTATCTACAAACAAGATCTACCTGCTACAGAGGAAAAACCTCGGAATGTTGTCTTTGTCGATTTTGGTCATGGCTCACTGCAGGTATTTATAAATTATTTTAAATTTAACATAAAATAGTATCTCAAATGTATTATTATAAGTCCAGATTTATTTTCACAATAATAGTCATCTAAAATTGTCAAAACAATTTACACGAGGTAAAAACATAAAAAATATTTTCAGGTTTCTGCATGTGCATTTAATAAGGGAAAATTACGGGTGCTGGCCACCTCCACTGATCCCTTCTGTGGCGGGAGAGATATTGATTTTGCCCTGGCCGAACACTTCTGTCAAGACATCCAGGCTAGATATAAATTAGATGCTAAAAAGAATCAACGGTAAGATAGTACTTAGTACCTTTTTGGCAATGGGCATTGTCCAAAAAAAATTACATGTACTTTTTATATTTTTTTTCGTTAAAATAGGGTATTTTAAGAATATAAATTCAATAATTTTGAAATTCATTGGCTAGTTTTTTCTCAATAAATTTTTAAAGTTTCGCTCTGACGTCATCATCGGCGGCCAATTGACCTCTGCAGAATGTTTTTTTTCCTTTGAATCTTATTTATAATGGCTGGTTCGTCAAATACAAGTTCTCATTATGTGAAAGCTGATACGAAAAGCTTACCAAAAGTTCGAAACGTAATGTTGGTCGAATTTATTGCTAATTTAACGCCATTGAAGGTCAAACTAAGGTTAAACATATTTGTTCAAAAATATAAGTAACTAATAGGTATTTTTTTTGTTTATATACAGAAAAACGATCACTGACCTTATTCCTAGAAATGTTTTTGTAATGAGCAAAATTAAAAAAAAATGGACAATCCCCATTCTTAAAAATGATGTAAAAGTGCAAATGCTTTTTTTTTCAAATTACATTTGAACTGTTTATGGCAGAATTACACAGAGCATAGCTAATCCTATTATGTTGTATAATGTATTCTTAATCCTTCGATCTGAGGCTCTAGGAATTCCCATTGTATTCTTTTGTTCTTGCGATCACCGGTGTTCGCGCGGGGCCTGAAGGATTAAGGTGTTTTAAATGTTTTGTTCCTTTTCTGATCCAATTCCATTCCGATTCTAAAAATGGATGTTCCTTTACTTCCAGAGCTTTTCTTCGTCTGCTACAAGAAGTTGAAAAACTGAAGAAGCAAATGTCTGCAAACAGTACCAAGCTGCCTCTGAACATTGAGTGCTTTATGGAGGACCGCGACGTATCCGGAGACATGCAGAGGTCGCAGATGGAACAGATTTGCAGTGACACCTTTTCCAGAGTTGAAAAAACTTTAAAAGCTATTTTACATAATGCTAGTAAGTTAACCTTTAAGTACTGACGTGGTTATGTTGAGTAATAAGTAGTGACGTGACGTCTCACAAACGGATTCGCAAATTACCTATAACTTTATATATTTTAAATGAATTAAGATTTTTTCATAATTCGTAATATCTTAAAGGTATTCTGGAGTAATATAAACAAAAATACGTAGAAAATATATACTAAATCAACATTTATTTGGCACCTAGATAGGCCCTATCTAATTTCAGTCTTTCAATTGTGACTTGACTTTTACACTAGATTTTTAGAACTGTAGGGAAAAAAAGAAAACGTAAATGCTTTCAAATAAAATATACAAGTATTTACTATTTGACTAACATAAGAAAAAAAAATTATATAATATTCACTCAGAATTTCATGTAATTTCAGCGCAGTCAACACACAATATAGTTTTAGAGCAACTCAGACAGATAGGCTCATGACATGCTACACATATATACTTTGTACGCCTTTTCAGTCCTGAGGGACATATTTTACATGTTCTTTGACTATTTCTGTGTTTCCAGCTAACACAGAAATGGTCAATCTGGCTCCAAACGTTAATTTTTTCACAAGAACACCTTTTATGGTCAGTCGTAATTCTCTTGGCAGACGATCATTGTATACTCTGTGTTTAGGATGTGGCAGAACTAATTGTCGAGCAAGATCTTGTAGGAATTGTCTTTTTGGTATATCACATACCTACTTTATTACATTTTTTATATAGGTAAAGCGTACACTTTCACACTGCTTATATCCAAAATCCTTAAGAAAATTGCAAGAAGCCAGCGTCGTGTACGGGGACTGCAAGAATAATAATTTAAACATTTTTTACTGACTTCATCTATATATTTTACTAAAAGTTTATTAGTTTATGGATCCAATTTCAAGTGGAAATCCGGGTCAACTTGCTCATCATCAACATTGCTGAAATCACCCTCAAGTTCTTGCTCTAACCACTTTTGTATGATTTTGTCAAAGTCTGGAGCCGTGCTGGATGCCACTTTTCTTCTTTTATTGCTACGTCCAGAAGTACTTGGTTCGTCCATCTAAAGTAGTTGAACATTAAGTGACTTGACGTTCATGAGATACTTCTAAATAAACACACAAACCAGGATGTGACGTCCAAAAAAATATATACACCAATACTGACCTTACGTCTCTCAGACACCAAAGCACCGTACACGTAAAACTGTTAACTTGACGAGAGCGTGAACTCTACTGGAAAATGGGAATCCCAAACCCAGAAGCTAGCGGGGTTTGCGGATGAAAAATATTTAAAACAACCAAATCACGGAGCAAATTGTCAACACGCCGTCTGTGGGACACCCACGTCACTACTTAAGGGTTAATAACAGGAACTGAAATATTATTACTTTTTTATTAAATATACAATAGTAATGAATGTGGGCTTGTATTTCATAACTGTTAAGAATTTATTTTGTCACATACCACTTAACTTCTACTTTTTTTTACCAAATAACAGAAAAATCCAATTTAGAGTACATATCTAATATTTTACACTTAAGCTTTTTTACACAAATTAATAAACAACAGAGATAACAATTTTATTACTGAATTGCTTTAAAAATGCAAAATATAATTAATATTTCAGAACTGAGACCAGAAGATATTAGTGCAGTTGAAATTGTGGGTGGCTCTACTAGGATTCCTATGGTGAAAACACTCATCGAACAAGTGTTTGGCAAAACTGCTTCAACCACACTTAACCAGGTATGTCACAAGCATTATGTTTAGAATATTTTTGGAGTCGAAGAAATAAGCACAGTCACAAAATGTTTAGTTTACTTGCATGTTTTCAGGGTTACCCAAAGGTTAAAAGTGGGACCTTATTACTGAGACTTTGATGTCTGTCTGTCTTCAGGCTGTAACTCAATAACCGCTATAGCTAGATTTCGGAAATTTTCACAGATTACGTATTTCTGTTGCCTCTATAACAACAAATACTAAAAACAAAATTAATATTTAAGGGTGGCTCCAAAACAAGTTACAACAAATGTGATTTTTTGGCCTTTTTTGCTCGTATTCAATAATGACTGCAGGTCGTCAGTAGAAATTTTCACAGAGTCCTCAATTATGTATGTAATTTAATAATTAACTAGATGATCCCCGCAACTCCGTTGCGCCAAAATTCGTTTATCGCGTGGGAACCGTACATTTTTCCGGAATAAAAAGTATCCTATGTCCTTTCCCGGGACTCAAAGTATCTTCATACCAAATTTCAGCCAAATCGGTTCAGCGATTCGGGCGTGAAGAGGTAACAGACAGACAGACACACTTTCGCATTTATAATATTAGTATGGATATTGAAATTCTTCTTCTTCTTAGCTCATTCCCACTTTACGTAGGGTCGGCTCTCCTAGTACATTTGCGCCAAGAAATTCTATCTTGGGTTGTCGATTTAGGCAATTTATTTACAGCGAGTGCTTTGGTCATACTGGTCAGCCATGTGGCTGGGGTCTACCTCTAGCTCTCTTAGCTTCTGGGAGACTCAGCGCCTTTTTGACAATGTAGTTGTCGTCTCTGCGCATAATGTGGCACTACCATCTTAACCGTCTCTCGGTCAGTTTTTCGGACACTGGAGTTATCTTGAAGCTTCCCCGGATATATTCATTTCTAATTTTGTCAAGTTTAGTTACCCCTCCAGACCATCGTAACATTTTCATTTCTGTAGTGTGGAGCTTTTGTATATGTGTTTCCTTGACCGTCCAACATTCCCAAGCATATAGCATTGCAGGTCTTACCGCCATTTTATATACTTTTCCTTTTGTACGGATTGGCATATTTGAGTCACATAGTACACCGGTTAACAATCTCCATTTCTGCCATGCAGTACTAACTCTATGTGACACATCAGCCTCTATCTCTGTGTTGTTCGAGATAATTGTCTATGTCATCAGCATATAGAATATTCCAAGGTAATGGCCTCTGAATATCCTTGGTTATCATATCCATGACAAGATTAAAGAGTAGCGGGCTTAGTGCTGAACCCTGATGTACGCCTACCCTCACCTCGAATTCAGGACTCAGACCGACAGGAGACCTAACTTGCGTCCGGATATTATTGTACCATCGAGGAAGTTGATTCCTATGCAGTTGAGAGACCAACGTCATTTGGTCGATTATGTCAATTCAATATTAATTGTGATCTGTCGGCTGAGTTTGACGTAATGCGACCAAACTACGTAGATCCCCCATTTACATAGGAATCAACTTCCCCGAGTGTACATATCTTGTATAATATGCACGTACCATTCAGGCAGATTGTGTGCCCTAAGTAATCTGCATAATATTTTTATTGGTACTCGGTCAAACGCTTTTTCCAGATCAATGAACACGAAATATAGATCCTCCTTATTAATGGATGCTTCTCAGTGAGTATTCTAATAGTCTGTATTGCGTCTGTTGTAGACATGGACGGTGTAAATCCAAATTGGTTTTCGGAGACGGATGTCATTTTTTGGATCCGTATCTTTATAACATGTTCCCATATTTTAAATGTATGTGATGTAAGTTTTATTCCTCTATAATTACCACACTACGTGACATCGCCTTTGTTTTTATAAAATGGGATAAATTAACTCAGGCGCCACGATTCAGGTATTTGTTTGGTTTCAAGGATAATGTTGAAAAGTCTTGTCAACCATGTTACGCCAATTTGGCCTAGTCTTTTCCAGATTTCTGCCGGAATTTCATCAGGGCCCACTGCTTTTTTATTCTTCATTTTGCTAATTGCTGTCTTAACTTCTTCATGCTCTATTTTATTTATTCACTGGTCCAGCTATAGGTGGTAGTGGTTCCATATCTGTACTAGGGAACTCCGTATTCATTAAATCTTGGTAGTATTTGTGCCATCGCAAGTTGATATCGTTATCAGTTGTTAAAAGTTCTTGTCTTTTACTTTTTATATATTTATTTCTTTTAATATCCTGAGATGATCTATATTTACTTTTAGCTAGTTTAAAAATCTCAGTATCGGAAACTGCATTTTAAATTTTATTGTAAAGGTCTTCTCTTGATTCGGCTCTTGCTCGTGCTACCGCTCTTTTCGCTGCTGCTTTTTCAGATCTGTAGGTAGTATGGTCTTAATCCAACCCTGTCGTTTGCCACTTTTTAAAGGCTTGCTTTTATTTATGAGGGCACATTTAACCTCATTATTCCACCTGGATGGGTCCTTTCCTGTACTTATTCCTCCTCTAGCAATACCCAGTTTGTCAACAGCTTTGATTCTGCATTCTTTTTCAAAAAATTATTTTTCAAAAGTATGGATATTGAAATTAAAATAAAATAAAAAATTAAGGGAGGCTCCCTTACAAAAACACTATTTTTTCGCTTTTTTCCGGAACCCTTCGTGCGCGAGTACGACTTGCACTTGGCCGATTATTTATTACGTCGTAATCGTGAGCATGGTCAATATTTTGTAGGACGAGGCGGTGTCTCGTGGCTGCGCGCTGCAGTGCGCTATGCTAAGCCCGGCGGTGCGCGTTCGTGAGTTTAGCGTGGTGGACGTGCAGCCCTACCCCGTGCGCCTCGCCTGGGACGCCGCACGCGGCGAGGACGGTGATATGGAGGTACAGTTACTTAAACAGAGAGAAAATTTGACGTGCTCCTATAATGGCAGCTCAGAGCTGTCTGCAATATCGGTAGCATATCAAATCGCAGCCAGTTATGAGTAGTAGACTATGTAGTAGCATTACTACTAAAATATAAGTCGCGTTAAGTCCCGAATTATAAGTATCAAACAGTTATGAGTGTCACAGCACGCTCGCACTTAACCGACCGTAACACTAAATAGAATTCAACTTCAATTCAACTAACTACTATTACTTGTGCACTTAAATATAAGAATTTATAAAGACATTCCTTTTTATGCAGGTGTTCCCGGCTTTCCATGCTGCGCCATTCTCGAAAATGCTCACCTTCTACAGAAAGGAACCATTCACTGTCAGTGCTTATTATTCTGATCAAATTCCGTACCCGGACAACTTCATTGGTAAGTTAACTTTTTATATTATAGAGGTTGATTACGAACTTAAATATTGGGTATCATCACTGGCACCCCAAATAGGATATTATATTTTAGGCCTGTTTCACCACTTTCTGATACGTGCCGAATAGGCTATCCACTGCTTAACTTGACAGTTAAAGTATAGAGAATCCCACCAAAAACATAAATGTAAAAATGCTGAGCCAAGTCCCATACAAACCTTATATTTCTTGTCTATGGACTTCGCCGTAAAAAGGATGGAGATCTAAATGAGTGCCAAGTTCCATGGAAAATTGAAATAAGTACGTATAGGAACCAAATAAAATTATGAACAAATAATAGTCTACTTCTTTGCTTTATTGAATATCTATAACAATTGATTTTATTTAAAGAATGTGAGATCTTAAACTAGATTAGATCTAACTTGGCCAGTTTTCATTACGTCAGTCATTTTTCATAAAGTTAAATTGAACATTTTAATTCTGATGAAAACTAGCCAAGTAAAATCTAATCTAGTTTAAGATCTCACATTATTTAAATAAAATCAATTGTTATAGATATTCAGTAAAGCAAAGAAATAGACTCTATTATTTGTTCATAATGTAATTTGGTAAAAAAAAAAGTATGTTTTGTTAAACGTACTTTTTTCGATTTTCCATGGAACTTGGCACTCATTTAGATCTCCATCCTTTTTACGGCGAAGTCCATAGACAAGAAATATAATGTTTGTATGGGACTTGGCTCAGCATTTTTACATTTATGTTTTTGGTGGGATATCACTACTTTTTGTAAAGAAAACTTTCCGAGCAAGGGTAGACACCTTCATCTTCCCAGTTCAAACATCCATAATATTCGACTATATTCAATGGCAATTCGCAACCTTAAGGTGTCGTTTCACCACTTCCCGACAAGTGTCGGCTATGCTATCCGTAACTTATCTGGCAGCACTTCATCTATCAGATAAGCTGTGGATAGCCTATCTGATACTTATCAGGAAATGGGGAAACAGTCCCTAAGCCTTATTGAGACTTGAGTATCAGACGAATAAAACAAAGAAAATCCAAGCGAATGGCAAATGCAGCTACCGTCAGAAGGCATTGGCATAAAACGGTATAACACAAGTGTATTTCCAACCATTAACTATATAGTGTACAACTTACTATGCGGAAGTTAAGTAGCTATTATTATAGCTGTCTAACAGACAGACAGACAAACGGACGGACGGACAGACAAACGGACAGACATATTGAAATAATTCTATGTCTATTCTCGGGACTCAAACTATATCTCCTTACCAAAGGACAATCGGTACAAGCAGTTTGGGCGTGAAGACGTAACAGACAGACAGACACACTTCATAAAGCCACCTTCTACACATTTCAAGTTTTTTCAATTCACAAATAGATGTTTTACGGGGAGCTCCCATACAATAAACGTGATTTTTTGGCCTTTTTTGCTCTAAATCAATAATGGCTGCCGAAAGGCACTTGAAATGTTCATAAAATCCTTAATTTTATTTCTTCTTTCATAACAAATAATAAAAGTAAAATAAAATAAATACTTAAGGGGGGTCCCCATACAAAAAACACAATTTTTGCTCTGTACGACTCGCACTTGACCAATTTTTTTTTTTCGGATTTTTCCCTACGCTTACACACAATTACTGAGCTGGATTCCAAATTTCAGCCTGTTAGGTCATCTGGAAGTGGGTTAGAATTTGATCTATAGGTCAGTCAGTCAGTGATAAAAATTTAGATTTTCGGACGTTAATATCTCAACAACCGTTTAAGCTGTGCTTATGAAATTTAAAGCATGTATTAACCTCGCAAGTCTCATTATATGAGCTAAATTTGAAACGTTTATGTGAAATAGTTTCTGAATTATGAGGGGGTCAAATGGTTCGTGTAATATTACACACGGTGCCGCTCGCCATTCTGTTATGCTGGAACTTGGCTTGACACTCTACCGCGTGTCTAGACCTGTCAAAAATGTTGTAAACAGCCTATTCGCCACTTTATCAGAAAGTGGTGAAACAGGCCCTTAAAGTTGTATTTCTACGATAGGTCAGTGGAACATCAAAGACGTTCAACCTACCGCTGAGGGCGAGTCCCAGAAAGTGAAACTGAAAGTGCGCGTCAACATTCACGGCATTATCACCGTCGCGTCCGCTTCTCTTGTTGAAAAGAAACAGGATTCCACTCAAAACGAGAACGTAGAAATGGAGAACACCAATGAAAATGCCCAAAATCAGGATGCCCCAATGGAGACCAACGGTGGTTCTCAGGAACCGAACGGTCCTGAAAACCAAGAGGTGAGAGAAGACGAAGGGGATGGTCAACAAAAACAATCGTGGACACAGAGAGTAGGCCAGTGGTTCAGCGGGGTACGTGTCGGTAGTGCCTTGTGAAGTGTACGCTAGAAAGGAAAGAAGGCCTTTATTAGCACAGTGACTAAATAAATTACTCAGTACTCACTCACAACTCACATAGTCAATCTGGTAGAATTCCAAGTTCAAGTAAATTCTGACTCGAAAGTGGCTTTCTTTCCTTTGCAGTTGTATGTGGCGTTTGCTGTCGTTGATTGCTTTTTGTGTGAATTGTTTAAAAGCGGCAGCCGACGCCACAGTGTTGACATTTTCCCCCACTCTCAGTTTGAGGTCCCATTTGCACGGTTCTTTTCAAAGGCTTTCAACCTTGTGAAGATACTTAAGTGATTTTGAAGTATACTCTGTGTCCACGCATGTTTTTGTTTACCCTGCAAGTTTTTTATTTTCTTGTATTATTATGTGTATAAGATGTAATAATGTTTTTTTTATTGTTGATAGGTATTTTTTGTGCAAATGGGTCATTACATTATTTGGGATTAACATTTTTATATTGCATATCCCAAATGGTGTAATGGTGGGGCTCTATCCCCATAAGTTTTGAACCCTTTCGCCTTATTTACAGGAGGGTGACGATAAAAAGGATAAGTCCAAGGACAAGTCTAAAAAGGTTTTGGTGAAAACTATTGAGCTGCCTATTGATGCGAAAACTCACGGATTCTCGCAGCACGAACTAAATGGATACATGGAGCAAGAGGTATTTTTTTTTTAATACTACTAGCTGTTGCCCGCGACTTCATCCGCGTGGACTTCAGTTTATAGCGCGCGGTGTCAACAAAATTGGTGTCAAATTTAAGAGCTTTTTAAAACCCTGGTTAAATCAAAATACCCAAAAACAGCTGTGCAGTGCGCACATAATAATTCATTTTTTAAAATTAAACCTAAAGCTTATTTAGCCCCCCATTACACAACTTTAGCTTCACCCATAAACTATTCAGCATTGGTAGGTTTAAGGTTTCGTGATTCGTCACTCATCACTGCGTAGATAAAGTACTGAGTAGTGAGTTATTCCCTATCCGCCAGTAGCCTATGTCCTTTCTCAGGCTTTAGACTATCTGTGTACAAAATTTCATTACAATCGGTTCAGTAGTTTTGGCGTGAAAGCGAGACAGACAGACAGACAGAGATACTTTCGCATTTATAATATTAGTATAGATATTTAAAACGACATTAGATGGCACCAGCGGTTGTTGACCTTTCTAGTCTTAGAAGCGATGAGTAAAATGTTCCAACCTTGATAATCTCCACAATGATCATCTTTTTTTTTAATTCAGAGCTATTTACTGCATGGTCAGTTTGGACATTCCAGCGGAATAACAGCGAAGTGGAGATTTCGAGCATGGCGATTGGTCAATTCGGCACTGAAGCCGAGCGGAGCTTGGCGGTGCCGAATTGACCAATCGCCATGCTCGAAATCTTCGCTCCGCTTCGCTGTTATTCCGCTGGAATTGCACGGTTGGTCAATTCGGGCACCGCTCAGCTCCGCTCCACTTCAGTGGAAACGCAGGGCCCTTAATATTAAACATCGCGCGCCTTTCAATCTTATTGTCAAATAAATTGTACAATAAAATATTTTACAATTTTACTGTAGATTTAGGGGCTTAGTGACTAGGTACTATCAGAGATGTTGATTCCTAGGCAGATGGCGGACCTAAGTCATTTAGTCGCGTTACATCAAATCCATCCGACCGATCACAGCTAACGAGGAATTGAAATAAGGCGACCAAATGCCGTAAGTCCGTCAACTGCCTATGAATCAATTTCTTCGATGATAAATCCGTCACTTTGTTGACCAGTCCAAAACAATGAAATATGTAATTTTTTTTAAAAGGGGGTCAATGACCTCTACCGCTTCGATTTGTGTACACTTGCTTTAAAATCTTGTGTGTTTGTGTGTGTCTTGTACTTTACCTACATTCCACATAATAGTACCAGTCAACAAATCTATAAGTACCTAGATAACCGAATGTATATCAATAAAAAAGCAGGCATACTAATTATTATGTAAATTGTGACAAATGACATCATAAATTTTCTATACCTTCGTTTCTAATTTCAGGGAAAAATGCAAGCCCAAGATCGTCAGGAGAAGGAGCGCGCGGACGCTCGTAACGCTCTTGAAGAGTATGTGTACGAGCTGCGAGGGAAGCTCTCCGAGGGTGAAATGTTGCATGACTTTGTTGCCGAGGACCAGCGGAACAAACTTGTCAACCATCTGGACGGCTTGGAACAGTGGCTCTACGATGAGGGTGAAGATCAAAATAGACAGGTATCTACTATTATGTACTTTTTTTTTCGGCCCCTTTTGTGGGGCCTCTTGTTCCCCCTTCCAGAGGAAGGGCTAATTATTTTGCTTGGTATTTATTTTTAGATTTTAGCATTGTTACGATTACTTATTTTGCACTGATGTTTAGGTGCGCTACCATATTTCATAGCAGAAATTAGTTCTTTAGTACTTAAATAATAGAACAATAAAGGTGAATTTGCTGTAGGCAAAAAACATCACGCTTCAACTCTGCCCCAGTGTGAGTTAAGCCTTATTGGTGAATGCTATATCTGTAATGAACATACAAGTCAAATCATGATCAGTTCTCTGGTTCAGAGACTATATTTTACTATAACTATGAAGGCTCCATTCCACCGCGGCGCACGCTGTGCACGACCATGCGCACGCGTGGACGTGCACGGATTTATTTCTTTGACTTGAGTCAATTCGTGCGTAGTGTGTCCGTGGGTTGCAGTGGGGGAGGACACAGTCACATATATTTTCTTACAAAGCGAAGCTTGACGCACGTGAGTAGTATCTCCGTGCGCCCCGGTGGAATGGAGCCCTTGGCCTTATGATGATTCAATGTTTGCTGTCTATTGTTACATAAGTTGCTTCTTCACTGTTGAATGACATTTAAGCATTTAGTTTCCTATTTAATTTTAAGACTTATTTTTTTACCCTTGAGATGTGAAATAATGTAAAGAAATATATCACTTGAACCTAAAATTTTATTTTTCAGATTTACTGTGATAAACTAGCTGAATTGAGGACAGAGGGAGAACCAATCAAACAGCGCCGTTTGGAATTTGAACTGCGTCCCGGTGTACTAGACGAATTTTCACTTACTATCCAATTGTGTAATAAGGCCGTAGATCAGTATAAGTAAGTTTTCGATCGACTGCTTTAATGTTTTATAACAAAAAAATCATGATATAATTACGAAATACTACTAGTATTGCAACACTAGACTTATTTGATCTGGTGTAGAGATAAACTACGATAACATGGCGCGCCCCTCCAAAATTCAAAACGTTTGAAGTGCGTTGTCTTGCGCGGTCGGCTAGTTATGATTGGTTGACCAACAAATCTTGGTAATAAGTGACATATTACGAGTACTGGTTGATTAGTTATACTTACTACATACAAACTCTTTCATAAGGATGTGACTACACACATTGAAACAGTAATTTGGATGGGCGCGCCATGTTATCGTAGTTTATCTCTAATATCTACTAAAGTATGAAAATTATCACACAACATGTAACAACATGTTGTTACTTAAGTCATGCATATTATACAATTTAAAATCGCCTCAAAAACATATCTTACAATCACGTGCGCTGTTTCTCGTGAATACACGAGAGTTGAAGTTTTCTTTTTTGTAAATCCATAATTTAATACCTAAGTAAAAAATGTGGTCGCTGCAAAATTAAGGCGGCTTTCTAGTCACCTGTTTAAATCTGTACCACAATTTATTCTAAGGAAATGTTCTATTTTTAAACTTTATAAAACTGAGTTTTTATTTTTCTTTTCAAAATGGAGGAGATAAAATG
The DNA here is from genome assembly GCA_937595015.1 of Polyommatus icarus. NCBI lineage: Eukaryota > Metazoa > Arthropoda > Insecta > Lepidoptera > Lycaenidae > Polyommatus > Polyommatus icarus. Next base: position 14,915,758 of record OW569326.1, read on the forward strand.
TTGACGTGTATTTTTTTTATTACCTAGATCCGGCGACGCAAAGTACAGCCATCTCACCGAGGCGGACATCCGCACGGTGTGCGACGCGGCGTCATCAGCGCTCAGCTGGCTAGAGAGCGCGCGGCAGGCGCTCGCGCACGCGCCCCTGCACCTGGCCCCGCCGCACACCGCGCAACAGCTGCGCCAGGAGAGACAGGTATAGGGGACATTGTGGCTTGTGAATAATTTGTCTATGGTCTTCACACTGACGTTATTTTTTTAACATAGTTTTTGATGTTTAAATCTTGTTTTGACATTTAACGGCAAAATAAAGATCGTCGTCGGCAAATCGTTTATTCTTATGCTGGCACTTCACATGGCTATTTGTATTTGCTATTGGCTATTTGGTGTATTTGGCAACATTATTGCGAATACGCAAACAAGCAAATAAAGGCAAATATACGGCCTTCCACACATGGACGTCAATTTAAGGTGAACGCAGATTTGGGCCGCACCGCACGCACCGCAGTCGCCGCATTCGAATACTTTATATGTAGTTATAGGCAAGCTCGCATACCTACCTAACCGCGCCGCAGTCTTCGCAACTTCATAATAATATGAAGAATTGCGAATGCGGCGACTGCGGTGTGTGCGGTGCGGCCAAATCTGCGTTCACCTTTATACCAAACTTTTACTTGATTTTGTTTACAGTGCGACAAGGCTTTAAATGAACGTGGGTGGTGGCGCTGCTCGTAAAGGAGAACGTGTTAAAAATGACGTTTTTGTATGATGGCAGCGTTAGTTCCTTTTTTCGCCACGTTCATTTAAAGCCTTGTCGAGCTGTACTATTCGTAGTATCTCTTATTAGTCTGTGGCTTGTACTTGTCTATTTGACTCTTTTGGTGTGCGTCAAAGGTACGGATACGTGTATCCATAGGTACTAATATTATAAATGCGAAAGTGTGTCTGTCTGTCTGTTACCTCTTCACGTCCAAACCGCTGAACCGCAACCGTTAGTATGGAAGCTACTTTGAGTCCCGGCAAAGGACATAGGATACTTTTTATTCCAAAAAAATGTACGGTTCCCGCGCGGTAAACGAATTTTGGCGCAACGGAGTTGCGGGTGTCATCTAGTTTGGTAATATTTGTCAAATAGGCAAATAAGGCCAATACTTGTCAAACATACCGTCTACACAGTCATGGTGATTGTTTGGCGAATACATCAAATACGCAAAAACAAATAGCCATGTGAAGTGCCTGCATTATATAAAATTCTCGTGTCACAATGTTAGTTACTGTACTCCTACGAAAATGGAAATGGTAACATACTTATTTAGTCAATTCAATTAAATATGGGCGAAATACTTTATATGACAAAACAACGTTTGCCGGGACAGCTAGTAATTTATAAATCACTTACGGATTTTGACGCGAAGCATTTATTTTTTATAATATGTATTATCAATCTGTTCACATGATTTCATGTAATTTTTTTCAGAACTTCGAGAACATCGTGAACCCGATCCTCAACAAACCCAAGCCCAAGGAGAAGACGCCGCCGCCTGCGCCCGCCCCTGCGCCCGCCCCCGCAGACGGACAGCCGCCCGCCGACCAGATGGACGTGGAGTGAACACTACACTGACATACACACACACGCGCCCATACTGCTGGTACATACTTAATTGATAATTCTGCACTGGGCAACAACGGTCACCTAAAGCCGGGTCCAGACGAGTGTAACGTGTAATGTAAGATTACGTGTAATTTAGCGTCAACAGTGTGGACGGCACACGAACTCACAGCAAATTGTGTACGCGAATCCTGTATCCACTCAGTTGCTACGAACATGCCGAATAGGAAGGTCGTGACGGCTGGTGCGGCTTTTATTTTCATGTATTTACTAACTGAAGACCAGAAACGTGGAAAGCATATAACATGACATGACACGTCACGTCACGAACGTCATGTCACGTCACGAACGTCATGTCACGTCACGTACGTCATGTCATGTCACTTCACGACTCGACACGACACGACATGAAATGACACGTCACGTCACGTACGTCACATCATGTCATGTCATTTCACGACTTGACACGACACGACATGAATCGACACGTCATGTCATGTCACGTCACTTCACGACTCGACACGACACAATATGAAACGACATGTCACGTCACGTCACGACACGACACGACTTGACTCTATTACTTTCAATACTATGAGCCCTTTGAGTTGATACCTACCCATATTGCAGAAGTTTTTTGTAAGGGTTTTTTGGATACCAAATAACAGGTTTTTCTTGATACAAACTAATAAGTTCAAGCGATTGTTCTTCACTCCACATGATTATGTTACACACGACACAACCGTCACGAACGCCGTCCAAACGAGCACTGCGAGCGCCTTTGTGCTCGCGCGAAAACCGACAACCCGATGGATAACATGCGAGCGTTACATGCAATGCTCGTAGTGCCGTCCACACTGTTACGTTACACGGTGAATTACATTTCACGTTACACTCGTCTGGACCCGGACTAAGAGCCTGTCCCACTAACCTCCATTATGTACTTGTATAATGGAGGTCAGTGGCCTGTCCACACGGTGCGTTGCGTCGACGCAGCGCTGCCGTTTGACGCGTAGCCGGCCACACGGGTGCTGCGTCATCGGCCATCGCAGCGTTATTACTTATTACGAAGCAGTCTTAACGTCCACACCCCGTCCCGCTTCGTCTCGGGGGCTGCTATCCGTAATGTGTGCGTTGCGACGACGCAGCGCGCCGTGGGAACACCTTGGTTATTTGTATGTAAAACAACGCAACGGCAGTGCTGCGTCGACGCAACGCGCCGTGTGGACTGGCTCTAACGGAAAAATTGTGATAAGCACACTACTAAATTTTTTGTCAACCACGTATGTCGAATATTTTGTGATTGTACGGAATTATAGGCTGGATTTGATTAAAATTTGATTGAAACAGGCCACATCATCAATCGAGAAAATTTGTTATTGTACTAATTTAAAGCATGGTTTGCTAATTTCCATTCATATAAATTATAAATCCATTCGATAGCATGGTGTTTAGATCGATGCTCTTCAATCTAGATGGTGACTCTGATGAAGCCCATATCAGAAAAATTTGATAATAACATAAAGGTTTGTTCTCGGATGTGACTTCACTAAAATTAATAGTTCTCTTGAATGTGAATTATATTATAACTAATAACATAATTTTTAAAATCTCGTTAAGTTGTACTTAATACATTTGTATTCAAGTTACACTAAGGTTGTCGAAATAGTCCGCATTTAAATACTTTCACCCATAGTATTATTTAGTGAATTGGGTAGTTAGCATGTAACAATACAGCTATAATAGATAACACAATATTATATTGTCCTTGCTGGTGGTTTGCCTACAACACAATATTTTTTTGTTCATGGCGAATATGCTTTTATTTTATGTTTTGTAATTTTTATAGCGTTTTACAGACTATTTAATATATTATAAAGCGCATTTTTTTATTTGTACACCGAATGCAATGTAGATATTAGTTCTCGTTAATCAAAATTTTATCACATAAATAATTTTTTATGGTGGCTACATTTTTATGGCTCGCAAGAAATAAAACAAAATTTTGTTAAATTGGAATATATTTTCTTTTTGGGCGATATCGTGTTATGTCGTGGTATTTTACCGCTAGTGTATTTAAACAATAAATTAGAATAAGGAACTGGAAACAAAGTTTTTAATTAACAAAATATATAGTAAGAGTTTACGAAAGTAGACCGCATTTAGCCTGTAGACTAAGCCTTAGTTTTACACAAACATTATTTTGTTGCATGTTTAAAATTATACTAAATAAATTGTAACACTATTAAATTATTGATGATTTATATTAATACAAATTAATGTTCGTGTAAACGACATAACTCGTGTCTCGTGCAATGATGTGGCTTCGTAACAACAATCTCATCGCGCACATTGTAACTGATCGCACGGCGCACCTACTAAACTGTGTGTGCAGTTCCTACAAATTAATCATAATAATCTGTTAATCTTTCATAATTCACGTTGTGTTTTACTGTCGTTGATCACTCGTTAAAAATTTAATTTAGGAACATTCCATTGCAAATTCGCGAGTGCTAAATAAAAAGTTATTGTGACTGTTTCAACATTTGCGGGAGCCTGTGCTCGAAAGCATAATATTATACACGAAACGATCTTACAGCTTTTTGCGGTGTCGTTTTATTTGTCACTTCATACTGTTTCAACTGTGTTTTATGGTATAGCTTTATACCGATCGAATAACGAATTAATACCAATTTCTATGAAGTCAGTACATGAAGTTAATAAGTAGTAGTCTATAGTACATAGTACATCCGTCTCTACATTCGCACGGAACACTACTATTATTAAATTCTATGGTTAAACCATTTTAATTTTAGATGTGCATTCGTGATGTTAAAGCTTAGTAAAAATTATGATTTAACTAATTACACATTCGTTTTATTTCTGAAATCCCATGTCACCGATACTATGTCACAGTAGCTACGACTACGAGGGTTTGTGAGATTTTTTTTTCGTAATCAAGTTATTAATTTTCTTTGTTTATTATTTATAACACTTTTGTTAACATAATATTATTGTTAATGAGGAACAACTAGAAATTATCTGCTTGACGATTAGTTGTATTGTGCAATATCACGCTTTTTTTATTGAACAGTTCATTTGACAATTATTATTAAATTGAAGGCGCGTGATGTTCAACCCTAGACCGTAGACGGTCAATAATATTACGCAATACGTGATATTGCGCAGTAAAATTGCTCGTCTAGGGGCCCGCTTAGATTATAGGGTCGAAAAAAAATCAATTTATCCATAGCCACTGTTTAAGAACCACTGCTTCAGTCTAGCCTTAAAATATGGTACAGCGCTAATTGGTTAGTAATGAACCTATAAAGACTCCCGCGGAGGTATCAAAATATGATAAAAGCCAATGGGGAAATAAATATAATAGATATGAGTTAAATATTAATAGATTAAAGCCTTATTTTAATATTCAAGCCGGAATTTATTCAGAACAGACAGTATTGGGATCAATTTCATTAACATAATCTAAAGGATTTTTACGAAGTTTCTGACGATAGCTTTCCTCCACTCCATAGTACACTGCAACAGTGCCTATTAATGCTGTAACAAAATATTATTTTATTCATACTAACATTATAAATAAGAAAGTGTCTGTTTGTATGTCTGTCTGTCTGTTTTGATTTAGATTTTTGGAATACATAGCTGGTCCACTAGTCCCAAAGCAGAGGCGGCGTAAGGCGTGGGCGACCGCCCACACCCTCGCGGTCTACGGGGCTCGCGTCCCTTGGACCACGACGTATTTTTAAGGTTTTACGAGTTGTGACTTGTGATACTCAAATATTCATTTAAAGTAAAAAGTTTTATGAATAAAACTGAGTATCATAAAATTATTTGTTGCAACAAATGCGTCCTTTGCCGTCATCCATCGGGGGGCCTCGGTGCTCGCAAGATATATCTGAGGTGTTAATCTTCCCGCATAAACGACTGCACCGATTTAGACAAAATTTAAAAGACGAATCAATTATCAAGTAACATCCAATGCTCCTTTACATAGAATTATTTTTTCGGAAAAATGTACGGTCTTCGCGCGCGTTACGGCGTCGTTCATCATAATATATTTACATCACTTACTAGGTAGCCAAGTGTAGATCCTTGCAGTGGTCCGCGGTACGAAGTTGCGTAGGCCTTGGGAAGCATGAGCGAAAGGTTTCAGCTCATGTGGAGACAATCGATAATATACTATGCCGCGAATAACAGCTAAATTACCGAAACGTTTGTGGCACATACTTTCACGAATTCAAGTTTTGTAAAATTGAGAGTGAGCGAGTCTGTTTTTAATATGGCCAAAGAGATTTGGCTGCAAAATTGTGCAAAATCCTGTCAACAACTTGTCACTTGTTAATCGTTGACTTGTGACCAAAACGTCACTTTTGAGAACTTTTATGAAAAGTTTTCATGTCCTACCTACCTACTTGCTTCGTTTTAATTTTAAAATATTCAAACCACGCAAAGAGAGTTGCGGGCAACTTAAAGTTTTAAATAATTTTTCGAAGCTCGCACCTGCTCTGTGATTGGGTGCCTTTTATAATTATTATGTAAAAACCTGACTTTCCTTAACAATACTTGTATTTATAGTTGGTACATATTATGTCCTGCAGAAGGCACGGGTGGGCCGACTGATCCGGAGCAACTTACAGAAAACCGGCGTAAAATAACGCTTATAATAAGGATTGGGGATTTAATGGAACAAAAATGGGACCAGAGATAAAGCATACATTTTCAATAACATTTCTATTACTTTGATTAACAATACTTTGCCAATTCGAAACTAAAATTTTAAATGAGCCTTATATTATGCTTATTAAATTAAATATGATTTATTATGTACTTATTAAACATCTTAGGTAAGATACACTTTGGCATAAGCTAAATACAAAGATTATGTACAAATAATACATAAGTAGACAAAAAAATTACTATGAAATGTTAATGTCCAATGTTATAACAAACTTTCTTTGAATACGAGATCCTTTAGCTCAAAATATCTGTTAAGGCGAATCTCCGCATATCTGAAACAGAACAGTGATGTTACTAGGTTAATAATGCTTACATAATATACAGTATTTACTATGATAATATTCCTTATCGCTGTACGTGGAATTATTTTATAATGCAGCGGTCATGAGAGGGCCGAAATAGCAGGTCGAGGTAAATGTTATCTTAGATAATATTTATCCTAGCATTAGGTAAATTTCAAAATTGACGTCAGATATTGCTGGCTGTTACAATTGCATCGTAATTATAATAATTCTTATTCTTCTTTACTTTTTCCTTTTTTGAGTTTTTTGCAATATTATTTTTATATAGAGGGTTTTCAAGTGTATGATACATAATAATCATTATTTCTTTCCTACTCTAAAGCCTAAACAGCTTGTCGGATTTGAAGATAGAGACTCTATGCCCTATGGTCTCTAAAGACGGTGCAGTCTGTACGCCGTGGCCAGGCCAAGGCGTACAGGCGGCAAGGCCAACTTGGCCTATACAGACCGTAATTATTTTTATAAATCTGGGGCTGTATATTGGTGAACGAAGGCCGACGATTCGTGAAGGCCTTGTTCAGTCGGAGTCAAACAGCATTGTGAATAAGTTTTTGTATTTAACATTAAAAATATAATTATATATTACCTTCCAAAATCAAAATCGATGTCCGACAGTTCATATTGTACTAACGACCAAACTCCCCACAGAAAGTGTGAGGCAAGGGACAGACACTGGACTTCTTTATAGACTTTCTCTATCTCCTCTGTCGAAGGCGTAGAGTCCAAAAACTCAGCCAGATAAGTTCGTATCCATGAACACTGAAACTCCTTGCTCGGATACTTTTGATAGTCAATATCTTCGATCGACAGACCTGAAATGAAGATTTGTAAAATTAGTTTTTAATACATTCTGGGCAGAAAATAAATTGCGCTACATGCGTATCACTACGCATTAAAACCGCTCTTATCGCTAAGGTTAGTCAAAATCATTTTTAAGATGAAATTGATAAATGAAACTCTGCACTTAACTGTGCTCTCAAACTGCTGCTTAAAGGTACAATTCCGTGCATCGCGATCGATCGCGGTCGCGCACGACCTACGACTTTCGCCGGACGCTCGCGATGCACGGAATTGCACCTTTAGAGGTTGTTTCATAGGTGTGGTCAAACCTTTACGCTACTACAAGATCTTGATATCAAAGTAATGATATTATAATTAAATGCCATATTCTTAAGGCGTTGAGAGCGTATCAGCCAAAATAGGAATATGAGAGCGGTTTTTACCTAAGGCCCGTACGGCGTACCTCATATAAAAAGGTCATTCGGAAAAGTTTATAATTGCGTATTTTTTAGTTATGTATATTAGTACCTACCTACATGATAATAACCGTCAAACATATTATTTACCTAACGAATGCTTTGAGCATTCAGATAACCTTGATGTGAAGCAAGAAAAATTTAATATAACTAATATTAAAGAAGTTTTTACTACAATGTACCATTGTACGTTATTTCTTATGTAACGACTAACGAACAATAACAATTCCTAGTTGTAGTATAATATTATTTGCTCTAGTGTACAATGTACCCTACCTAACAGTGACTACACAGTAGGTACACAGTATTTAAAATGTTCTAAAAATCCATACTAATACTATGATTAGGTATGTCTGTTAACATTTCACGCTTTTGCCGCTAAACTCATTTTGAAGAAATCATGTTTTGACGTGACAACGTCTTAAATTAGGTTGCGGCTGGGAGTCACTTATGAAAAAGTGTAACGCTCGGTAACGTTACGATGAGTCACCGAACGAGAGAGAGGCCCGCCGAATGCCTTGCGTCTCTCTCCCACACGTTGTCACGTAAAATCTTCGCCCGTAAAACCGACTTTACAGGCAACCATTTTTTTTCATAAAATGTCATTTTATTCGTGTTTTTATCGAATACCGAGCAAAACTCGGACAAATAGCTAGTATTAATTAATGGGACACGTAGATATACAGTTTTTGTGAATAGTGGTTTGAGTTTGGCTGGAACCTGAAAGTTTTAAGACTTAAATATTATGTCCTGTACTTGACACCGAAACTTATGTTAAATTATATTGATACCTATACAAATTACTGATAATTATCACAACTTAATACATAGGTAAAATTATATCAGGATTAGAATATGAAGTTATTATAATTTGCCTGACTTTTGAATTTTCTGTCTATTGTTATAATAGATAAACGAGATGTTCATGTGTACTTAATCCAATGTTATTGTGTGGCGTCTTTGTCCTTATATTATTTATGATGTTTGATGCAAAAAAAACCTTTTTTACCATGTTATGTCACATTAGTTTTAGTAGAAATATTATGCATTTGTTGGGAAATTATAGTTTGAACTTAATGCTGTCTCCGTTAGTAAAAAAGTATATTTCTATAAATTTATTCAAACTAAAGGGCCCCCGAGACGATCAAACGGTTTGACTCAAACACGTAAATTTTGGTTTGACTCAAACCATTTTGATCGTTTACAAAGCTAGTTTGAACGGTTTGTCAAACATTTACGTGTTTGAAGCTCGTTTGATGTAATTTCATATTTTTGTTGTGTTTGACGCGCCGTTTGATCGTGTTCCGATGCGTTTGAACAAACTTTGTACCAATCTTTGGAGTAGATACATTATTTTTAACCGACTAAAAAAGAGGAGGTTGTAAATTCGACGCGTACATGTATATATATGGGCCAAGATGCCTGATTTCGGGCCTGTTTCACCACTTCCTGATTGATAAGTGCCCACTTATCTTGACACTTGAGTAAGTATGGTGAATCTGTCAAAAAAGTTGTGAATAGCCTATTCGGTACTTTATCAGGAAGTGGTTAAACAGGCCCTAAGGCCGGCCACATACAGTCGGAATTCCGGAACAAAAAAACGTACGGAAAACTACTGTACGTGTGTGACAGATAGTCATTGATTTTTATGAATTTGCTGCGTTCGGAATTTCCGAATGGATTTATATTTATTTATTATTATTTATAAGGACACCGGTGACTAGATTTCCAAGAAACCGCGATCGAAGGATTGAATAAATAAATTAATAAACGAACACTTACCGACAAACTCATTGAAGTGATTGGCAATATCGTACGCTTGGTAATTATACGCGGCGTACTCATAGTCTATGAACTTTACAGTCCCAAAACTTTCATTGTAGATCACGTTTCCTAGAAGCAAATCATTGTGAGCAAACACAATTGGGCTCTCAGTTTTTGTTAATTTCGACTTTAGACGCTCAAACTCTATCCTTAGTCTTGTTATTGACCCAAAGCTATTCGCAAATCTACAACAGTTGAGAAAAGCACTGCGATTATACAATACACACATAAAACATAACGAGTTACGACAGTCACGAACGCTAGAATGTGAAGAAATCGAAATAGAGCAAAGCTAAATTCATAAATATTTTTTTGGATATTAATAATTCTGTATTACTTACTGGTTTAGACATTCCAGCGCTCGCTAATTATTATGTTTATAATTAAAAAATTTATAAACATTTTATAATATTTTTAAAGTTTTTACTTCCAATACTATACATAATTATATATTACTACATGGCGCCCGCAACTTCGTTGCGCCAAAATTAGTTTATCGCGCGAGAACCGTACATTTTTCCGGGATAAAAAGTATCCTATGTCCTTTCCCGGGACTCAAAGTACCTATCCATGTATCCAATCCATACCAAATTTCATAAAAAGCTCGGTTCAGCGGTTTGGGCGTGAAGAGGTAACAGACAGACAGACACATTTTCGCATTTTTAATATTAGTATGGATTGGGTGTTAGTAATTTAGCAATAATTTATAATTCAATGGCGGGGTGAATGATTATTGATTATTATCTTTATGTCGGCTGTACACTCTCGCCGAGAGCTCTCGGGCAAGAGTCTCGTGCGAGAGACGTATTTAATTTTATTTCTCACAGATAATGACTGAAAATGACGTTTATAATTGTTATTTTTCTGTTCTGCGGGGCTAAAATGGTCACATTTAGCAATTTCTCTCAATCAATTCAGCAAATGAATTGTCAAAACTGTCAAACTGACAAATGTCAAATCAGTACAAAAATACAGAAATTAATTGCAAGCAGAGTTGCATTTTGCGATTTTAGAAAAATGATTCATATTATGATTCATATCATGATTCTTCAAAGCGACCATTTTAGCCCCGCAGCACTGTCTAGCGGCGCGACTAATAGTGAGAGACTAAACGCGAGAGTGTACACTAATGCGCTCGCTTTCCTCGCGAGACTCTTTGATTCGGGCGCAAAATACTGACACCAGACCGAGAGGGTCCGAGTCAGGTGAGCCGACGTGAGACGAGGCGAGCGCACCCATTTGCACTCTCGCACTCGGGCCACCTCGCTGTGTCTCGGCGAGAGTGTACAGCCGACATTAGAATGAGCAAAGCCCAAGATGAATCTATAAACTCACTGAAAAGATAAGTATATCATTGAGGAAAACCTTACAAGAAAACGAGAATATTATAAAAAAAAATCTTGCTTACAATTTTGTAATAATTATGATAGACAAAGTATGATGTTTGCAGCCAACAACACATCATACCAAGTAGCAACCAAATAGATAAAGAGATTGTCACGACTCACGCGGACGAATAACTAACATCACGACGAGGCGTCGACAAACAACAGCAAATACTATGTATATTACTATTATTATAGTCTTTACAAATAATATTTATTTCATGTTCTTGAAAGACCAACAAACAAGCGGATCGCCTGATATGAAGCGACAGCCTTGCGCTGCATCATCAGTGAATGTTACTTGCAATGCTTTTATAAAGGGGTATGAAGATTTTTGTATGGAGCCTGGCCGACCAACATGTCCGCCATTTTGATTTTTTTTTAAATCGCGTTCATGAATAATTCTTTGAAAAATGGATAGCTAACATCAATACAAACAAAAATAATCTTGGACAAAACCGCGTAAAGTGTAACATTTCGAAGATATGAGCTGACAAAGTTTTACCATCTATACTTATAAAATTACATGTCCTGACTGACTGACTGATTCATCATCGCTGAGCAAAAACTGTTAAAGTTACAGCCGCGAAATTTGGTGAGTAGGGTTGTTTTATTGAGTAGACACCTACTAAGGAAGGAATTTTGAAAATTCTACCCCCAAGGGGGTGAAATAGGGGTTGAAAGTTTAAATGAAAGTCCGTCATTTCTTATGTTAGAAACATAAAAGATTATTTTTGGTCTACTGACTAAAAATGAATGGATAAGTATTTAAACGTTTCTGGTAATTCTACCCCCAAGGGGGTGAAATGGGGGTTGAAAGTTTTAATATCGAAAGTCCGTTATTTCCTGAGTTAGAAACATGAAATTTTATGTTTGGGCTACAGATTAAAAATTATTGGATACGTGTTTAAACGTTTTTGGAAATTCCACCCCCAAGGGGGTGAAATAGGGGTTGAAAGTTTAAATTAAAGTCCGTCATTTATTAAGTTAGAAACATAAAAGTTTATTTTTGGTCTGCTGATTAAAAATGGAAGCGTTTCTGGTAATTCTACCCCCAAGGGGGTGAAATTGGGGTAGAAAGTTTTAATGAAAGTCCGTCATTTTTTGAGTTAGAAACATGAAAGTTTATGGACGTTTGCGTTTGACGTTTGCTTAAATAGGGTCCCGTTTTTACCCTTTGTATAAGGAACCACAAAAAGGGGAAAACTATCCATCTTTGTTATTATACTATGTTAACGCGGACGAAGTTGCGGGCAACAGCTAGTTGGAAATAAATATTTAAGATATTGCAACTCTAAGGCATGGTTATTCCAAGTGATTTCTCGTCTATGAAACAGTAGCCACTCTGTAACACGCCGTCGCGAGTTTCTCATTAGGTATGTAGTTGATAAAAATTATTGTTTGAGCTAGATTGCACTTTGTCATCACGCGACGGTGTGTTACAGAATGGCTACTGTTTCATAAAAGAGAAACCACTTGGTTTAACCATGCCTTAAGGCATGGTTAAACCAAGTGGTTTAACCATGCCTTATGCCTTTGACCATAGGCTACTTGACCTAATTTTTTTCTTCATGCTAATCGCTTCATAATCATTCATTTTTACAAAAAAAACTAATATTTTAATATTTTACACAGTAGAAACCCATAAAAATATTTATTGAAAAATATGCCTCTTAAATGGCGCCGAAAACACTGTCCGCCATAGTGTGACGTCATACGCTTTGTATTTTAAACTCTCTTTATTGTCATTTTTTTAATGTGCTAAATGTACGAATCTAAAAGTGCCCAAAAATTATAAAATAATTATATAAGAAATTAGAAATCATTTATAATGTTGAAAACTTTTGGAGAAAAGTTTTGGCCATTTCATTTCCCGTCTACAATAAATGGAGATAATATATATAAAACTATATAGGCTTAAATATAATAGGCTTATTCTTATTATTTATGTACAAATAAACTTACATATAGCGAGCGCGATAAATAAAAGATATTAAATTAGTATGAGGATGACGTCACATCCAAATCGGAAGTACCGCAAAAGCGTTTTCGTCAGTACAATTCCTATTTTCATAAAATCATATTTTCAAATCGACTTTATTTATCAATCATAAGCTTTTATTTGATAATAAGGGTGAAATACGGTTTCCTAGGCCAAGTTCTACTAGAAATATGCATTTGTTCAATGAAATTGAATATAGGTCAAGTAGCCTATTGCCTCCATGGGAAATGGAATAAGCGCTTTAAGCGCTTATTCCATTTCACTAAATTTAGATATCTAAATGATTTAGTGACTAAATTTAGTCAAGTGGAATAACATTTAGAAAGTTTTATTTTACTATGGGAAGTTTTCTTTTTTAAATCTCCACCAGACGGCGCGACGGTAGACACTTCTAGATTTTCTATTGGTTCCCCACCCATCTAAAATAATCTGCAGGTTGGCATCACTGACAGTGTTTCAAAAAATATCAGTGTACTGTCAAGTGTGACGTTAATCAAAATATCTTAAATCTAAGCCATCATTGGCCTAAGCGATTAGGCCAGTATACTGGTAACAGTTTAGGAACACGCAAATTGTCAAACTGAAAACTGACAACTGACAGAGAGTTTTGGCAGGCATGTCACTTTCAAAACTTCTTCTACTTTTTATTGTTGGTGTGGTTTTTATTATTTTATCCCAAATTGTGTTATTTGTGTTTTTGATGTTCATTATTGGTAAAATATTAGCCACTAAATATCCGTTATCTTGCACAAGTGCAGGTAAGATGTTGTCAAAATCAAAATGTATATTTCCTGTGACATTTGGTGTGAATATCAGTAAACAGGGCTATTTCTTCCGTGAGTTTTAACTAAAACATCGTTTTAATAACTCTATTATCCTATTCATTAGAATATTATTGCGTCTTTTTCAAATTGAAATGTATCAAGTTTTATATTCTTTTGCCCAGTTTTGTAGCAAGTATTGATGGTATTCCCTGGTATTACCGACAGTTGTCTACCCGTACGCCATCTAGTTACTAAAATGGAAGCTGTTTGACAATCAAATTAAAAAGCTAAGAAAATCCCTCATTAAATTTAGTCACTAAATCATTTAGTTATCTAAATTTAGTGAAATGCAATAAGCGCTTTAGAGTTGCAATATCTAAAATATTTATTTCCAATGGTAAAACTTTGGCAGCTCATATCTTCGAAATGTTACACTTTACGCGGTTTTGTCCAAGATTATTTTTTGTTTGTATTGATGTTAGCTATCCATTTTTCAAAGAATTATTCGTGAACGCGATTTAAAAAAAAAATCAAAATGGCGGACAGGTAGGTCGGCCAAAATCTTCGTACCCCTTTGTTTAAAAGCCCTACACGATCGGTCCAAACCACCAACAGAGGTCACCTTGGTTGGGTCAATAAAGTTGAATCTCTGTCTACACGTAAATCAACTCGTCAGCCTTGACGTGGTCTTGACTAGGCTGTAGAAAAGTGAACAATGGGACCACTATCTAAACCTCATGTTATGTGTTAAATTTTCTTTTTTGCCATCAACATATCAGCCTCAGGGTCATTAATAATTCAGGGTCATCCTTTAATTTTTCGACAAGCAACTGCCACGCTTGACTTTTTTGTCCCGATCTTTATAAAGATCGGAAGCAATATTCCATAACGTAGGCAAATTCCTATACATTTCTAAAAATTCAGTCAAGATTTCGCGTTCATTGCGCGCCGGCGCCGCCATTTTCAGTTGCTAGCGCTACACACCACATGTAACGTGCGCCAACAAGCGTCTACACGGTCGCGTTTCAACTCAATGTTCTCTATTTGACATTGGTAGTGAGGTATGCGCTCACTACCAAGGTGATTGAAGGTTATTTGGTTGGTCAACCAAAAACAACCGTCTACACGGTTGATTTTTGTTCCAATCCTACCAAGGTGACCTCTGTTGGTGGTTGGGACCGATTGTGTATACGGGCTTTTACTTAGAGAGCACAAAATATTTTTTTTTCTGAATAATGCGACCATAAAAAAAACATGCAGGTGACCACACAGGCGAAAGTCCACCAGTTACCATCAATCTCAGAGACTTACTGATTATTTACTGATGATTAAACTTCATTTTAATGAGAACTTTATAGTTAATTTATGTATAGGGCTTAAGTTAAAATCTTAATTAAATTACAGTTATGAAATTAAATTTTCCAGCAGTGGACGAATATTAGCTATGTCCATACTAGGCGCTTTCGTCTTCAATTTTCGTCACCTTTTTTTTATTGAATAATTGTTGAATGCGTCAACGAACGCAACGCCAACATTGTCATTTTTGAAGTTTTGGATACGGTCAGAGGGCATGCGTTGCGAGCATGCCTCACGTTCGCTGTTGACTGATTTATAATGCGTGCCCTGGATGAACCGAAAAAGGCACAGTGTGGACAAAGCTATAGGCTGATATGATTATGATGATGATAATGAATTATAATTTGCCTCTGAGTGTGGCATTTTAGAATTAGACATTTTTACCATCAAATAACACATATATTATTTTTGCACAATGTGTTCTATGAAAATACGAAACATTGTTTTATTAATACAAGTATAGAAAGTAAAACGTAAAGACGTATTATATTTATTACTCAATATATTTGAAGAACTCTGCCCAATAACAACCAAATAAGTATTGATATGAAATGAGGTCAGAAGATTTAACACTCTAATAGATAAATTGGTTGCTCATTGAAACACTTAGGTAGCTGCAATCAATGTAGGACATAAGGTTAACAAACAGGCCCCGTTAAAACTAATTATTATTAATAAAATATGATACAAAATTTTTTAATATAATGCTTCAACTCCCAAGCAGTTGAATTCGACCGCATAAACAATACATTTACAAGAATCAACGATCGAGGGATTCCTTCGATCGCGGATTCTTGGAAATCTATTGTTCTTGCTGCCCAAGTGGGCCTTACGGCCGATTCCTCAAACATTAGTGATACTTACTTTTTTTGCTTATTCGGATTGGAAAATTTCTCTGGTATTAATGATAAAAATTGTTCTGTTTTATCCCAAACTGCTGGTTCTCTATTAATCTGTTAAAATTATAATGATTTCATGATTTGCTAATATGAAATATCAATTAATATTTTTAAAATTAGTGCAGAAACTAGAGGTAGTTGGAGTATTCAATATCTGAGTGACATCAAATATGAGTTATGACTGGATTTAGCTGAGACCTAACATTAGACTAAACATTTGACCGGCTAGATCCACATTCTTAACATTTATCTTTCCTTAACAAATTTTGGCACTCAAATTATGTATATATAACTCACTTACCTCTAGCTCCTGCTCTAATTTGAATGACACAAAATTATATTCTTATAAGTACTTAATTATTGTTGTGATAGTAAATTATTGTTTATCTTATTTTCTATACTGTAGGTATAGAAAATAAGATAAACAATAATTCAATTTCAAAACAAAAAGATAAGTTATCTTAGGTTAATACTGTCAAGTTGTTTAAATATGTTATGTTGTAAAGTATGTATTAATAATAATTAGACATTATATGCATTTGCATACTTGCATATGCAAATGCATATAATGGCACTTTTTAGGCGTTAGTGCATATTTTGGCAATTTTGTGTTAATAGTGAATATTTCGGTAGTTTTATGCCCTCGCAGTCTCCAAACTATAGCTATCATGATACAAAACGGATGTAGGATGTATTAAAAACACTTCAAATATGTGTCTTCATCCCCATTAACAGAATGCAATACACCCGATAGGTACAATATCTTTCTAGAAACAACATTTTTCTTTGTAGTTGGCAACATTAGTAAAAAATTGGAATAGTTACCGATTTCTTAAGCTTCCATGGGCATTATGATTGCAATTGGAAAATGTTGGTAGAAAATAATTATTGGTTCTGTATAAAAAAATTAAATCCTGGATTTGATTAATTATAAAATTGACGAATTTATGAACGGCCGGCACACGTGAAAACTCTTCAAAAAATAGAAATTTTAATAATAAGTGACTTTTGATTGTGCATATTTTGTGCATATTTCGGCCATTTTATCGTGCATACTTATGCAAGTATGCACAATATGTCACGATCAAAGTGATCACTTTGATCGTGAATATAATCCGATGTCTAATAATTATTATTATATAGTAACAATGTCTGCTAAGCACAATGTTGTACAAAAGAAAATTTTTAAAATGTACAAAATTTTGTATTTGTGCAGTCTAAGGCTGCGTTTCCACTGAAGCGGAGGGGAGCTTAGCGGTGCCGAATTGACCAATCACCACGCTCGAAATCTTCCCTGTAATTCCGCTGGAATAGCACGATTCGTCAAGCTCTGCTCCGCTTCAGTCGAAACGCAGCCTAAGTCTAAGATAGTCTTTCTATAAAATATATTATGGATTTATAATATTTGAAAAATGTTTTACTTAATATAAATTTATTTTGGAATCACATAATATTTTGTTAAAAGATTTATGAAAAGAATTAAAAATAAAAGGGCAGAAGATAATAATTAATATTGTAAATTACCTCAGGTTCAATTTGAACTTTATGCATAATCGCCATCTGTTTGGCTATAAGTTTCCATATTTTTTCATCTACTACTGATTCCGGAGTCAGAGTTACACCCGGATAGTATTGATAAGCAAGTCCATTTTTAAATACTCCATATATCTCTGGGGCCAATCCTATTTTATGTAGATTAGTAATATTTCTGAAATAACAATTATCAAGTTAATATTTAGTACAATAATCAAATTACTTATTTGTTATCTATGAGGAACGGACACTGACCTTACTTCTGCATTTCTATCAATAAGGAGATCTGTTTTATTACCATAAATGCGAATCAGAACTATATCTTCACCATCTGCTTGGCAAGCTACTAATTTATTTGTAATACCATCGGTAAAAACCTTGAAAAAAGGGTGAAAATCAGTTGAAATAATAATATTATTATTTTAATAAAAAAAGCATACAAAACAGTGTTCAATACCTTAAAATTGATATTAGGGACAGACCAATTTGGTCGCAGAACTTCGAGAACTTTATAGAGGCCCGTATTAATATCATTTTCTTCAATTTGAACAGCTACATATTTATGATGGCCAGGGTCACAATGCAAAGACATGTTTCATCGATTTTTTACGAGAGTTTTAAACTGAAATTCGTAATTCCCACACATAGATAGAAAAGCAACAGTGAACAGTTTTGAAAAACTTTAGGCAATTTTAAATAATCTCAGGCGAGTGCTTTATACAAAATACAATTATTAATTATCAATTCATTTATGTCCATTCTAATATTTATATATAATGTCAGTGTCACTAGCAGTCAGGGTTGCCAATGCTGTCATCAAATGTCCTAAAAATTCGGATCGAATTCCTCTTAGAAAGCACAAAAATCTGAAATCTCCCATTTCATGGAGGCACTTCACATACCTGTATGTTACCGTTAATGTGTGTAAACCAGTTAGACTGCAGATTTAACAAGGTATTCTGCAGATTATCTGGGTGAGTCTGTTAAAGTGCAGAAAGTTTATTCTATTCTCATTAAATTACATAAAACAGGTTCTTGTTTGAAAAAAACATGTTAAGTATTTAATTATTTATTAATTTAATATAATATAATTTTTTGGACATAATTAAAGGAATAAATTATTAAAGGTGAATGCCCCAAAATGTAAGGACCAAAAACCCGTAATCGATTCAAATCATTTATATGAGGCATAGTAGACTACATCTACGGTATCCCAAATACAATGTTCTTTTTGGATTAAACAGTCACCAAGTACTTAAAAAACGATCGTAACCAACTGACTTTTCTTATAGGAATCGATGATATTTAGGACGACATAATGCTACAAACGATATTGTGACGATTAGTACGTAGTAAAATACGTTTATATTTGTCTACTGATTCTTATATTCATGTATTTAATATTAAAATATTTATCACTTTTAAATCTGAAAGTATAGAATGTCAGTTTGGTATTGAAATGGTATAATCTGTACATGTATTTTTAACGATTATTACATGATATCAGTTAAGTGTTAACTATCTACGTCTTTTCGAAAATAAAAGGGCAAACGAGCAAACGGGTCACCTGATAGAAAGCAATTACCATGGATTACATTACATCAAGGACACTTGCAACATTAGTAGAGCTACAGGTGCGTTTAAGAGGGAATACGCTTTCTCCCGAAAAACATACGGTGACATCTCTTTTTAAGGTTCCGTAGTCAATAAGGAACTCTTATAGTTTCGGTCTGTCCGTCCGTCTGTCCATCCGCCCGTCTGTATGTCGGTTTGTCTGTCCGCGGTTGCTCAGAGACTTACAAAGCTGTAATTCGGCATGAATGCACATATTAATGATGCCGACAAAATGGTATACAGACTACAGTGTGTAACAAATATAAGTGATAATACTTAAGGGTGTGTACGTGTTCCTTGTAGAGAGTTTTAAAAATGTTTAAGGTAAGCACCTACCTCCCCTAAACATATATATATGAATTTTTTTTCGCATCCAAAAATCTGTCGTTGGATAGGTTTTTTTTAAATATTATGAGTATAACATATCATTTTCCGATTTAGAGATGTGAAATATGAAGTTTTAAAGTGGAAAAAAAATCTTTAGAGTCCTGCAGTGTCCCCCCTTCTACCAGCTAAACGGTTGCTACTGGAAAAATATTCACAGGAGCAGGAAATATGCTGAATTTAAAAGAAAAACTATCACGGCTAAGAAGACTTCATAAGTTATTAAGTAATAGTCGATCAACTAAAAAAAAATGAAATTATTCCGAGAAGTATTAAAGGAACTTATAATTTAAATTCCTTTAAAAACGTAACTGAGATGATGTTGTTAGTAATGTATAACACGTTATAAAATATTTACATTCATTGACCATTCAAAAAATATCAAAAACTAGCGGTAGATACTACAGAACACCCGCACCCGGCCCGACACGCACTTGGCCGGTTTTGACTTTATTTTCTTTAAATTGTATATTCTTATACGTGTGACCATCGTTTTTACGAGGATAACACAAAAACAAAGGAAGAAACTACATAGTTGATTCAAAGCGCTGTCTCAGAATCTCAGATTTATTTTTTCAAATTATCCATTTCGGTTATGGTTTTGAATAAAATGAGTTACATATTTACAATCTACTATTAATTGTCTTCTTTGCTGTATATAAATTATTTTAATCGGCTATGGGTTTTTTTGGGCATTCACCATTAAGTAAAATGTAACTCCACTAATAAAATATAACAGATCGTATCAATTAGCTAAAAACCAATCAAAACAACAACAGTCTTAGGTTGACAAGCTTAAGTACTCGTTTTTAGGACTTTAACGAAAGAAGAGGCAAACTATCTAGGTAAATTGCAAATATAAGCGTTTTTTATTTAAATTTCACATTTTATATATTATTATAATCAGGGAATCTGCAGATTACCTAGGTAATGTGCACGTTAACGTATTCTG
Organism: Polyommatus icarus; assembly: GCA_937595015.1. Lineage (NCBI taxonomy): Eukaryota > Metazoa > Arthropoda > Insecta > Lepidoptera > Lycaenidae > Polyommatus > Polyommatus icarus. The sequence goes on from OW569326.1 coordinate 14,936,396, forward strand.
CATTTTTACGGTAAGTGTCTAAACACATTGGGATGTTTTCTTTTTATAATCTCCACCAGACGGCGCGACGGTAGACACTCACTAATTTTCTATTGGTTCCCCACCGATTTGAAATTATCTGCAGGTTGGCATTACTGACTACATGTTGGTCGTGTTTCTAAAAAATATCAGTGTACTGTCAAGTGTAATATCAATCAAAATATCATACTCCTAAGCGATCATTGGCCTAAGCAATTAGGCCAGTATACTGGTAATAGCTTAGGAACACGCTTGCACTTTTTTTTTTTTCTTCTTTTTTGGCAACTTGACACAAAGGATGTGTATGTTGTGCCACAGACAAGGTAAAAAGGTAAGGAATATGGCGGGAAAACCATATTCCTCCTATTATATTTTTCATCATCGTTTTCATGTATCGTCAGGTCTAAAGTCTAGACTTTAGACCTGACGATACATGAAACTTTTACTTAGACTTTGACTAGTCAAAGTCTAAGTAAAAGTCAATACAGTCAAGGAGTCAAGTCGGTCGATTCAATAAAGTGGTAGACGCTTTACTGAAACTTTCGATGGAGTTTTGGAGGGAACACAAAATAGCACGTTTCTGGATATTACATCACTTTCCTACACTTGTGTATGAACACGAATATCTAATGGTTAATATTCTACCAATATTACACATTAAAAACCCAGCTAACACAATTTTATGAAAATAATATAAAAACACAACAGCACACTTTACATTCCCGGCAAAACTCCACGCTTGCACTTGTCAAACTGAAAACATGATAACTGAAAGAGTTTTCTACTTCTACTTTTTATTGTCGGTATGGTTTTTATTATTTTTCCCCAAATTGTGTTATTTGGGTTTTTGATGTTCATTATTGGTAAAATATTAGCCACTAAATATCTGTTATCTTGCACAAGTGCAGGTAAGATGTTGTCAAAACCAAAATGTATTATTCCTGTGACATTTGGTGTGAACAACGGTAAATAGGGCTATTTCTTCCGCGAGTTTTAACTAAAACATCGTTATTATAACTTTATTATCCTATTCATTGGAATATTATTGTGTCTTTTTCAAATTGAAATGTATTAAGTTTTACATGCTTTTGCCCAGTTAAGTAGCAATTATTGATGGTATTCCCTGGTATTACCGATAGTTGTCTACCCATAGGCCATACGTCATCTATTTACTAAAATGGAAGCTGTTTGACAATCAAATTAAAAAGCTAAGAAAATTCCTCAATAACTTTCTTCCAAATTCCGTTATCTTTTATTCCTTCCGCCGTTCCTTACCATATCTGTGTCCTTACCTTTTTACCTTGTCTGTGGCACAACATACGCATCCCTGTGCTACAATATTATACTACATATCTGTGTCCCTGTGTCAATTTTTTTTCTGAGTAACTTCATTTTGATTAAGACGAATTACATTTTTATTTGCGAAAAATCTCGAAAGTGGTAGCTAACAGAGATCGAAAAGTTTCCATACTTTGAATAATTATTGATGGCCCTTAAACATGGACTGTTTTATTTGTAGGACAATGTTACTCCTAAATTATTATCAAATACAAATTTCAGTTTAAAAAACAATAAAACTAATAGTAATTTGTGATAAAAAAAATAAATTATGAAGCTTACTGCTTTCCTACTTTTAAGCCTGTAAGTACCGATGTTACATGCACAATGGAAGAAGTTGATTCAATAATTTTACATTTCTTGCGTCAATTAAATATGTAAGTATAGTTGTTTTGAAAATAAATAGGAATTTAATTTTTAAACACTTCATAGAACCTAGTGATTATATTATTCTCTTTGCTTCGTACTGTTTCAGTGAAATAACAGACGACGTCACAAACATCTGCACACTCACGGAGGAAACAATAATAGAATCTGCCTCAAAATGTATTTCAGCCATTGATCCTAATTTAAAGGTGCCTTCTATACTGCCTTCAGGTGTTTCGCAAAGAATAGAAGTTGCATCTCATGTAGCAGCTATATGTAAGGTAAAATATATCAATTATTAACTCAGACCATCTCAGACTGACAGAACTGTAGATAAAATTAGCACTTGTAATTTTAATATTTTACGCTCCAACTCCCGTAAGGCCCAAGTGGGCCGCGATAAAAATTGAAAGGCTATTGTGTCTCGTTTTTCTGCGATCGAAGGATTAAGTACCCTTGTATGGAAGTATAAAGTTTGATACTTACCTTATGTATATTTTTAGGATTTGGGATATAAAAATGACGTTGGATATCAAACATTCCTATATCATAATGAAAACGATTTGAGACAAGTTTTTATGTTTCTTATTGAAAAATTGCCAAGAGAAGACAAGAAAATATCAAAGGCAGTAACAAGAGAAGCAAAACCTTCGCTTTTTCGAGAAATTAGCAACAAAATAGGTGAAGACCTAAATTCAATATGGATACCACCATGCTGTAAATCAAACAATAAAAATTATGAAAAGAAAATTATAAAAAATGGTAAGTTTTCTAATCATCACTTCCTGATGATTATTTAAGCTGAAATAAAGCATTGTTATAATTTTTAGACCAGGCAGATAAATCTTCTGAAATCATTAATATTTTGGATAGAATAAATGAACTTAACAATGTTAAAAATATAAAAATAAAAGATGAGACTTATAATGTTGATAATGAAGATTGGAAAGTAGAGAGAAGAGAAGTTAGAGAAGAAGAAGAGACAAATGAACCAAAACAAACTCTTAAAGAGCTAAAGGAAAACACAATATTTTTGAGACAAAAATTGGATTTACTAGAAAGTGAAAAAAATGTTATGGACATGGAATATTCACAGGTATTTTTTGTTTATTTATGTAAGAAGAGTACAAATTAACACTTCAACTCCCAAGTGGCCACATGTGCGCGCAACACGGAGTGGGCCGCGAGAGCAATAGATTTCCAAGAATCAGTGATCGAAGGATTAACCTATCAACTCCCAAGTGGTCTAATTCGACCACATAATAAACAATAGATTTCCAAGTATCCACAATCAAAATATTAAGTAAAGTTAAAGCATGTAACAAAATCCTATTATTATTTATTTATTTTTTATGTTATATAAGTAATATTTTTGTATTATTTGTAAGACTTTCCTAGAAATAAAACTTGTTTGTCCCTTTTTTTTTGACCTAATAAAAAGGTTATTAATTAGCATATGGAATTTTCAGGCTCTCAAAATGTGTGAAAGATCAGAAGCTGATTTGAAAAACATGCAAAATACTTTGATGAGTATAGGTGTAACAGACACAGATTCGGTGTCAGAAAATCTGATAGAAGAAGCAAATCAACACATTGCTGTTCTACATAGACAGAGTGAAGAAATAACTTCTAAGAACATGTCACTTAAATTGGAAATTGAAAAAATAAAAAATGCCATATCATTGAATGATGTAAGTATCGAAGCTGTTTCTTTTTTTTTAATGCAATAAGGGGGCAAATGAGCGAACGGGTCACCTGATGGAAAGCAACTTCCGTCGCCCATGGACACTCGCAGCATCAGAAGAGCTGCAGGTGCGTTGCCGGCCTTTTTATAAATAGGGGAGGGTAGGGAAGGGTAGGGGATTGGGCCTCTGGTAAACTCACTCACTCGGCGAGACACAGCGCAAGCGCTGTTCACGCCGGTTTTCTGTGATGACGTGGTATTTCTCCGGTCGAGCCGGCCCATTCGTGCTGAAGCATGGCTCTCCCACGTCACGTTTAGCTTAGGTACTTTTTTTCCAACAACTTTAATACCGAAATAATACATTAGTTCGACTTACTTCCTTAAAATATTTATAATAATTATTTTTATGCAGTCTGATAAAAACAAATGCAAGAAAATACTGATCTCATTAAAAGAAACAGCTAAAAGTATGAAAGAAGAATGTGAGAAGAAGGAAGAATTAAGAAACCAACTAAAACAAAGATATGAAAAACTAAAATCTGGAAATAAAAGGTTTGATTAAATTTGTTTACTATTTGTTTTGCTTTGCGGCCACTCCCGCGCCCAGCGCCTCATTTAAAAAGATTTAGTGAGGCCGATGACGCGCCAGGCGCGGCATACAAGGATTGTTAAAAAACACGTTAAAACTAAATTAATTACAATTCCTTTGTCGAAATGTGCCTAAAACACAACCAGTAGCCAATGCCGGACGTGGGGCGTCATCGTTTAGCAGGGCCGATGATGCTTATGGCGCGTCATCGAACAAAGCAAACTGCTTGGCCTGTGGTAAGAATTCGTAAAAATGAAGGTGGCAACGAATCGGTTAAAGCAATGCTAGGTCATTGCAATTAGTTTTGGAACCAGCATACACAGAGTAGTATAAATTCTGTTAAAGATAAAACATTGATGTTATACACTCGACTCATCTTATTTGTCATTCTTGCATATTTTGTAGGAATATCTATACCAAACGAATTATAGAGATAATTGGTAATGTTGACAAGCAAAATGCAGAAATTAAAAAAATTTTGGAAGACACAAGACAACTTCAAAAGGAGATCAACACATTAGAAGGACAGTTAGAGAGGTGTTTTGCTGTAGCTGACGAAACCTTATTCAAAGTAAGTTAAAAAATACACTGTAAAATGCCCAGTTTCTCAGGTTTTTCGACAGGAGTTTATATTTTTACTTGCATTGTTGATTGGTAAATTTTTTCATGCTAGCATTGGCTTGGCATTGGCAATTATTTTGATTGCAAAAGTGATAGTGAATAGATAAATTATTGCCGAAAGTCTAATGCTAAGTACTCAAATACGGTTTTGCTCTATAGTTTTACTCGAAATCGAGCAAAAACCACCGTGTGGACCGCAAAACTCACAGCTCGAAGGCTCGAATCGAGCCGGCTTGACAAATTGTTTGACACAACTCTTCCTAATTTCCTTTGAACTGGAGCAAAACTATTGAGCAATACTGAATGTGTGGACGAATGCCCGTGCCGTAGTTTTTACTCTACGTGATTGCTCGATCGAGCAAAACCGTTGTGAGTTCTTACACATAAACTGGGCACAAGTATTCACTCTTCAAATCCAGCAGTGTTATTGCAATTTGCAACTGTTGTGACTTGCATAAGATAACTTTTAATTATAATTCACATTATTTTTATATTCCAGGATGCAAAGAAAGATGATCAAGCCAAGAAAGCTTACAAGTTGTTGGCCCTTCTGCATTCTGAATGCAACACAATTGTTTCCCTTGTCAACGAAACTGGAACATTGTCTAGAGACATAGTAGATTTAGAGGACAACATCAAAACAGAAAAGTCCAAGAGAACCGAAGATGTGTTACAAAAAATTAAAATGGACTTGGCTCAGTTACAAAATGAGATGTCAACTCAATAATATATTTTTTAATTTTAGCATAAATGAACTCCAAGACATTCAATTAAAATGTATTCTCTTGATTTTTAAAATTAGTTATTCATAGAAAAATCAATTTGTATTAGTATATTTTATGCTCAGTAAATTTGAAGCTTTTCAATAAGACATGTAAAATTTTAAAAGAAATAAAAATGTATGCAAATTACTTCCATAATAACTCTATTTATTACACATAGATATTTCTAATTATGCTGTTAACTAAATGCTCTAAGATCTCTTTTTAGGTAATATTTCAGGTGGAATATAATTTTCATCATTCTTTTCCTGCAAGGTTTTGGAAGCTGCAATCTGGCCTTTTCCTTCTTTTTCCTCAATCTGTAGGTCAATTTTTTCTTCATTTTCAAAGAACCATAACTTTTGCTCTTCTACCGCCATAGTTTTTTGTTTTTCTTCAATATCTTTAACTCTTTTTGCTCTATCTAAACGTTTTGCTTGTTCTTCTAATCTTTCTTCTCTGATTTTGACCCATGTTCCAAACAGCTGTAATGAGATAAAATATATTTTTTAAGGTTTACGGAATTATTATTATTAAAATTTAATATAATATAATTATAATCACGTAATAAAAAGTTAGTTAAAATCAACAAAAAAATTATATTAAAATCATTTTACAGTTTATTACATACAAACACACACAGTATTACCTCTTTTTGTGATGAAATATCTTTATTTTGTAATTTGTTGATGGCATTTTCAATTTCTTTTTTTAATGAATCTTCTAGTTTGACTTCAGCTACAGGAGCGGACCGAAGCAGTTCTACACTTGTTTGTATTAAGCTTTTATCATCATCATTTAAAGTTTCTAACTCTGTGCTGACTAGCTCTAATACTTCTTGATACAACTTGAATGTAGATATTTTACATAATTCTTCCACAGTTGATGAAAATTGATCAAACTTTTTATACATAAGCCAACCAATTATTTGTAAATTGTTATTAAGATTGTCGGTGTCTTTTCTGGACATCCAAGCTAATGTCTTACCACTTAACATGTGTAAATCTTTGAGATCAAAGTGATCATCAAAGTATGGATTCCTCAAAAATTTTATTCTAATCTTTTTTTCTTCCACTTTTTTGTTAGTATCTTCAACTGGAGGAGTATCCTGCTTTGGTTGTAACAAATACTTGTAACATGCATATTTGCATAGGCTGTTAGTTATGTCATGAGAATAATCTTCTTGTAACATAACTGTAGATGCCACTTTCGCAGCCAGTTCATACTGTTTGTTGCTTAATAATTTGTCTAATAACATATTAGCTGTATAAAAATCTAAAAATACTCCAAAATTCAATGGATCACATAACATGTTTATCAAGTCTGACAAATTTCCATATTCAAGATAATTTCTTATAGTAGCATGGTGTGTTGATTCCAATGTATTTTGCGTTTCAGCAGTGAGTCTCAGTTTATGCAGGAGATCTCTTAGTTCGTCCAAGTACGTAGGGCCTTTAACGGCATTGGCGAATATATCCACGTCAATAGCGCTTAGAACGCCTTTAGATGCGTAGTTTTGGTCTAATATATTATAAAAATCATTAAGATTTACTTTAGATATGAATGAAGAAGAAGTTTGTGTATTCCAAGCTTCTGCACACTTATATTCATTGGTTAGAAATGTTTGCGCTGGTAAACATGCGGTAGTTGAAAATTTACGAAAGATATAATATGACCGTAAGTTACGAAACATGTTAACAGAGCTTTATGTAGAATGTTTAAAGTACACAGTAATGCAAAAAACCTGATAATCGTTGAAAATTATCAACTAAAATTACCTACCTATAAATGTTTTAGGTTTCATTAGTTTCACAGATTACTAGTATATATTTATTAGTTTTCTTCACATTCTTCTTCCTGCTTATTTGACAGATTATTGACATTGACAATGGTTTTTTTAAGAATTCATTTTTGTGTCTTTGAATAGTAAGCAATTTTGGAATTTGGCCATTGACAATTAAAAAAATTGTTTGATGGTATCGACCGGAGTAATATTCTCTATGGTCTTTTTTATCAGCAAATCACAGTCGACCGTGCTTAAAAATTGTACAGATTATGCGATTATATCTAGTAGCTACTTTTAAATTTGGAACCCAATTTTTTTTGTTCGGAACTTGCGTCCAACAGAAAAATCACTGTAAATTACTTATAAATATCACTTGCCAAAAACGGCAGGTTAATTTTGAATATCGTCATAATTTAGAACAAAAATATACTAATAATTTATTGGTTAGGTTACATCTTTTGACAGTAAAGTACAAACAATTTGGGTGGAAGGAGAAGGTACGGAATAGAACAAAGAGGATGTAATCTGTACGTAACAAGAGGTCGGACTTAGAAGAAAAAAAATTAACATCCGTTATTTTTTTAATTTGAAACTGAAGTTAAAATTTTTAAGTGCAAAACCTTTCGCTCTAAACATACCAAAAATTAAAAAAAATAAATAAAAAAGAAATGAGCTCAAATAAATGTTTTATTGCATTAAAAATTATTGTACACAGCTAAATAAATAGGCTAATAAGGTAAATTATACAATAAAACAGATTTAATCCACAAGCTTTTGTTGATTTCTATTATTCAGTATTATAATATTACAGTACAGTTTTATTTATATAAATATAATAGAATAGCTGTCTATGCTACTCTACTAACTACTTGATTGGCTTATACAGTAAGCTCTATATAGGGAGGGGATTAAAGCTGCGCGTCCACCAGGTCGGAATCGGGACGTACGCGACGGTGCGGATGGCGCGTCGTGTCGTCACAATATATTTGTCAGGCGCAGAATGACGTTCCAGTACTTCTAGTGCAGTTCACAGTAGTCATACCATACATACAAAGCAACAAATCCGTCCGCTGCATAGGTACCTACGCTCAGATTCTCCCTCTTCCTCATTCCGATTATCTACGATCCAGTGGACGCGCACCTTTATACATATATACACACTTAAGTATCATTACTTTGTTCTGTTACACCCTGTATACGACAGCTAAAATCTATCCACGCGGGTTCAGGCCAGCTGCATACAACCTCACTTGATCAGAGGATTTTTCCTTGGTTGCCGTACCACTCATAATCCCATACCTTCCTTCTCCTCCTAAAATCTCCTTAACAGCTGTTGCTTGCAGACTAAAATGTAGCAAACTAGTATAGGGACCTAAAAATCTGAAATTAATTAAACATTTTTCATTTACTACATTTCCATACAGTTCACATAAAAAGTATAGTTAATATAACCTCATGTATTATTACAATAAAACAATATACACATTTCAACATTTTCCAAATTAAGTGCATACTGATATACATTATAATATTTTCTATGAAATAATAATATATCTTTTTCATATTATATAGTTTAAGTTGTAAATTAATGTACAAATTGCATAATGCAAATAATACTACGACATGCAATGATATTATATAAAAAAACTCAAAGCAGATATGTTACTACCGCGCGCGTTGTGAAGCCATTAAATACGGGCCAATTGGCCCGTCTTTTATATAGTCTGTCTCTTTTATGTAAATGTCATTTCGTATCTTTTGTTTCACTTATCTGTCAAATTTGACAATTGAATTTGAAAATTGTTCGGAAGCAATTTAAGCCGGAAAATAGTATGAACGTAACAGATCTGTATTTAGTTGAATATCATTGACGACATGTATCTTTGTATTAAAACATGGTATGACATAGTTAGGTTTTGCTTCAATTTATCAATTTACGATTACATTTACATTTTACAATGGCTTACCTTTCGTTTTTCAATAATTAATCCACATAATTTACAATTTTTGTATGAGTTGCTACAAATAATTTTCACAAAATGAAAATCGAACTTTGAGTTTTAAACTCCTTCTTCGTCTTTTTTCTCATGTAGTTTATATTCTTTATGGTCTTTTTTATCAGCCAATCACAGTCGGCCTTGCACAGATCAAGCACAGATTATGTTATTGGGTCCAGTTGCTATGTTTAAATTTGTAACCCAATTTTTTTTTGTTCGGAACTTGCATCCACCTTTCTAGAACACCACAGGTCATTATTAGCCTGAGCCGATCGTTGTCAATTTGGTCGCTCAGAAAAATGGTTATATGTTTGTGGAATGATTGTGGATCCACACATCGAAAAAACCCAGACAAATATTGATTTCACAGGTGAATTATTCTACATCGACAGGACCTAGTTTTAAGTTTGTTTTTGCCAATTCCCTACGAGTTATTGGTATTGATTTATCAAATTCACTTCTATATATTATCTGTAATTATATGGAAAACATAACTTGACTAGCCATGGTGCACAATTTAAGGATATTTTGTGTAAACAATTTTCATATAATTTACACTAGGGCTGCATCAAGTTATCGATAAGTTGTATCGATATGAAAATATATTTAGTTAAGTGTACTTATATACTAATTATCAAGGAATGTTGAAATGATAACATACTCATCCGTAGTTTATAATTAGTTTAAGTATATTAATATATACTATCTTACTTAATTTATTGTTTTTAAGGTTCCGCACCCAAAGGGTAAAAAGTCCTAGTAGTGGGGTCCCGCTCTACTAATAAGACTTTGTTGCCTGTCCGTCTGTCCATCCGTCCGTCCGTCTGTCTCTCTCCAGGCTGTAACAAGAACCGCTATAGTAATAGACTTCTGAAGTTTCCACAGATGTAATGTCATTCTACATCCAATATGGCTGCTCATCCAAGATAGGGGAATAGTTGAAAGCATTTTTGCAAGATGGGCATCAATTAAAAGGGCTCATTGAGAGTGACGGCGTTTTCACACGAGACACGACACGACACGGTTCATAGACAAATATAAATTGTCTATGAACCGTGTCGTTTGAACGTTTTCACACGAGCGACGATTTCTGCGACGACACCGCATTCACTTATGGCTGGTTTACACGTGATAAGTAGATAAATGGTCAACTAAATTTTAACTTATGACCCTATACTTACTTAACTAAATTTTAACTTGCTATTGGCTACTAAATTTTGTGTTTACAATTTACAAATTTAAAATTAAGTTAACTACTTATCAACTTAGTACGTGTAAACCAGCCATTAGTACTTAAAAATATTATGTCATCTATTGTTGGGTTTTGTACAATATAATTTTAAAAGATAGTTTGATGATCCTTTCTAACGTCAAGTGGTACGCGGGGCATATTGTATTATTTAAGGCAGTAATTTTAGTGGCCTGGTTCAAAATTCAAACTGAATCAATGAACCACAGACAACTTTCATAATATCTTTGTAATTTTTTTATCTGTGCTAAAAAACGGGACGACATAGCGGATTGTCGTCTCAAAATCGTGTGTCGTGCTGTGCGGTGTCGTTCCGTGTGAAAACGGTACATAGAAATGTATGGCGCACGGAATCGTCACCGCAGTTTGTCGTGTCGGGTCGGGTCTCGTGTGAAAACGCTCTGAATGGGGGCATTTTCTTATTTTTTTAATTTGATTGTCAAACAGCTTCCATTTTAGTAACTAGATGGCGTATGGGTAGACAACTATCGGTAATACCAGGGAATGCCTTCAACAATTACTACAAAACTGGGCAAAAGAATGTAAAACTTGATACATTTTAATTTGAAAAAGACAGAATGATATTCCAGTGAATAGGATAATAAAGTTATTATAACGATGTTTTAGTTAAAACTCACGGAAGAAATAGCCCTATTTATCGTTATTCACACCAAATGTCACAGGAATTATAAATTTTGGTTTTGACAACATCTTACCTGCACTTGTGCACGATAACGGATATTTAATGGCCAATATTTTACCAATAATAAACATCGAAAACCCAAATAAAACAATTTGGGAAAAAATAATAAAAACCACACCAACAATAAAAAGTAGAAGAAGTTTGAAAGTAACATGGCCGCCACAAGGCCGTTCAGTTGTCAGCAATGATTGTCAGTTTTCAGTTTGACAAGTTTTTATTTTAACAGCGTGTTCCTAAACTATTACCAGTATAGTAGCCTAATCGCTTAGGCCAATGATCGCTTAGGTTTAAGATTTTTTTTATTTAATATGTCATACTTGACAGTACACTGATATTTTTTTAGAAATACAACCAATATGTAGTCAGTGATGCCAACCTGCAGATAATTTCAGATCCGGTGGGGAACCAATAGAAAATTTAGAAGTGTCTACCATCGCGATGTCTGTGGAGATTTAAAAAAGAAAACAACCCATTGTATACACAGATGTAAATCAAATTTTGGTTAAGCTTGACAGATCGGGATTGTTTCTCTATTCTGATAGGTATATTACCTTATGGTTATTGGTTGCTATACTGTACGCGAGTCGCGAGAGCAGTCAGCAGTGCACAGATGACAGAACATTAATAATAAATAAGTAATAGGTACTCCTGCCGGAGAGCGAGTCGCGACTCGCGACTTGTGACAGCAGGAAGCGAATCGCGTCGTGAGTGGTGACTCGTGAGATGTCAATGGGCGCTATTGGTAAAGGAGAACTGTCAAAAATGACGTTTTTTATGGTTCCGTACCCAAAGGGTAAAAACGGGACCCTATTACTGAGACTTCGATGTCTGTCCGTCTAATAATAATAATAATAAATCTTTATTGGGAACTAAATACTTTTCTTATTTCTAATAGCCTGCCAAACTGCTGCGCAGTTTATCGGCGTCTGTCTGTCTCCAGGCTGTACCTCAAGAACGGTAATAGCTAGAAAGTTGAAATTTTCACAGATTGTGTATATCTGTTGCCGCTATAACGAAAAATACTAAAAACAAAATAAAATTAATATTTAGGGGGGGCTCCCATACAACAGACCTGATTTTTTTGTCCTTTTTGGCTTTATATTAATAATGGCAACAGATAGGTACTTGAATTTTACTCAAGGTCCTTAGTTTTATGCGCACTTTAATATTTAATAATAATATTAAAATAAAATAAAAAATTAAGGGGGGCTCCCATACAAAAAACACAATTTTTGCGCTAATTTTGCTCTATAATGGTACGGAACCCTTAGTGCGCGAGTCTGACTCGCACTTGGCCGATTATTGTTTGATAGGAGCGTTAGTTCACGGTTAGTTCCTTTTCTCGCCACGTTCATACTTCATAAACAGCTTTGTCCACTCAAAGGCCTTGGCTAACTGTAGACAACTGACCACCATACATCTTAATCTGTGCCACCATATTAATGAAAATTATTATGCATGACATTTCATAGCAGTTTGACAGCAAATAGTTGACATTGAGTTGACAGCTGTTAATGTCATTTGTCTTTTGATTTCGCGTTGTAGCACGGACACGGAGCAAGTTGATGGTTAAAATAAAACTATAAAGACGTTGTTATTATGCTTTACTAATTTGGAAACTACACGAGAGTCTTAAAATGATAATATTTGTGGTAACTGAATTGGGCGTCTTATCTTACAGATGATTTTCAACGTTATCAAATTATTTAAATTTTTAAAGACTGTTAGCGATCTCGAGACCATCAATCGTTTGTAAAATGGATAGCTTATACGTGGCCGTCGTCTGCTCATCTAACATGAATAGGAGTATGGAAGCGCACGCGTTCTTAGCGAAGAAGGGATTCAAAGTGAAATCTTTTGGCACAGGAGAGAAAGTGAAGTTACCTGGCGCTTCAGCTGACCGACCCAATTGCTATGAATTTGGAGTTCCATACGATGATATATACAATGATTTGATGGAGAAAGATAAGTCGTATTACACTCAAAATGGGCTTTTGCATATGCTCGATAGGAATCGCCGTATAAAACAGTGCCCGGAAAAATTCCAAGTGAGCTTGGAGAGGTTCGACGTCATTATAACTTGCGAGGAGAGAGTTTACGATCAAGTTATAGAATGGTTCGGTTCAAAACGGTCAATTCATAATCAACCAGTTCATGTTGTTAACATTGATATTCAAGACAACCATGAAGAAGCTACAATTGGAGCGTTTCTGATAAGTGATATGGTGACGAAAATGGCTCAAAGTGAAGATCTTGACAATGACATTGATGAACTATTGCATGATTTTGAAGAAAAATGCCATAGGCCAATATTAAACTGTATAATGTTCTACTGACATAGCTTCAAAAACTTCAATTACACTCATATTTATCAAATGTTTAAGTATATTTTATAACATTTCTGAAAATGTAATTGCAGTTGGTTTATGTATTTGGGCTTATATTTTTAATTGACCTTAACTCTAGTGAACCGACAGATTTTAGTTAAGACTATATTAAATGCATAAAAAGATGTGGTTAACTTTGGTTAAGTCTGATGCAATAAAAACTTATCTGAACTGAACTGAATGCATAAAGCAACCTCCAAACTAGCTATTATAAGTAAATTAATATAATATTTGTGTAGAACATATTAAGTTTATGTTCTATTTGAAATATTTTAGTGATTTACTTCAAACTGAACAGAACTTGAAGATGAATTTTGACAATATTATATTTGCGTATTTGTGAAATCTAAGCATTAAGCCTATGAATAATAAAAACTAAGGAAGAGTAGCTATGTCAAAAAATTTGTCTACGAGTCTACAAAATGTGACCTGAATACATGCATATTTTATGCATGTATGCATATGCATATGCCTTCTTTATGCATGTATTCGGTACACAATTTTGTGTAAATATACTTTGTAGAAGTGACAATTATTGTCAACGGCTTTATTTTGTAGTGTTAGCGTTTTGTTGCTATTGCCATATTTTAGTGTGCGAAAAGGAACCAAATTCAAAATGGTTGAAGTATGGGAGTTATGTTTCCTTAGTTTTTATTATTCTTAGCAATAAGCATAATAAACTATGTTGACATGTAGAATACTATAAAATGAAATTTTTGTACATACAAACATACATTCATACTTTTATATTTTAAATATAGTGACATGTCAATAATTATTTAGTTTCATTGAGGTGACCCGAATCTTTCTGTGAAAAGAAAAATCTAGCACATCAAACTGGTTATTTTTTATTTTAAATAAATAGAGGAGGTTTTCATCTTAAATAAATTCCTTTACTTATATTATGCTCTAAGTCAGATAGTTTAGAAGTTATTGAGAAGTTATAACGATTTTCTGTTAGATTAATGATTGGTAATAGACCAATCATTAATCTATAGATTTTCTTATGAAGTAAGTAATTGGTCAGATTTGAGATTACTTTTTTTGGGAGCCAGAGAATTTTTCAAAAGTTACAGAAAAATATTTAATAGGCTCGGACATCGGTGTCGGGACTTGGTCGGGACACATTGTAAAATATATGTGGCAAGCTAGTCAAAAAGTGTCGTGTCGTTACAGCTTTTTCCGTCTAGCCCCCTTTCGCAACGCGCGATAAGGAACTTCATTCCAAAAAATTGAGCCCCAAGGTGTTCACACGGTGCGCTGCGTCGCGTCGCGTTGCCGTAACGCACACATGACGGAAAGCAGCCCTCGAGACGAAGCGGGAGGGGCAGTTGACGTTGAGGGTCAATTCAGACCGCAACGCGTCGAGTAGAAGTCCAACCCACAGATTTCTAATTAGATCCCGCATGTGTATGTAGGTACTTCGCGTGCCATCGCGTTCCCAAACGATCACAAACTTCATTCTTTCGAAAGTCTGTTCTTTAGTCTGCGCTCCACCGTTATCGGAATCGGACGTCAATCGGAATTCTAAAAATGCCTAATTGTGCCGTATTGGGCTGTGGAAATTCGAATAGAAACGTTGGTATAAATAGTGGACATGTTTCTTATTAATTTTATTATTTAATCATGTGTCCTTTATTTTAAAATCAATTATTTAATGTAAATCGTATGTGGCTGTAGTTTTTACCATGAAATCTACGTTACTGCGTGTTTACCGCATGATTCATAATACATTGCCGCTTTAGTTAGAAAATTATAGAGCCCGTTCTGTTTATCCGCTATTGAGCGCGCAATGGAAATAAAACAATCGATACTTTCACTCATCGCTTAGTTCTTCTTCTTCTTCTTTTTATTATGGCGGCCTCAGTGAGTTGCCAATGTCAGAGTGATTTTGGGAAGACTTTGCTCTATATTGCAGTTTCGAGGTACAGTCAATATTCTCATTTTTCTGTCAAATGAAGCAAATAGTGTTATATATATTCTCGATTCTAATTAATCGATTTTCGAAACAGACATGAAACATAGGAATGATAATGTTCGCTTTGGGATATTTTGTGACTCGGTAATTATATTTCTATTCATTTTCTATACATATAATAAAACTGTAGAAATAAAAATTATGTACATTAAAGGTATTAAAAAAAGAATAAGCGGGGGATGTCACTACATCGCTATAGAAGCCAAAACTGTAGTTGGTTTTTTGTCTACAGTCTGTCTGTCTGTCTGTCTGAATGTTTGTTCCACTATCACACGAAAACTACTGATCCGATTTGAATGCGGTTTTCGCAGATATATTTGTCTTCTTCCAACTTAACATCTGGTATATAAAAAAAATTCCCACTAAGGGGACCCCACTAAGGGGACCAAAGAGGAGGTAAGATTTTGTATCAACTGATGAAATACAAATACTTTAAATGGAAAAACAACGTTTGCCGGGACAGCTAGTTATGTAATATGTATTTATGTTCCTGTTTAGTGATTTAATTTAGAATAATATAAAATATTACTAGCTGTCCTGGCGATTTATTATTCCTCTGTCTATGAAGTATGAACTCGAATAATAATCGATTATCGATATACCTATTAAAATGGCAAAAGAGGCGGAGCGCGGCGATTCCTTTGAATCGATTCTGCGCGTACGGGTATTCCCATCACTAAAGCGCTCTTGCGACATCACAGTAGGTATGAAAAGAGTGACACGCTCGTGTCCATACAAATGGAGTGACATAGCGCTTCTATCTAGATCTTATTTCTGTGGTCCAACCACAGTCTAACTTAAAAGTCAGAAGTTTTTCATCTATTCATCTATTCCGCAGTCTTCCAGCTTCCTCTTCAGTCTTCAAAGACAGAATATTATCAAGTTTTATAATACACCTTTGACTTTGAAGTTTGAACTGCCTACAAAGTACAAACGTTGATTTTTGGCTATTATGAAAAAGGAAAAAATAATGTCAGTCTGTAAATATCTTTCACTGTCAAATAGAGTGCGTTTCATCCTGTTTCATCAAATAGTTCCTTTGCCGTCATGTTGGCACTAATGCAAATTAATGTTGCCACAATACCCTTACTGTGCTACCTTAAATTAGGGGAGATAATATGTTAGAGCTTGTCTAACTTGAAATGACGCGCCCCTCCCTCGTATTCACAGTACAAAAATGTTTCATTTATATTAACTTTGAAGTGGTGGGGCGCGTCATTTCAAATTAGAAAAGCTCTATCACAAAATGCACTTAAAGAAAATTGTATATAATTCTAACAGCTTTCGCCCGCGGCTCAGCCTACGTTAACGTCTATCCCTAGGGGACCGTTCTTTTTCCCGGGATAAAAGGTACCCTATGTCCTTCTCCATACTCCAGAGTTCCAGACAACGTGTACCTATGAAAGTTTTATGATGATCCGCTTAGTACTATATGTGTGAAGGCGTAACCAGCAAAGTCACTTTCGCATTTACTAGCTAAAAGCCGAGCTTCGTGAGGGCTCGCGTCATTACACCTACACTGACTGATGATAAAACATTTACATGTAAATACTATGTTAAAGCACAAATCAATAGGCGTCATAGTTTGTCCGTAAAGTGTACCACAAAATGTACAGGCAGAGAAGTACTAGGGCTCGCTTCGCTCGCTCTGATAATATTATTGTACTAGCTTTTACCCGCGCCTTCGTTCGCGTGTATGCAGTTGTCGTTACTAGAAGTGCGTTTCATCAAATAGTTCCTTTGACATCATGTTGGCATTCTCTGTTAATAACGTAAATACGGTAGACACGCTCTACATGTATTCATAAGTTTTACGGTGTTTATGGGTGATTAAACTGACGCTGGTAACCCTATTTCACTAAGCCGTAATGACGGCAACCCGAGTTTAATGGAATTATTGGGGCCTAGTTACGTTTTTCACGTTCACAAAACTCTTTCACTCTTAGCACCATCATTCTTTCACCACTCTTAAATGTTTTCGGCATGATTTTCTCACGAAATCACGGTAACATTATGAAAACTCGCAGAGCATGTCAACTACAATATTATATTACATATCTGTGATGTCAACCTTGTTTACATTATTGACAGACAGGAATGCCAACATGACGGCAAAGGAACTATTCGATGAAACCATAAAAATGGATGAAACTTGGATGAAACGCACTATACGGACATTCGGCCTGTTCCAAAAATCGACAATATTCACCTATCCTTAATCTGTGGTATTCAAAGGATTTGACTATATTTGATTGGTTACTGCGACATTACATATGAGTTAGGACAGGTTCGGAACACACCCCGCACAAGAAAACTGTTTACTGTCAATCTTTTCTTTACATATTTTTTTAGGTTATTTAATTTTATTAGTAAATGAGTAGACGACAAAATACAGTATGAATAATATTTTTAAAACTATTTACGCTAATATTGGTCGCGCTACGAGCTCTGGCTTTCATACGACAGCAACATCAGAGGCATGGTCAAAATCAACTATTCCAAAAAAGTTTTTAGATTACAATAAAAAAATCTACCCCCCTCAAGAAATAGGGGAGGAAAGAAGACCAGCAGTATGTGTCTTATAAGTACATAGATATTTTTTGTTGTACGACTTCCTTGTGTGCTTCAATTAATCATATATTATGTTTTTTAGTTTGTGTGTCATCAAAAAACAAACATAAAGTATAGTCCTGAAAAACTATGGTATATCGCTTCTTTTGTCAGAGGAATGACTGTGGATGAAGCTATTAAACAGCTAGGTTTTGTGCACAAGAAAGGCGCAGCTTTTGTTAAAGAAGCTATTTTGGAAGCCCAGGAACGTGCAGTTACTGAACACAATGTGGAGTTTAAGAGCAATCTATGGATTGGTAAGTAATATTTGAAATCTTTAATGTTGTTTTTTTTATAATAAATTTATAAAATGTTTATCTTGCAACATATCTTATAAACACTGTTTACGCCTCTAGTACACTGATGTAGCGAAACACAAAATATCTGCAAATCCAATCTGAAACTGGAAAAGTCCGAGATGCAATATAACACATTGCCAAATGGCGGATGAGACAGTAAATCAGTTTGGCGCTGTTTTGCAGTTCGCAGCATAGGGTATTAGAGGTGTTACTTGTTAAGATATGCAGTCTTAAAGCTCATTTTTAATATTTCTAGGACAACGTTATATTAGTACTATTATCAAGTAATTTTATATTAGAGCAAATTAAAAATTATAATTTTTATTTCAGCGGAATCATTCTCTAATAAAGGCGCAGTTGTTAAAGGAATTAGGAGACATGCTAGACAACGCATGGGTGAGGTTCGCTATACATACAGCCACTACTTTGTTAGACTAGAAGAAGGAAAACCACCAAAAGATTATTACCTTCGCAATCCTGTCACTCCACAAGAACAGCTTGATAAGTGGATAGACCAAATGAGAAAGAGAAAGATTATAAATTCTTATTAATATTAGTGATATGATTGTTTTTAGAACTAGAATAAAATTACTAAAAAGATTTTCTTTTTAATGATGTCCAGTTACAAATTTTTGCTACTTATTTGCAGTTATAATAATTTCTCACAATTTCATTGTGTGATTATAGCAGCATTTCCAACAATCCATTGTGATCAATAAGACCGTCTTTTGTGCTTAATTATCAAAAATCAAGTAAATAGTTTTATCATTGTAATTTCATTGCTAACTAGACGTTCCGCGCGGCTTCACCCGCGTAAATTATATATTTCACAGACAAATTAGTCCACAAAAAAGCCTATGATCCTTCACATGGTCTACTTCTTAAATCTGACCCAAATAACAGAAAAAATGCTCTAGTAGTTCGTGAGATAAGCCCTTTTAAATAATTTCCCCCGTTTTTTCTACATTTTCCTCTATTTCTTTGCTCCTATTAGTCTTAGCATGATAAAATATAGTCTATAGCCTTCCTCGATAACTGGGCTATCTAAAATTGAAAAAAATTTGCAAATCGGACCAGTAGTTCCTGAGATTAGCATGTTCAAACGAACAAACAAACTCTTCCACTAACATAATATTAGTATAGATTTTTATTTTTTTCTAGTAAGCTCTTTTATTTATTACTAGCTGTCCTGGTGAACTTTGTGTCACTTTAAAACCTTCCCTGGACTTCTATTATTTTAAGACTAAAATCAGCCCAATCCATTCAGCCGTTTTCGAGTTTTAGCGCGACTAACACATTTGAAAATCAATTTTTATATATAAAAAGATTATATGATATAAAAAAAATATGATGTTGATAAAATAATATATTAATTTATTTGATTAAATAATAAAAAAATAAATTGCTAAATATTTATAATATCATGAATATTTTCACTATTTAACAATAGTATAAATTACAAACTAATTTTATATTGGCTCATCCTTAAATTAAGTACATAATAATTTCAAAACTGACTTAAAAGGCGTAGTTTAATACTAATACATTTGTGATGCTGTTTTTTTTTACATAATATGGGTTATTATTATGTTCCTGCAATGAAGAATCCTTTTAACAGTTGCAAAGTTGGGAGCAGAGGGCGCCACTAGCACATGCAGTGAAAATCTGACAAAATTCCGACATGTTGCAGTTTGCACACGTCAGTCGTCATATCAGCATAAAGAAAAAGTTTTCTTTTTGTTTACTGTCTATGCTGGCAGAGAGGCAGCAGCCTCTAAAGATGCAGTAGGTAATATTCCTATTAGGTCCTATAATAGTATTTTATTAGGCATTAGTCCTATTAGGTTGGTTGTATAAAATATACTTTTCAATGAACCTATTACATAGGTACTAGTTACTACAGATAAGTTATCAAATACAAATATACCTTTATTCAACTGAAGCTTAAAAATAAAAATCAAAGAATTTGTTATTCCAGAAACATAAAAGATCAGAATGCGTATCTGTCTCTTTGCTATCTTTTTACACTTAAGTTTACTTTTGAACCAATTTGATAACATTTGGCAGTGATACCTTTGAGAAAAGGACTTAGGGCCGATCTACACCAGAATGGCAGAGGCGCGGCGAGCAGTTTCAGTGTCATATGATTTTAAACTTTATCTTCATTATTGTAATACGTAGTATCGCTTGAGAAATCTACGGCCGCCTGTGGACGCTCGTGGCCTCTTGCGGCCGCCGCCGGCGGCGATTTCTCAAGCGATACTATGTATTACAATTATGAAGATAAAGTTTAAAATCATATGACACTGAAACTGCTCGCCTCCTCTCTGCCATTCCGGTGTGTTTTGAGCCTTATATTGCGACAAAATATGCGGTTACCATGCCTGACTCCGTAAACGACAAATGCAAACAATGTTGCAGTCAAAATAATACACAGGAGAATTGGCAAAATGCACACACATAAAGAACAGAATGTTCTTTATATAGGCAATATGGTGGTTGTTTGTTAGCCAGCTAGGCCAATATTGTGGTAGAGGGGCTAGAATTTAGGAATGTATTTGCCCATCCTCCTTTTAAACAATATTGCACATGAATTGACCTTTGTGTTTAATTATCATAATACATACATAATATTACAGTACATTGCTGTGTCTCAAACTCAATAGGTACTTTAACTAAGTCAATTTTGATATTATAAATATGGCATAAAGCTGATAATGCAGAAACTTAAACCTCAATATTAATAAGGAAAGAAGTATTTTCAGTCTCGTGTCTACTTTCAACTGGTATTTTTAAATGTAGGTTGTTTTAGATGAGCGTGCAAAACAGAAATAACTTTGTTTCTAATTGATAATAGTAATCACAATCAAAACACAAACTTTCACTTATAAGTATGTTCTCCTGGGTCAAGGGCTGTGAGGCATCATATTATTGTATAAAATATATTTAAACATCTGTGTTAAACATATCTTAATCATGTTCCTTGTTACCATCTATCTAGTGACTTTTAAAAACATGTTACATTTCAGACCAGATTGACCTGATGTAAATTACATCACTTATTAATTAATGTATTCAAATGATTTAAAATATTCCAATATAAAAATATTGTTTTATGCATTATAACTAGATTCCTATTTCAGTTTTCCTAATAATATTTTAATATTATCTAAAAATGGCAAAATGCGAAATTATACGCTCAACGAAGTCCTCTGTTGTGGTTTCTTAGGAACATAACCATACAAAAATATCGATCCTATAACACATACGGTTCCCAAAGCGAACTGCACTGTCAAATGGAAGTCAAATATGTACATCGATGCTACGCATGAAATGATTATAGCAACAGATGTAGCGAATCCCTTGAGTATATTATCAGCATATTTAACCACAACGGCAACTATTAACCCTCCACCGGCTTGTAACACTACAAGATACCACACAAAGCCGTCAAAGCCCTTCAGTAGGTTTGTCAAGGAACCTTCTTTGATGAGATACGTGCCTGTCGCAAATGGTAGCGACAGAAGACTCAGCTGTACATTTCTCATCCACACCTGCAACAGAATAGTTATATTAATTAATTTTAAGTAACCATGACATGATTCTAAATAAAATGCTATTGTGTAAATGTCAAAAACGTGACCAAGCTTAATAATTCTCTGCCTATTTAATCAATAACAATATTTCAATGTTTAATGTCTATCAGCTATTTAACTCTGTCTATAAATTTAACTTTTTCTATAAATTTCAAACAAGATAAATTAATAATAGTGTCATATTTTATCATTACAGTAAATTGATAATATTTTGGTACAATGAGCTTATTGTTTAGTAAGAACAAATGCAGTCTACTAACTGAACTGAACTTATAACGAAAATGAGGCCAATGTAGTAAGCCACTAACTGTATCATGTTAAATTTACAATGAACTACTAAACTGATAATAATTACTATAAACTGATAAGCAGCAAACAAACTGAAATTTTATTTCTTGTGTGATATATAAATATATTACAGTAGTATTAAATAACTAATCATAACTTACAGATATATCCGATTCCTTAAGAACTTTTTCAAAGTAAATGCCAGCAAAACCAGATATAAAACATGCCGCTAAAGCTGCACAAAAGCCAAGAACTTTCGATTGTCCTTTAGTGTCTGTATTTGTGGTCTTGGGATCTGTAGATGCCAGCTGCACCAGTGCTATTCCTGTTACCAGCAATGCCAGAGCCAGCCACTGCCATCTTTTTAATGTTCTTTTTAAAACAATCACGGCAAAGAAGGCAGTTGTTAGCAGCTTGAGCTGATATGTCACCTGCAAAATACAATTAAAAAAAATGATATTGGCGGATGTGGTTCCCATGTCATATGTAACGAATTCTGGTGCAATGACTTTGCAGGTCATCTATTATTTTATACATAATAAAAATAGGGGGCAATAGAACAGTGGTACCTGATATGTTGCTGCGTCCAAATTAGATGCCGATACATACAGTAAATTGTTCTGTATTGTGTATAAAAATGAGGGGACACACACTCTCAGCGTATCCTTAATATTTAAGATAACAGTAGCATACATAGTTTGTGCTCCTTTTGTGATACTTTTAGACTCATTTATTACAAGTCCTACACATATCGCGAGTTTCAGCACCTCAGCCATCAAGACAGCTGAAAAATAATACACAAGCATTAAGATTATTGTTTTAAGAATTATTCAACTGTAACTGTGACACAATGATTAATTGTATATACATATAGTATGGTGTATACTTGGTTAATTAAATTCACACAGCTATATTTCCCTTGACTAATTGCTGATAACTCAGAATACATCTTGCAAACTTAATGACAACAGATAAAAAGTTTATTGATGTATGAAAACTGTGTACATAATAAAATTATTATAGTTATCTCTTAAAATTACCTGCTGGAGCTGAAAACATCTCCACGTCTCTTGTTCTTGCATATCTCATACTAAGACCGAGAGCAGCATTTTGAATTGTCAGTATTGCCAAACTTATGTATTTAATTACACCTGAAAAAAACATAACAATATCATAAACTTATTCATAACTGATATGAACTATGAAATTAATTTTATCTTTAGATCTAAACTAGCTTACAGAATGAGAAATTACTGTAAATACATAAAGAGAAGTCCAGTTTATTTAAACTGGCCTTCTCTTTATATGTTTTACCACACACAGCCACATCCAGCCGCGATAACAATGAAAAAGCTATTGTGTCTCGTTTTGCCACAACTGATGGGTTAAGAATAATAATAATTAATGTTTTCTAACAAAAGAAAACATATAAATTCTTCATTATAAATGAAATGACACCTACTCAATGATAATGTTTTAATTTTTCTTTTATAAAACAAAGTCGCATAACTAATATAATATTTAACAATTTTTAAAGCTACTTACCTAAATTTATACGCCTATTCGGAGCATATGTACCAGATTTTTTTATATCATTATCCATATTTTCGTTTAAAGTGGAGTCAGTTATCGGATTTAACACTGTCTCTGGGGTCACTGTGTTGTCTTCCTGTGGAATGGGGTCACTTACTGTTTCCTTCTCTTTCAAATCTATATTTTCTGTAGACTTCATAAGTACCTTTCCAGGTTACTTATAGAATAAACTACAGGTCTGAAATTATTCACAAAACCTACATTACTAACAAAATAAATCGTTTAGCTACATGATTTTTTCACAATTTAAACTAAGTGCAATAAAATAAATGCAATGTTTATAAATAAAAATGTAATTGGGTTTTCTTTAGACTTTGTTATTCATTTTATCGGAACACTAAACATAACTGATTAAATAAATACTACTTACTAAGCGATATGTTTGTATTTACAATAATTTTATTAATCAGTGGTAAATTTATTTCATAAATATCACATTTCACACACGTATTTCCATTTCAAATTTGTTGACGTCGACAAACAAACTGGTTCAGTTTTGACTTTTGCCGTCATTTTGACTTTGACATTTGAGATATGACAAACTAAAAAAATCATAATGACTACGGGCTGTATTCCATTAATCCATCGAACTTGCAGTGTGCCTGTGCTGTGTGCATAGCTGTGATAATACACAGACGCTGCGCGCCAAAATTCATTTATCGCGCGGGAACCATACCTATTTTCGGGATATAAAGTATCATATTATGTATTATACTTTCCCGGGTCTCAAAGTATATTATAATAATAACTATACCCTTTGAGATGTACCTATTCCTAATTTTAGCTAAATCAGTTCAGCGGTTTGGGCATGAAGCAGACAGACGGACGGACAGACAGACATACGCACACACACACACTTTCGAGGTTCGTATTTTTATTAGTGGATTGCTCCGAGGCCCGAGCGCGAGAGTTTTACAAGTTATTACTTAGTTATTACTTATTAGCAGCTTATTAGTAATTATAGCAGTTAGCACAGTGTAATAAATAGATTTATTACATTGTGGTTATAGCATAGACTGTTGACTTGGAGGATGTTGCGGTTTTTGCGTTGGTAGTGTAGTATTTTTTTTTTTTTTGGTAGTACAGATTTTTATTGCAATTATGACCTACTAAGTGTTTTTCGATGATTGACGTTGTAAGTGTTTCTGATAAGAATGGCGTTTTTAGCGGGGTGCAAGGTATGCCAGCTCATTTGATTGTTTGGTTTTTGGAAGAACACATTGCTTAGATACAAAATTAGTGATTTTCCAGCATCTACGACTGCTAGAGCTGTAACCACGATAGAGAAAGGTCACACCTTAGGTGTTTCGGCTTTCGTGGTCCATCGTAACTTTCAACGCTACAGAGAGACTGGATCTTACGTTTGGAGACGAGAACAAGGCAGATTTCGGGTGCCAATGGTTCAGGATGACCGTTTTGTAAGGGTACAAGCCTTAAGAAATCGACCTCAAACTGCTTTGCAGAGACGAAACCTGTCGGAACAAGTCCGAGATGGACGTGTAAGTGATTGTACAGTATGAAGAAGAATCAAAGAAGTTAAATTAAACTCAAAAGTGCCAGCAAGGGCACCAAAACTTGAGACAGGACCGCAAAGAGCCAGGCTAAGATTTGCGCGTGAACATCAAAATTTAACAAGTGAGTGAAATCGTGTGCTGTACAGTGATGGGAGCAAACTCTGTGTAAATTTTGATGACAGGCGATAAAGAATGTGGATAAATCGTAAGGAACGCTATAGACCATCAAACTTAACGGACACAGTGGCCTATCATGCAGGCTTCGTAATGGTTTGGGGTGGAATATGATTTGGAGCCCGCACGGAGCTGATGATTATTAATGATGGTACTTTGACAGTACAGGACTATAGCACAAACATCCTAGAACTGCATGTTGTGCCTTTTACACAGTTTTAGGCAGTAACTTCAATTTTATGAGTAAAAAATCGGGTATTATTACCTAAATGATGCTGGCGTAGCCCAGGTGGAGAGGTCAGCACGGTCTACGGATGTGGATCCGATTGAGGACGTGTGGCACATCAATGGGTGAACGGTACGAGCTAAAACTCCAGCTCCAAAATGTGTTCAGAAGCTCGAGTTGGCGCTACTGGAGGAGTAGAAGAAAATCCCAAAGGAAATGATCGACAATCAAAATGCAAGCATGGAATGGCGTATCCAGACCCTCTTGAGATCCATAGAAGGCATTACACGCTTTAAACATGGCATTTCTTAAGTAAAAATGAAGAATTTAACTTTAAAACTTACTACTGAAATTTCAAAGATTTTTCTTAATTTTTGATTTTTGCAGATTTTTTCTATTTTACACGTTTTTATGCCTTAAATTTATGTACGTTTTATTTTTTAATCGTCAATTATTTAATTAATTAATAAATATATAAAAACAGCGAATAATTTTCAAAAAAAATATTGTCATGTTCCTCTAATTTTTTTACTTTTAAAAGGGTCCCTTATATCTTCCCCTAGCATTAAACTTGACAATATTAACGTTAAACGCAAACAGTCACTCTGTTATCTTGGTTTTTACTTGGAAAATAAATTTACATTTTTAGAACATATAATTCAAACCGGTGAGAAAGCGAAGCGCAATTTTTACTCTACCGACATTGGGAGAAGACTAACGGCAGAGAGTTCCATCTTCAGATAGTTGTCCCAAGAACGAGAGTACCGGATGTTCTCCGTGAAATTTTCATTCACAAGGACACAAGTGCATTGCGAGCTCCTGCTAAAACAATATTAATTCGCGTGTTTAAAATTGTCTATGTGCTAAAATTGTGTGCTCAAGTTTCGGACAAAGTGTCAATCTATCGTAAATCAAAATATTTTTCTCAAAAATCTCTGGAATTGACTGTTTTTTTCAAGCAATTTGTGTTATCAATTGCGGAACAATAACTGATAAGTAGGGTAGTCGACAAACTTCATCAACAACCGCCGCGCTGTATCAACAAGCTGTCAACCACTGTGACGCGGGCGCCGTACTAGCCTAGCGGTCCAAGCGCAAGTCGTCTCTGCGTGGGAGCTATAGTGCCTGAGTTCAAACCCAAGGAGATACTTTTTGTTTTTTTTTTTCACTTTTTTATTTTTTTTTCTTTAAAAAAATTACACTTACCTGTGGTGGCTGCAATAAGGAGGTGAAGCGCGGAAGTAAAATGATAATCAACTGCTCCAAATGTCGTAGAACATTCCATACCACCTGTGTTAACTACCAGAGTAACGCTGCCTTGTCGCCAAAATTCAATGAAGGATGGATCTGTCCCGACTGTTCTGCCAAGATAAAACGAGGCGGTGACAACTCCAACACTCCGATTAAGCCAGCTTTATCACCAGCTCTATGTGATGATATTACAAACGAGCTTCACTCACCTGATGTAGGTGCTTCCCAGGGATCTTCGTACAAAGACGAAATAATAAGCTCTCTGAAAATAGATTTACCTAAACTGATTCGCGAACAATTGGCTGCGGTCATAACACCTCTAGAAACTTGGTAAAAGATCTGCAGACTTCTGTAGCTTTCCTTAGCGACAAATGGATGCTCGGATGGATAAACTTGTCTCTGGCAGCGATCGCCACAAAAAATGAATAACCAAGAACACCGATGACTTGTACAAACTAAATGAAAAAATAAACCTTCTTGAACAACAATTAAGAGACTGCAATATAGAGATACATGGTGTAAGCGAATCGAGATCTGAAAATTTATGCAATATTATCAAAAAAATTGCCGAAACGACTTCATACTCACTCAGCGATAATGATATCGTGAAAGTAACAAGAGTTGCTAAATTTAATAAGGATAGCAAAAAACCGCGCACTATAGTTGCCAAACTGATTAGTCCAAGGCGTCGCGACGAGTTCATTTCATCTGTATCCCGCTACAACCAATCAAATCCTAACAACAAAATCAGTACAAGTATTCTGGGATGCCCAAGTGAAAACACCCCAATTTACGTTGCTGAACACTTGTCTCCGGCTAATAAAGCACTTCATTATGCTGCTCGACTAAAGGCCAAAGAAATGAAGTACAAATTTGTTTGGGTTAGAGATGGACATATTTTCGTGCGAAAAGAAGAGAACTCGAGGTTCACACTCATTAAGTCCCAACACTCTCTAGAGAAAATTGTTTAAGTTATTACCATAGAAATTTAATGTAATAATTATTAGCAAGTTAAATTTAAAAATATGTATAGTAATATTCACCTTAAAGTATACGTACAAAATATACGAGGTTCAAAATCAAAATGTCTTGAAATAACTATATAACTCTGTGCTCTGTTGTGACTATGATATTATATGCTTTATTGAAACATGGCTTACTGATTCTGTGTTGTCATCTGAGCTTTTTGACGATAGATATCGAGTTATAAGAAGAGACAGAACGACTAATTTCCAAAAACTATATAGTAAAAATCACGGAGGTGGAGTGTTAATAGCACTAAAAAAGGACGTAGATTTTGAAGTTTTAAATTTAGAAAGTGACATAGAGCAAGTATGTATTCGCATAAATTTTTACAAAAATTACTTTATCAACGTGTGTCTAGCTTATATACCATCGTACATACCACTAGAGACCTTTAAAAATTTTCTTGACCTATGTAGCCAAACTATTACCTCTTGCCCAAAGAATAAAACATTGATAATGGGTGATTTCAATATTCCCGATACGCAGGGCCGTGCCTGGGTATATGGCCGCCTGCGTGCCAGTCTGTATGGCCGCCCCCAGGATAACATTAAAAAAAACTACTTTAATTTTTAATGTTTATTATTATACACAGGGCATCAAACCGGGAAAAAAATCAGTTTTTGGTTAAACGAAATCGAGAACGAAAAAAAATATTGGTTTTGTTCCCAAAACCGGTTTCTGAAAAGGAAAACCGGCTAAAAACCGGTTTTATGAGATTTATATGTTTGGATGAAATTTAAGAAAAAAAAATGCACAAAATAAACATTTTTTTATTTAAAATTTAAACAAAAATAATAACATGAAAAAAATTATGGTATTGGTTTTATAATCACAGACAAAATTATCAAACATAAAGAACAAGGAATAACCCTTAAATCTATACTAACATATTAGGATAACAAAGCTCAGTGGCCAATGGCAGATCTGGGCTGACTTGCAACTTGGGAGGTAGTTATACAAAATAGAATTAATTTACTTACTTTAATAATAACATAAAAAAAAGTAATTATGGTATTGGTGTAATCACAGACAAAATTATCAAACATAAAGAACATAGGAATACGATAATTTAAAATCCTAGGTGTCGCTCAGTGACAATTTAAAATTATTTGATTTTAAAAAATCAAATCTTACGTATTATTTATTGATATTGAAAATAGTAAAGGTTTTTGGTTAATTAACCGGTTTCATAAAATTATTTCGGTTAGGTTACCGGTTAATTAGGGAAATCTTTCAATCTTTCAATTATCGCGATTGAAAGTGAAATTGCTGAATCTTCACGAAGCAATTATTAAATAAAGTACATATTAAAAGTTAATCCTACGGGATTTTTTACTGACAAAATCGTCAATTGCTTCGTGAATATTTAAAGATTCAGCAATTTCACTTTCAATCGCGATAATTGAAAGATTGCTCATACGTTCTTGCGTCATGGAAGTACGTAGGTAATTTTTTATGATTTTCAATTTAGAAAAACTACGTTCTCCAGACGCAACTGATACAGGCATGGTCAATAATAGTTTTAAGCTTGTAGATATGTATATATATGTAGATTATCCTCGCTAGTCTATAGACTAATACGACTAATAAGACGAATAAGACCGCTTACGCGACGCCGGTCAATTGAAAAAACTATTTCGGCTCTTCGCTCGTGCAATGTTCGAAAAAATTCGGATTCGCTGCATGACTAGGTATATAAATACTACAACGACATAATCAGTTTTTATACATTTCTTATTTCTGAGAAACTCTTTTTAGATAGATTAGATTAGAGAAACTGTTTTTACTTCGTATCTTAATGAAAACAAACCGATTGTATTTTTGCCCAGTAAACAACTTGTAACGATTTGGCCGCCTCTTAATTTCGGCCGCCTGCGTGCGGTGCACGCAATGAACGCCCGTCAGGCACGGCCCTGCCGATACGTTATGGCTCGGTCCACAAACTAATACCTCGACTTAAAACTGCAATTAGTAACATACAATATCATTGAAAAACTGCGAGAGACTTTCTTTATTAAACGAGTTCATTTTAAAAAATAATCTTAATCAGTTTAACAGAATTTCTAACTGCTGCAATATTGTACTAGAACTAATACTATCGGACCTAAATGTGACAAATGTTTCTCAAACTCTCCCATTAAGCAAAATTGATAAGTTCCATCCCCCACTCGATTTTACAATCGAGTCATATAAATCTTTAAAAGAAAATACATCATTGCAAAAACTTAATTTTCGAAAAACTGATTACACTAAATGTAAAACTGAAATTGAAGAAATAGATTGGGAACATTATGCTAAAAGCATAGACAATGTCAATGACTCCTTATAATTTTTTTATAACAAAGTGTTCGACGTTATTCACAAATGCACGCCTCTTTCAGCTTACAAAAATAGTCGCTACCCGTCATGGTTTTCTAAACCACTTATAAAAGCCCTAAAAGAACAAAACAAGTACCATCATAAATTCAAAACTTACCGTAATCCCCGTGATTATGACTCGTATTCCTTGCTCAGAACACGCACAAAATGTATGATATATAAATGTTTTGCAAAGTACATATCAAGCATTGAAGAAGATTTAGCCAAAAATGTTAAAGCCTTCTGGCGTTATGCCAAGGCTAAACGCATGACTAATGATCTCCCATTATCAGTTAAGTATAATGATAAAACTGCCACTACTGGTACGGAAATAGCAAACTTGTATGCAGAATACTTTTCTTCTGTTCATAAATCCCCCAATATTAGCTCCACATCCTACAAACCCGACTTTAAAGCAGCAAACTATAGTCTTAGTCGCTTGAAGGTTAGTGAAAGCGATGTCTATAAACGTATATGCGGAATCGATATCTCGAAAGGGAGTGGCCCGGACGGTATCCCACCTTTTTTCGTACGGATGTGTGGTTCAGCTCTGAGTATCCCCTTGAGTATAATCTTTAACAAATCGCTAAGCCAAGGCACTTTCCCCGATTTATGGAAGATAGCTAAAATAACACCCATTTATAAGTCCGGTGACAAAAATGATGTCACAAATTACAGGCCTATTAGCATCCTCAATTGCCTAGCTAAGATCTTTGAGGGAATGATATACGATTCACTCTACATATACTTCATTGTCTCAGCCCAAAACGACACGGTTTTATATCAGGTAAGTCAACACTTTCTAATTTGCTGGTATACTCAAATTTTCTATGTCAGTCCTTTAATAAAAAATCCCAAGTAGACTCAATATATTTGGATTTTTCCAAGGCATTCGACCGCGTCAATCACAATGTACTTTTAATCAAACTTCAACATCTTGGAATTCATGGTAATCTTCATCGCTGGTTTTATTCATATCTTATTAATCGCACCCAAATAGTTGCCCTGTACGGTTCCACAAGGCTCTAATTTAGGTCCTCTCCTTTTTTAAATACATATAAACGATTTACTCGATAAATTTACATGTCCATGTCTAGCTTATGCTGATGACATAAAATTGTTCAACGAAATAGCGAATATCAATGACTGTGTTCTTCAGCATAACATTAATATTGTATATTACTGGTGTTTATCAAATGACATGAATCTTAATGTAAAAAAATGCCAATATATAACTTTCACAATAAAAAAGAAACCATTACAATACTATTATACTATAGCTGGATCACATCTGACTCGAGTTAATCTAGTTCGTGACCTAGGTGTCTGGTATGATTCCTCATTAAATTTCAAATTTCAGTATCAAACTATGATCACAGTAGCAAAAAGAATGTTATATTTCGTATTAGGAACTGCAAAACCTTTTAAAAACACTGAGTCACTTAAGGTGCTATACACCGCTCTCGTCAGATCACAATTAGAATATTGCTCACCTATATGGTCACCTATATATAAAATTGATAGCGAAAGTATTGAGTCGATACAGCGGAAATTTCTTCGATATCTAAGCAACAAAGACCGCCTGAGAAATACTCTACCTGAATACGAGGATCGCCTTCTCCATTACCGTCTTACCAGTTTAGGGCAACGCCGCAATATTGCAGACTTATGTGCACTCCACAAGATTGTCAATGGTGTGCTCAGTGATGAATAGCTTGCAAACATCAATTTATCTATTAGTAAACGACTCTTTGACATTCCACCTTTTAGCAACAACGTTGGACGGAATAATCCGCTACATCGTATGTGTCAGTCCTATAATGACATTTGTTCAAAGGCTGACGTAAATATCGACACAGTATAGCAATATTGAATATCCCTATATTGCTATACTGTGATATCGATATCTTTCATCAAAAACTTTCTGCTTATAAGAAGTATTTGCTTGATTGTAATAAACTATTGTAGATGTTAATTAGTTATACTCAATGCACCTTAAAGTTTTTCAGTCCTAAATTGTTAATATTTTCCTAAATATTTTCCTAAATAAAAAGACGTTGATTGTCAATGTAATTTCTTTTTTTACTAACAAAAGCTGTGTACAATATTTAGACACCAATGTAACCTACTAACCTTATTTGTAAAGACTTAGTTATTTTTGTACCTTGATTAAATAAAAAATTAAAAAAAATGCGAAATATATCTTTATGAATAGGTACAGGGTGTTTTTGTGTCGAGCAGCGGGCTCATCGGTGATCGGACGCACTATTTTTTTTTTTTTTTTTTAATTTATTGGGAGCTGGAAACGAGTCCTTTGCTCCAAAAAAGGTACAATAATATATTATACATCAAAATAAAATTAAAAAAAAAATAAATGTCTTTCTTCTTTCTTCTTACTAAGCACTATTTACAAAACAAAAAACAAAAAAAAAAAAAAAAAAACACGTTACACACTATTTACAATTTTTACAGTTTTTCCATCGTTGAACATATGTATCGGTACAAACATTTGAAGAAATCGTAGTTAGATAGTAGATCTTCTGGGCGGCGGGGTACACTTATGTCTTTGTCTTCACAAATATTATCTATTTCCGAGCAGAGTAAAATTCTGTCTAGACCTAGCGCTTTGCAATCAAAGATTATATGTTTGAGGTCAGCGTCGTTTTCTAAACATTTCGGGCATTTCGCATCTTCCAATATTCTTAATTTATAAAGGTGGGAGGGGACCAAGCAGTGTCCAAATCTCATTCTTGTTATTACTGTTGTGAATTTTCTTGATTCAGACTGTACAGTGTTATACCATGGGATTGAAAAATCTTTCTTTATGTCACTGTACCATTTACCCTTATTAATCTTTACTATATTCCAGATTCTTTTCCATAGCTCAAACATTTCATATTTGACCGTCAAAAAGAGGTCTGTAAATGGCACTTTTAAGATGTCCTTATGGTCCTCATCTGGTGATCCTCTAGCAGCTGTATCCACCCTCTCATTCCCAGCAATTCCTCTGTGGGAGGGAACCCATAGAAATTCAATATTGATGTTATTACAAACTAATTCGTGTAGAATGTTTTTGATCTTAAAAATTAAATAATTACTTTTGAAACTTAAATTACTGTTATCTAGAGCTACTAAAACACTTTTACTATCTGATATTACAAGAAAATTATTTACATAAGACAAAGTTTTTATATATTGTAATGCCATATATATAGCATAACATTCGGCTGTGTAGATAGAGCACCTATTACTGATTATAAAACATTTAGTAACATCCAGAACTTCATCATAATAAGCCGATTTAACCTCATCTATAGTTTTCGACCCATCTGTATAGATTTTGTAAAAGTCTGTTTTCTTTTCTATAAAACTGAGAAAGTCGGTCTTACCATAGATGTCTCCAGTTGTTACCAAATATTTTTTCTCTATAGAGCCTTCAAAGTTGTCATAAATTGGCCATAGATCACTTGAATAAATGTCATTTGTCATATTTAAAACCAACTGTAACAAAGTCGGCATCTGAGGCAAAATCCTTGTAGAAATAATTTGTGATGTTATTAAAGAAGAATCTAATAAGCTAGTTATTTCCTCAGATACTTTAAGTTTTCTTACAGGAAGTGAGGACTTAATTGCAATCATCTTAACAAAGTATTTCTTAGCTAACATGAGTCGTCTCAAGAATAAAGGAGGAATATAAGTTTCAACTTCCATTGAGTTTATAGGGGTGGATTTCATCGCACCAGTTATAATGCGCAGCGCTTGATTTTGAATGATATCTAACTTTTTTAGAAGACTAGCGCTAGCATTAATATAAGCTAAGCAACTATAATCAAAGTGGCTCCTAACTAAGCTTTTATACAACATTGAGAGAATTTTTGGATCAGCACCCCAAAAAACTCCTGCTAAACATCTCAAAATGTTAAGTCTCTGGTAAGCTTTATTACATATATAATCTATATGTTTATTAAATTTGAGTTTGTTATCTAAAACTATACCTAGGAATTTATGTTCATTTACTATTGAAATGATTTCATTATTACATTTAACTTGAACATTGCATTGACTTTTACCAAAAGTCATAACTGAACTTTTTGAAGAATTAATATTTAGTTTTAGTTTGTTATTGTAGTAATTTAACAGTTGCTTAAGAGCTAAATTAATATTACAATTGGCAGAGCGTAGTAGACGATTAATACAATAGATAACTATATCATCAGCATATTGCAGTACATTAACACCTAATACTTTTACATATTTACAAATTTGTGATGTATATAAATTATACAGGATTGGAGACAATATCGCTCCTTGCATTAAACCTTTATGTGCAAATTTTGGACCATGTAGTATATCATTAAATTTCACATAGACAAGACGGTGATTCAAAAATCTATATATCCAATTTAAAAACCTACCAGGGATGCCCAGTTCACTTAAAACCTTAATAAGTACAGACAAATTAACATTATCATATGCTCCTTGCACATCTAAAAATACACAAATTGCATTTGAATGAGCCATTAAAGAATTCTTAATATCATTAATAAATGAAACAAAGCCGTCAACAGTACTTTTTCCTTTACGGAAACCTAACTGAAAATCTGGTAATATTGAATTATTTTCTGTAAAGTAGTCTAACCTAACTTTTATCATATTTTCAAAAACTTTTCCTATGCATGAAGTGAGTGATATTGGACGGTAAGAATTATGATCATGAATTGGCTTATCTTTTTTCAGAATGGGCAAAACACATTGAGTTTTCCATTCGTCGGGAACAACTTGTTTGGACCATAAGTGATTGTAGATGTTAAGAAGAACTGATTGTGCCTTTTTGTGTAAATTTTTAATCATTAAATATGGAAAATTATCCAGTCCAGGAGTAGAATCTCTTCTTGACATTAAGGAATTATAAAATTCATCCCAGCTAAAATCTTTCATGAAAAAGTTGAAATATTCACTATCATTATTACTTTTAAATATATCTTGTAATGAGCTGTCACATTCTTCGTCATTTGTAAATTTGTCTAAAAAATCTGGTACAAAACTGTCACATTTACTATTTATGCTAAAATCTACACGCTTATATTTTTTGATAAAATTCCAAATGTTTGTGACTGGGGTGTATCTATTAAATGTAGAGCATAAATTTTGCCAACTTTTACTCTTTTCCTCTTTTATAATCCTTTTTTTGAGTGCATCTAATCTCTTATAATTTATATAATTTTCCATACTTAAATTACTTCTATATTTTTCCAAAGCTTCTCTACAATCCTTTACAGCCCTATCACAAATATCATTCCACCACGGAGCAGGTACCCTTTTTTTAAAATTTTTAGATGAGTTAGTAGACTTTATAATTTTTGGAACACATTCATCTCTTAAAGTGTTTAGAAGATCACAGAAATGATTATAACTTTCTAAAGGATTTTGTAAATTATATTCAAAATCTAGAAATAATTCTTTTGACATATTAAAGTACTTATCCCAGTTAGCTTTCTTGAATAAATACTTATTTACATTTTTATTCATGTCATATTGCATAGGAGAAGTATTAAGTTTTGTAAAAGTTGGAAAGTGATAACTTCCCAACGGATCGTCACCGACATGCCATTCACAATGGGGAGCCAACTCTGGGCTCACTAGTGTAACATCAATTGCAGAAATGTTATTGTTTGGTCTGCCTACTGTAGTAGCACAACCTGTATTTAAAATACATAAATTATATTCATCTATAACTTCATACAAGTCTCGTCCTCTTGTATTATTTATTGTACAACCAAAAGCTATGTGATGGGCGTTACAATCACCCGATATGATAATAGGTTTAGGAAGATTGTTAATTATTCTTTTTAATTTTGTTTTATTAATTTTGTTTCTAGGTGGACTGTAAATGCAAAGGATTGTAATGGAACCTATACCTGTTTCTATGGTTATGGCAATAGTCTGTATATCTTGATAATTTGGAGTCTGATGTTGCACATACTTTATAGAATTCCTAATAATTATTGCCACTCCTCCGTGTTCATTTGAAGCATTTTTAAAAATGAAATCATATCCAGGGAAATGAACCCGAGGACTTGAAGTTTTAAGCCATGTTTCATTCAATAAAGCTATATCTATTTCCTTATCTAATAAAAGTGATTGAAGTAACGGTTTTTTATTATTTATACTCTGGATGTTATGTTGTACAATATTAATACTGTCCATTACTTATTAAAGTTTTTAATGAATGTTTCTTTAATATGTGATGTAGTCTTAATATCATTAGAATTTCCTATACTTACAATAGTGCTTATTATGGCTTCTAAAATTTTTTGATTGCTAATAATGTCCTGGGCTGATATTTTTTCTGGAATAATTTTAACATTTTGAGGCTTGGATTTTGTAAGAGCTGGAAAAGCTGTTAAATTATTATTGGTTATATCTGCATAAGTAGTATTATTTCTCAAAGATCTGTTTTTGTTAATTTTAGAAGCCTTAATTGGACACTCTTTTGAAATAGCCAGATGATTACCTCCACAGTTTTTACATTTTAAAATCTCAGATGTGCATTCCCTATAACAATGATTCTCTGCGCACTTTGAACATGCTTGTTCATTAAAACAATATTTTGCAGAGTGATTAAAAAGTAAACATTTGAAACATTGTAAGACTGGAGGTACATAATTATGGACTTTGAATCTCCAACCATCCAGAAAAATGCATGGTGGTAGTACGGTGCCAGAAAAAGTAACAGTTATAGTATTTAAAGGGACGAATGTATTATTTTCTTTTTTCATAAACCTACGTACACCAATAATATCAAGATCACTACTTATTTTT
Organism: Polyommatus icarus; assembly: GCA_937595015.1. Taxonomy (NCBI): domain Eukaryota; kingdom Metazoa; phylum Arthropoda; class Insecta; order Lepidoptera; family Lycaenidae; genus Polyommatus; species Polyommatus icarus. Next base: position 14,973,630 of record OW569326.1, read on the forward strand.
TCAAATAAATCCTTATTGCTAATTTCTTTAGGAATGTACCTAACTACCCCCACCCTTTCCACAGAGGCAGCTGGGATATATGCTCTTAAGTTGTTCTCTTGTATAAATTGTGCATTGAGGAAATCATTTGCTAGTGCCGCTTGTTTGAATGTTATTTTTATTTTGCGGGCGCTTATTCTAGATCTTTCATGAACTCCTTTAGCATTTTTGAAAATTTTCGATAAATTTAGGGGGTTCATATTCCCTATTTTAGTGTCTTTATTGCAATGCTCTACGAAGACTATGAATTCTCCATTGGAAGTAGTATCGGGATATTTTCTTGTGTAAGAAGGCTTTGTAAATGGTTTATACTTATCGCCTGGGTTGTCTACAATTTTTCTTTTCTTCGATGATGAAGATTTATACTTGGGATCATCTCCGTCGCTTTCGTCCTGCATATTATATACTTTTAACTTCTATTTAACGTATAAAAACTATTAGATACAATTTTTAACAAATTATTGTTCAAAAAAGGCGCCTTCCTCTTCCCGCCAAAAAGAGCAAGTCCCCGGACGCACTAGTAGATGCAGTGTTGCCAGTGCTGTATGTTAGAAAGTTACATACCTACTCTCATTCGAAAAGTAATATTTTGATGGAAAAAGTAACATTTCGGATAATTTTAAATAAAATTGACTTATAATTTATTGCTTTATTATTATTATTGCTTAAAAAGCTCATGAATCGAAATGAATGTTTCTCTTGAATTTCTAAAATACTCTGAAACTTCCTCGTTGACAGATATTGATAAGGGTCTACACAGACGGACTGCATTTCAACTGCAATCCAACTGTAAGTTGCAGTTCAAGTGCAGTTTGAATGCAGTTGACACGACTGCAATGCGACTACAATAGAACTGCAAACCAAACAGTTCACACGACTGCACGCCGACAGCAACTGAACTGCAATCCGACTGCGTGTTTGGTTTGTAGTTCTATTGCAGTCGCATTGCAGTCGTGTCAACTGCATTCAAACTGCAATTTGCAGTTGGATTGCAGTTGAAATGCAGTCCGTCTGTGTAGACCCTAAAGGTTAAATTTGCCGCAGGTTTTTCTCTTATTTATGTGAGGCTCTATCCAAATGTTTCTCCTTTTGGAATGTGCTACTGCAATCTGCATTTCACATTCTATATCAGAATCATCTCTGAGAAGCTGTCTAACAAATCAAGAAGTAAGGCAGTATCAGTTATTAGTTATCACTCATAGTCAATCACCTGTATATAGAACTCTAACAAGGAATACGTGTGGCACCAACGCAGACTCGTAAGGAAATGAACATATTTTTAATATTATCGTATCTTAGCCGTGTGTGATAGCTTAAGATACTATAATCTATATATATAAAAGAAAGTTGTGTTAGTTACACTACTTATAACTCAAGAACGGATGAACTGATTTGGCTGAAAATTGGTGGAGAGGTAGCTTAGAACCAGGAATAGGACATAGGATACATTTTGTCCCGGACAAATGTACGGTTACTGCACAATATACTTTTATGATTTGCGCGTAAACTATTCAATAGATTTTGGTGAATTTTGGTATGGAAATACTTTGAGTCTCGGGAAAGGACAAGGGATACTTTTGGTCCCGGAAAATTTACGGTTCCCGCACAATATAATTTTATCTCAAGAACGGATGAACCGATTTGGCTGAAAATTGGTGGAGAGGTAGCTTAGAACCAGGAATAGGAAATAGGATATATTTTGTCCCGGAAAAATGTACGGTTACTGCACAATATACTTTTATAATTTGCGCGTAAACTATTCAATCTATTTTGATGAAATTTGGCATGGAGATACTTTGAGTCTCGGGAAAGGATTAGGGATATTTTTTGTCCCGGAAAATGTATGGTTCCTGCACAATAAACTTTTATGATTTTCGCTTAAACTATTTAATCTATTTTGATGAGATTTGGCATGGAGATACTAATTTCAATCTATCGTTTTCTTAATTATACCAATTCGAATAATTAAGTAATCATCATTAAGACAGGACAACGTTTGTCGGGTCAGCTAGTATTTTATATTTGGGCATCTTAAGATAAAATATTATATTATCTTCACCGTGTGTGATGCGCTTGGTGTTT